>CM021100.1:679406980-680130828 GCA_007115665.2 Sequoiadendron giganteum | reverse complement strand
AGGAGAGGTTTTTTTTTTATGAATAGTGGCTCCTTGTAAGGAGTGGTTTTGTTATGCTTATTTCCTCCAGTGTTTGGAGAAGGGCTTGAATTATGTTTCCTCCTGGTATTGGAGTGATCGTCTTATCTGTTGTTTGCTCTTGGGTTTCCCATGGTATTGGTTTGAATAAATGTTGTAAAGTGAAAAGTGACTTCCATTAGGGGCCAGAGCCGTGAAGGGTAAATTGGGTAACCTTGGGAAGGAGTTTATTCGAGTGTCATCTAATGTAATGTGATCCATGTCAGTGATGTTATAGTATCCCTGTAGTGGGTACTTGATTGTTTGTGTTTGGTTTTCTTATCATACCCGATCTGTCATACTTGGAAGAAATGTAACTCTGTTAGAGTCGTGCTTGGTGTACTTGTGATGTAATTGAGTTGTACGTGCATTGATCTTGAGTTGTACTTGAGTTAATTTTGGGTCAGTTTGAATCAGTTGATTCCAGCCTGTGTCTAGAGGTAGTTGGTCTTGTCATGGTACCTTGTTACTATCTCCTAGCACGGGGGGTGGACCTTTGGGTTCCACATGGTTGGGTGGTGTGCACCTTACTCCGTTGGACTTCCTTCTTGTTCGTGTTGACGAGTTTTCCAGTTGAAGAGCTCGTGGGATCCAATTACCTTGTATACTTTATGCATTTATGTAATCTTGTTATTTATTACCCCTCTTTGTTCTTGAGGTGGAAATTGTAATATGTATTCATGCTTTTGGATTTACCTCATTCGGGGAATGAGTGTTGTAATCTTATTGTAAAAAGAGAACTCATGGTATCTTTAGTTCTCTCTGATGAGTTTATCTTGTATGGAATGTATGTGTTATTCATTTCATAAGTATTTTTATGTTGTGGTTTCACTTCATGAATGTTGTTCGTGGGTTATTATGTAACCTCAGTCTCGTAACCCTAGGGGTTGTTGCAACGTGTAGTGAACTTACTTATTTATTATACTTTAAAAAAAGAAAAAATTAGTTCGTTTATTTAGTAAATTGCAACTCCCTCTAGGGTTGCGTGGCGGGGCATTACATCTACAATCTTCTGATCAAGTTGTGAATGTTTGGAACCCTAGTGGTGGATCTTTATTTATCTTTTTATTTTTCTGTAGGTAGTGAGCCTCATTCTAGATAGTGATTCCTTTGTTGGCAGTGAGCCTTTGTATCTAGGTAGTGATCCCTCTAGCAATGAGCCTTTGTATCATGTATTACATTATTACTATATTGTGAGCTAATCCTCAGTGTGATTTTTCCCTTATTGATTTTTCCACGTAAATCTGGTGTCTCTAGTGTTTTATTTTTGTTATATTTATTTCATGTGTACACTTAATAACAGACTAAATTAAAAGTGGAATTGATTAAGGTTAGAAGTAAAGTGATTTGATACAACTGATTCACCCCCCCCCTCTCAGTTGTCTTGTGCATTTCAACATACTCCATCATTGGTTACGTTCTTGTTTTTTGTCCATATCTTGGGTTTGTCATTTGAAGAAAAAGGTCGATATTTTGGGTTGTAAAGTCTTAGTATTCCTCTTGTAACAAGGGCTCTTTCGATAAGTATACCCTTTTCAATGGTTTCCTTGAAGTTTCTTGGACATAGTATTGTGAGGTTGTAATTGATATTTGGATGCACATTGGAGATGAAGACATCAACAAGTTTCCTTGAAGTTTCTCTAGAATGTGCCACTTGATTTTGCTCGCTTTGTGTCTCCATATTTTTAGGTATGAGGTAAAAATTTCACCTTGAAGTTGTTTGATTTTATAAAGTTTAGTGATCGTAATGTCTTATTCTATGTTATATGAGAAATGGGTTACAAACTTATCTTACAATTCATAAAATGTTCTAATCTTTGGTGGTAAACAAGCAAACCAGTTTATAGTGGGCCCATTGAGACTCCGTGGAAAAAGTCTTATCAAGTAGGTGTCATTTTGTTGTAGTTCCATGCAAGATATCAAAAACTCACTAACATGCTCAATTGGATCCCCCTTTCCCCTATACTTATCAAATTTTAGTATTTCAAAGCCTTTGGTTGAAAGGTACCATGGATATGTTTTGATCAAACGAATATGAAAAAATGTCTTGGAGAGCATAACTCTTCTTGGGTTTTCTAATTTTCATTTTTGATATCCTTTTATTTAGTGTTTGAAGTTGCACATTTATATCATTATTTGGTGTGCTTGTTTGAGGATTTTGGGTATTGTGGGGCTATTGTCCTATGAAATTCATTTGGTCATACACTAGATATTGTATGTTTATGGGACCTTGAGGACTGGGTTGCATATAAGTCATGTTAGGTCCTTGCTGTGTACCTTGGTATTATCCTTGAGTTCTTCCTTGGTATTGATTTTATGATCCCCCTTGCTATTGTTGTTGATTATTTTTATATTGGACATAGTGTTGTTGAGTTTGGGTGGACTTTGATGGTTTGTTTGTGGTACACCATGTTTTTGTGAATGTTGTTGAAGGCTACCTTGATCTTGCGTTGATGGTACACCTTGCTACTGTGGATTGAGATGAAGGTTGGCTTGGTAGTTCATTTGTCTCACACCTTATTGTTGTGGATTAAGATGAAGGTTGCCTTGGTAGTTAATTTTGGAACACCTTGTTGTTGTGGTTGATTGGATTGAAGGTTTCCTTGGTAGTTCATTTGTGGCACACCTTGTTGTTGTGGTTGATTGGATTGAAGGATGCCTTGATACTACATTAAGGGAAAACCTTGTTGTTGTGGATGATGTGGAAGGTTACCTTGATACTGCGTTGAGGGTAAACCTTGTTGTGGTTGATTTGGTTGAAGGTTTCCTTGGTAGTTAATTTGTGGCACACCTTGTTGTTGTGGATGATGTGGAAGGTTACCTTGATACTACGTTGAGGGTAAACGTTGTGGTTGATTTGGTTGAAGGTTGCCTTGGTAGTTTTCTTGTGGCACACCTTATTATTGTGATTTATTTGGTTGAAGGTTACCTTGATATTGCGTTGAGGATAAACCTTGTTGTGTTTGACGTTGTGGAAATTTTCTTTATTGATTTTGTATGTTTCTAGTAGGTTCAATGTAGGAAGTGTGTTGAGGCATGTATTGCCCTTGTGATGGGTTACCACCTTGTTGGTCCACTAGAATATCCCCCATGTTTTGCATTGTATTATGTTTTTGGCATGTTTTGGGATGTGTTTCCTTGGTATTGTTGTTCCATATATGCTTGTTCGATTTGGGATGGTGGTCTAAACAATGGGTTATCCTTTGGTTGCATTTGATCATTGTTTTGTGAAAACAATTGTGGTATGTTGGTATTCATAGTTGGTTTCAAAATTTGTCTAACTATCTTTCAATCTCCAAGTGGAATAAGGTTTGGATCTTTAAGTATGTCTACGTTGAATTCATTGGGTAGTTTTGCACCACTTTTTGTTAGTGTGAGAAAATAGGAGTTAACATTTCTTTCAAGCATCTTGTCCACGAGTTTTTGCATCTTAGGTTCTTGGGAGTATTATAATAGCTTCTCCTCAGTGATTTCTTCATCACTATTGAATTCTTCTATGATCATGTCATTGGGATATGGATTTTTATTTTGTCTACCAATCATTTTTTGGTGTCCAAGGAGTACCTCCTCATTACTTGGTGGTTGGTTTGGTGTTGTTTTGAAGGAAGGTTCCTTTTGAGGAGTTGTAAGGTAACTTGGTTTGTATTCCCGTGGGTTGGTTTCCTCATTGGTGACATTGGTTTGTGGTGCACTTGAGCTAGTCTTGTTTGCTTCCATCTTTTTTCTATGTTGGAATCACATGGTTGTCATAAACAAGTGCCAAGATTTTGTGAAAGTTTGGTGGTTTCTAACTATGGAATGAAATAATTTTATTTTTTTTGGGATTTCTTATTTTAATATGTTTTTGTAAGCTAATATTTTCTATTTCCAAGTGGGAGGTGGTAATATGGGCCTTCCAGCCACAATGTCAACTCTTCATTCTTCTTAGTCTAAGATATTAGCTATGTTTCTCCATTGAGTTGGTGTTTCCTTTTTCTCAAATACAAAATTTATCAAACTATTAGTAATTTCCACTTGTTCACCTTCCATTCATGTGAGGTTTGGTTGTATGATAGGTGTTGTAAGATCTAGTTGTTGAAATAGAGCAGTAGGATGCCAAATGGTCATAAAGTGAGTGATGTTGGTGTATGTTTTTTGGAAATGATGCTAATCTTTGGGATTCAAAAATGTTGAAAACTTGGATTGATATTTCACTTCGTTTTTCTAGAGGATATGTTTTAAAGAATCTACTTGAACTAGCCTTGAGGTTCAAGAAAATGTTTATATCTTAGAATTTTGAGTGAAGGAATAATCCAAGTTGTTGTTTTGGTATTGAATCCTAAAACTAGGTTGGAATGTTTGATTCTTTTGCAAATGGATGATGGAATAATGTAGATTATGATGTGTTTTGGAATTCTACCTGTTTCATTATCAAAAGGTGAAAGATATAACTAGTTTTGGATCAATCTTTGATTTTCACTAGAAAATAAGGAAAAAGCTGAAATCTTAGGACAATAACGATAATTTCTGTCAAAAGCGGCCAGATTTATGTTAGTAGTGGCCAAGTCTAAAGGAAATTGCAACATGTATTATCAAAAGTGGCCTCTATTTGTAGTCTTTTGACTAGTGATTAGTGAATTCAAAAGTAGCTTTCTTGATCAAAAGCAGCTAGGATTTTGTCAACTACGACTAATAAAATAGGTCAAGTGCAACACTCTTAGGATCAATTGGGTTAGGCACGTTCTGTTTGGAAAAAGTGATAGGGTTTTGATAGTGATTGTCTTATACCAAAGAGAAAAAGTGGTTTGTTTTATATCATCTGTGGTAATCTTAAGGTCAAAAGCAACAAAAATAATAGTAATAGCAATTTTTTGTGCAGGTTTTTTTTTCTAGTTTATGTTTTGGCAGTAGTTTGAACAAGTTTGTAGTTTTGGATGCTTTTATTTGATCTAATTTTGTTTTAATATTTTGGCAAGTGATACATTACAACACAACAATCAAAACTATTTGACCCTAAATGTTTATAGCTTAAGCAAGTTTCTTTCCACAAAAGTTCAAATTTTGTTAAAGTCAAAATACAAAAGCCATAGTTCCCAATGTTGAATTTGTTCTTAATGTGACTTGAAATGTAAGCCTAAATATTAAGAAACCTTTAGAGATATTTTTTTAAGATATCTTTTAAGGAACTTGCAAATATACAACTCTTTTCAAAGGTATTCACACTTAGTCAAAGGGTTTGAGAAAATGGGTCAAAAGAGTTGAACGTGCAAGTATTCACACTTTATTTTGGTGGGGCTTCTTTCTTATAGTGCCAACAACCAAGGCCCAAACCTTAGTATCTTTAATATTTTAAGCCACCACTTGTAGCAGATTTGGCTGGGGCTTGGGGTTTGTATTCCTCAAGGTCACAGGTTCGACATCGCTTCGTAGTGGGAAAGGTGCGGGTCAGTAAATGGTGTGCCAGTTCCTACTCTGCTAACTCAGGGTATAGGAATGGACTTTGCCACAAAAATTTAAGGGGGCGACCCTTTGGTGAAATGGTGGGGCTTCTTTCCTATAGAGCCAACAACCAAGGTTCAAACCTCGCAGGGTCACTCTCTAACCACATCAAAAATGGAGTTTGCTTACCCTGGTGTTAAGGGGAGGCTTCTTGGTTAATTGGTGGGGCTTCTTGCCTGTAGTGCCAACAACCAAGGCCCAAACCTTAATATCTTATAAAGAGCCACCACTTGGAGCAGAGTTGGTTGGGGCTTGGGGTTTGCATTCCTCAAGGTTATAGTTTCAACTCCACTTCCTAGTGGGCAAGGTGTGGGTCAGTAAATAGTGTGTCAATTCTTGTTCTGCTGACCCGAGGTATAGGAATGGACTTTTCCACAAAAAGCTCTCAAATGTTTCATAATTATCTCTACATGAGCAGGGGAGGTTATTGCTTTAGTAATTTTTTCCACTCATTATAATGATATCGCCATACTTTTTAGTTGGATTTTGATGTTAAAAAGGGTAATATCTAGTCATTCTTTGCAAAAAATCTATGCAAAAAGCAAGGAATTGGTTGTTATCTACATCATATTACAAGTAGTGAGTTTTTGCAGAGAATCAACTAATATGGCGCTTCATCCCTAGAAACTTTTGGAGAAGCCCATCAAAGATTATATCACTCATGGCATCTTGAAGACAATTTTTCGAATGGACTGCGCAAGAGTGGAGGATGGTATCCGAACCATTCTTGGGATAGAGGTCACTAGTCCCCGTGCTCGTCATCTCCTTTTTTCGTCACAAGTTATCTCCATTTTCCTATCCAATTCTTTGGATTTAATTCAATCTTTATTTGAAATTGAAGACCTCGCTAGAAAATACATTCGATATCATTTCTTGCTTGATAATGTTGTTCTTTGAGCGGTCCAGGAATATAATTTTTATAGTGGTGAGGGTTTCATTGGAGGTTTATTTCCCATAAATTTAATTTAGAATCATCAGTATTTTGAGGAAATTTTTGATGCTCTAAGGCTCACTCTTTAGTATGAAAATGAAAGAATTCTACTGCAAGCCCCAAGGAAACATCGAAGGAATGTGTGCTCGGTTATGGAAATGGAGGTCAAAGATAAGTTTTATGCATTGAATTACCTCTGTACTCATGCCTTACATCCCACCAGTCAAGGCTTATATCTGGACTTACAATTGGGAGTTAATTCACCAGCTCATGCCTCGGTGGGTGATCAAAATGTGCAGGAACAACTAGCCAATCATCCTCAATGGTTTTCATTTGTTGTTGCTAATGTAGGGGTGGCTTCCCATCTTCAGCTTCCCAGAATTCAAAATGCAGGATCAACTTCTCATTTTCAGAATCATGGCTTTCAAAATGTTCGTGGAAGGCCGACTGGAAGAGATCTTTAGATGGCAGAAGACATGGATGAAAATTCTATGAATGGACTACCCATAAAAATGAAAGTGATTACTTTTAGGGGGTTTTTTGAATTATAGTTAGCATATTTTGAAAATGTTTATTACAAGGGTCATAGTCTGATAATTTTTTTTGGTTGTAAGCACATAAAAAATGATTATGGCCGGGTTTAATTATTCTATCTTGATAAGATTATATGGGTCTAGTTGGAAAAATGCTGAATTTTGAAATTTCAGCATATTAGTATTTTGGATGAATTGTTTTTTGGGGGTAAACTAGGAGATGGCTGATTTTTGGATTATCAACATATTTTTTAATTTTCATATGCTTGGAGCTATAACCGAAGGTTTTCTTATTGGTTCTTTCCTTTCGATATGCTCCCCAGAACCAGTATTTTGTATTATCCTAATTAAATAATTAATATATATTTGTGGCTTGCCACTTTCACCAAGAAAAAAACAAGATACATTTGGCAAGTCTACATTTGCAATAAAGGTGGGGTTTTCGTAATTTTGATTGGAAATTCCTTTCATTGTGAAAATGTTGGAAATTTATTTTCCATCATAAAAAAATGAGTATTTATTTTCAATCTGGATGTAATTCAACAGTTAATAGTGTTCTTTATAGTCAATTTAGCCTAGTTCTTGTTAGATTGTAGTTTATGACTGGAAAACCTAGTTTCATTTTCTATTTAAGTATTTTACACTTGCACAATGCACACACATCAAAGTTGTAATGATAAAGATAGATGAACTAACAATATAAAATTTTCATTTACATTGCTTCAGGGGACTAACTTGCATATATTCCTTTTAAGGTCCTACGAAAGTGATTTTTTCCTCTCTTACATTATTCATGTTTTCTTTTTTGTGATTGAATTTAAACAAAAAAAAATCATTCATTGAGGATTTTATTTATTTACATTTTAGTTGTTGTTTCTCTTCACTGCAGGCTTTTACACATTAGTGGATGTTAATTTTAGATGATCCAAACTATTTTTTAACTATCCACTTTGGTATGTATTAGTTAGCTTAAGGTTGTATGTTTAATCAAGACAAATAAGTACTACAAACTTACTTTGAGTGGGTGGAAGGGTTATCTCCATAGAGTGAAATTAAATATGTTTAAAGGTATCAAAACTAAAATTCATGAGACCACGAACTTCCCTAAATTTTAGAGCTTAAAATTTTAAGCTAAATTGCACTACTAAATTCATTGGACCACCAACTTTAAAATATTCCTAAAAAATATCAATAGCACCTATTGAAATATTTTAGAAAGCCCCCCTCCATGGGACCATAACCTAAGTAAGTATGTATATATATATATATATATATATATCTAATTTCACATTTATTATTTTATTTATCAAACTAAGGAAAATAATATTTTACATTTATAACTTAAGGTATTTAGTTTTGAGTTTGAAGGAGGTTAATAGTTTTATCAATCTATTAGATTATGGATGCTTGAATATTAGAAATAAAAAATGAAAATCTATAACTTATCTCAAGATCTAGACAATTAGTTTATTCTACAGAGGGTTGATACTATACATAAATTTTGTGCACCATAGAAATGATCTAGAAATCTACAAACTTCCAATTGTTGATTTGCTTCTACCTTTTTTGATATCTAAGATTGGTGTTATTTAAAAATATCTTTGGAGGATTGCTAGTGTGTCCCAAGGGGACAGGTTTTCCTAAGTCAAGCCCCAAAAACTTGGGTAAAATATCAAAGCCAACAAATATTAACTATTCAAATTCTTCTAGAATGAAAGTGCAAATATGAATTTATTTTAGTGTATCAAATGGCCTGTTTAATTCTAAATATAAATGATATTGAATGTATCTCCTTCATAATTAAAATGTGTTCAATTGAATTCCTTTAAATACAAGGACATGATAATAAATCATATGAAATGTGTGTTTATTCAAATTTGATAGGAAAGGATTGGACAAGAATCAACCAAAATTAAAGAACCAACCAAATTAGAAAGAATTTTGAAAAGGTAAGGGTCAAATCCATGGACATGGGGTCAACCTTGTATCTATAGAAATGAACCAAGATATGGAACCAATAAAATCAAGTAGATACTAGAATGTATAGGGATGGACGCATGAATAGATATAATTAATGTGTAATTAGGGTGAATATATTGAAATGTGTGTCTATGTGGATAAAGTAGGAGATAGGTGCATAGGATTTTCTGTAAATAGATCAGTAAATACATGGATAATTGAACCAACTTGCACAATATTGTGTCATTTTCTAATAAATAAATGTTTTAACTATTCTCCCAAAATGAACAAAAAACTAAATATAAAATGACCTAGGTATGTGAACTTTGAAGTAAATAGTCTAACATAAAGATTAAAATTATTTTCCAAATCTCTTACCTTTGTTTACCTTGCTCCTCCAATTTAATTAAAGTAGAGTGCGCCCCTTCTCCAATTTATTTTCTCCTCAAAATTGATGATTGATCACTAAATTTTTTGAAGTGTGGATTGTTCTAATAAACTAGCATAATAATAGTATAACAATGAATTTTTATGAGCTCATGAACAACATAAGATTAACTTACAAGTGGAGATTGAAATGGGAAGGAATGCCTCCAATTTGTAAATTTTAGGTGGGAAAAATGGAGGGCTATGATGCATTGATAAATGGATGGTTGATATTGAGTGAGAGTGAGTTTGGGTTTAGAGAGCTTATCTATTGAATAGGAAAATTGAGAGGGGGGGTGAATTAGTTGTCACATAATTAAACCTTTAATTCAATTACCTAAACTAATCCTTAACACTAGTTAAATGATTAAACATTAAGTGCAAGTGCAAAAATTGAAAACCATCACACAAACACAACACTAGATTTATGTGGAAAACCCAATGAGGGAAAAACCAGGGTGAGGATTAACTCACACTATATAGAATAACAAAACTGATTACAAGAGGCTCACTACTTGAGAAACAAGGCTCACTGCCAAAAAAAGGACTCATCCATAATAGGATTCACTGTCCAACAGGGCTAACAACTCAGAGGGATCACTACCACAAAGATACACAAAAGATAAAAGGTATATGTTACAAAGAGATGAAAATATCAATGCAATAGATAAATCCACCACAATCACTCACAGTCATGCATGAATGATGGAGTACACCTTCTTCTCACTGCATCCAAAAACTCAGCATTTAGGCTTAGCACTGATCTGCCACACTCGCATCGCACTCATTGAATAGCATCAATCTCGCATCTATCTGTTCTTTTTCTTTTTGCTTATCTCTCTTGTTTTCTCTTATGTGTTTCCACCACTAAATCATCCTCTATATACCATCTTCAACTTTGAAACATATCCAAAGTCATCCATCCAACATTAAATTCAAATTAGGTCAGCACCAAAACATCCTAGGTTGGAATTAGAATGAGGGTAATCCAAATACATGCTTCATGAGGACCTAAATAGATTTGGCATGCTTCATTAACTCTGAAGATAGTGTTCAACATAAGGTCTACCAAACCAATGTAAAACATAGAAAAATTAAGCATAAAACTTCCAGATACCAAGATTAGCTTTATCACAATCATAGTAACACAAATATGAACTACAAGTCATAAGACTTTAACAAAGAGAAATCTGTACTAGAAACATTTCTCCCAGACCTCAACTAGAACCTCAGAGAACCACAGTTCACAACTGGTGAACATAACTCACACTAAACAATGAATCAACAACCAAAAATATAGATATAGAAACTTCCAACAATCAAAATTAACATATCTGATCCACACAAGCATAGGAGAAAAACCCAGACCAACCACTGAATGTCTACAATATTCCTTCAATACAAATTTCTCAATATCCTCGATATATGCAGTCAACAACAACCAATTGATAACCAATTGACTAGTTGACACCAATGATAACACCTTCATTCTTTCCATTCTTTCAAAAATCTCCCCCTTTGTCATCGATGGGAACACATGATGTGAAAAACCATCAAAGACAACATACTAGCTCTAAATACACTTCTCAAGATTTTTCTTTTTGTTTCTCCCCCTTAGTAGATAATCTCTTTTCACATTCTTCCTTTCCTCTCCCGCTTTGAAATAAATGGAAAAGAAAAAAGATATTTACATTGATTTCCCATTTGACAATAGAATAATCACAATGACAACACATGACACTATCTACTCCCCCTAAGAGGTAGCCACTAGACATCAGTCTAGAAGAAAGATAGATCCATAGATCCACCAGAGTAATGCATATCCATATGCATCTAGTTCAATAAAGGAGGGGAAATGACCCCCAACTTCTCTCGGAGATACTCAAAGGTATATTTAGGAAGAGCCTTCATAAATATATTAGAAATCTAATCCTTCATTGAAACGTACTCAATTTTTACTTCATTATCTACAACCTTCTCTCTCGAGAAATGATACCTGATAGATATATTATTTTTCCTCAAGTGCATCAAAGGATTCTTTGAAATGTTAATTTCACTTGTGTTATCAAAAAATATAGAGATAGGATCATCATACACCACTATGATATCTTTTAATGTATGTTTCATCCATAGAACTTGTGTACAACAAGATGTAACAACAATATACCCAGCTTCAATAGTAGACAAGGAAACTAAATATTGCTTTCAACTCAACCATTCCACCAATCTACAACCAAGAAATAATGCAACACCACTTGTACTCTTTTTTTCATGTACACATCCAACCCAACATGCATCCGTATAAGAACTTAATATAAAATCACTATCTCTAGGATACCATAACCCATAATCCAGAGTGCCATTTAAATATCTAAAAATTCTCTTAACAACAACATGTATTTCCTTAGGATCTTCTTGAAATATAGCCACAAGATAGACAACATCCATAATATCTTGTCTAGTAGCAGTCAAATACAATAGTCCACCAATCATAGATCTATAGTTGCTCTAATCAACCTTAGGCGAATCATCATCTTTACCCAGTTTGCAACCAGTCACCATAGGAGTACATACCAGTTTGGAACCATCCATCCCAAACTTCTTCAACATCTCTTTCACATACTTAGACTATGAAATAAAAATCCCTTTCTCAGTTTGATTGATTTGTATACCAACAAAGAATTTCATCTCTCCAAACATATAAATTTTGAATTCTTTCTACATCTCTTCCACAAACATCTTGCACATAGTTTCATTTCCTCCAAAAATAATGTCATCAACATATACAACCACAATTAAGATTTTGTCATTTTCAATTTTAAAATACATATTACTATTTGTCATACCTTTTTTGAAACCATGTTAAATCAAATACCTATCTAACCTTGCATACCAAGCTCCAGGAGATTGCTTCAATCCATATAAAGATTTCTTCAATCTGCACACCATATCCAATTGACCCGACAACTAAAATCATTTTGGTTGTTTCATGTAGACTTCTTCTTCTAGCTCACCATTCAAAAATGTTGATTTGACATCCATCTGATAGACCTTAAAATCTTTCTGAGCAGCAAATCTAATAGAATCCTTATAGCTTCCATTCTTGCTACCAAAGAAAATGTCTCCTGAAAATACATGCCTTTTATTTGTGAGTAACCTTTACACACAAGCCTCGCTTTTTTAATAACCAATTATCCATTCTCATTCAACTTATTTCTTAACACCCACTTTGATCCAATAATGTTTTTATTTGCAGATCTTGGGACTAGTTCCCAAGTTTTATTTTTCTCAATCTGCATAAGTTCTTCTTTCATAGCTTCCATCCAATGTTCATCTTTACATGCTTCACTTACAGTTTTCAGTTCAATTCAAAAAGTAAACATAGGTTTACTTCAACAACAACTATGCTTCTAGTCAATACTCCTTTTGTCTTGTCTCCAATGATTTAATTTTCTAAATGATTCTTCTGTACATACCTAAGTGTCTTAGGGGACACCATCGAAGCTTCTTCTTCTCTTTCATTATGTTCATCCTACTTTTCTTGCTCATCCTTTTCTTGTTCTTCCACAATCTCTTCTATTCTTACACAATTAGGTTCATCAAATACATATACATCAATTTTAATAAAATTATTCATTGTTTCATCAACTTGACATTAGTAATCTCTACAATATTTCTCATTCTTTTATTGAAACATCTGTATTCTTTTATTTTAGTAGAATACCCAAGAAAAATTCCTTCATCACTTCTTGCATCAAACTTTCCTAAGGTTTCTTCATCTCTTCTGATATAACATTTACTTCCAAATACCTTGAAATACTTAAAAATCAGAATTATTCCATGCCATAGCTCATAGGGAGTGTTTGTACTATTTTCTCTTGCTTGAACACAATTGAATACATAAAAAAAAGTATGAATATCTTCTCTCCAGTAAACTTCCATTAAACCAACCTTAGTAATCATCGATCTAGTGGCTTCTTGAACTATTCTATTTTTTCTTTCAACAACTCCATTTTGTTGAGGGGTTCTCAGAGTAGATAGTTGTCTCTTTATTCCATGCACTTCACAAAACATATTAAAATCATGGGAGGTGAATTCTCCACCCTTTTCAAACCTTAAGAATTTTATCCTCAAATTTACATCATATTCAACCATAGCTTTGAGTGTCTTGAATCTATCTAATGCATCTGATTTTTCTCTAAGAAGTGTAACCCATGTATATCTAGAATAATCATCAATCAAAAGCATAAAGTGCCTTTCACCTTGTAGAATTCTCACTCTTGTAGGACCACAGAGATCTGTATGTATTAAATCTACTATTCTAGTAGTAGACTGCTCTTTTGATCTATAATGACTTCTTGCTTACTTTCCAAACTGATAATTTTTGCAAATAGCATTAATAGGCTTTGTAATCGTTGGTAAATATCTCACAGACTAAACAACACTAATCCTTGCCAAGTTATCAAAATTCATGTGACAAATTCTATGATGCCATAACCAACTATCATTAATCTGAGTCATAAAGCATCATTCATCAACACCCTTAAGTTGGTAGATATTTCCTTCAGATTTCTTTCCAACAACAATCAATTTTTTGGATCCTTTCAGATCTCACACCTCCCATCCTTAAACACAAGATCATATCCCTTACTGCACATCTATCCAACACTCAAAATATTATGCCTTAAACACTTAACATAGTAGGCATCATCAATGTTATGCTTGCCATCAAAACTTAATGAGCCTATCCCATGAATTTTAGCACCAATATCATCTCCAAACATAACCAAGCCTCCATCATATTTTTCAAGTTTAAAAAACTTACTTTTATCACTATTCATGTGATGTGAACAACCACTATCAAAAAACCAATAGTTCTTTTCTTGTTTAGAATGTAGGGAAGAGATAACAATACCTTAATTTTTCTCCTTCTCCATAGAACTTTCCTTCACCTATTTTTCAAAATTAGCAAAAGTAGGTTCATCCTTTATTTCCAGGAACAAGAATTCATTGCCATTAGAGTCCTCATAATTAGAATCCTCATCCAATATACTAGCATTCTCATTCACATAATAAACTCTGTTAATTTTCTTTCCTTTCTTTCTTTCTCATATCTTTGTTTATTCCTCTTAGCTCTAGTTTTGGACACTTTGCAACATAATGACCTATTTCTCCACAACTAAAGCATTTAAAGGGTAACTTACCTTCATACTTACTGGATCCTTTCCTCATCCTTCTTAAAAATTTAGCTTCTATTTCATCGAGAGTTTTTTCATCCGGATCTTCATATTTTGTAGCCTTAAAAGTAGTTTCTAATTTGCATCCATTCCTTAAATTCAGATTTCTCATCTCATAATATGTCAAAGATCCCAACAACAGATCTTCAGAGCATGTCTTATAATATATACTCTATTCAATATAACACATCTTCTCATTGTAAGCATCAGAGAGAGTTCTAAGAATCTTCTTTACAATCTTGATTTCATCTACAGTAACACCAAGTCCTCACATTCCGCCACTATCTCCTCCAATATTTGTACATAAGCTTTAACATTCTCATCTTCAAACATATGTAGAAGCTCAAACTATGTTTCCAAATTCTGCAACTTTTCCTTTTTGACTCTTTCATCACCTTCATGTGCCCTTTCCAAAACATCACATACTTCCTTAGCAATCTTTAGATTTTAAAACTTAATTAACTCATAATGTACCAGACTATTCTTCAAAATGTACTTCACCTTGTTGTTCACTTCATGTGCTTTGATCTCATCAACTGTGCTTGGACCATTAGAAGGAGGAGTGTAAGGATTATTGTAAGCTTTCTCCACATCATATACACATTATTTCAAATATTCTTCCATCAATATTTTCCATATAGCATAATTAGTTCCATTGAACCTCAGATAATCATAAGCCATTTTTCCAGCCATCCCAGGTCTTCCTCAAGCAGTTAAGCTCTTCACCAAGGAACCAAGCTCTAATACCGATTGTTGAATAGGACAACTAATAGGGGGGTGAATCAGTTGTCATAGAATTAAACCTTTAATTCAATTACCAAAACTAATCCTTAACACTGCTTAAATGATTAAACATTAAGTGCAAGTGCAAAAATTGAAAACCATCACACAAATAAAACAACACTAGATTTACGTGGAAAAAAAAATGACTAAAAAACCATGGTGAGGATTAACTCACACTATAGAGAATATCAAAACTGATTACAAGAGGCTCACTACTTAAGAAACAAGGATCATTTCCAAAACAAGGACTTCTTGTCTAGAATGAGACTCACTGTCCAAAAGGGATAACAACCCATAGGGATCACTACCACAAAGATATAAATAAGATAAAAGAGATATGTACAAAGAAACAAAAATCTCAATGCAATAGAGAAATCCACCACAATCACTTGTAGACATGCATGAATGATAGAGTACACCTTCTACTCACTACATCTGGAAACTCAGTATTTAAGCTTAGCACTTCCACACTCGCATCACACACACTCACTGAATAGAACCAATCTTACATCTATGTGCTCTTTTTAGTTTCAATTATCTCTCTTCTTCGCTCTTGTGTGTGTCCTTCACCACTAACTCATCTTGTATTTATAACACATTTAACTTTGAAACATATCCAAAGTCAGCCATCCAACATTAAATTCAAAATAGGTCAGTTCTAAAACATCCTAGGGTGGAATTAGAATGAGGGCGAGCCAAACACACACTTCATGAGGACCTAAATATATCTGATACGCTTCATTAAATTTAAAGATAGTGTTCAGCACAAAGTCAACCAAACCAATGTAAAACCATAGAACAATTAAGCACGAACCTTCCAAACACCAAGATTGGGTTTATCATGATCGTAGAAACACAACTCTCAAACCAAAAGTCATAAGACTTTAACAAAGAGAAATCCGGACCACCAACATTTCTCTCGGACCTCAACCAGAACCTCAGAGAACCACAATTCACAACTGGTGAGCATAACTCACACTAAACAATGAATCAACAACCAAAAATCTAGATATAGCAACTTCCAACAATCACAATCAACATATCTAAACCACACAAGCATAGGAGAAAAACCCAGAGCAACCAATGAACATCTGTAATCTTCCTTCAATACAATTTTCTCAATATCCTTGACATATGTAGTCAAAAACAACCAATTGATAACCAATTGACTAGTTGACATCAATGCCAACACCTTCATTCCTTCCATTCTTGCGACATTATCCTTGTTACAAGTGTCACAAGGAGAGGATGTGAGAATAACATGTATCATAAGAAATAGGGATAGGTGTGCTCACACACGTATGGAAAAACACATAGGTTTTCTTATGAATGTGACAAGTGGAAGAATTTTTGAAATGGTATGTAATGCCCCGCCAAGTAACCTTAAAGAAAGTTGCAATTAACATCTTAAGTGAACTAATTTTTTTTTATAAAGTGCATTTAACATACACATTCACTTACTAATTAACAACAACCTCTAAGACTACAAGGTTAGGATTACTTAAACCCACATATACATATTACATATAACCATAGCATTATGAACCTTATGATATAAACATCATACATCATAAGAATACCACATAACATAATAAGATAACCAACCAAGATACAATCTCATAAACATTATCTTAATCCAACAGATACATCACTTATTCCCAGAATGAGGCAATAGTACAAAAGATTACAATTACATAATTCCATCTCATAAACATAAAAGGGATAAAATAACTTATACAAGATAAAAAATTACAATGCAAGAAATTACAACAAGAACCGCGAGCTGTCCATCTGGATGTCTCGCCACCAAGTACTGAAGATCGATGGGGACCCAACGGTTTTGGTGCATGTTCCACCCAACCAATGTGGTACCCGAAGGCCCACCCCCCATGCTAGGAGATAGTAACAAAGTAACATGGACAAAGATCTACTACCTCTAACCAAAGACAGACTCATACTGACTCAAACTGACATAACCAACCAAATGAATTAACAAGTACAACTCATTCACCATACAAGTACGAATCAAGTACAACATAAGTACAAATCAAGTACAATACAAGTACAACTCCAACATCACTAACATAGGTCACATTGCTTCCAGATATAAAGTAGATCAAGTATGTTCATATAACCATACACATAAAATAATTAACAATAGTTGTCATAGATAAAGTGTCATCGCATAGTTTGTCATGAGATCTCCTCTGGGCATTCTTTATAGGCTCCGGCACAAGTAATCTTGGTGACCTCAACCGAATCCCGACACTCATACTCACTCATGCGGAATCAACTACCTCTCACAAGAACTAGATAGTTGATCTTGCCATTCCAAGCCTTCCCACTCATCCCAAGTCTAAACAAGCCCTTGTGTCTATGAGTGAGGTAAAATTATCTTGATTAGTGAGAAGTTAGTCCTAATCTTCTAAGTACATTATTTTAATTATCACTTATTTAAATCACTCCTGAAAGTTATCCAGTTTACCTCTTTGGGATCTGGCGCCTAACAGGAGCCGCTCTTCTAATTGACAACACACTCACAACCAATCACCAAGGGAAACACAAGTGCATACAAACTAGGCATCATAACCACTCCAACACAAGGAGGATACAAATAATAGAAACTCACCCCAAACATCTTGGAGGCAACAATCACATAGTCCACTCCTTTCAAGGAGACACGGATCCCATAATCCGCTCCTAAACCAAGGAGGTGCAAACATCCCCATTCATGAAAACTGGGTAAAACTTAAAAGATGTCATGCACTACCCAAGGGAAAACAACTGGATGGCATAAAGATTCAACAACCCTTATCCTCTAAGTTCTTCTAGAAGGCTTGTAATTTAGGACTAGCACTAAATCCCAAAACCAACAATGCAACTTGACGACATAGCAACAAAAGCATTCAAGTTATCAATCAAATCTAATATTTGGATTTCCTAAATCCATACTCATTCAATAGGTAGTGTAGAAAAATCAAAGTCATGATAACTAGATCATCTAAAATAATCATAACCCCTATTTCCCTTTTCATTATTGAAAATCTAAAACAATTAAACTTACTTTCCTTTACTGAATACAGAAAATTAAATCCTTTAAGATAATCATGAGGAAGATACTACTTTTGGATATACTAAATCCATATCTCTTTCATAATCCAATCACAATGATTCAATTAATCTAAATAGAAATTAATTAAATAACATAATTGATTGCCTCATCAATAAAACAACTTCTTAATTTACTTTTAAATTGACACAAATCCATGCAAGTAAATTTTTCCATTTCCTAACCAAACCTTACATCTTATTCAATTTTCTATTTAAAACATTCAATCACTTTAAGATAATAACATATTGTTTCTCTATTCATTTTCCATATACACTAATCAATCCATTTTTAAATCTCTATTCAATAATATATTGCATTTTTTAAATGAAATATTTAACTCTTTCAACAAGCCATTTTAAAATAACAATAATTTTCCATATGTTTATAATTTTAATTCCACTAATCTCATATACAAATTTTATTTAAAAATAATATAAATAAATATAATACTTTAATATTATAAATTATAATATAAAATATTATTAAATAATATTTTAATATTATTAAATAATATTTTAATATTATTAAATAATATTTTAATATTATTAAATAATATTTTAATATTATAATAACAATACATAAAATATTAATATTTATAAATATCAATTTATTATTATTTTATTTTCAAAGCAGTCATGGGAAAATAATTTAACAGTAGTCTCATGTTTCAAGCATAACTCAAAAACTACGATCTGGGTATTTACGATTTTTGGATAAGAGTAAGAAAATTTCAAAATGCAAAAACCCTTTAAATTTCCTAGAAACCCAGTTTGTGAAAGTGAAGTTATAGGTGACGCAATCAGACCATTTTACCATGAAAATTATAACTATACTGCAGATTTTAAAATCTGATTTTTTAATAATAAACAGAAGGTTTTATTTTCTAAAAACATTCTAAATGCATTGTTCAATCTCTATGTTTGATTTCAATAACAACAAAATCAATTTCCTCAAACAATTTAAATTCAACTAAAGTTTTCACAATTTTCACTCAAGAATTTTCACAAGCAAAGGCTGTAAATTTGTTTAATTCTTTTCTTCTAATATCAAATTTATTTTCTAAAACAGATTTAACAAACAAATCTTTAATCATTACTATTTTAAATAAAACAATCAAGAACAATAAAACACAAAGAGGAAAACCTGATACAAGAAGCTACAGGAAGAGATGAATTTCTGATGCAAGCCTCCTCCAAAGATTTCCTGAATTTTCTTCAATCTTCCAACGAATCCAATCCAAAATCCAACAAATGCAAACAATCTTTCCTTCAATCAATTCTACAATCCAACTTTGTTCAAACCCTTGTGCAAATTTTCCAAAATTTCTTCCCTGCTGTAAAAATGTATTTTTCTAAAAACTTTCTGCCCTAAAATTAAAACATATATTCTTATAAATCAAAAATACCTAATACAACCCTAATTCACATTACATGCAAATTAGATATATTTCAATTTCAATATTTACAACCCTAATTCACATTACATGCAAATTAGACATTTCAATTTCAATTTCAATTTCAATTTTCAATTTCAATTTCACTTTCAATTTCAAATTTCAATTTTAATTTCAATTTCACCTTTCAAAAACCCACTTTCAATTTAAAATGCAATTTCAAATAATAAATTAATTTCCAAAGTTGCAACCAATTTCCCAAATAAACATTTAATTACAATTTCTAATTTAATTCCCACACGTTGGAATTAAATTCCAAAATTAATTCTAATTCTTTTATTTCCTTTTATTCTCTTGCATCACGTTTAATTAATTAATTTAATTATTTAATAAATAAATTCAACCCCTTGGATCAAATTTAATTAATTAAATAATTTAAATATAATTAAATAATTTAAATATAATTAATTAATTTAAATATAAACTTTTATCCACATTGCATTATTTAAATTAAATAATCATCAACATGATTTAAATGCAATTATTCTAAATATCTATTTCCAAATCAAGAATCCTTCATAATTAAATAACATTAAAGCAAGATAGACAATGACTTGACACATACGACTGACGACACACTAAGGCTAGGGTGTAGACTTGACACATGTTACCTAGCTATTATCTCCCATTCAACTTAACCGTTGGATCGACAACCTCAAACCTGTGAAACCAGGTGGAGTCGATGTCATGTACCTGCAATCCTGCAACCAAGTAAACACACCATACAATATATCCAGCATATAATACACACCGTGAAGAAGGAATTACGGATTCACAGGGCACTCGCAAGGAAGCGAGTGATGCGAAACCGTCCTCTTCACCAATACACTCATCGAAACTGACACTTTCATCATAATCTAGGAATCTCATAATAACATCTTATGTTAACTCTACAACAACTTTAATATATAATGCATGTGAAACAATAATCAGATAACTACATCCCACAATAATAGTTGTCGCTCAATAGTAGCGATCAAATCATCATAACAAAATGTATCCAGTATCAAAGTAACTGCAACCAAACATAACATAAAGCAAACCAAACAAGAAGCAAAACGGAGGGGTATTACATGGTAGAGGATGAGAAGAACCATAAAATAGGAAAATGTGATAAAATGAAAAGGGTATTATGGCTACACATGTGTGAGAATATCTACTCACACATGTACATGAGCGACTAAGACTAGACAGTTCAAAGGGTGATGTGGAAGTGTGGGGTGAATCATGCATGCTTACACATGTGTGAGAATTTAAGAGGTTGTAGACACTTGTAAAATGATGGAAATTTTGGGGATTTGGAAGAATTTAATATTGAGGAAAATATTAGAGAAGACTAATGAGGGTTAATCAATTAATTAAGATTATAAGAATTATTGAGTGGAAGCTATGGTTGAATTAATCAAATTAATTGGACTCAAAAAAGTGAGAATGTGATTAATTTAATAATATATAATTTAATTAGGGTTTGACCCCATAGTGCAATGGTTGTTGCAAGGAAACAAGATACACTACATCAAGAGTTCGAGTCTCATGGTGGTATGGGATGGCTATTGTTGGAGTATGCATGACAATGTTTCTGCAGGTGCTTGATGGTGTTCATGGTGTCCATAGATGAAGGAAGTAGACATTGGTAGTGGCTGGAGGTTGGTTCAAAGTTGAAGACAAAGTTTTGGTGGTTTCTGAGTTGGTGTCCTTGGTGGAGTAAAATGGATAAGGCTTGTGTTCGTTGTAGGGTCAAAGGTGGATAGCTAAAGAAAGGTTGATGTTTGGGTTCTGACGGTAGTGGAAGGTGTGGAGGAATAAGGAAAGATGATTTTGGTAGTTTGTAGAAAGAAGGATGGAAGAAGAATTGCGAAAGAAATGGGGAGGAGAAACAACAAGTGGAAGGAGAAAGATGGAGGGAGTAAAAAATAGGCGCGAGAGGCACGGGGTGTTGGAAGAAGCAAATGAGATGGATGAGTAGTAGAGAAGGAGGGAGTAAGTAGAGAGTAGTAGAGGTGTAAGGTAAAGGAGACGAGGAGAAAGGAAGATGTAAAGGACTAGAAGGAGCAAGGTGGAGGTGAAGGAGAAGAGTAGCCATGTAGAGGTGAGAAGAAGAGAAGGTAGAGGGAGAAAGAGGAGCTGTGGGAGGAGCAAAGCAAGGAGGAGGCGAGATGGAGAGGACGAAGAAGAGAGGATCAATGAGAATGCAAGAAGGAGAGAAGAAGGAGAAGCGAAGCAAAGAGGTGGAAACAAAATGATGTGGATGAGGTCCCCCAAATGTGGCCTCACTAGTTCATAGCTCCAATCAAAAGCGTTCACCTATCAATATTTATATATATAATTTAATTAATTATAGAGATGAAAATTAATTAAATAAAAAATTATTTAATTAAGTATGAAAATATGCAAAGGTGATGAATTGCAAAAAATAAATTAAATATTTATTTAATTAACTATATATCAAAAGTGGGGTGCCTATGTTTTTCACCTCTTTGATATGGTGTCATGACTATAAGAAGTGACATCATGTCAAAGAAAATAAAAGCATGCCCCATCAGTTGGAAGAAATAGTGGAAGATAGGTGGAGATATGGTGCCCTCTTGATAGGTTTCCCAAATAAACATATCCATTTGATCTCTTGAAATTAAAGATTAAAATAAATAGAGGAAAAAAATTTAGTGAATGAAAAAAAAAAGGAAAAACGATTAAAAAATTAAGAAATGGCAGAAGAAATAGTGAAAATGAAAAAAATATAGGCCTAGGCCTTTGAATTAGGACTTGGGGAGCCTATAAATTGAAATGAAACTAATTCCCAAATTTAAAATGCAGCAATTTAAAATGATTTCACATATTATTCCCAAAACTTTTATACACAAATTTTAATATAATATTTAATGTTCCAGTAAAGACTTTGAAATTAAATTGCATATAATAAATTGATCAACAGATTGCATTCAAATACATTCATTCATGCCGAAAATAGATTATTAATTCAATAAACTCAAAGATTTAAAACATTTATTGCTCAGATAATTCATCAAACTTGAATACTTATCTTTTAAAATGCGCTGAAGAAATTCCCAACTATTGCTGGAATGGTCCTTGTTCAGCCTCTTCTGTCTGTGAGTAGTCTAGGAGGAAAGCGGACCTTGCCGCTCTACACGAGTGTTGGTTCCACTAGAACAATGCTCAACACTCGTGCCACAAAACCATGCCCTGGCCAGGACCATCCTGAGTGCACGCACTTGTACCCCAGGTTGGACACCCACTATAGGAGTGCCCCTTCTTCGTGCTACTCACAGCCTGCTAACTTGGAACCCTATTACCGCAATGTGCTGTACTTGTTTTTCTCCTTTTTTTTCTTTTCCCCCCCTCAATAATTTAGTTTTCACGGGTTTTTATACAACATAAAGGGTAGTTTCAACCGACACACCCTTTTATAAATAATTACAACTTCCTGTGAAAACTCTAATTATTGTTTTATTACATTTTATTTCTTGAACTATTACATTAGTTCTCATTTTACTTTTATTCTCTTTTATTATTATTATTTTTTCTTCCAAGGGGAAAAAGTCTCATAACAATTCTCCCCTTGTTGTTTAGCTGCTGCCCTCAGTAGCTTGATGATTTTCTGCATCACACATACATATAAATAAAACAACCTTTAGTTAAACAAATGTGGATATTGGTCTTTAATAAAATCAACATTTTCCCAAGTAGCACTATCATTATCACAATGACTCCATTTAATTTTTACTTCATTTATAACCTTGTTTCTCAATATTCTAGATCTTCTTTCAATTATTTGTTCTGGTTCAATCTTAAATTCACAAGAAGGTTCAATAGAAATACTTTTCCAATCAATAACATGATTTGCATTATATACATATTTCTTAAGTAAACTTAATGAAATACATTTTGGATTTGTAATTGAGGGGGTAAAGCAAGTTTATAAGCAACATCCCCTAATCTTTCTAATATTTCGAAAGGTCCACAAAAACGAGGAGATATCTTAGAATATTTACCCAATTTTAATGAAATCCTTTTTGGTTTGACTCTAAGAAAAACATGCTCACCAACCTCAAAATCTCGACTAGACCTCTTAGAGTCTACCCAACTTTTATATCTATCTTGGGCAGCCTTCATATTTTGTTTGAATTTATTAATCATAGCTTCCATCTCTAACAAGTTTTCATTCTCATACCAAACTTTATGGACAGGATCAGACCATGAAATGGGTGTATTACAATTTCGACCATAGATAGCTTCAAAAGGAGACATCTTAATGGTGGAATGATATCCTTGATTGTATGCAAACTCTACCAAGTGTAAATAGTCTTCCCATGACCCAGGTTTATCCATGGTATACATGCGTAACATGTCTTCTAAGATTCTATTAACCCTTTCTATTTGGCCATCAGACTCGGGATGATAAGCAGTACTAAAATTTAAATGAGTACCAAGTTCCGCAAACAAAGATTTCCAAAAGGAGGAGGTAAACCTAGGATCTCGATCTGAAATAATGTTCTTTGGAATACCATGTAGCCTAACAATCTCTTTAACAAAAATGTGGGCAATATCAGAAGCAAAGGATTTTATTTTGATAGGTAAGAAATGTTTCGTTTTGGTTAATCTATCCACCACTACAAAAATAGAATCATGCCCTTTACGTGTTCGAGGCAATCCAGTAATGAAGTCCATACTAATTGACTCCCATTTCCAAGTTGGAATAGACAAGGGTTGCAAGAGGCCTGGAGGTTTACATTGTTCTGCTTTTACCTTTTGACAAGTTAAACATTGTTGAACATAGGTACGGATTTTAGTCTTCATTTGAGGCCAAAAGTAGTTTCTTTTGATTGAGAGATAGGTTTTTTAGAATCCAGGGTGTCCGGCTATTGGGATATCATGAGAATCTTTCAATATTTGTGATTTAAGATTAACTATATTGGGAATGCACAACCTTCGTTTAAAATATAGGAGACCATTGTTACTTAACAAATAAGGTTCTAATCGATCTTTCAAATGGACATTAGAGGAGAGATTTTGGAGACCTTCATAAATGGGTTGAAAATAGTCATCAATAGGTAACTTGGATTTTATATCTTTTTCAAATTGGCTTCTCTCAAGGGTCAAGGCATTAGCACATATCCATTTTCGACTTAAGCCATCTGCCACTACATTTTCTTTTCTAGGAACATATTGGATGGTAAAAACATATTCAGTTAAAAGCTCCATCCATCTCCTTTGTCTCATATTAAGGTGAGGTTGAGTAAAGATGTGTTGGAGACTACGATGGTCAGTTTTTAATATAAAATTATTCCCTAATAAATAATGGCGCCAAACCTTTAAAGCATGGACAATACCTAGCAATTCAAGATCATGGATTGGATAATTTCTTTCAACGAGTAATAACTTTCTAGATTCATAACACACCACCTAGTTATCTTGCATTAGGACACCACCGATACCTGTACCACATGCATCATTGATCACAACAAAAGGTTTACTAAAATTTGGAATACAAAGAATAGGTGCAGATGTTAATAAAGTCTTTAGTGTGTGGAAAGCTTTATCACATTCTGGGGTCCAATTATAGCTTTGTTCTTTCTTAGTTAAATCAGTCAAAGGTGAGGCTATCTTGGAATAATTCTTAACAAAACGATGATAAAACCCAGACAATCCTAAGAAACTTTTGACTTCATGTGCATCCTTTGGGATAGGCCAATCTTGAATTGCCTTAATTTTAGTAGGGTCGGGTGAAATACCTTTTTCAAAAACAACATGTCCTAGGTAAGATACTTTTGATTTGAAGAATTCACACTTGCTAAGTTTGGCATATAACTTGTTCTTTCGCAAGGTTTCTAGTACCATTCTGAGATGTTCTTCATGTTCTTTTTCATTTTTTGAGTATATTAAGATATCATCTAGGAAAATGATTACAAACACATCCAAAAATGGGCGAAAGATATCATGCATTAAGGTCATAAAAGTTGCAGGAGCATTAGTTAAACCAAAAGGCATAACTACAAATTCATAATGACCATATCGTGTTTGAAAGGCAGTTTTGGAAATGTCGGATTCTTTAATATGAATTTGATGGTATCCTGATCGTAAATCAATTTTGGAAAAACATTTAGCACCATGTAATTGATCTAGGAGATCATCAATTCGAGGTAAGGGATACTTATTTTTTATGGTCAATTTATTAAGTTGTCGATAATCTATGCATAACCTCATAGTTCCATCTTTCTTTTTGAGGAATAATATTGGTGCACCCCAAGGAGAGACACTTGGTATTATTTTTCTTTCCTTAAGTAATTGTGTCAATTGAATTTTTAGTTCTGTTAATTCCAAGATAGATTGATGATAGGGAGCTTTAGAGATTGGTTCTGCTTTGGGAACTAAATTAATTGCATGTTCTACAGATCTTTTTGGGGGTAGACTATCTAAATCCTCAGGAAAAACATCTTTAAATTTTTGCACTATAGGTTTGATATTAATGTCTAACACAACGCTTGATTTGCATGGCCAAAATGGTTTTAATGTGAAGAGGTCTTTTCTCCCCCTGTAAAATTCGACATGTCCCCATGTTAGAGTTGATGATTACTTGTTTGGTTTCACAACCAAGGAGGGCATTATTTCTTTCCAACCAACTCATGCCTAGAATAGCATCATATTTACCAAGATTCAATACATGAAAATGATCATGTGTTACAAAGTTATCTAACTCAAATTCTAAGTTTTCAATAAGTGTACCAGTTTGTTTTACTATTCTACCATCTGTAATACCCCTCCGTTTTGCTTTTACTTTCATGTTGTTTATGCTTTGCTTGGTTTACAGCTACTGTGATACTGGACATATTTTTATTATGATATTTTGATCGCTACTCTTGAGCGACAAACTATTACTATGTGATGTGATTATCTGATTTGATTTTACATGCTTTGATGAATGAATGTTAACAGTAGAATTATCATGTGATTATTTATGAAACTATTGTTATGATGATAGTGTCAGTCTTTGATGAGTGTATTGGTGAAGGAGACGGAATTACATCACTCGCTTGTGAGCGCCCTGCGATTCTGAGATTTCTTCTTCATGGTGTGAATTATATACTGCATATATTATGTTGATTATTGGATTACAGGTTGCATGTACTGACATCGACTCCACCTGGTTCCACAGGTTTGAGCGTGTCGATCCAACGGTTAAGTTGAATGGGAGACAGTAACTTGGTAACATGTGTCAGGTCTACACCCTAGCCTTAGTGTGTCGTCAGCTCTGATGTTTGAGTCTTGCTAGATCTTATTGGATGCTTTTTGTAATGTTTCAAAATGTGTTAACCCTTTGATTTGGTCTTTTGAATATTGCATTGGCTGGAAGAAATGGTGATTTTATAGTATTTAATATTATGCTCTTTGGTTATATCTAAATAGATTATGGAAATTAAACTTAAATTATTTATTTAATTAAATTTAAATCTCAAGGGATTAAATTTTAATTATTAAATAATTGTAAGTAAGCTTATTAAAGTTGAATTATTTAATTTATTAAATTTAGATCTCATGGAGTTGGATTAAATTATTAAATAATTGAAAGTATGTTAGTTTGTTAAAATATTTATTTAATTAGATTTAAATCTCAAGGGATTAAATTTAATTAATAAATAATTGTGAGTAAGTTAATTAAAGTTAAAATTGTTTATTTAATTAAATTTAAATCTCTTGTGTTTGAATTTAGTTATTAGATAATTTATAATAATTATGTAATTGTATTTGATTGTAAAGTTTAAATTAAATCAAAAAGGGAATATTGTGAAATTGTAATTTTAATTAAAAGTCAAAAGTTAGGGCCTTTGAAAAAGGGGAAATGAAATTAACTTGTAAATTCAACTTTTGCATTTGAAAGTGAATTAGGGTTACATTAGGTTATTTTGGAATTGTTATTTTATAAGTTGAGGGCAGAAAATTTGGGGATTCTTCTTGCTTCATTCTTTTGGATAGGCAAGAAAATTGTTGGAAAATTTTTGATGAAAGTTTATGAAATTATTTCTGGTTGAAGAATTAAATTGAAAAGGGAGAGAAATTATATAAAGAAGGTGGAATTAGTGGATTGAAGCTTGCTGGAAATTTCTTGGCATTGTGGAAAAAGAATTGTGAAGATCTCAAAAGAAAGTCTGCATCAATAATCTTGGTGGCTGCAAATAACCAGGTTTTCCTTTTTATTTTCTTGTTTTAATATTCCTAGTTTAACCTAGTTTGTTTAAATTTGAAGAAATCTGCAAATGGGGAATTTTCTTGAAACCCTAGGTTAAACTCCATAAATTTGATATTCAGATTTATTTATTTTGGAAATGCAAACCCTTTTAGAAAATGGGGGAAGAGAAAACCAGATCATTGAATCATTATTCTTGTGTCTTAGAAAATTTTGAAAACTCAAAGGAAAGGGAATGGTTTCATTGTTTTCTGAATTTAATCTTTGTTGGAAAGTTTTCTATGGTTGCAAAAGAAAATTATTTTCTGGTTGTGTATACTTTATTTCTTCGATTACCCTAATATTGAAAATTCTAGAAAAAAATTACATATATAATAATATACATTGCATATACCATTTCTGGAAATGATATATGCAATCTAAATTATTATACATATAAGATTTTTGTATTTTAAAATGGTTTATTGTTTTTTTTTTTTTGTTGGGCCGCGTACGCCCTGGACATTTCGTACCTGCGTACGAAATTTTTCTGTCCATCCGTTATTCTCTCCAACCGGAATTTTTTATGCAAATAAAAATTTAATTGTTGGTGGGGGGCTCGGCCCCCACCCCTTGTGTTTTGGGCGCAGTGGGTACGCGCAGTGCCACTGGGCAGTGCGCCACCCGTACGGGGGACGCACTGTCCAATGGGACTGTGCCCCCCCGCTACCCCCCGACCGCTGTACATTAGTACAGTCGGCGCAGGGTACGCCGACTGCGGGTGACAGTCCCTGCAGACTGTCACATCCGCATATATATAAATTTTATTTTGTTTTAATTTAATTTAATTTTGTTTATTTTTATTTTATTTAATTTCGTTTATTTTATTTTAATTTAGTTTGTTTATTATTATTTTTTTATATATATATATAATATTTAATTATTTTATATATTTAATATATGTATTTTTTTTATTATAATATATATGAATGTATATTTATAATATTTAATATACATATAGTTATATGTAGAATTTAATTAATATTGTATATAGGTTATATAAAATGTTGTTAATTAAAGTTTTCTTGTGGAATGGATTTCGTTTTGATTAAAACAAAAGTATGGAGTTAATCGTGCATACTATTAGGAGATGGCTTTATTGTAGATGGGTGTATTTCTTTTATACCATGCTAAAACATGAGAGCATTTCAGCAACTTTGACATTTAACTATAGTCGAACTTATTAATGCTCAGGATTTGAATTAGTTGTAGAGATTACACTTTAGATAAAATATTGATTGGTGAATATAAAGACTTGAATGAATTATTTTACTTCGTTGCGAAGAGCATTAGATTAGGAGCATGGTTTTAGAATAACCAAACTTAGCACTTTTCTTTTCCAATGCATGAGTTCATTGATGTATTCGTTAATGTTTTATTTTGTGAATGATTATTGTGTAGTAGGTTGTAAAAGTCTTCCAGTTCACGTCATTCCCTTGTTATATTACTGTTTGATTTCCCTTGGGTTGTTTTACATTCATCTTGTGTCCTCCTAGGTATTGGAGTGGAATTCTTTGTGTTGCCTCCTAGGATTGGAGAGAGTTTTATTGGTTCAATTCTGTAGCACTTGAATAACCCTTG
Organism: Sequoiadendron giganteum; assembly: GCA_007115665.2. Lineage (NCBI taxonomy): Eukaryota > Viridiplantae > Streptophyta > Pinopsida > Cupressales > Cupressaceae > Sequoiadendron > Sequoiadendron giganteum. Next base: position 680,101,039 of record CM021100.1, on the reverse strand, counting down.
GAGTTAGTTTCGTAGTGTGTTATCCAATTAGAAGAGTGGCTTTTGTTAGGGGCCGGAGCCCAAAGAGGTAAACCGGGAAACCTTCAGAAGTGATTTTAACAACTGAAAACTAAAGTAAATATACTTAGCAAATTAGGAAGTAGTTCACATTAACCAAGATAAATTAACCTCACTCACAGGCACAAGGGTTTGTTTAGACTTGGGGTGAGTGAGAAGGCCTGGAATGGCAAGATCACTATCTCGTCCCTATGAGAGGTAGTTGATTCCGCTTGAGTTAGTATGAGTGCCGGGATTCAGTTGAGGTCACCAGGATTTCCAGAGCCTATGAAGAATGCCCAGAGGATATCTCATGACAAACCTTGCGATGACACTCTGTCTAGGATAACACCGTGTGTTATGTTGTGCGTATGTTTCTTTTAGCACACTTGATCATATTATGCCTGGAAGCAATGTAACCATGATTAGAGTTTTGACTTTATTGTGCATATGTGTGGTTGAGTCAGTTTATATCAGTATGAGTTTGCCTTTGGTTTGAGGTGGTAGGTTTCTCGTCCATGTTACTTGGTTACTATCTCCTAGCATGGGGGTTGGTCCTTCGGGTACCACATGGTTGGGTGGATCATGCACCATAACCGTTGGGTCCCCTTGATCTTCAGTACTTGGTGGCGAGCCTTCTTGATGGACATCTCATTTTACTTACTTTAGGATTCTTGTACTTTGTATCTCATGATGTAATGATATTGTTTACCCCTCTTGTGTATGAGGTGGATCTTGTAATATTCAGACTTATGTATTTGTACTCATTCCGGGAATGAGGATTGTAATAGACCTTGGTAACTGATTTATATAAATGAATGCTTAATCTTTATCTTGTACTTTCTTTGATGTAAAATGTTATTACTTGTATATTTACTTCCTATTGTATTTTAAATAATGTATGTTAATGGGGTTTAAGTAATCTCAGTTATGTAACCCTAGGGGAGGTTGTCAATTTAGTTGAACATGTGGGTTTAATTCACTTCTTTTACTTCTTTTTAAAAAAAAAATTAGTACGCTTGTTTAGTGAATTGAAACTTCCTCTAGGGTTGCGTGGCGGGGCATTACACCATCTGCCATTTCCACAGCTAAGGGTTCAATTAACTTAGATGTAATCTTTAGTTTAGAGACAACTTTAGGAGAAATAAAATTATGACTACTTCCAGAATCAACAAGAAAAATAATAGGATGACCATGTATGAATCCTTTTATTTCAATTAAGGAGGGTTGGCAATGCACCATACTTGCATCAATGGTTGCATATATCTTCATGTTGGGTTGTGGAGTAGAGGTAGTTGTGCCCTTGTTTTTGGGTTTATAGTCTTCTTGTTTGCGAGGACAACAACATTGATAATGTTTCTCACCACAAGTCCAACATTTTATTTCAGGAGGTGTTGGTTTATTTTGGTTGGGTCAAACCATCTTGGTGAATCGACAATGGACTTTCTTTTGACCAAATTCATTGTGATTTCTTTTACGCTTTTCCCTTGCTTGTCTTGAAATTTGATCAAGTGTTTCAAACTTTTCCGCAATTCGGGTCGCTTCATCTACTAAGGTGGGTTTACCACACCACACATTAGCTTGGTATGAATGTCTTAACCCATTTATGAATCGAACCACTCGATCATGTCCTTCGATAAATAATACAAATCTATTAAGCCTTTCAAAATCTTGTTTGTATTCATTTATTGATTGGCCTCTTTGTTTTAATTCAAAGAACTCGGTTCTCTTTTCTTGTATAAAAAAATTAGAAAGGTATTTTTGTGAAAATAGTTGTTTGAATTGTAACCATTTCACTTTGTTCGCTTTTAGTTTTTGAGATTGAATTATATCTTTCCACCAATTCAAGGCACTATTTTAAAGTTGATACGTGGCAATTCGGGTCCTACTATAACTGCTAGTGCCTTGCAATTCGAAGTATCTTTCTAAGTTGGTTAGCCATTATTCTGCTTCCTCTCTAGTGCTGGTATTACCACTATACTCTGGTAATTTAATCTTTCGAGCAAAGTTGTCTAATTCCTTTTGTGTTTGTTTACTGTTATCATTTTCAGAGGATTCATATCCAGAAGTGTGAGCAGTGCTATCACTGGAAGTTGAGTCTTCCTCTGATGATATTGGTTGTTTCTTGGAATTTTTTGATTTACTTTTGCTCTTTTTCCTACTTGTTTTTGAACTCTTCTTACTTTCCGATAGTTCTATGTTGTTGGGTTTTCTTTGTTCTAGTGCTTCTTGCCTAAGTTGTTGTACTTGAGTAGCCAATGTAGCAACTTCCTACATTAATGCTTGGTTGGTTTTCTCCAAATTCTCATAAGCTTTTTGGTTGCTCTCGGATGTCATTATGGTAGGTCAATCTGTTTATGTAAAAGGAATTTAATCAGTATTGATTGTTCTAAAGGTTGTCTTTTTAAACTTGCAAAATAAAACTAAGGAGACAAAAGGGTGAAACTAAGGTTTGAAAATGTGAAACAATTTAGAGCGTTTAAATTTAATATGAAATGAAACTAATTTCCTCTATATAGAGAAATTATTTGTATTCAATCCCTATCATGAAGATGAAGGAAATTTATGTTGGTTTAAATCGGTTGTAAAATAGTTTTGTCTCTCTATGAAGTGAATATTTAATTACAAACTAAACCTCATGAAATTTATGAATGGTAATTAAGAGGTGAAAACTTTAATGATTAAGAAAATAAATAAATAAATAGTTTCTAACTGTTTGGGCATCCACAAAAATGTAAATAAGTTTGAGTAAATTCAAAAACAAAAGTTACTCCAAATAAAAAATAAATTTTGGAGTGAAATTTTATTTTATTTTCTTCTAAATTAGTTTCTTCGTGAAAATCTAAATGAATCCTCCAATTAAACAATTTGTAATTAAGGAAATTGAAAGGTAAAAATAAATGAGTAATTTATTAAAATTTTATTTTAAAAGAGTAAATATCCTTAAATATTTTACCCTAGATATTTTAACTTTTTAAACATAATAAATAATTGATAAAGAAATTAAGAATCAATTTAAACTATTATAAAATCTAATATATCTATTTATTTATTTATATGTTTTTTTTTTTTCAAGAAACAAATGCAACAAAATCAATTGATGATAGTAAGGAATTTATTTTACCTTTTTACCTTGCAAATAAATGTGCAGCAATAAAATTATTTTATTTGCTAACATGCATTAAATTGTAGCATATAATTTATTTTGTTTTCTAATATTTAAAAAAAATGTGCAATGAATTTAATTTATTTGCTAATGTGCAGCAATGAATTTAATTTATTTATTCCATTGCTAATGTGCATTTAAATTGTAGAAAATAATTTATTTTACTTTCCAATGTGCAACAATGAATTTATTTTATTTTTTCTAATGTGCAAATAAATGTGCAACAATGAATTTATTTTATTTTTTCTAATGTGCAAATAAATGTGCAACAATGAATTTATTTTATTTTTCTAATGTGCAAACATTGCAGCAATGAATTTATTTCAAAAAAATCAAAAAAATGCGCCGTAAGGATCAAAGGCTCTGATACCAAATTGAAATGAAACTAATTCCCAAATTTAAAATGCAGCAATTTAAAATGATTTCACATATTATTCCCAAAACTTTTATACACAAATTTTAATATAATATTTAATGTTCTAGTAAAGACTTTGAAATTAAATTGCATATAATAAATTGATCAATAGATTGCATTCAAATACATTCATTCATGCCGAAAATAGATTATTAATTCAATAAACTCAAAGATTTAAAACATTTATTGCTCAGATAATTCATCAAACTTGAATACTTATCTTTTAAAATGCGCTGAAGAAATTCCCAACTATTGTTGGAATGGTCCTTGTTCAGCCTCTTCTGTCTGTGAGTAGTCTAGGAGGAAAGTGAACCTTGCCGCTCTACACGAGTGTTGGTTCCACCGGAACAATGCTCAACACTCGTGCCACAAAACCATGCTTTGGCTAGGACCGTCTTGAGTGCACACACTTGTACCCCAGGTTGGACACCCACTATAGGAGTGCCCCTTCTCCATCCTACTCACAACCTGCTAACTTGGAACCCTATTCCTGCAATGTGTTGTACTTGTTTTTCTCCTTTTTTTCTTTTTCCCCCTTCAATAATTTAGTTTTCACGGGTTTTTATACAACATAAAGGGTAGTTTCAACCGACACACCCTTTTATAAATAATTACAACTTCCCGTGAAAACTCTAATTATTGTTTTATTACATTTTATTTCTTGAACTATTACATTAGTTCTCATTTTACATTTATTCTCTTTTATTATTATTATTTTTTCTTCCACGGGGAAAAAGTCTCATAACATAAATAGGCTTGTAGGGGGAATATTTTTATTTTCACCATGATATTCTAAGAGATTAAATTAATTATTTCATGAATGGGCTAGGAGGAGATGATCAATATCCCATTCCACACCCACTATATGAAGAAAGTACGAAAATACTAGAAATTAAAGGGATCAAGAGCACTACTATGTATCATAATCTGGGCTTTCAAGGAAGTACAAAGTTTAATAAATGCATCTCAAAGTTGGAAAAATGGAAGCACTGATTTATGAATCAACACTTGTGGTGTAGGTTTAGTGCTTGCATTGCAGGAATGGCACCTATGCAGGTGAAGTAGTGCTTGCATGGGAAAAGGTCATGTACATGGAAAAGGTTCAATTTCTCTGATAGTGCTTACATTTCAAGGTAGCATTTGAATTTTTTGGTGTTTACATGAAGTGTAACTTGTGTGGAGTAGCATCGATGTGTCTATGATAGCACCTATGTTGTGTAGTACTTGCATAGGTAAAGTGGCACATGCATAGATTAGTTCCCACATGGTTTAACATCTATATAGTTTGACACCTATGTAGTTTAGCACCTAATATGTTTTGAGGTAGGCTAATTAACTAGGACTTGGTTTTGAATGGATGTAGGAGTGATTATTGTCATTATAGTAACAAGAGAGGTGGCCTCTAACAATGAGGTTGTGATAACTACTTAAAAGAGATCAATATTTTTTAGAGGTAGTTGATCTATATGATATTTCCTAATATCAAAAATTTAGGCTCATCGGTTGATAATGATGGATTTGGTGGAAAGTTGGAAAATTGATAATAGCTCTTTCTTGTTGTTGATAGGGGAGACGATGATCACCTTGAAGGACATGTGGAGGGTTCTATAGATTTTAATCCATGGGGAGTTGGTAGAGTATGATTTGATCACAATGGAGCTATACCTAGGGTATTTATTCATGATAGCTGACTTGCCTTTGAGGGGGATAAAGATGGATTTGGAAAAATCTATAAGGATACTTCCAAATTTACTCAATATGTGGTAGGGTTGGTCAATGAAATATTGATTCCAAATAGGAGATCTTGTGAGTTCCCCATTATATGGGTGCACATGGTGGAGAGAATGGCATCCAACATGGTGGTCTATGTTTGGGGATCATATGTAATAGCACAACTATATTAGGGGATGCACATGGTGGTCTACAAAGGTGAGAGGATCTTGGGTTGTGGTGTGATTATACTACACATTTGAGCCTCCTAGGAGTGCATTTTAATTTTGAGGCTAGTATAAATGAGGCAACAAGATTTGGGGTATCCATATAATCATATGTATGTAAGATTGTTCATCATACCAATATGGGTGACCTATCCTATTGGAGGCGAGTGATAGGCAAGACAATATTAATGATGTGGATTGGAGGTGGTGGAAAGATTGTGAAGAATGGAAATGAGTTGATGAGTAGATACCATACAAATAGGGGTCACACTATTTTCTAGGGTGGATAGGGCAATGTCATTGAGTATGATGCTCCTCACAAGGTGATGTGTTAGTTCGGGATATAATAGGAGAGGACATGGAGAGAGGTGGTATTTTCTTGAGTGACATATGAGATTAGGCCATTAGGGATGTTGGTGGATGGATTTACGGTAGGTTAAGATGGTATCAGGAAATTTTAGTGTCATGAGTGCAAAATTCAGATGTGATAGATATTAGGGTGATAAAGAAGTACACAACATGGTGGATCGAGCATTGGCCAATAATACTGACTATTCTAGAGGGAGAACAATAAACAAGAGGGGATGATGAAGGGATGATGAGAGATTAGGTTTCATGATGATATAGGGCTATTTCATCCAACATAGAAGGAGTAGGGTTGTTAGGATCTAGAGGAGTGAGGGGAGAGGAAATTGATAGGGAGATAAAGAGGGGGGAGGAACATGTGCATATGTGATTGTGATGTTTGTGTTGGATGTCTATAAAAAAAGATAGATGAGGCTTGATCAAAGTGAGATCAAAGGATAATCAAGTGGGATAGCCTCCAAGTAGAGATAGATACATAGAGATCTAGGAGGGAAAACCTCCAAATAGAGTTGGAAATTGTTAGGCATGAGTAGGATGCAAATAAAGCTTAGCTATAATAGGCCCAATGTGATTTACAATATATTTGGGGGAGAGGGATGTGACTAGAGATGGATCACAGGGGATGGGGCCTATGATAGCATAGATAGGAAAGCTATCAAATTAGAGAGAAACATCATATCAAAGATAAAGTACTAGAGAGGATTATATGAGTTGGAAAAATATTTTTATTGATGTCAAAAGTGTAATATGAGCAATGTTAATCATGCAAATGCAAAGGAAATTACAGTCATGATAGATCTAGTTATAGTGTTATATTTATTTGTTGATTTGCTATGACAAGTTGTAGGTTACCTTAAGTGACAACTTATGTCATTAACCTCATGATTGGTGACTAGCTCCATCACCTAGGTTGATAGTGTCTTGGAGGTGCGTCAAGATGACTTAGTCATTTCAAAGTGAGTCACACAATTGTCTTCTCAACATATAATGACAATGTGGGGTATCCACATCAGAGTGACATATTATCATCGGTAGAACTCTTAAGGCAGTCTCTTTGATTTGGTGATGAGTGAAGTCAACGACAGGATTGGCTATGAAATCAGTGGGACTGAGCATTGGTGGAAAACATCATTCAATGATGTCAGAATTGTATACATGGCAGTTGCCCATCCACCCACTGGGAAGTCAATGTGACTCGTTCAAGTCCCGCAGGGAAGTGGGGATTGGTGGAAAGTAATCCATGTTGGTCAGGATATAGAAGTGGGACCCAATGGTAATGAAGACTATTGCTAAGACTCTATATATCACATAAATCTCATTTAATTTGGTGAGTAGTTTAGCGATATGCAATGGAGTATTGGCATCACTGAAATAGAAGTTGAAGTCTTAATTAAAGTAGCAATAAATTGATGATCGCTACATCGCTAATGTAAATGTGTAATCACTAACTTTACAGTGATATGGCGATATGATTGAAAATGACTGTGGAAACAATAAACTGTTGATTGGTGACATGAATAAGGAAGATGAATAGAACATTAACACATGGAAATCGATCATTAGTTGATTTTTCATGCTTGTTGCAGAATTAATATTCGGTCAAATGATATCCTTGATGATGGTGATTCAAGGTATAATCCTACTTGACTAACAAATGTAAAATGACATAGCGAGGGCATGAAATCACTTCACGGGAGGACAAGGGAAATGACACGATTTATATGTGATGGACATAACTGTAAATTAGATCGATCTAATGGAAAAAAATCGTACATCAATGAACAAGGGATGAGATCAATCCAAGGAAGAGAATAATCAAATAAAATCTCTTACACAAATTGTTAGATAGATATCCAGCAAGGTTTTTTCTAAGTTGTTGGATGAAGATGTTGGTTCTAAGGAGAATGAGTTCACTCAATTTGAAATTGAATCCACTACACTAAAAAATGGTGAGACGAGATACAAACCTTAGAAATCGCTCACAAAAAATGAAATGGTGTAGTTTTGAATTTAAATTAGGATTACAATATATTTGGAGTTTCTTCTTGATGAAGATAGAAATAATTATATATTAGCGGTTCAGTGATATGAACTAGTTGATCTATGTAACAAAAATATGCAGTCAATGATTGAAGTGTGTTACTATAACAGGTTAAAATTTGGAGTGTTTTGTTGAAATTGTTTACAGTGATGTGAGAGTGAGCAGAGAGAGAAAAAGTTAAGTACTGAATTGTTCATTATAGGTTTTGTAGAATTAGTTTATCCATACTTGAATTTATTAATTTGTAGAGGTGGTTGCCTCAGTTTGTGCTGAGTTGTAGCTCAAAATAGGGTGTTGTAGCATCCTTTAAGTTGTAGCTTCTAAAACATGGAGTTGGATCTTCCTTAGGGTTGAAGCCCTTAAAATTTTAATTGAAATTCATTTCTTGTGAGGCTAGATTAAGACAGTAGATCCTAGCAACATTTCTCACTGTGTTTTTTCCCATTCAGGGTTTTCCATGTGCATCTGGTGTTATGTGTTGTTGTTTCATGTGCATGTGATTGCTATATTGGTTTATGTTCTAAATCTACACATCTGACTTTTAAGTTTGAATTTGCAAAAAGGTTTTCAGGACTAAAAGTTTTAATATCTACTGATTCACCCTTGTCTTAGTAGATAATTGTGTTCCAACAATTGGTATTAGAGCCCTAGGTTCCCTAAGAGAAGCTTAATCAACTCGGGTAGATCTTAGATTAGTGAAAACAATGGCAAGTTAGGAAGGTTCATGCAAGCCAACTAGGTTCGATGGAACAAATTATGCTAAGTGGAGCTCACTGATGAAAGGATACTTAGGTTCTCTTAGACATGATGTTTGGATTTTATCAAGAACAAATACACTATTGCTGCTACCCCTCTTACTGATGTTATAGGAAATAAGGATTATGAGAATAATGAGAAATCCTGGTTCACCATTAAGAACAACTTATCTGATTTTGTGCATAGAAAGGTTATGCATTGTGAAACAACTTATGATGCCCAAGAAAAGTTGAATAAGGTCTATGAAGGAGACACCAAGGTGAAATTGGAAAAGCTACAAGTGCTAAGAAAAAAATTTGAATGTTTGAAGATGACTAAAGAGGAGAAAAATACAGACTATCTTCTGAGGGTTGGTGATATAGTGAATTCTATTAGAGGATATGGTGTGGAAGTAAAAGAAGATGGTGTGCTGAAATTTCTGAGGTCTATGACAACTGAATATGATTCCAATATTTTTTCTATTGAAGAAGGAAGAGAAGTTGATAAACTCATTGTAGATGAGTTACATGGAATATTAACAACATATGAGATGAGAATGCTAGATGTCAAGCCTTCTAGGAGAGAAGTTGCTTTTAAGACTGCTAAGAAAGAAAAGGATGAAGCTGATAAGAAAGACAAGGTTGTTATCATTGCATTAGATCATGAAGAAACTGATGAGGAAGAAACAAATTTCATAAGAAGACTAAGGAGAGGATCCAAAAAATATAAAGGTAAGTTGCCATTTAAGTGTTTTAATTATGGAAGAATAGGTCATTTTTCTTCTAAGTGTCCAATAATCAGTGATAACTTTAAGAAACCTCTCGCAAAAAGACATAAATTCCTAGAGAATCTTTCATTCTTTTAGGAAAAAATATTAATTTCTCTTGGCAAATGTTTCCTTTTTTTCTAAAAAAAATTAATTTTATTGGCGATTTTTTTTACATCACTAAAATTTTATAGAAAATTTTGGCAAATATTGAAAAATAATAGAAAAAAATATATTAATTATGATCGTGAATCCATCCAATCTAAAAATAATTATCATGGAAAAGTAGGGGCCTAAGAGTGGAAATTATTAAGGTGCTTAAGGGGTAGACTATAATATTTACTTGTCATGTAATGCCCCGCCAAGTAGCCCTAAAGGAAGTTGTACTTAAAGACTTAAGTGAACCAATTTTTTTTTATAAAGTGTAATAACATACACATTCACTTACTAATTAACAACAACCTCTAAGGCTACAAGGTTAGGATTACTTGAACCCACACATACATCTTACATAAACCATAGCAATAAATACTTTATGAAATAAACATCATACATCATAAGAATACCACATAACATAACAAGATGAACATCCAAGATACAATCTCATAAACATTAACTTAATCCAATAGTTACATCCCTCATTCCCAGAATGAGACAATAGTACAAAAGTATAACAATTACATAATTTCACCTCATAAACATAAGAGGGATAAAATAATTTATACAAATAGAAATATTACAATGCAAGAAAATACAAAAGAACCACGAGCTGTCCATCTGAATGTCTCACCTCCATGAACTGAAGATCAAGAGGGACCCAACGATTTTGGTGCATGTTTCACCCAACCATGTGGTACCCGAAGACCCACCCCCCATGCTAGGAGATAGTAACAATGCAACAAGGACAAAGATCCACAACCTCTAACCAAAGGAAGACTCAAACTAACTCATACTGAAATAACCAAAATAAATGCAATAAACAAGAACAACTCTCACATCATTGACATTGCTTCCAGACATGAAATAGACCAAGTATGTTCAGAGAACCATACACGTATACAACTACCAATCACCAAGGGAATCTCAAGTGCACACAAGTTAGAAAACATAACCACTCCAACTCTAGGAAGATACAAACAATAGAACACACTCCAAACATCTTGGAGGCAACAACACATAGTCCACTCCTTTCACAGGAGGTACAAAACATCCCCGTTCATGAAAACCAGGTAAAACTAAAAGGACGCCATGCACTACCCAAGGGAAAACAACTGGATGGCATAAAGATTCAACAACCCTTATCCTCTAAGTTCTTCTGGAAGACTTATAATTTAGGACTAACACTAGATCCCAAAACCCACAATGCAACTTGACTTCATAGCAACAAAAGCATTCAAGTCATAAATCAAATCTAATATTTGGATTTCCTAAATCCATATTCATTCAATAGGTAACATTAACCAGGTCAAAGACACACTTACAGGGTTAACTCAAATAATCATATACCCATATTTCTATTTCCATTATAAGAAATCTTAAACAATTTGAACTTACATCCCTTTACGAAATACAGAGAACTAGAACATTTAAGGCAATTACAAGAGCATTACTATTTTTGGGATATACTAAATCCATATCTCCTTCATATTTCATTCACAATAAATTAATTGCTTTACTTGAAATATAATAAATTAAAATAGCCATTTGCCTCATCAATATAAACAACTTTTAAATTTACCCTTAAATCGACACAAATCCATGCAAGTAAAACTCTTTCCATTTCCTAACCAAATCTTACATCTCATTCAATTTTCTATTTAAAACATTCAATCCCTTTAATATCATAAAATATTGTTTCTCTATCCATTTTCCCATATACACTAATCAAACCATTTTTAAATCTCTATTCAATAATATATTACATGTTTCTTATTAAAATAAAATACGATAATGAATTTACACTTAATATATGTATATTTATGCTCCATATTATGTATACACCAAATATATATATATTAATAACTTAATTATATATATTCTTTAATATTCCAATCACAACGACTAAAATTGCTCTATGGAAATAAATGAAACAAAACAAATATTTGCCTTTTCCAATATAATTAGTTCCAAAATTTACGTCTAATACAACATAAACTATTACAAATACTATATTCAAATTTTCTATTCAAAATCTATACCACGCATTCTAATTTTATCCTTTAAAATCCCTATTCCCAATAATATAAAACTTTTGCTCTTTCAACTTAATTGAAATAATTAAACAAGTATCTTCAATCTACAAATACAAGAAATACTAATTTAAACAATTTAAATCAATTTCAATGTTTACTTCTAAAACTAACATCAGTTCTCTATTAATTGGATTCCTTTTGTTTTCCAACTAACTCAAATGATTTAATTATTTAATATAAAATACCTTTTTCCTATTAAACTGAATTATGCATACTAATCAGTTCCAATAAAAATATTTCTTTCAGATACACAACTAACTCTTCTAATTTCTACAATTCATTACGTAATTCATTATATCATAAAACTGAATTAAGAATTCATCTTTTTAGATAGGGGAGAAATTACACTAATATTTAATTCTCTAATTGCTCTTAACAAAATAAGTATTTTCAACTATAACTCAAAACATTTCACTTTAAATTAAATAACCAATTGCCCTTGCAAATTAAATCATTATAAAATTAATCAAATTAACATTTGGTCTCTTCCATAACTTATTGTGTTAAAATAAGATCAATATTTGGACTATAACCCAATATCATATATATATTTTTCCAATTAAATCAAATTAATAATTGGACCTTTTACACATGAATTTAAATTTCACAATTAAATCTTAAATTATGCATTCTTTAAATCAGATATTTAACTCCTTCAATTAAACTTTAACATGTCATTTTAGAATAAACAATAATTTCCCCATACGTTTATAATTTTATTTCCACTAATCTAATATACAAATTTTATTTAAAATAATATAAATAAATATAATACTTTAATATTATAAATTATAATATAAACTATTATTAAATAATATTTTAATATTATAATAACAATACATAAAATATTAATATTTATAAATATCAATTTATTATTATTTTATTATCAGAGCAGCCATGGGAAAATAACTTAACAGCAGTCTTGTGTTTCAAGCATAACTCAAAAACTACGATCTAGGTATTTGCAATTTTTTTACAGAGGTAAGAAAATTTCAAGGTGCAAAAACCCTTTAAATTTCCTGACAACCGAGTTTGTGTAAGTGGAGTTATACGCAACACAACCAAACCATTTTACCATGAAAAATATAACTACCCTGCGGATTTTAAAATCTGATTTTTAATAATAAACAGAGGGTTTCATTTTCTAAAAACATTCTAAAAATATTGTTCAATCTCTACGTTTGAATCCAAAACAAAATAATCGATTTCCTCACACAAATTAAATTCAACTGAGGTTTTCACAATTTTCACTCAAGAATTTTCACAAAACAAAAAACTGCAAATTTATTTGATTCTTTTCTTTTAACAACAAATTTAGTTTCTAAAACAGATTTAACAAACAAATCTTTAATCACTACTATTTTAAAAACAATCAAGAACAATAAAAACACAGAAGAAAACCTGGCTCAAGAAGCTACAGGAAGAGATGAATTTCTGCTGCAAGCCTCCTCCAAAGATTTCCTGAATTTTCTTCAATCATCCAATGAATTCAATCCAAAACCCAAAAAATGCAAACAATCTTTCCTCCAATCAATTCTACAATCAAACTTTCTTCAAACCCTTTCTTTGTGCAAATTTTTCCAAAATTTCTTCTCTGCTGTAAAAATAAATTTTTACTTTTCTCCCCTCAAATTAAAACATGTATTCTTTATAAATCAAAAATACCTAATACAACCCTAATTCACATTACATGCAAATTAGATATAAATTTCAATTTCAATTTCAATTTTTACAACCCTAATTCACATTACATGCAAATTAGATATTAATTTCAATTTCAATTTTCGAGAAACCCACTTTCAATTTAAAATGCAATTTCAAATAATAAATTAATTTCCAAAGTTAAAACTCATTTCCCAAATAAACATTTAATTACAATTTCTAATTTAATTCCCACAAGATGAAATTAAATTCCAAAATTAATTTTAATTCTTTTATTTCCTTTTATTTTCTTGCATCACGTTTAATTAATTAATTAAATTATTTAATAACTAAATTCAACCCCCCTTAGATTAAATTTAATTAATTAAATAAATTAAATATAATTAATTAATTTAACTATAAACTTTTATCCACATTGCATTATTTAAATTAAATATTCATCAACATGATTTAAATGCAATTATTCTAAATATCCATTTCTAAATCAAGAATCCTTCAGAATTAAATAACATTAAAGCAAGACCAACAATGACTCGACACACACGACTGACAACACACTAAGGCTAGGGTGTAAACTTGACACATGTTACCTAGCTACTATCTCCCATTCAACTTAACCGTTGGATCGACACGCTCAAACCTGTGAACCCAGGTGGAGTCGATGTCATGTACCTACAATCCTGCAACCAAGTAAACAACATCATACAATATATCCAACATATAATACACACCGTGAAGTAGGAATTACGGATTCGTAGGGCGCTCGCAAGTGAGTGATGCAAACCCATCTTCTTCACCAATACACTCATCGAGACTGACACTTCCATCATAATTTCAATAGTCTCATAATAACATCTCATGCTAACTCTACAACATCATTAATCCATAATGCATGTGAAACAATAATTAGATCAACACATCACACAATAATAGTTGTCGCTCAATAGTAGCAAACAAAACATCATAACAAAATGTATCCAGTATCAAAGTAATTGCAACCAAACATAACATAAAGCAAACCGAATAAGGAGAAAAACGGAGGGGTATTACATGTCACCATTTCCTTAAAATATAATAAAATAGCCCTCATTGTATTTGCAAGGTAAAATTTACTTGCAATCTATAATTCTCATGGGGCTCAAAATTTCTTTTAGATCATTGATCTAACGATCCTTGTTATACTTTGTGATGTAAAATGTCTATAATGCTCATGAGACTAAAACATATGGGCCCCATGAGCATTACAAATTGTGGGTATATTTTACCTTGTGGAATACAACAAGGGAAATAAGATTATATTATAAATCAATGGTGGGAACTAAAGATTAGAAATATGATCCTAAAGAAACTAATAATTATGATATACTATTGGTAAATTAATATACATTTCTATTGTAATTTATAAAATTTAGGTGAATCTAATCTAATCATGTATCGAATATTGTGGCAAATTTTTGAGTTAAATTTTTTAATAAAAAAACTTTTTGGGGATTTAAATATGACTATAATAAATATTTGTAAAAGTGTGGCAATTCAAGTCACATTATAGCTCGAACTATTAGCCAATTTTGCATTCCCAAATTTCAACTATTAGCCAATTGGCAAATATTAGCCACTAAAAAAATCACTAGTGTCCATATGATAAAGAGGATAAATCCAAGCAAGAAGGAGATAGCAAAAAGAAGAAATCATTTTATCCTAAAAAGAAGAATTTTGGAAATAAAAAGAAGAGCTTGTACATTCATGAAGAAAGTGACACATCTAATGCTAGTGATAGTTCAAATGATGATCAAGGTCATGCTCTTGTAATAAAAGAAGTTGGAAAATAATTCCTCTTCATGGAGAAATACATTAAGGATCAGAAGGAAGCAAGAGATAAGAACTCACATGGAGAAGAGAAAGCAGTTGTTGATCTTGAGGGAGAATCGATTAGTGCTCTTGAAGATCTTGATGAG
This sequence comes from Sequoiadendron giganteum, assembly GCA_007115665.2. NCBI lineage: Eukaryota > Viridiplantae > Streptophyta > Pinopsida > Cupressales > Cupressaceae > Sequoiadendron > Sequoiadendron giganteum. Next base: position 680,085,708 of record CM021100.1, on the reverse strand, counting down.
TTAAGAGATAAGTATAATGATCTTAACAAGGAAAACAAGAAATTGAAAAAGAATGCTCAAAAGGAGACAAAAAAATTAACTCAATAACTTGAAGAATCCAATCATTTGGTGGTAAATCTAAAACTTCAAGTTAAAGAAGATAAAAGAGGTGAAGATGTAATGAAGTCCACACTAGAATTTGAAGTGGAGAGATGCTTGAAGTGGGAGGAAAAATAGTTTCCTTAAGAAAATAATTGGAGAAAGCCAATGAGTAGATCAATAAGGGTCTAAAATTAAAAGGTGGTACTAATATTCTTGATGAATTGTCAAGTACGCAAAAGCTAGCTAATAAGGAGAAATCGGGTTTAGGACTTGAAAAAGGAAAAATTTAATTTGTTGATGCCTCTACAAAACTCTATGAAAGATTTAGAGTAGAAGAAAAATTTGTCTTTAGTGGTGAAAAATATGACAAAGGAGAAGCCTCTAAATATGAAGAGAAATATGATAAAGATCAGAAATCGATTGAAGACAAGAAAGATAACAAGAGAGTCATTGATCAACAAAAGAAGAAAAATAACACAAAAAGAATATACAATGATGGATTCACAAGAGTACACTATCCAAGGAGACCTAGACAAAGAAGATCTCCTCATCCAGCTGAAATAAACACCATGACTAGGTACTCATCATACTTTAATGGGTATTGCTATACTTGTAACAATTTTGGTCATAGGGCTAGAGAATGTAGAGTCATTCCAAAGAAGAATACAAATTTTGTAAGAAAAATCCATTTGATCTCTTGGTTGACATGAATATAGTTTGTTATAATTGCAACAATTTTGGTCATGTAGCTAGAAATTGTAGAGAAAAATTTGTAAGGCCAAATGCCCAGTCTGAGAAGAAGAAAAATGTATCTTCCAATGTAGACAAGGAAGCTGAAGTTTCTAAGAAAAATGAAGAGAAGGTTGAAAAGAAACTTAAGAAAATATGGAAGGAGAAAGAGAAAAGTTCCACGCAGTCTATGATTGAACAAAAACATTGCATGCAAAGAAACAAGATTTGTGGGTAATCGATAGTGGTTGCTCCAAACATATGACTAGAGATAAAAGCAAATTCATTGAGCTCAAAATTAGAAAAGGAGGGTCAGTAAGCTTAGGTGATAATACTGTTGTCAAGATCCGTGGTGAAGGAATTTTGAGCATAGATGGGAAGAATAAGACCAAATACATGCTCTACATTCAAGGTCTAAAGCATAATCTTCTTAGTTCAGCTAGATGTGTGATAACAGATACAAGGTTGTATTTAACTCTAAAGGCTGCAAGATAAGGAAAAATTGTAGGACAATTGCTCAAGGGGTAAGGATAGATAGTAATCTCTACAATCTATGTGATGTGGAAGGTCAAACATGTTTAATCAACCAAGTTGATGAGAGTTGGTTGTGGCATAGAAGGTCAGGACATGCAAACTTTGACAATGTGGTAAAGATAAGCTCGAAAGGATTCATTAGAAATATGCCTAAGATAACAAAGCCTAAAAAATACAATCTTCCAAGTATTCCAACAAGGAAAGAAAACAAAGTCTAAGTTTTCTACAAAAGAGTATTCAACTACAAAACCTTTGGAGATAATTCATATTAATCGGTGTGGTCCCATGAGGACAAAGGGGCTGCTAGGTGAGATATTTTATGCTATTGGTTGATGACTATACTAGAATGGAATGGGTCATGTTTCTAAAGGAGAAGGCATAAGTGTTTGAGAAGTTCAATTTTTTTAGAAAGTTGGTAGAGTCTGGAAAGAAAATTAAGTGTCTCAAATCAGACAGAGGTGGATAATTTTCATCAAGTAAATTCAAAGAGTATTCTGAAGATCATGGAATTAAGCAACAATATTCAACACCTAGAACTCCTCAACAGAATGGAGTGGTAGAAAGAAGAATTAGAACTGTGAAGGAAATGGATAGAGATATGATAAATGAGGCAAATTTGGCTAATACATTTTGGAAGGAAGTAGTTCAAACTATTATGTACATTTAGAATAAAGCCTTACTAAGAGAAACCAGTGGTAGAACTCCTTATGAACTATGGTTTGGTAGGCCTACATTTGTCAAGAATTTTAAAGTGTTTGGTAGCAAATGCTACATTAAGCGTGAAGATGATGCCATGGGAAGCTTTGATTCAAGGTGTGATGAAGGGATATTCTTAGGATATTCCAAATCAAAGAAAAGCCTACAAATGTTACAATAAGAGATTGCTCAAAGTAGTAGAAAGCATAAATGTCAAAATTGATGAAAATACAAATCAAAGAAAATCTAGCACTAACAACTTTGAGTTTGAATCAGAAGATGAAGATGTAGGTGCAAAAATTGAAGAAGAAGAACAAGAAGAAGAGAATGAAGAAGTGGTTGAATGACCCCCTATAAAATATGTGCAAAAGGATCATCTTGTAGACCAAATAATTGGTGACAAGAATGAAGGTGTGTAGTCCAGGAGGAAACTTACAAAGAACAAGGAGCAACTTAATTTTTCTCTCCTATCTCAGATTGAAACAAAGAGATTTACTGAAGCTAGTAAGGATCAGAGTTGGATAAAATAAATGGAAGAGAAATTCAATCAACATTGGAATTGGTTCCTAGACCATCAAACAAGAATATAATTGGCACCAAATGGGTATTCAAAAATAAGTTGAATGAATAAGGAGCGTTAGAAACAAATCAAGGTTAGTGTGCAAAGGATATGCACAAGTATAAGGTATTGATTTTGAAGAAACATTTTCTCTTGTTGCAAGATTAGAAGAAATTAGAATGTTTCTTTAGTTTTTAGTATATAAAGGATTTAAAGTATATCAAATGGATGTTAAATATGTATTTCTAAATGAAAACCTAGAAGAGGAAGTATATATTGAGCAACTAGAAGGTTTTCAGCTGTCAGAGGATGATGGTTATATTTGTAGATTGAGAAAAGTACTATATGGTCTAAAGCAAGCCCCAAGGTATGGTATTCAAGGTTGGATTAGTATTTATAACAATAAGGATTCAAGAAGGGTTGTGCTGATAGAAATTTATATCTTAAATCTAAAGGTGAGCATATGATCATTGTTGTAGTGTATGTGGATGATATCATATTTGGTGGTAACAATGATGTAATGTGGATAATATTTTCCACACACATGAAAAATGAGTTTGAAATGTCCATGCTAGGAGAACTCAGATTTTTTATTGACTTACAAATTGTGCAAACCGATAAAGATACATTTATATCACAAACCAAGTATGCAAAATAAATTCTTAAGAAGTTTGGCATGGAAGATAGTAGACCAATCAGTACTCCCATGATTACCGACTGCAAGCTAAGAAAATCAGATGAATCATTTGATGCAAACCAGACTGTATAGATCAATGATTGTAAGTCTACTATATATAACTACATCCAAGCTCGATATAATGCAAGCAATTTGCATGGTTTCAAGGTTTCAAGTTGTGCCAAAGGAATCTCATGTCAACGTTGTGAAAAGGATCTTCAAGTACATTAAGATTATTGTTGACTATGGATTGTGGTACCCCAAAAGCAAGAATTTCACCTTAACAACATATACAAATGTCGACTGGGTAGGAAGTGTGGATGACAGAAAGAGTACTAGTGGTGGTGCTTTCTTCTTAGGAATTTTTTTTGTTTCTTGGATGAGTAAAAATAAATATTTTGTCACTCTTTCTACAACAAAAGAAAAATATGTTGCAGCTGCTACATGTTGTACTCAAGTTTTATGTATGAAGCAGAATTTAAAATACATAAAATTGGAATACAAATATTGTATTTCTATTCTTTCTGATAATTCAAGTGCTATCAACATCTCAAAGAATCTGGTGTTGCATCCTAGAACTAAGCATATATCAACTAAATATCACTTCATTAGAGAGAAGGTTGTAGACAAGGAAGTCAACATGGAGTATGTTCCTACAAAGGAACAAGTAGCTAATATATTCACCAAGCCTCTTCCCATAGAGCAGTTTGAATACCTAAGGCAAAAGTTGGGAGTAACTTCTCCCACATCATATCACTAAGTGTTAGTGATACGACATACATCCAGGATAAGCTTCATTGATTTATTCTTAAACCTTGGTCAAGGACTATGTGATCAAGTCAGATAAATCTTATTTTATAAATTTCTAATGACTTGATGGTTACAGAGTGGAGAATCCCCTCCTTCTCTTTGCATTATTGGTCAAAAGGGGAGCATATCCTAAGGGGGAGTGTGCCCTTTTTCATTGATGCCAAAGGGGGAGAAAATAGAGCTCAAATCTAGAGCGTTGGATAGAGAGTGCAAATGCTAGATATAATTTGGAACTTGGTCTAGGTGATACATGGATGAGAATTAAGGTTTTTCCATCAATGCCAAAGGGGGAGTGTGTTGTTAAAATGTTTTTATTGATGTCAAAAGTGTAAAATGATCAGTCTCAATCATGCAAATGCAAAGGAAATTATAATCATGATAGATCTGGTTACATTGTTATATTTCTTCATTGACTTGCTATGATAGGTTGTAGGTTACCTTAAGTGACAGCTTATGTCAATAACCTCGTGATTGGTGACTGGCCAAGTCGCCTAGGTCGGTAGTGTCTTGGAGGTGCATCAAGATGACTTAGTCATTTAGAAGTGAGTCACACACTGTCTTCTCAAGATGTAACGATAGCGTGTGGTCTCCACATCAAAGTGACATATTATAATCGATAGAACTCTTAAGGCAGTCTCTTTGATTTGGCGATGAGTGAAGTCAACGGTAGGATTGGCTATGAAATCGGTGGGACCGAGCATTGGTGGAAAGCGTCATTTGATGATGTTGAAAGTTTATACATGGCGGTTGCCCACCCACCCATTGAGAATTTATTGGGGCCCAGTCAAGACCTATGGGGAAGTGAGGATTGGTGGAAATAAATCCACGTTGGTTGATATGTGGCAGTGGGACCCGATGGAAATGAAGACTATCACTAAGACTCTATATATCACAAAAATCTCTTTTAATTTGATGTGTAGTTTAATATGTGATGGAGTATTGGCATCATTGAAATAGAAGTTGAAGTCTTAATTAAAGTAACAATAAAGTGATGATCACTACATCTCTAATGTAAATGTGCAATCACTAACCTTACAACGATATGGCGATATGATAGAAACTAACTATGTAAATAATAAATTGTTGATTGGTAATGTGTATAAGGAATACAAATACAAAATTAACACATGGAAATTGATTATTAGTTGATTTTGCATCCTTGTTGCAAAATCAATATTCGGTCAAACGATATCCTTGATGATGGTGATTCAAGGTATAACCCTAGTCAACTAGCAAATATAAAATGACATAGCTAGGGAATGAAATATCTTCATGGGAGGACACATGAAACAACACAATTTCATATGTGATGGACATAACTATAAATTAGATTGATCCAATGGTGAAATGAATGGCACAAATTCTTACATCAATGAACAAGGGATGAGATCGATCCAAGGAAGAGAATAATCAAATAAAATATTACGTAGATTATCAAATAGATATCCAACAAGGTTTTTGCTGAGCTATTGGATGAAGACGTTAGTTCTAAGGAGAAGGAGTTCACTCAATTTGAAATTGAATCCACTACACCAAAAAATGGTGAGACGAGATACAAACCCTAGAAATAGCCCACCAAAAATGAAATGGTTCAGTTTTGAATTTCAATTAGGATTACAATATAGTTGGAGTTGCTTCTTAATGAAGATAAAAATTATTATATATTAGCAGTTCAGTGATATGAATTAGTTGATTTGTGTAACAAAAATGCAGTCACTGAGTGAAGTGTGCTACTATAACAAATTGTTAAAATTTGGAGTGTTTTGTTGAAGTTGTTTACAGTGATGTGAGAATGAATAGAGAGAAAAAGTTAAATAATGAATTGATGCATTATAGGTTTTGCAGAACTAGTTTATGCATTCTTGAATTTGTTAATCTGTAGAGGTGGTTGCCTCATTTTGTGTTGATTTGTAGCTCAGAACAGGGTGTTGTAGCATCCTTGAAGTTGTAGCTTCTAAAACAAGGAGTTGGTGCTTCCTTAGGGTTGAAGCCCTTAAAATTGTAATTGAACTTCATTGTGTGTGAGGCTAGATTAGGACAATAGATCCTAGTAGCATTTATCACTGTGGTTTTTCCCATTCAGGGTTTTCCACGTACATCTGGTGTTATGTTTTGTTTCATGTGCATGTGATTGCTATATTGTTTTATGTTTTAAATATGCACATCTAAGTTTTAAGTTTTAATTTGCAAAATAGAATTCAGGATTAAAAGTTATAATATCTACCAATTCACCCCCTTCTCAGTAGATCATTGTGTTCCAACAATGAGTAGGTAGTGCTACCAAATCAAATGGATTTGTCACTAGTAGTGAGATCAAGTTAATTTTCACAATATAGAAGAGTGGGATGTATGTATTTGGGAGAGCCTTATATACATCCTAGAGGGCCAAATGAGGGTGCTAGTAGGAGCTAGCCTTGATTTTATATCATAATTCTGGATGAATACTTCTCCTAAATCCTTGAAGAAATTTTATATTTTGGATGACACATTATACCATGAGACTTATTTACATTATTTATGATCTATGATCATGATTTTAATGATGATTATTGTGATTTTTATTATGTTATTATTTATGGTTTATATGATGATGCATGATGTTATGCATGATATTATGACAGTAACTATTATCTGATTGATGCATGTGATTATGATGATGAATGTGATTATGGTTATGTTATGCATGTGAGTATGATGATTATGATGATGGATATGATTGTTTATATTATTCATGTGATTATGTGATATACATGATTTTTATGATGTATCTTATTATTTTATGATGAAATGAATTATGAGGTAATATAATAATTATGGTTTTTGAATACATTAGTCATGCTATTATGGTATGGTATTTATGTGATGACATGATTATGATTTATGATTATGGATTCCATTATGATGATGTAATGAATATGATTTAAGACTTATGATGTATGATGGTTTTTGTGATTATGACCATGCTCATGGAATGATGATTATGATATGACTAACTTTGGATGTATTTAGGATATGAAAGATTGGTGTAGGCATAGTGTATCATTTTAGTATCTTTGATTTATCAAGATTGATAAATCTAACTTTTTTTCTCCTAAATCCTATGAGTATGATATGATATGCATAGTAGGTAGCAATGAGGTTACCTTAGGACTTGTAATACAACTTTGATGAAAATTTTCATCAACAACTAACTACATAGGGAATGAAATAATGTCTTGGTTTTTTTCAATAGTTTCTTAGGTGTTTCATAGATGTTTATTTTTTGCTCATTGTACAATGTGAGACAAAAGTGATAGGATGAGGGGATGACAAGTGTAGGGATGGTCTAGGTTGGTGAGGGAAACAATATTTTGGGTGAATACATCAGAGGCCTTAGATGGGAATGGGATTTTCATGATGTAAGGGGATCATGGTGAGAATTGTGCAACTTTTCTAGTCAATGTGTGATATAGATAGGAATAGAATGGGGGATATGATCGATGGGTGAGTGAGTATATATAGTGAAGATGGATGGAGAGTTGTATTGTGTTTGTATGTGAAGATTAATCATAAGTTTGTATGTAGAAATGGGTGTTAAGCACTAAGGTATAAGAACCAAGATGATAATGTATCCTTTGCATGAACTAACTCCCAAATAATAGGATATCCTACTACTCTCAAGACATTAAATAACCTTTTTGGGTCATGTGAGGGTAGAAAATTTAAGCATGAGGAGTTCCTTATACAAACAAGTTGATAGAATATCCTTGGTGGGTCTATGGAAAGAACAACCAACAAGCATAAGGATGACCCTTTACACACAAAGCTATTTATATCTTAAATGGTGGGTCATGCAAGGGGATAACTAACAGTCACAACACATAAAACAAAAGACCATGCCCCTAATGTATACTAGTCAAAAAATGACAAGGTGGCCTTGAGTAGGGATAGTATGGGTTAAAATATAAATCAAAACAAAATACCAACTGATAAACAAACATATAAGTAAAAGTAAAAACATTTTTCACACTTTATAAAGGAATCGGCCAACACAAACAAAAATTCTCAACTTCGACTACATAAAAGTGGTATTTATGTTTTGAATTTTAAATAAATGTAAACTAATGAAATATAGAACTCTTGATGAAGTTTATTTCTATAATTTTTTCAAAAATAATAATTTTTTTTAATATTTTTTTATAAATTTAAGGGTAGATTTTTGAATGACTAAAAATTTCAGGAAAAAATGATGTTGAGTTGATGTCAAGAAAAAAATAGCAAACAATTTTATTTTCCCCTATTTTTTTCCCAAATAGATAACTTCAATATCTAGTGCATAGAATTTAAAAAAAAAATTGATGTATATTTTCCTCATAATACCTTTTTAAAGTCAAACATACCAGAATTTAATAGTTTTCATTCAACGTCAACTAAATTATATAATTCTTTTATTATTAAAAAAAAACAAATTATACCCTTTTGAAGAGGATTCTCTCCTCTAGTGCACCATATATTTTTCAAAAAAATTAATAATTTTTAGCATTTTTTAAATTTCTAATCAGCCAAATTTTGTATTTTAATAACCTACTTGAATTATTTAAAATAATAAAAACATATTTAAAATAATAAAATCTCAAAATATATATATTTTTGGATTTTTGACTCTGAGATCTACAAAAGGGTATTTTTAGTTCTTTGAAAAAAACCATTTTGATTGAAGAAATGTCATGTTGAAGTGGAAATTTTAAAAAAAATGAAAAAGGATGTGGTGGCTGCCAACAATAATACCACATAGATAGTTTCAATAGAAAGGGTTTCGACTGAAACCCTTTCACGCAAAGCACTTTCTATTGAAACCTTACACATAAATTGTGTCGCATTTTAAAGTGACAAGGGGAAAAAATCAAATTTGGTAGTTTTGGGTGAAAGAGTTTCACCCGAAACTCTATGTGCCATGTAGTTTTGGGAAAAATTGTTTTGATCAGAACTGTTTAGGTTGAAATTGTTTCACTCAGAACTGTTTAGTTGGCCAAAAGTGTGACACAAGTTTGTGCTTTTAGCAATACAACCTTCATACATCTTTCCAAAATAGGATGGATAATGTGGGATTGGATTATGCTTGATATGAGAAGGATGTATCCCAAAAATACATAATTGTTGGAAGATGGGGATAATGAGAAATAGTTATGTGGACTGTGTTGTTTAGGAGTTGGGCTTAAATATGATATTCTATGTTACACTATTTCCTATGTGTGTTTTGTAAGTTTGACACATGACTTGTGTTATGTGATGGGTCTAGTTACTAGCTCATTTTCTATTGCTTTTATACATACTTTTAGACACTTTTAGATATACCTTTCCAAACAATACTCCTATATTAAACTACCTTTTCATACTAATTATGCATACTTGGACCTAAAATATAATGATGGAAATATGGTTATGACATAATATTATTGTATGTTTTATATAAAGATATGCATGAAATATGGATGGAATTCTATGTTTTGATTATGATAGTTAGTCTTGTGCACATGCTTTATTAATTAACCTTTTTGTAGCCAAGGAGGAATTGTAGCACGTAGCAATTGAAAGTTGAACCCGTAGCAAAAGGAAGACTAGGACAACAAAATAAGGGAGTTGCAGATTAATTTGAATGTGACAATTACTGATTAAAGACACCTAATTGAGGTTGAATGTGCATCATTATAATGATTTAATAAGTACTAGAAAAGAAGGACTCCTTTACTAATAGGATTTTGAAAAATGTTTTTGTGTGTTACATGCAATTTATTTTATAGAGTTTTAGTCCTATTAGGATTCTTCTTTCTTTTCAATTATGGTTTGAACAATTCAATCTTAACTATATGCTATGATATTTAGGAGTGGAAGTTGATTATTGTGGTTAGTTTTTGCTTTGAATAAGAATCCCTTGAGCTTGTATATAGCAGATGGTTGAGTTCGTAGATAAGTTAGTTGGTTTTATCAATTTTTATCATTAGTTATTTTTAGTTTCAAGACATGATGGATATTCAGAATGATTGAATACAATATGTGAGAAGATCTTCTGTAATATTTCATGATATGCAATGAATGAAGTCAATTTCACTGGATGCATAGAATCTATTAGTTAGATTTGGTTTCAATTAAGTGAGAATAGCCACTTGAGTAGGCCACTCAAGGTAATTGTTCTTCACTTCATTTTTATAGTTGTTTATTTTTGTTTGATAGTTTTTTTGTTTTGTTTATCATTACTTCATGAACTATATGCAAGTTTAACTAGAATTTTACGCTTTACTTAGTGGCAATGAGTGTTCATGAACATTCATGTAATGGTTGGCCAAGTAGTACTCTAGAGGTTAAATTATCTGAGTCATTAGTTTTTCTTAGTTTTAAGTTGACACAGTAATATTTTATTAGCAACACTTCAGTTACAGTTTAAGTTGTAGGTACTCATAGCCATCAATTTTGGTTTATGTCTTTCACTGTTTTGCAATTCTATGAATTTACAGCAAGTAGAATAACCTGAATATGATAACTTAGGTAGTTTTGAGTCTCTAAAGGCATATACAATGATGCACCACCACAATTTTACAAACCTTGGGTTGACATTTTAATTTAGTCTTTGCAATGTTGAGTGGATTTTTCAGTCATATAACCCTCTAAATTGTGTAGGTTCTACCAAGTTTACAATACATTAGTTTAGACTCTACATTTTTGGTGTCATTTTCGAGGATGGTGCTATCTTCATAGAATTGTTTTCTAAGTTTTCATAGTTTACATTTTTTTTTTAGCATTAGGATTATTTGACTTAATATTTTTCAAACCATGAGAAGATACTCTAACATTGTGCAAGACCACTGCTATATACATCCAATTTCATGTATGCGGAGGAAAATATATTCTTTGGGTAGATTTCTTCCCTCTGCACACCAAAAAGCCATTGCAGAAATTGGTGAGCCTTGTACTCAGAGTGAAGGTAATATTGAAGAAACTACTTCTCTATCACCAACATCTACTACACTTATAGAGGGAACATATCGCACCATGGGTGATGTAGTGAATGATGATCTTGAATGTGCAACGTTTAAGTTCCCAATCATTAACTAGGAAAGGGCTACAATGTTGAAGAATATCCCTCCTTCAACATTACTAGTATTTTATGGGTTAATGGCTAAGGACACAGATACATTTCTATTTGAATTTGATGTCCTATGCAGAAGTTATGACTATACTTTTGATTCTCATAGGCTCAAACTCTTCCCTGTCACTTTAAAATATGTAACCCTAAGATGGTTTATGGGATTAGGTAGGGATGTTGTTCTTGATTGGGATACCATGAAGACATTGATCTTGGAGAAATACCAAGACTATTATAGGGGACATGATAGGAGGAAAGATGACATCTTCAAAATTTCATAGAAGGAGGATGAACTACTAGAAGATTATGTGGAGAGATTTTAGTTTGCTTTGAAGAAAAACCCACAAAATAAGTTATCTAAAGAATCCCTCAAGTTAGTATTTTTTACGGGAGTTAATGATGACTATATGGATGCCATGAACCTCATTGGACAAGGAGATATCTCTTAGATACCATTTCAATAAATATGTAAGATTTGTAAAAAATATTCCAGGACCTTCACCAAAAGACCAAGGGGAGATAGGACATCCACTATTAGAAAATCATCTATAGGGGTTTCAAAGATTGAATTGAGCAATCTGTTGTCCAGCATGAAGGAGGAAATTATTAGACACTTAGAAACTTATTTGGATACTCTCCACATCAATAAGAAGCATTAGGAATTTGAGGCCATGCTCACTAAATACTATCCAAGTTGTAGGCAAGGGAAAGCCAATTGTAAATGCAAAAGGGTGGCTAGTATCTAACAAGATAAAGTTGAAAAACCTGATTTCCATCCACTTGAAGTAGAGGATGGACAACTCTTTTATATAGCTCAAACAGGGCCATGAAAATAAATACAAGGTATCCCACAAGACCCCCTCATTTTCAATTCATCCTTTCCCATTGGAAACCAAAACTTTTCTGCTTGGAACTCTCAGCCTTGGCTAGAAAACTAAATTTAGTGGAAAAACCCTCAACAATGGACACAACCCCAACAAAATTGGAACCAGCAACAACCAAATCCTTGGCCACAATAAAATTTCCAGGGTTCCAATTACAATGTAGAATGGCCAACACAACAAAGTTAGTGGCAACCTTAATGGAAAAAAGGTCAGCAATGGTAGCAACAAAACATGAGCTATCGACAACCTATGCTTCCTCCTCCACAGTAATAGAAAGCTATTATTCCTCCATCAAATCCTACATCCCAGCCACAAAATCCACCCCAGATACTACCCAACTTGCACCTAACCCTAACAACAAGCCTATTCAACAGGCTTATACTAATGAAGCTATGAAATACCCAACTTATGAGGTAGAGGTGAGTGATATCCACATCAGATTAGGAAAACAACTTGTTGGGCCTTCATCCCATCAAATTACAAAAATGGAGGATGAAGAAACTATAGTTGAAGCTTCAGATAAAACACCTTTGGAACCTAATTCAAATCAATTACACCAAGCTACCTCAAGTCCAAAACCACCTTTTCCTAAATTCCTAGCTATTCAAAAGTATCACACATAGGCTAAGACAAAATTCTTGGGTCAATTAAAAGATGTGAGAATAAAGATTGCACTCATCCAAGCTATCAAATGTATCTCTATTTATACTAAAACTATAAGGGACCTATGTCTTAAGAAACCAAGAAGGAAAATGAAGGATCCTTAGATAGTCCATATTCTTGGAAACCTTGCAGATATCATGTTAGGGAACATAACTATCCCTAAGTACATAGACCCTAGTAGTCCAGTAGTGGACGTCAAGATTAATGGGACCCTTATTAAGAAAAAATTGGTAGCATTGGGGGCAACGATCAATGTTATGACTAAGGAAACAATGTAGTTACTTTAGTTATCTAACCTTAGACCTACACAAAATATTATATAACTAGCCAATAGGTCAACAATCAAGCATAAAGGAATCATTGAGAAATTAGTTATTGCATCAGATTCTTGGGAATATCCTACTGATTTTATATTTCTACAACCAAAGGTTAATCTTGTAGGCTACCCACTCATACTAGGAAAACCCTAGTTAGCTACAACCAATGCATTTATAGGTTGTAGGTCTAGCAATATGATAATATCCAATGGGACAGTAACCAAGAAACTAGTACTCTATCCTCTAGCCCAACCTTATGTTGATCTTGAGAAAACTATATGGCCCACTTTGGATGAGGAAGATAACTATTCTCTGCATAATTGATGATCATAGAACACAATCCCTTATTGGATGATCAAGATGAATATAAGATCATTGCTCACATAATCTAGAATGACTATGGCAGAAGCCCATAGCAACATGACTGTCTCACATTCCTACAAGAACCCTTGCAAATAATTATACCCACCAATTCCTCAGAAGAAATATCTCATATCTTTCATTCCTTAGTATCACAAAAATGTGTACCAATCATTCCAATCCTTGACCTTTCATCTATGCAAGAATCATCCAAGGAATTAGAAGTCATTCGAGGAAGAACGTTGAACATAAACAATGCCTTGAATAAATAACAACATAATTCCTTGCACACAGTGCTATAGGAACACTCAACAACATATGTATGGGATTACCATTATATGAAAGGCATAGATCCTAACCTATTTATGCACAAAATTTATATCAATGATGGGCATAGACCCATTCAGAAGCCTCAAAGACGTATGAACCCAACTTTGAGAGACATAGTCAAAGCTAAAATTCAAAAACTCCTTGATGCAGGTTTTGTATATCCTATATCAGACAGTGAATGGGTCTCACCTTTGGTTATTGTGGAAAGTGCAGAGTTTGTGTAGATTATAGGGAACTAAATACAACCATAGGGAAATGCCACTTTCCATTTCCCTTCATAGATCAAGTCTTGATTCTCTAGTTGGGAAGAAGTAATTTTTATTCCTAGATGGTTTTAGTGGTTACAACTAGATTAAAATTGCTCCAGAAGATCAAGAAAAAACCACATTCACTTGTTCTTGGGGTACTTATGCCTACTTTTTTCTGCCCTTTGTCTTATGTAATGCTCCAACTACCTTTCAAAGGGTAGTCCTCAACATATTTTCTAATTATTCACATGACTGTATGGAGATATATATGGATGATTTCACCACATATGTGAAAACTTATAAGGAAGCGCTTGGCAATTTGGAAAAGGTATTGAAGAGATGTAAAGAGCACAACCTATCACTCAACAATGAAAAGTGCTTTATGATGATGACATAAGGCATTTTATTAGGGAACTTTATATCTAGTGCAAGGATTCAAGTTGATCCACACAAAATAGAAATTATATCTACATTACTTGTTCCACAAAAGCAAGGAGATATCAAAAGTTTCCTTGGCCATGAAGTCTACTATAGGCTGTTTATTAAATACTTCAACAAGATTATTGCACCATTACTTTTTTTGTTGAGTAAAGACATTTAATTTGAGTGGACATCAGAGTGCCAACACTCCTTTGAAGAGTTGAAGAAATCCTTGACTCAAGCACCTATTTTGAGGGGATCCAATTGGACCTTACCTTTTCATATACATACAGGTGATTCAAATTTTTCTCTTGGAGAAGCTTTGGGTTAGAAAGAAGGTAACAAAGAGTATGTAATTTACTACATCAACAAGAATCTTTAAGGAGTAGAATTAAACTATATTGTTATAGAAAAGGAGATGCTTGTAGTCGTGTATTCCATTAATAAATTTAGGAACTAAATTACTGGTTATTCAATTTTTGTCCATACAAACCATACAACCAATAGATACTTGATGAACAAGATAGTAGTTGGGGGTAGATTGGTAAGATGGATGCTCCTACAAGAATTTGACATTACCATAGTGGAAAAACCTGGTAAAGCCAATGTAGTGGTATATTTTTTGTCAAGATTGCCAAGACAATCAACTGAAGGGGTGGTGGATGATTCATTTCCATATGAACACTTATTTACTCTAAATGTACACATACCCTAGTATGTTGATATTGCCAATTATCTAGTAACAAGGAAAATTCCACCACACTTTTCTCCAAGGTAAAAGAGGCAACTAGTACACAAATGTTTTCCATACTCTTGGGTATCACGTTATCTATTTTACATTGGACCGGACATCATGAGAAGATGCATAAGGAAAGATGAAATATTTGATATCATGAAGGCTTTCCATCATGAGCCACATAGAGGTCATTTTGTAGCAAAAAGAATAGCCTTTAAGATCCTCACAATTGGCCATTATTGGCCAACTTTGCACAAAGATGTTGTTAAATACACAAGGAGTTGTGATAGGTGCCAAAGGATGGGAAGACCAACAAAGAGTGATGAAATGCTATTGCAGCCTCAGTTAACACTAGCTCCTTTTGAAAAATGGGGTCTAGATTTTATTGGACCAGTCTCACCTACTTCTAACAACAAGGAATACATTCTTGTTTGCACTGATTACTTGAATAAGTGGGTAGAAGTAAAGGCCCTACATTTTTCTAGAGATGGAAATCTGGTTAAATTCTTGTATGAGGATATATTTACTAGGTATGGAGTACCTAGAGAAATAGTCCCTAGTCAAGGTCCATAGTTTACTTCTGACCTCATTACCAAACTGGTTGAAGAATACCAAATTAGAGACAAGAATTCCACACCTTACTACCCCTAGGCTAATGGTCAGGTGGAAGTAACTAATAGAGAGATTTAAAGTATTCTCATCAAGAAAGTGCAACTACATAGGAAATATTAGTTTGCAAGGTTACCAGAATCAGTATGGGCATATAGAACAACCTAGAAAATGACCACTGGTTTTACCCCTTATGAGCTAATATATGGTAATAGACCAGTCATTCTAATTGAGTTTGAATACAAAACACTAATAACAATAGTAGCACTAGAAATGAACTTAACAAAAGCTCAAAAGGGGAGGCTACATACTTTAAATGGTTTGGATAAGATTATAATGGAGGCAATCCATCACACCGAGGTAGTACAATAGAAAAGGATGAAGTGGCATGATCAATACATTAAAACAGAGGAGTTCAATGTAGGAGATTGGTCATTGTTATATGATTCAAGGTATAAATAATTCAATGGGAAGCTCCAATCTAGGTGATTGGCCCCCTATGAAATCATTCAAGTCTATCCTAATGGGGCAGTCAAGCTACACACCATTGATGCAGACATATTTTCTCTTCTAGTTAATGGCCACAAATTAAAATTATACAAGAATCCAATGCAGAAAGATGATTTTTTTTCCTCCTTGTTTCAATAGTACGGTGCTCACAGTGAACCAAATACAGGTTCTGGCATACAAAGTGATACCTCAGTAGCCAATGACATACCAAGCACTTCAAGTGACCCAGTGATTGAGCTACATAGCTCAATCTCTGAGATCACTTGGGATTAATTTCTCATTTTTATCTCACAAGAACACACTACGTTTCATAATGATGTTCAAATTTTCTCCAAAGGGACATGTTTTTAAACATTCATAGAGGGTCTTGATGTCATAGGGACTTGTAGCTTAATAAATGTCAACATTCAGAATGGCTCCTGACATTGCAG
Source organism: Sequoiadendron giganteum (assembly GCA_007115665.2). Lineage (NCBI taxonomy): Eukaryota > Viridiplantae > Streptophyta > Pinopsida > Cupressales > Cupressaceae > Sequoiadendron > Sequoiadendron giganteum. The sequence continues at coordinate 680,068,995 of CM021100.1, read as the reverse complement.
GTACCTATAGCGGTTTCTAGTAGTAGAAAAGAAAATATCAAATTAATTGGTGCCATATTGACTGCAAGTTCACACACATTCATTTCAAAATACACACATGTAGTATTCATCTCTTCACAATAAGTACATACAACACAATTTTCTTGTTGTCAATTTTCATTTTAAATATTTGAGTTGTCACATTGCCATCTCATCTTTGTAATACATGTCCCATCAATTTCACCCACCACCTCGTAATTCATTAGCTTGCAGTTATTTTTCATCACATAGAATTACTAACCAGATACATTCTTTTCAGTTTACATGCTCAACACATAGTTATCTCTTTGAGATGGTACTCAAGGTACACTATCATGATCAATATAGTCTTCTTTAAAATTTCATTATGTCTTTTGTATTAATTCATTCAAGCAAACTATTCATATGATTCATTTCCATTATTTCTTATTTTCACCACTTCCTAATCACAAACGTGAGAGGTCACTTCAACAATTAAGTTGGGGGAGGGTACAACTTAGTCAGTCTTTTTGTTATTCTTTTCAAAATTTTCCACCTAAATCAACTTCAATAGATAGAAATGACCTGCAAAACCCTCCTAAGAATTTCATTTCATCTTTGCTACCATTTCCAATTTCCAATTTCCAAATCTTGAGAATTTGACCTTAGTCCAAACCAAATTCAAACCTAGAACCTATTTATGAGCTCAAATTAAGTTGGTAGTGAGAAGGGGAGTTATGGTTATGCTATGGTACTAAACGTATATGAGGAAATAGCGGGAATGTGAAGAGTTTTGAAGGCGGTGGAATGAATTGAGCTAAAATTCTAAGGCTGAACTGAACACATTTAGTAGAGAAAGTAAGCTAAAATGGGAGGCAATTTCATCAGAAGGGACTCAACAGCTCATAAGAAATTTTTGGAAGATGCAATGGTTCTACCCATTTTTACTAGGGTTGGCTAGCTTGATTATTTCATGAAGTTAATAGAATTCAATAATGATATGACAAGAAGGTTTGCATCTACACTTGAGTATGATGAAACAATGGTGAAGAGACTGTCAATGGATGCATCTGAGACCTCCATTGCATAAGTCATTGGTTTACCTAAAACTAGGGAAAATTTTCTAGCACATGCAAACACAGTTGCAGCTAGGGAGGAATTATGTGAATGAGGAGAAGAGTTAGACTCATATTTTCAAGGTACAAAGAGACTCTATCTTCCCTAGTTATGGGCTAATTTTTCTTCCTGCATTGTTAGATATATCACTTGTAATGGTAGGAAAAACCTCTTATATACAATACATTTTAAACTACTGTCACCTTCGACATAATAAGTTAGTGAATGTGCCAAACTTTCTTTATAATTTGTTTAAAATGATGGAATTTGAATATCAAAGGAAAAAATCTGACACTTCTCTATCACACCATTGTTTAATTTCTTTACTCATAAAAATAAGTTTGAGGATTCAATACCCACAAGTAAATTGGGAATATTTTAAGAAATGTATAGATATTAATAGTTTGTTGGATGCACTTGTGGTGCTTGAGAATGTAGAAACCCAAGATGAACCTGTAAGAGAAATCCCTCATGTCTCACCTATGGCTTCACCTACTCGTAGCCAAGGTGAGCATGAGGAACCTAATGAGATAGAGTCTAAGTCACCTGTAATTAAGAAAAATCCATCTTCTTCTAAATCACAAGGATCCAAGAGCAAGAGAGGTAGTACATCCACATCCTCTACACCCTCTAAAACAAAATAAAAGAAGAGGGATACTCAAAAGAAGAAAGATGATGTTTCAAAGAAGAAGGGTGTTCAAAAAGAGAAGAAGAAAGTTGAGAAAAAAACAACTACACCTAGACATTCAAGCACATTAAGGAGACAAGGTGTCATGAGGGGAAATGTATAAGGACCTGAAGAAGAAGAAGAAGAAAAGAGAAAAGAATAGTAGCAAGAAGATGTCATATTATTAAAAATTGACTTTGAAGGAAAGGGAGTTATCCCTAGAAATGTAAGTATTCCAATGAAAAGAAAACGATATGGGTTTACAATCTTTGTTTCAGAATCAAAAGATATGTTTACTACTAAGAAAATACAAAAGGAAACCCTAGACAATCCCATCCATAGATACTATGAAGGGGAAGGTAATGAGTAGTTTGTGGATGCAGAAGAGATCTATATAGAGGAAATAGATATTAGGAAGGAGCTCCAAGAAGCCTTGGACAAGATTAAAAACTTGGAGGAGTTAGTACGAATATTTGAACAAAAGGACAAGGAGAGAAGAAAAAATGGAGGAAATGGAGGAGAAATTGTAATTATATGGCCATGGCACTAAACTTGATTTATTGGCACATTTGGCCATAACAATACTGGGGATGGAGAATTTTTTGTACCAAATCAAAATCCTTCTTCCATAAGAACTCCAACTTACCATACCACCTTGTCACTTGGTCATCAATTATGGAAAGTAATTGTTGAGCCTGCACATGAAAAGGAGAAATGGAAGAAAGAAAAGGAAATCTTGATTGAAGAACTGGAAAAGGAAATAAAAAATAAAGACATGGAGTTAAGTAGATCAATAGTTAGGTTGGAGGAAGTGGAAGACAAAGTTACACATATCATCAGATGTATACCTCCACCAAGGACATGCATTGTTTATGTAGGAAATGTTTCTATGTTTTCAGTTTAGCGGGTTAATTAGTAAACAGTTTGTTGGTATGAGTAGAATTTTTGAGTTTCTTAATACTTTTGTTGCTTCTATACCTGAGGAACAAGACCAGTTGTGTGAATATTATTTACACAATTATGTAGTGCCAAATGAAATAGAGTGGAACTCTCTAATTTTTGTAGGGGATCTTCAGATAAGGGCACTTGCATGCTATTATAGAAATGAAAAAATTAGGGGTGAAATAATGGAAGAGTATGAGGAGAGAGAAAAATCAATTGCTCTCTCCATAAGGAAAGAAGCTAAAAACCATGATGTAGTCATTGATGAATGGTTGAAGCTCATTGATCATAAGGGGGTAGGCAATAAAATTATGAAACTCATAAAGGAATATTATGAAAGAATGCAAAAAATAGTTGTAGTTCTTGGATAACAGTGCTACAGTTACATGCAAAGAAGATTGAATAGCTTAACTCTAGAATTATAGAAAAAGGAACCTCAATCAAAGTATAATTTCACTACCATGCTTCAAAGGGTACATAGGTACATAGAAATTGGTGTTAACAAAGGGATTTACTAGGTACCACTCACCTTCCATCCACCTATCTTACTCTATCAGATTCCATATTGGACTGGGGAGAAAGGTGAGGAATGTGAGAGAGCTAGAAACATCAAAATGGGTCAACTTACAAAATACAGATTTTTTTATTTGAAATAGATCCAAGGAGTTGATGTTGTTATCGACCTAAGGTAGATTACCTTGTAGTATAATCAACACCCCTAATTTTTTTCTTGGGGACAAGTAAAATTTTAGTTGGGGGAGTGATGGGTCTAGTTATTAGCTCATTTTTTGTTGCTTTTATACATACTTTCAGACACTTTTAGATATACCTTCTAGACAATACTCCTATATTATACTTCCTTTTCATACTAATTATGCAGACTTGTACCTAAAATATAATGATAGAAATATGGTTATGAGATAATAGTATTGCATGGTTTATATGAAGATATGCATGAAATGTGGATGAAATTCTTTGTTTTGATTATGATAGTTAGTATTGTTCAATGCTTTTTGAATTAACCTTTTTGTAGCCAAGGAGGAATTGTAGCATGTAGCAGTTGAAAGCTGAACCCGCAACAAAAGGAATACTGAGACAACAAAATAGGGGAGTTCCAGATTAAGATGAGTGTGATGATTACTGATTGAAGACACTTGATGGAGGTTGAACATGCATCATTATAATGAGTTAATAAGTGCTGAAAAAAAGGAATCCTTTACTGATAGGATTTTGACAAATTTTTTTGTGTTTACATGCAATTCTATTTTACAAAGCTTTAGTCCTACTAGGATTCTTCTTTCTTTTCAGTTATGATTTGAACAACTCAATCTTAACTATATGCTCTGATATTTAGGAGTGAAAGTTAATGATTGTGGTTAGTTGCTGCTTTGAATAAGAATCCCTCAAGCTTGTATATAGCCGATGGTTGAGTTTGTAGATAAGTTAGTTGGTTTTATCAGTTATTTTTAGTTTCAAGACATGATGGACATTCAGAATGATTGAATACAATTTATGATATCTTGTGTAATCTTTCACGATATGTAATGAATGTAGTCAATTTCATTGGATGCGTAGAATTTTTTAGTTAGATTTGGTTTCAGTTAAGTGAGAACAACCACTTGAGTAGGCCACTCAAGGTAACTGTTCTTCACTTCATTTATTTATTTCTATTTAATAGTTGTTTTCTATTTATCATTACTTCATGAACTATATGAAATTTAAACTAGAATCTCATGCTTTGCTTAGTGGTAATGAATTCTCATGAACATGCATGTAATGGTTGACCAAGTATTACTCCAGTGGTTAAATTAGTCGAGTCATTAGTTTTGAGTTGATACAGTAATATTTTATTAGATAGTTCAATTAAAATTTAATTTGTAGGTACCCATAGCCATTAGTTTTGGTTTATGTCTTTCACTATTTTACAATTCTATGAATTTATAGCAAGTAGAATAACTTGAATAGGATAACTTAGGCATTTTTGAGTCTTTGAAGGCATATACAATATTACACCATCACAATTTTATAAACCTTGGGTTGAAATTTTAATGTAGTCTTTGCAATGTTTCAAAGTACTAGATTGTTCATCCAGATAAGCCTTTGAATTGTGTAGGTTCTACCAAGTTTACAATATATTAGTTTAGACTCTACATTATATTTGAGTTCAAGTCTATAAAATCTTAGTATGGTGGGAAAGTCTCAATGTGATGGTATAAGATCACTGTAATGTGATAAGCTTAGTGTATTGGGATAAGCTCAATGTAATGGCTCCTAACATCCATTTCTATATAAAAACTTATGATTTATCTCCACATACCAACAAAAATATAATTCTCCATCCATCTTCACCATATCCACCCACTCACCCATCTATCCTAATTTGGGATGAATGGTATCTTAATAGATGGTGGAATTTGTATACTATTCATGGCACTTGAAAGTAATTTTTCACCATGATACTTTCTCAAGGTGCCACCTAAGTGGTCTTCACCATTGATTGGATGATTTCACTTTACTATTTTTTGTATTTTATGTATTTTTTTTAACTTTTGGGATATTATTCAGATTAGGTGTGAAACTTCTTGAGGTGAATGATATTCATGGGTTGTTTTGATGGTTGACCTTTTGGTGTATCAATTTGATATGATCCTAATCCATACTTGGAAATGATGATGAAGGGACCTAACCAATTAGGTTCAAGCTTATCTTTATTGTCTCAATCTTGTATTTTCCTTTGATTTTATTTAATTACTAAGTCACCAATCTCAAATTAATGGGTTGCAATCCTTTTTTTATAGCTACAATAAAGTCTATTTTGATAATATTTCAAATGATTCAAGGAATTAGAGTGCCTCTCATCCAATAGATCTAGCTCATACAGTTATGTAATTTTATACTCCTCCTTCTCAATGAGGTGCTTCAAATAGATTTTAGTGAGAAGTTTTAAATCAACTAGAAAAGTGGCTTTGTATCTAAATACAAGAGAGTAAGGTGTTGCACCATTAAGTGTGCAAATACTAGTGCAATAAACCCTTCAGGTAGGATTAAGTTGGAGGTTTCAATCACAAGTAGTGTCATTGGTCATATTTTCAAGGATTTTGAGTAGAGTTTTATTTGACACCTCAACTTGGCTATTAATTTGGGAGTAATATAGAGTGGAGAAGTTGATGGATGTAGAATATTTGGCAAAGTATACATATTTTTTATTTTTGAATGGATTTTCATTCCTTGTGATAATAATGAGGGGAAGATCTTATCAACATATGATATGTTGGATGAACTTGGAAATTTGTTTTCTTGTGATGTATGTGGGGAATTAACTCAGCCACTTTGTTAAATACTTAGCGGAAATGATAATGAATTTATGGTTATTGGATGAGGAAGGGTGGATTTTGCTAATGATATTGAGGCCCCACAATAAAAATGGATAATGTGTAGTGATTAATTGCAACTTTTGTGATGGTGCATGTATGAGATCTTTATATTGCTAACAATATTCTTATTTCTTGACAAACTAATTTACACCTTGTTCCATTACAAGCCAATAATAAACCATTGAGAATAATCTTTTATCAAGGATAAAATTGTTGGAGTCTACATGAAATAATTTCGTGCACCTATTTTAAACCAGTTAGAACCTCTTATGTGTCAAGACACCTTCAAAGAGCATCATGAAAACTCATTCTATAGAGATTATCACCTAGGATGGTGAAACTGAATGTTTGGTGTTGGGTGTTGGATAGATTAAGAAAAAGAGTGCTATCATGGAGGTAGGTGTAAATTTCATGGTACCTTGGTGAATTGGGACTAACAATTTAATGTACAAGATTAGTTTTTGAGATTCCATATGTGGCTATGAAGAGCTATCAACCAATAATTCACACCATTGATTATTGATGAGCTATAGGAATGTCCAATTTCCTTGTTGTAGGTTCATATTTTTATCTCATTTTTGCTAAAATTCAAAAGACATTACTGTTGATAGTTTTATATGTAAAATGGTCATGCATAATTTTGGCATCTTTATGTGTAAGGGGTCATGGTTGAAACTTAGAAAAAGTGTGCAAATAATGAAAAAAATTAACAAAGTGTTTTTAGGTGCCAGAGATAATGGTTTCCATCTTTGCTTTGACTAGGTAGAAAGATTTATGTTAGGTATTTTTAGCATTGAAGGAGAAGTTGCAATATGTAGCATCATGTTGAAGGAAATCTCCCATGATGGAAGTGAGGGAAAATAGCTCCTATTTTTCAAGGAAAGTTTTGGAGAGAATTCACTATATCTGGCGTGAGACCAACAATGTTTTTCAGGTTTAGTTTCACCCATGTTTTAGGTGAATAGGCATATATATGGCACATTTTAGGAAGATATCTTGTTGTCCCTGCTAAGATCCATGTTGTAAAACTCAAGGCACACAACTCTCAAATATGACACATTGTTGGAGGATTGAAGGAGTTTAAAATCAAGGAGGTTTCTTGTTCTCATCCATGTTGATAGGTTTTCCTTCTTCCTTGCTCATTCTACCATGTATGCCTAATATTGCTCAAATTTTTAGTCAATGCAAGATACAATGGCATCAATATGAGAATAGCATGAGATATAGAAGATAAGAGAAAGGATTTTCATGAAAACAATTATCAATGAATATATTTCTAAGGTTTTTGTTGTTTGTAGTACATCAAAACCTATATTGATATCAAGAAAATGTTCTTCTTATGAGCTAGTACTTGAGGGCCATTGGTATTTTTTTAAAAGAAAAGGTAGCTTGAAACCTACAGGTCATACTACTCTATGACAAATGTATGACAATTCTCTTTGTCAAGAGAGTTCATTTGAGGTTATTAAAGGGTGTGTTCTTTATGATGGAAATATTTAGTAGGGTTTAATATAAAACATAGTGAGATTTTTCCTTGCCATTTTGTATCACTATTGTATACAAAAAATTTGGATAAATAAGAAATGATAAAACAATAATATGCATTACCTAATCCAAATCTTCAATACCTCAAATACATGCAAATGATGGATGAATGAATTGATTGATTTGGTATGTTGGTTGCTCAAATCAGTAGCATGATGATATGATGGGGGTGATAGATAAAGGATGATAGATAGAGATAGATGAAAGATTCAAGAATGGTTTTGACAGCATAAGGATGCTTGAAGAATCAAACCCCAAATGGCTTATGAGAGGGTTGATTTATAAGCAAGGTTTGATTTGAATGGATGATTGAGATTGGATGTCAATAAGATTTTTTTAATCAATGGCCAAGATTGAAAGTTGTAGTATGAAATAGGGTTAGGGATAAATTAGGGAAAATGATAAGGATCAAGGGTTGAGATTGAATTATGAGATAATTCAATCAAGGGCTAAGATTAAATGAGACGTCGAGATAATATTTGATGTGGAAGATAAAATTAGCATGGACAAAGATGTGGTAGGAGAAATTAAATAATAAAATTATTTAATTTAAGTGGCCAATGAATAATTAAATAATAAAGATATTATTTAATTATAGAAGAATGTGACAATGAGAATCTTTTGAATTAAATAATGATTTAATTCAAAATTCAAGAGAGTGGACCAAATTAAATAAATAAAATTTATTTAATTTAGGAGAGAAGAGGCTAATGAATAATTAAAAATAATTATTTAATTATAGTAGGAAATGGACAAAAATTAAATAAATTCTTATTTATTTAATTTTAGAAAGAAATGGACTTAATTAGTGATGTAATTAAATAAATAAAATTTATTTAGCTAATCATAGAGGAATAAGAATAGAAATGAATTAATTAAATAATTTTTTAATTAATAGAAGACATATGACATTAGAAAATAATTAAATAATTAAAAAGTATTTAATTATGAAGAATGAAAGGGGAAATGATGAAGAATCTAAGAGTCGCAGGCTTAGCACAATTTTTAGTGTCTACATTTTTCCCCTCTTTGAGATGATGTTTGAGATGATGAGATTTATGTCGAGTAACATCATTTCAAAGAAGATAAGGTATTGATAGAATAAAATGGATGATGATGGGATAATGATGCCCCCTCGAGAGGATAGGCAGGTTGAACAAACATGGGTATGATCTCGAAATGAATGAAATGATAAAAGATGGATAAAGAGATGGATAATACGTTATGTTGCAAGAAGGTGAGCAACCATGATGTTTAATGTAACACTAGACATGATGCACCAAGGTATAATGACCAAGGTGACGATGTGTCTTGTGCCCCAGTGCAATAAAAATTTGTCTAGATACAAGATATGAATATTAGCTGGGAGTAATTCGGATTGGATGCAAATGCAAGATAAAAACGATAACACGTACAAGAAAGCAAGAAAGCATGCACAAATGATACAAAAAAAAACAAGGTATTGCCCCTGTCAAGCTATAAACCAATGAGTAATTGATTGATTGATTGATTTTGATTGATGATGATAGTGTTGTCATCACGGGAACAAAATATCCCTAGATCAACACGAGGATTGATTGATTGGGTTTACAACAAGATTAGGATCAAGACCAAAGGATGTGATTGGATAACTTGGAAATATTGATCGACTTTATTGGTATGGATTAAGGATTGAATTACATTTGGATTATTTTTTGGAATGATTGATTTGAGTTGAAGAATCAGTCTAGAATGATATGATGATTGATTGGATGAAAGGATGTAATGAATTGAATAGAAGAATTGATGTGATTGGAATGGTATGGATTAAGGATTGATGAAGAAATGACTCTATTTGATGATAATGATTGGACTGATTAGAAGAATGGGTTTGATTGGAAGAAGTGATTTGGTTTGACTTTATTGCTTGGATTTTTGTTAGCTATTTGATTTTTTGTCTTTTTTAGGACCTTCTTCCATTTTTTTAATTTTTTGGGGATATTTTGTATTTTTTGTATTTTTTGAAATGTTTTGAAATGTCAATGGATGGAAATTTGGGTAGCCTTTGTGCTAGTTACCAATGACAAGGGAAAACCAAGTCTAGGTACAAGGAGATAGATGGGATTGATGGATGGAAGGGTGGGTGATAGGATAAGGGATAGAAGGCTCATGATAGATGGATGGATAAAAAGGATAGGTCATAGTGAATGGAAAGCTCATGATAAATGGATGGGTAAAAGGATACAATATAGTGGAATGGATGTAGGCATCATGAGGATCTAGGATGTGATATCCAATGACTATGTTGCATAGATATAACATGCCCCTTCTAGGTAGTAGACTTAGTATTTTTCATGGAAAATCTTATGACAAGAGGTAATGATGGGATGGATTGGTTTAGATAGGATGAGGTATATCAAGAGATACCCAAAAACATGTTTTAACCCTTTTTCCCCTATATCTTCATCAAGATCAAAAGGAGTAAGAGAGGATGAACAAACTCAAATATGATAGGGAAGTATGATGGCTAAAGATGGTAGGATGGTACGATAGAATGATATGACATGAAAATGATAGGTTAGATAGATGAGACATTATGCCCCCAAGTGTAAGTGACATAGAATATCAACCTACACATGATGCCTATTTGCTAGGTTTTCATCATGGTACTTATCCAAGCACCTTTTTACCAGGTTTTCACCTTTGGATGAAGGGATTTCTCTTTACCTTTTTTTTCTTTTGACCTTTTTTTTTAATAGAAGGGGAATATGGATAGGAGGGACTCAAGTGTCTAGTTCCACGAAAGGTGATAGTACCACTAGAGATGGATTTCATTCCATGCACCATGTCAAATATGCTCATAGATGTTGGTAGGGGGATGCATGAAAAAGGGATATGGATAAGGTGGATAATGGATTATGATGTGTATTATGGAGGAAAATAGTGGATTATGATGCAGATTATGTAGGGAAGATGGTGGATTATGATAGGGATTATATAGGACTTATGCAAAAGATGAATTGGGAGGCTTAGCCAAAAGCATGGACCATAGGAAGGTGGTGGGGGAGATATGTAGGATAATGAGTAAAAGGTGAGGAGATGGAGGTATGTGGATTTTTTGTGAAATGGAAGGGAACCATGACCAATGGTTTCACACATTGTAATAAACATTGAAGCTTTTGATGTGGACGGGGTGTAGGAAGCAATGGAGATGTTTTCTTAGGAGATGGGTGATGAAGTGCTTTAGGTACCCACATAGACTTAGTATTTTTATGACTTTTATTTTTCTTGTGAGATGGAATATGAGATTCTTGAATAGAGTGGAAATGTGAGGTGGAAGTAGATGGTTGGGATTTTTGTGATGTAGATGCCTCATTTGAATTGCTTTCCTTTTTCTTAGGGACCCAAACGGTTTTAGTTTTCGTCTTTACTTTTGGAGGTATGGGCTTATATAACCTTTTAGATGGATTTTTCTTTGACTTTGTGTATTGATGTCCTAGGGCATGGGTATCCTTAGGATTTTTTACTTTATAGGTAGAGGTATTGAATTTTTTTTTGAATCTCATGCATATGGTGGAATGAGTGAAAGCTTCACATTTAGACAATATGTGCATTGCTTGGTCATGATTAATATTTTTAGAAGAGTTATGGATGGATGGCTAAGGGGAATGTATAATGGAGATATTAGGTGTTGGGAGTAATGGAGGTATATTAGGAGTTGGAAGCAATGGTGGAAAATTTGATGGTGGAAGGTGTATGGCCACATGCTTTTGACATTTGTAGGATGATGGAGGAGGGATGGAAACATATATTTTAGACGTATGATAGGATTTATAATGGAAGGAGGAGGATTTAGGATGCATGGAGGAAATACCAACATCTTGAGATTAGTTTCCTTGGGGTGTATTTCCAAGGCCATAAGACCATGGAGGGACTTTGACATGCATGGGATCTAAAATACCATGTTCATGAAGGTCTAAACCTTTACCTTGTTGGTTCATGTTTTGGAGTATGCAATGGAGAATGAGACTAGGTGTAGGTGGAACACTAGACATAAGTTCCTTATTGGATGGAGAAAATTAAGAAAGGGAAGATAATGGTTGTTGTTGTTCTAAGGAGGAACATTCATGAATGAGGGTGGAAAGACCAATAGGATATGATGGAGGAATTGCAATGGGGTCAATAGTGGGTGATGGAGGATCATTAGGATCGCGATTAGCATTGTGTTCACTTAGATCTATGATATTTGTTTGATCTTCTATGTGTGCTTGGGAGGCATATGTCTCATCAAGGGAAGTGGATGTTGATGGATCATGGATAGGACTAGGTGAGGGTGAATTTGGGATATCTTCCTTATGGATAGGTGAATTGATAGGATCTTGACCATGGAATGTATAGAGTTGGCTAAGAGGATCATCATGACCTTCTTGATCAGAGGTAAGATCATAGAGGGGAGCTTGATCGTAAATAGGACCAAGTATGTTATGAGTGGGATCATTAGAAGGGCCTAGACTACATGATAAAGGTTGACTTGGTCTCAATGGGGGAGACTAAATGATGGGGTTGTAAGGATGGGAATGATTTTGGAAGACTCTTTGGTAGGTTCAATCATATAGTTGGATGAAATGGTGATGTTTGATTCCTTGTAGGTGGATGGGTGGATTTGGGTAATGCCATAGGTTTTATTTTGAAATTTTTGAATTTAGGGCATAGATTTGATGGAGGATTAGATGATGGTGGGGGTAATGAAGAGTTTGATGGGTTAGAAGGTGGAGAGGCCAATGGATTAGGACTAGGACATGGTGGCTTATGGATAGGCATTTGATCAGATGGTGGTATGATAAAGTTATAGGGTGCACGAACTAGATTGGTGTTCCCCTTATCAAATGGAGCATTAGAATTGAAAGGCTCTTGATTTTATTGCCAAGGTGTACTTGGGCTCCTATGTTCTTATTGTGATATAGGTGGACATGTTGATGTGGCATTGACATGATAAGTAGATGGGTTAGGTTGGCATGATGATGAAGGTGACACATAGGATTGTGGTTGAATGTGTTGAGGTTGAAATTGTGTTTGGACTTGTTGTGGTATGATTTTTTTTTATGATAATGATGGAGGGGTTGCATAGGATAATGGTTGTTGAGAGGTGGATTGATATAGATAAGGGTTGACATTAGAAGAGGTGTGATAATTTGATGAAGGGGTAACATGATATGTGGATGGATGAGGTTAATATAATGATATAGGTGACACATAGGATTGATGTGAAATTTGTTGATGTGGTGATTGGACTTGATGTTGTGCTTGTTGGATTTGAAAAGTGGCCATGAGGTATTGGGCTTGTGCTATGAGTTGTTGCATTTGAGGTGTTTGGTTTGTTTGAAGTTGAAATTATTGGATGAGGCCTTAGATCCCGTGTATAATTTGTTGGTCTAAGGGTTTTTGGTGCTTGATAAAGTGATTGGATGAGGTCTTGGAATTGGGGTACTAAGTCTTCTAATGTTGGCATGGTGTAAAATGATGTTGATTGGATTGAAGAGATGATGATGATTAGGATATGATGTGGAATGACAAGATTGTATGATTTGGATGATGTGGCAAGTGTTTATTGGAAGTTTGACTTGGGCAATATCAAACACAAGATCTCACATGTAAATGCATGAACAAACACACCAAACACAGTGATAAATTTATCTTTCAAGATTAAATGTTATGATTAAGAAAAAACTTGAATACACAACAACAAGCCTAATGTTAGTCAAGTGGGTATGGCCAATTAGGTCTTAAGCTAGGATGAAAAAGGTTGAATAGGGATGATTTGAAAGAAAAATCATATCACATAGCCAATAGAAAGGGGTAACCCACCCTTCACCTTAACTTCCCAAAGGTATAAAGTTATTTGGGGCTTAGCTGAAAGTGACAAGATTTCAAATCCCAAAGAGGCATGTCTTTGGATTCACACCTTGATTGAGGTCATCTCTTGGAGGGGTGTGCTCTCCAAGCAGGCCTCCTAAGAAGGGTATGCCAAAAGTGAACCAAGTGTGGTGTTTTTAACCACACATGCACTTGACTCACACTTGCATTGATTAATTTCACTTAGGAATGAAATGTGTGTAAACAAACAATGGAAGCACTTGTTCTTTTTAACCCAAAGCCAAAATGTGTGATGAATACAAAGGTTCTTTTTAAGCCCAATTTCAAAGTGTGATTGCAAACAAGATGTTCATTTTAAAGCCCCAAATCCAAATGTGTGACAAACAAGATTAAGAGATGAAAGATGAAATATGTGCACCTAGAATTTATTTAGCTCCAATTTTTTATCCACTTGATCCAATTTTTCTTTTGAAGTGTTTATTTTTCTTCGCATTCACAAAACCAACAACAAAGCCAAAACTCTAACAAGATAATTGATCACTAATATTAAAGGGTTAGCTAGTCAAGAAAAATCTGATTTTTGGAAATGTTTTTGGCATCAAAAATAAAAATAGAGAATAGAACATTACTGAAATTTCAATAGCTTTCCAAAAATGTAAAGAATCCATTTTTTTTTTGTTTTGCATCCAAAATTATTTTTTCATGAAAAAACATTAAAAAACATTAAAAATTATAAAAAAATTAAAACATTTCTAAAAATTCTGATTTTTGGCCTAAAGGCACTTGAAATCATCCAAAATTTGTAGAATTTTTTTTTGAAAAGATCTGACACCATTTGTGAGATATAAGCAAATCTTTGTAAAACCCTAATTTTCAAAGATCTATTTTTTGTCTAATTATTTTTCATCTAAATTAAAAATATAAAGAACAAAACCCTATTATAATTTTGAGAGCTTTTCATAAATATAAAAATATCTGACAAATTTGCTAATTTTCTCTCAAAATTTATTTTTCATGAAAAATAACAAAAAAATTATAAAAAATAAAAAATAGATCCAAAAAATCTGATTTTTGGAATGAAATCTCTTGATAATGTCCCCAACCTGTAGAAATGTTTTTGTTAAAAGATCTACAACTGTTTGAGAGATATGGTTGAATATTTGAAAACTAGGGTTTTGTCCCAAAATGATGCAAAACTTGCAACAAAAAGCTAACAAAACTTGCAACAAAAAGGATCCAGCTCCAAAATTCCTCAAAAAATTTCAAATTATTGAGCCAAAAATCAGTTAGGGGGTTCATGTCGGATTCACCAAAATGTATACGAAAAATTTGGATAAATAAGAAATGATAAAACAATAATATGCATTACCTAATAGAAATCTTCAATACCTCAAATAGATTGAAATGATGGATGAATGAATTGATTGATTTGGTATGTTGGTTGCTCAAATCAACAACATAATGATATGATGGGGTGATTGAAGAAGGATGATAGATAGAGTAGATGAAATATTCAAGAATGATTTTGACTGCATAATGATGCTTGAAGAATTGAACCCCCAAATAGTTTATGAGAGGGTTGATTTATAGGAAAGGTCTGATTTGGATTGATGGTTGAGATTGGATGTCAATAAGATGTCTTAATCAATGGCCAAGATCGAAATTTGTAGTATGAAATAGGGTTAGGGCTAAATTAGGGAAAATGATAAGGATGAAGCGTTGAGATTGAATTGTGAGATAATTCAATCAAGGGCTAAGATTAAATGAGATGTCAAGAGATAAGATTTGATGTGGAAGATAATATTGGCATGAACAAAGAGGTGATAGGATAAATTAAATAATAAAAAATATTTAATTTAAGTGGCCAATGAATAATTAAATAATAAAGATATTATTTAATTATAGAAGAATGTGACAAAGGGAATCTTTTGAATTAAATAATGATTTAATTCAAAATTCAAGAGAATGGACCAAATTAAATAAATAAAGTTTATTTAATTTAGGAAAGAAGAGGCTAATAAATAATTAAAATTAATTATTTAATTATAGTAGGAAATGGACAAAAATTAAATAAATTCTTATTTATTTAATTTTAGAAAAGAAAGGGACTTAATTAGTGACGTAATTAAATAAATAAAATTTAATTAATTAATCACAAAGGAATAAAGATAGAAATGAATTAATTAAACAAGACATATGGCATTAGAAAATAATTAAATAATTAAAAATTATTTAATTATGAAGAATGAAAGGGGAAATGATGAAGAATCTAAGAGTCATAGGCTGAGGACAATTTTTAGTGTCTACAACTATCAATGTCAAGGGTAGAGGTATCTTACTAAGAAAACCTTTTGTCCACTGTTCAAGCCTTCATGAAAATAATTGGTTAACCCTTATCCTAGTACCAAAACAATAACAATGAAGATTATGAAAACCCATGAAAGGGGAGCATTAAGTAAATGGACAGTCAAAATAAGTGTGATTATATAGTCTATAAGAACAATCATGAGTTATGATTGTCATGAGATATATAAGAGGGCACAATCAATAGGCACAAGTACACAATCATAGGGTAAAAGAAGTGTAGAACTGTTAAGGCAATAAAGGGTGGTTCATTGAGATAAATGATAGTCTACAGGAAACTATGGTAGAGTTGTGAAAAGGTATGTATGATAATGTGTGGTGAGAAAATAAATAATGACCCATAGTACGACAGAGACCAAGAAGGGCTATTACAAAATAAATGATTGATAACCAAGAAGAAGTTGTATTAAGGGCTAGTATTGAGGAGAAATGCTAGTATATTTAACAATTAGGAGAATAATAATAGACATTACAAATGATTAGACATAGGGTTTCAGTCTTATAAAGAAGAGTACAACAGTACAGTCCTATGAAGGAAACATTTTTAAGCTAGAATAATCAAAATATAAAGACAATGACTTGGGTCCTCTAATAGCATGGATATGATAGTAAACAAAGAGCTCACATAGAAATTGAGAAGGAAAGGACATCAATGATGAACTAAGGTAAACATGGTGTAGGTCTGAAACATATACAATGCATTATGAATGTGGTCATGGAGACTATGTAAGCATGGAAACACCATATAAAGAAATTTGGTGATAGTATTGTGTAGGAAATAAAATTATGCATCCATGAATCACAGGGTTATAACATGTAGGTAGAAGTGATGAGGAGAAGATATTATAAGGTAAATTCACCAAGTTTAAGGCCAGGTCTATCAATGTGGTGGCATACAAGTGACATAAACCAACTCCTACATGTTAAAGGTAGTTCATAGTTGAGGACAACCATTAAGACTGTCATAGTGGAGTCTATACACATTATTGACTGAGATTATGCACAAATAGTCACCATAGAGATGAAACTATAGAGAAAGGCATGACATTATTCATTCATGGTCTAAGTTTTTCTTGAGCAAAGAATGTAATAAGGTTATATCCTCATGAACAATGAGTAGTCCTTGGAAAGCATACAATAGGTTGCTTGATGAGATGCAAAATTAGGTGTGAAACTACTGTTGTAACATGTAATCAAGGAAGAATGATAACACTTCATGGAAGTGGGAAAAAATTTGAGGGGAAGTCATAAAATCAAGCAAAATAGGGAAAGTCTTTTAAATCTATATATATGATTTTAGTGATCTCTATGGTTTTAAATGATGCATTAAGAATTGAAATGATAGTTTTAATGAATAATAACAAACTATACATTACAAATAAGAATATATGAGAGAATGTAAAACACTGATAGTGATTATGAGTAGGTATAAAGGATGGAAACACTAATAGGACAACCACTAAAGGTGAATGAAGCATAGTGTCAAAAGATAGTCATATGGTACTATAAATACATGAACATAGAACAATCCTTTTAGGGAAACCTCATAGTCCTATGGAAAAGGACAATCATTTCAAGGAAATTTTTTAAACGATAACAATATGAAAATTTTAGGGAAGTCATTAGAGGATGGTTAACATTCCAATAAGGAGAGGAACTAAGATTATTGCAGTAAGAATCCATCAAACACAAAAGTATACAGTAGGTAGAATTAGAGATGGTTAGGGTCAATGAATAATGACATTCGGTTTAGATGATCACCATGCAATTAAAATAATCACATACTTATTGGACACTCAGGGCATTCACAGTCACAAGTAACATCAATGTTGAAATAAACAGTGTTGGAAGGAACTTATGGGTAGCCAAACATAAGGACAACGTTATGGAGATTTTCATGGAATATACAAGGTAGTGATTTGTTTTTTCAAGTATCCAAGGCCTTGTACAACCCAAGGTGACAATCCTATTATAGGTATAAAATGTTGACAATGTAGAATATTGCTAACTTGAATAGTTGCTTCCACTTTCTTGCCTTATGCATCATGAAACTAGAAAAGTTTTGAAGGCTAGGGGAAGGGACAGTTCTACAAGAGAATTTTCATAGATCAAGGAATAATTTACCTTTTAAGCATATTTCTATCAAACCAATAATTCTATAGGATAGTCATGTCAAAGGTTTATTGGAAAATCATAAAGATCAAAAGCACCTACAAGCCTAACTCATCTCATCACAAAGGCAGAATCCAATGCACCAAGGTTGACGGTGGAAAATAATGTACAAAGAATCTATCAAAGAGTAGTGACCAATGAGAATGACAATGGATTCAATTTCTCATAGTCATCTTCAAAGATAAATAGAAAGGCCTTCAATAAATTGTGATAGTTCGGATAAAGTGATGAGTTCATGAAATATGCATAGTTGTCATTAAAAATTTGTTGAAGGTGTTGGTGTTTTATTTTTCTAGCTAGGCTTTGAAACACTCTAAGAGGTAGCCAACCTCCATATTCAAGAACCACAAAGGCTAGTGGCCAACTGACAAGATTCAATCAAAGACTAACATCTCCTACACTTCTGGCTCTACAGGACCAAGGTGGGTAAACCTATACAATGCCCAAAACTTAAATGCAACTATATGCTAACATTTCTTTTTATAGTAGATAATTTCAAATTCAAATATACTAAAGAAGCATTAACAACCTTAAATCTGGCTGAATTCTCAGTAAATCAATACTCACTCAACAATTGAGAGGCATAAAACAACATTAAACCTCAACCGAATAAGGATTTAAAATTATTTTGAATTTAAAATGTTTCTGAGAATGCATCAAGCTGAATAATAGATCAGTGTCAATTATGGGCCATGGAGTCAAACACATAAAATGAATTCACCAGCAAACAAACTTTAACCAGTGGATTTAAATTGCTAATGCTTTGCATCAGCTTTTAGTGTCTTGCACCAACAATCCCTCTCTTATTATCAATAAAATTCTCCTTATCAAATCCCATCTGCACACCTAAAATCACAATCATCCGCTCAAAGCATTTTAACCATTTCTTTGAAATAGAACAATGAACAAACAAAACAATCTCATGAAATTTGAGATGATAAACTCAAAGATACTTTGTATTATTGAATTCATATGACTAAATGTGTACAAATATGGATATAATCTAAAGATATTCATGAATATGTGCAAACACCTTCATGATTTTATTTGCATAAACTGGTTGTATTTGCTCATGAAATCAAAACATTACAACTTACAAACTCAAGAAATAACTCATAATTTACAATTCTCTATCTACCCAGCCCCATACAAAGTTTTAGAACCCTTACAAAATGAGAGAAGAAGAGAATAAGAAGGAATAGAAGAAACACGAAAATCAATTTGAAGAGGCCATCTGGAATCTTCACTCACCATTGATTTGTAGCAAGCAAAGCCTCTCTCCTCTCTCTTCAGCAACAAAATTTTGCCTCTCAAAACTTCTTGTGTTTATCTTTGTATTCACTCTGATTCTCCAATAGAAAAATTACCTTCCCATGAAAAATATCTCCATCTTTACCCTACAGTAGAAAACTCACCTTGACTATGCAACAAAATTCCCTTATTTGCCCTGTGAAAATATTCACTATTTACCTAGCTACATAATCAGTCCCCTGTAGAAAATACTCTTATTCCATCTATTTAGCCATGAAAATATTCAGCTTTCCCATGAAAGCCCTTTTACATTTCATATTTAAATCTTCATTTTAAAATAATGAGGGCTTCAAGTATTACATTATCAAGCATACAAAGTTTTTACCCATCCCCTCTTATTATTATTTTTTAAATGTAATGAAGGTCTTTAAAAATCATCATGCCACACTTTTTTATTTTCACCAAACTCACTTTAAGTAATGCCATTTTAAAAAATGCATTGGGCCAACCATTTGCTTACCCTATGCACCACAAGAAATTTTGATTTTTTATGTTGGCAAAGGTCCTTTTTTAAAATATTTCATCAAGCTTTACATTTAAATCCATGACCAAGCTTTCACAAAGCCTTGAAGATTGTTTCCTGGGCCCACCCTATCCACGTGGTGCCTTTTCACACACCTCATAGCTTCTCCACTAATGCACCTTCAATCTTACAAGGCTAGTGAGATTCCTCCACGTAGCCTTGTTTTTTGTTGGTCGTCAATTTTACTTTGGCCTAGTTTCTCCCTTGTTCTGTAGATTTCCTTGGTCCATGGCGGCAACCAACAAGCAAAGGTTTACAGTGGTTAATATAAGATTGGAGAGAGCTCATGCATGAGACCTCACATGACTTGCAAAGCCTTGTCATGGTTTCTAGGTGGCCTAAAACTATAGCAATATACTACGCAGCTGAGAGGCATGAAGACTTGACAAAGAGGCATGAAGACCACACACCACATTCAAATTGTTTTCAAATGTAATAGTTGAAATCCCATTTTTTAATGAGGAAATACATGTGAATTGAGGGTACCAACTGTAATGCATTTAACAATGCACATTACAATCTCGTTATTGATCTGCTTCATCATGCGTTTGAGTTGAGTAAAATGGAGTTTGGGTGCAGAGACAATATAGAATTTCCTCAAACAATTTTGATACATTTTCACTGCAAGTGTTGAATGTCCCTGCATTTTAAACTTTTCGCAGGCTTTGTGCTTACAGCCCTGTGGAATCATGATGAAAACAGGCCTTCACCACATAATTTGTAAGTGGCAGTGAGTCACAAATCATCGACTCATCCTCTTATGCTTAAACATCCCAATAGTCGCACCCATCTTTAGTGCCTGGAAGAACTTCCATGCCACAAATTTGTCTTTGAAATGGTGTATGTTTTCTCTAATCGCACCATAGATTTAGGGTTGATTTATTCTCAATGTTTCCATTTTTTGCTATCATAAAAGTAGTGATCGGACTCAACACATTTCTAGCTTGAAACTGGATGTTGCACTTTATGAAACAATGTTCAAGCCTTCCCTAGATGCATTGCTATCGATTGACCCCTTGTTGCATTTGAAACCAAAATTTGTTGTCCTATCTTTCCTACATATGCAGTTGCAAGAGAAGAATGTCTTGGATTATTCATATCCTTCAAGTTCTCCTATTTGTAAATGATACAAGAAACCTCAGTATATCATAAGACACTAAAATATCTGCTGATGAAATAAGTCAAATAAATGGACCAGCTTCCATAATCCTCACTGACTGCCATCTTCATTAGAAAAGTTTCCATCCATATTTGTGTTCTTCTTTATAGTGTCAAAAAAACCCACACAACCCATAATTCCATAGTAAATGAATACCTCAGCCCCAAGATTTGCTTGCACAACTAAACCAGTAAGAAATTAGAGACCACCTATCATCGTCAAAGCTCTTCTTGAGACATGTGTAAGAAATTTTGTCCACTATTTCTATCATCTCTACACATGGTTTGATGAGGAAGTGTGGAAACCATCAAATGAGCATATCCACATATGCACATTAGTTAAAATGATAAATTCACTATACCATAAAGACATCTGAAAAAAGGTTTATCATGTGCATGAAAATTGGGTCTCACAACTCAAGTATTAACATTTATTTCCATATCTGGATACAACACTAAGTGCATGTTTAGCTATTTCATCTTCATCTACAATTGCAAAAGGCTTTTCCTTTTTTTTATCAACCTCCATGAATTTTACCCTTGGGAGAAATAAAAATATAAGGTATAGCTCCCTTTGTTGCCTCTCATGATCCAGCTGGTTGACATATTCCTCAAATTGTGTGATACATGTCGAGTTCCCTTGTGGGCTCGACTAAAAATGTTTTCATTTTGAAACAATTTTCATGGTCAAATTGATCTGACACAACTTTTGAAATCTCCTAAAGTGAAAAGATGAAATGGGTTGTTACTAAAATCTTCTTTTGGGCACTTTTGAAAAATGAGAAAAACTGGCCAAGTTGGCTCTGGAATCAGCCTAGGAAACTGGTCATACGACCTTGTGAAGAAATGAAATCTTGTAGGAATGTATACATTTGATATGAGAATGCATTGAAATAAATGTCTTAGAAAAAGGACTCAAGAGGTAAAAAATATTAACTATCAAAGTTGCTCAGTTGAACTTTCTGAAACATGTTCTGAACCAATTGAAACTGACCCAATTGTCATTTTGCAAAAATAACAAATCAACTCTTGGTGAGCTACCAGTGGACACGGTAGATCATTTAGGTACCCTGAGCACATGTACAAAAGTAATTTTCTTGAACCATCTCCCATCAAAAGATATTGATGCTCAAAGTTGGATTCTCTGAAATGTTGTCAGGAATGCAGATGCAAAACTGAACAAACTGTATTTGGTTTTGATCTGTTAAAAATAGCAAATCAGATCATAAAACTTTGAAACCTGAAAAAAAAGCTCATCTTGGTATGGATAATGCACAACAACAATAAGTTTCTCATGATGATCAACTGGTTGCAAAATACAAACTCAAACGGGAGGAAACTTTACAAAACTGAAAATGTGCAAAGAACAGAAAAATTCCAAAACCCTCTAGCTTCACTTTTCAAAACCTTGAAAAAACTCATCGTAAAACACATTCATATTCACATATGTCAATTGAATATGTGTACCAAGGGTTTTTGCATAAAAATCATCTGGCTCCAGATTATGACCCTCCAAAGTAGGTCATTTAGGTAGATTTGTCAGGTGCACTTTTGAAAGTGTAGAGGCAATTTTTTTGAAATGGGCACCTCAAATTTGAAAAAAATTAAGAGTGCCATTAGTGGCTTTGACTGGGGATGTATGCCCCCTGTGGGCATAGCAAGATTCCAGATCTATGGGGAGTAGACCAAAAACTGAGTCCATTGGGTATCCTCAAACCGCTCCTTTATTCAATTTTCTTTTTCAACTTCATCTGGTGACCCCAGGTCATCAAATGAAAAATGGGGATCAACATTTACCTCTGTCAAACACAATTCTATAAAAAGAGTTGATCCCCCTCAACCCATGCTTGCCTTTTTCAAACCATAACAACACTGGTGATTTCATTTGTGCAAACATAAGCATCAGGCTACCTCTGTGCAAGTGGAAACTTGCTCTTTGTTTGACATTGTCATTAAGTGGAAACCAAATCAAATATGCCACCTCACTGCCACTCTCTTCATTCTCTGGTTCTATTTCAAGTGGCAACAATTTAAGATGGGGATCAAGACCACATGAAAGCACAGCTTGATCACATTCACTAACTCCATAATGATCACGTTCAAAGGAGAAAACATGGCCGAAAAACAACATGCAATCATCTTGTGTGTTGAACAAAAAATTTGCATACATCTATATCTCCTCCAACTGGAATACATCACAGGTCGGCTTGTCATCATCCAAACACCACAACCCAAACACATTATCATGTGCTTCAAGATTCTGAAAATCAGATTTTTCAACACCTAAAGTATTTTCATCTTCATTCACATCATGAAATTCAGCAAAAATGTCAGCATCCCAGATATAAGAAATGCTTTTTATCTCTAGATTGCACATGATGTCAATTTCATTCTTCAAACCATCATGCAATTCCATATGGAAAGCTTTAAACATAGATTCAGATAACTCATAATTTAACCCTAAGCTAAGAGTCTCACATTGATCTTTCATAACATATTCACTGTCTGAATCATTTTGGATGCTATCATCTTCAGGATCAATAGGGTCGGCAAAGAAACTTTCATGTGCACTAGGAATACCATGTGCATTTTCAGCTAATAAGCATATTGACCCATGCACAAGAGACTCACTGTTATCTGATTTTTTTTTACCAGCAACAGAGCTAGAACCTCCATTTCCTTGCACACTAATTCATTCTTCATTCAAAGCAAACATATCCATTTGCAAACTATGAAGATGAGAGAGATCATCAAAGCAAGATCCACATTCAATCTCATATTGATTGACATCATACCCACTACTATCTGCATCATATGGCTTCTCCACACATTGATCAAAAGATCTTGCAATTTCAATACAATCTGAAAGTCCATCAAATTTTTTCACATTATCTATGGATGATAATGCTGATTCTAGATCCACGTGATTGTCACTATGCAAAAATTGATCATTCAGAACTGAAATCCTTCCTTCATCAATGTGCACATCACCATTCTTTTCATGTACAACTGACATTTCCATCTTTGCTTCATATAAAAAAACATGGACAACAAAGACATAAGCAGGTTCATCAACATCTTCATCATTTCTAGCTATACTATGCTCATGATCAGAAAATTGAACACATATATGTTTTTCCTCAGATTCTTCATCATTGACATAATCAACATGCTCCATTGATTTGAAACCCGAATTACATTCCAAGTTTGCATCAAATTTAATTTGATCATTCACTTGTGAATAAGTGGCTTCATTAGTATCCATATCACTATATCCTTTGTGTGAAGAAAATACCTCTAAGTCATTCTCATAAGACAATTCATAATCATTAGAAAAACAATCAATTGATCTATCACCATGATCTTTTCCACCATAAGAAAAATCATTACACAAACCATGTTCAAAATCTTTAGAATGAATACTTGAGGCTGCACTTTTAGGATCATAATCACTGGTCTATAATGAAATATCAGCAACACATGCATTGTAATTGTTGCTTACAATAGGGCATGGTATAGCATTTTGTATCTCATTTACTTCTCCATCACTTGAGATATTATAGGAAAAACTTTCATGCATATTTATCTTGTCATCATCCCATGTATCTTCCCCTTCATCACTGCTATAAGGATCTACACATGTGATGATTGTAAACTGATTACAATTAATGTCCTCATCCATACAATATGAATCTTCATTTTCTAATTAACTCTTTTCATTCTTGTGTGTCATGTTCTAATTTTCTTGAATAAGACAACTACTACCTTCTTTTTGAGACACCACATTTTGATGACATTTAACATGCAGTTCATTAAGATCTGCAGATCGTGATGATGGAGAAATTGGAGCAGTAGCATCATTACCCTCTTGACAAACACTTTTATTATCTGATCCATGAGTTCTATTTTCCTGAGGTGTGTTAGGATGACCAACACTCACAACCCTATGTCTTTTCATCATTGAGTATCTCAAATTGTTCTCAATATCTATAGCCATCTGATATGCTTGGTGCGGGGTTGTAGGCTCTTTATCCCTCAATAGATAACTTATCTTTTTGTCAAATTCTCCTAAGTACATGACCAAACATTCAACATAATTTATCCTTATGTTATCTAGGATCTCTCTAATGATCTTTGAAAATCTGAGATTAAAAGACAAGACTAACTCATCTTTTCCTTTCTCCATGTTCATGAAACTTTGCCTTATCAAAACAAGGTTAATCCTCTCTCCAAACTGCTCCATGAACACTATCTTGAACTCTTCCAATGAATGAATAGAGGAAGCAGGTAAATAAGAGAACCAATCCCTTGCATCTCCTCTTAGAGACTGAACAAATAGTCTCATGGTCACATCCTTGTAATCAATCTCATAATCACCATCACATTACTGAACTCTTGGAGATGTTTATTTGTTGATTCAGACCTATCACCAATGAATCTTGGTAACTCATTTCTAACTTTAGCTAGAATATCATTTGGGTAACCACTGATGTCACTAAAAATGATGGCTTTGTGCCTTCTAGTGCTAAAACCTCTTTGACATTCTGGTTGGGACTGATCACAAACCATAGTTCCATCTGTAACCATACTAGGGTGCATGTATTGAGGCATTTTGATATGCCTTTTTTTCAAATTTCACATATCAACTCTATAATTGATCAATCATTTCCCTATTTCTATCTTTCATCATGATATTAAAATACCACAATGCATAATTCAAATGCATTTACACATAAGATCTAATTATTGGGAAAATTTCAAGAACAAGCATACTCTTAGCATAATACATAAGTTGCAAATTACAGTTCAGAAGTATGCAAACTAAATATTACTGTTCTTTCCCTTTCTTAGTGTTAATCATTCAATAGGGAACCAAAGTTTTGTAGGACTTCAAATATGGTTTCCACACACAAATTGCATGAAAACCCAAAGTGAAGAATACCTGGAAATGTTGCAACTGCTGCAAATTGTCTTCCTAACTGGAAATAGTGTAAATCTGGAACTTTCTTCAAATCTTCAATAGGTTCTATTAATAGAGTCGCCACCTCTCTTCAAAGAGGACTGAACTTCAAATATTATGAAGTTCCTTCACATGTAAATTTTCTTCTGAGTTCCTTCCACCAACAGAGCACCACAGATTATAAAACTTTCAGGTTCACTGCAACAACTTCTTCCTCCAGGGTTGAAGTCCTTCAGTATTTGAACTAAATTCAGAATGACAAATCATTTGACTTTATGCAATGACTCTTAAGGCTAGGTTCTACAATCAGAATTTTCACAAATTCTCCCCAGCGGAGTCACCATTTTGTTGGTGTTTTATTTTTCTAGCTAGGCTTTGAAACTCTCTAAGAGGTAGCCAACCTCCATATTCAAGAACCAAAAAGGCTAGAGGTCAATTGACAAGATTCAGTCAAAGACTTACATCTCCTACACTTCTGGCTCTGCAAGACAAAGGTGGGTAAACCTATAAAATACCCAAAACTTAAATGCAACTATATGCTGGCATTGTTTTTTATAGCAGATAATTTCCAATTCATATATACTAAAGAAAACATTGACAACCTCAAATCTGGCTAAATTCTCAATAAATCAATACTCACTCAGCAATTGAGAGGCATAACACAACATTAAACCTCAACCGAATAAGGATTTAAAATTATTTTGAATTTAAAATGTTTTTGAGAATGCATCAAGTTGAATAACAGATCAGTGCCAATTATGGGCCATGGAGTCAAACACATAAAATGAATTCACCAGCAAATAGACTTAAACCAGTGGATTTAAATCGCTAATGCTTTGCATCAACTATTAGTGTCTTACACCAACAATCCCTCTCTTATTATCAATAAAATTATCCTTATCAAATCCCATTTGCACACCTAAAATCACAATCATCTGCTCAAACAATTTTAACCATTTCTTTAAAACAAAACAATGAATAGACAAAACAATCTCCTGAAATTTGAGATGATAAACTCAAAGATACTTTGTATTATTGAATTATTATGACTAAATGTGTACAAATATGGAGACAATTTGAAGATATTCATGAACATGTGCAACACCTTCATGATTTTATTTACATAAACTGGTTGTATTTCCTCATGAAATCAAAAAATTACAGCTTACAGTCTCAAGAAATAACTCAAAATTTACAATTCTCTATCTACCCAGCCCCATACAAAGTTTTAGAACCCTTAAAAAATGAGAGAAGAAGAGAATAAGAAGGAAAAGAAGAAACAAGAAAATCAATCAGAAGAGACCATCTGGAATCTTCATTCACCATTGATTTGCAGCAAGCAAAGCCTCTCTCCTCTCTCTTCAGCAACAAACTTTTGCCTCTCAAAACTGCCTGTGTTTATCTTTGTATTCACTCTAATTCTCCAATAGAAAAATTACCTTCCTGTGAAAAAAAATCTCCATCTTTACCCTACAGTAGAAAACTCACCTTGACTATGCAACAAAATTCCCTTATTTTCCCTATCAAAATCTTCACTATTTACCTAGCTGCATAATCAACCCCCTGTAGAAAATACTCTTCTTCCATCTATTTAACCATGAAAATATTTCGCTTTCCCATGAAAGCCCTTTTACATTTCATATTTAAATTTGCATTTTAAAATAATGAGGGCTTGAAGTATTACGTATTAGGCATACAAAGTTTTTACCCGTCCCCTCTTATTATCATTTATTAAATGTAAAGAAGGTCTTTAAAAATCATTAGGCCACACTTTAATATTTTCACCAAACTCACTTAAGCAATGCCATTTAAAAAATGCATCAGGCCCACCATTTGTTTACCCCGTGCACCACAATAAATTTTGATTTTTTATTGTTTGAAAAGGTATTTTTAAAAAAATATTTCATCAAGCTTTACATTTAAATCCATGACCAAGCTTTTGCAAAGCCTTGAAGATTGTTTCCTAGGCCCACCCTGTCCACATGGTGCCTTTTCACACACCTTGCAGCTTCTCCATTAATGCACCTTCAATCTTGTGAGGCTAGCGAGATTCCTCCACGTAGCCTTGTTTTTTGTTGTTCGTCGATTTCAGTTTGCCTTAATTTCTCCCTTGTTCTGTAGATTTCCTTGGTCCATGGCGGCAACCAACAGGCAAAGGTTTACAGTGGTTAATATAAGATTGTAGAGAGATCACGCAGGAGACCTCACATGACTTGAAAAGCCTTGTTGTGGTTTCTAGGCGGCCTTAAACTGTAGCAATATACTACGCAGCTAAGAGGCGTGAAGACTTGACAAAGAGGCATGAAGACCACACACCACATTCAAACTATTTTGGAATGTTAAAGTTGAAAGTCCATTTTGTAACAAGGCAATACATGTGATGTGAGGGTACCAACTGTATTGCATTTAACAATGCACATAACAATCTCGCCATTGATCTACTTCATCATGCGTCTGAGCTAAGTAAAATGGAGTTTGGGTGCAGAGACAAAATAGAATTTCCTCAAACTTAGAGAAGCAACAGTCCTACAAACCACCTTACCAACAACATAATCAAGGTCAACAACAATAGTACCAAGGCAATAGGTAGCCTTATCAGGGTAATTACCAAGGCCCAAGGTAGAATGTGAACACAAGGCCTTTTCAGGCATATGCACTAGCACCTATTAGTGCAGCTAGGGACCTTGTCCCTATTCAAAACAACTTGGCAGTAGAATATGAGTGGTGCTATCCTTGCAACCAACCTCACAATAAAGATACATGTTCCAATGGACTCATAAATCAAGCATTGATGGTGTAGAGCATTGCTGGTACATAGCAGAACATACTGAATAATGGAGCTCCACAACAGTAGGAGCAACCTATAAATTATGCTACTCTACTAGACTTTCAGGGAGAGGATTTTCATGGAATCAATGCAAATGATCCAATGTTAACAAAGAAAAGAGCTCTTGATCTTGAGAAAATAGTTGACAAAGGGAAGGTTGCAGTTGTTGAAACATCCACATCACAAGTGCCTCGCGTTTTGTAAGGGAACTCTCAAGGAGCTGCCAAGGAGCAGCCACACTTGCAAGTTGATTCTGCTGGTGTAAAGATTCAACATAAGGTAAGTTCAACTGTTCCTTTCAATATAATTGATAACATGAAGAAGGTGAATGTAACAATGTCTATGTGGGATTCTTTAGCTATCCTAGGTTAGAAAAACATGTTACAATCAACTTTGTCAAGTTTAAAGGTGACTGATGAACCAACAGTAGGTCAAGTTAGGATTGTCCTAACAAACACTCCTTAGGACAACAACCAACAACCCATTAAATAGCAAGGTAAGGAAGTTAAGCCTCCTCCTTTTTACGTTTCCTTAATAGTGGGGGATAAGCTAGTTCATAATTGCATGGTAGATAGTGGTGCTAGTAGCTTAGTCATGCCCAAAAATATTGTAGACCAATTAGGACTAACATATCAACCATTGGAAAAAGGGGTTCTTCAATTGGATGGTTCAATTGTTAAAATTGTAGGTATTATCAAGGATTTAAGCTTGAATTTGCATGTATGTCCTAATTTTTCCATACGTTAGGATGTATTTGTTATAGACTTGCCTCTGTTTTTTGCCTTGTGTTTGTCTAGGGATTTCACTGCCAAAATTGGGGAGTATTTGTCATTGGACTAGTCCCATTTGCTCTTCAGAATGAGATATGGGACTAAGGTTACCATAAGATTTGAGAAATTGGCCAAGGACCATATAGAACCCTATAACCCAAGTGTTATTAATGTTGTTCCTAGTGCTGCAGACACGAATTTTATTGTTTTTTATGACAAGCTTGTTGTTGCTCAAGAGTTGCAAGCTGAGAGTGTTCCTGAGTCACTATTATATGAGTGGGCAATATAAAATGTCGTGGATAACCCTAATAATCATATTCAAGATGTTGGTATGGGTATCTACATGCTACATGAACCTGATGCAAAGGTATCTAACCTTAAAAAGAGTGCAGATTCACTATTGTTGCAACAAATTGAGCTATGGGAGATGTTTGTTGATGGTTCCAAAAGTAAGAATGGAGCTGGAGGGGGTGCAATGCTTGAGTATGAAGGACCGATTCAAGGTCTTGAATGGGCAAGGAAAAGAGGAATAAGCTGCCTGAAAGTTTTTGGGGATAGCGAGTTAGTTTTCAATCAAGTAGGAGGCCTGAATGTTGTGAAAAATGATGCTTTGAAGTCCTATAGAAATAGAGTGTGGGATCTGATTGAAGAATTTAATTCTTTTTACTTAGTTTCTATCCCAAGGATCCATAACAAGCATGTTGGTAGGCTGGTAGTTGTTGGTGCACAATTTGATATCCCTAATGATATAAGGAAGGAGAAAAAATAGCAATATGTGAAGGTTGTGGTCAGGCCATCAATTCTTGATAAAAATATTCACTAGTAGGTGTTCGACAACAATGAGCATATTCTGTCATTTCTACTAGAAGAAGATCACTTTTATGTAGTAAACCAAGAGAAACTCAAGCAATAGTATGATGATCAAGTCATACAATTGAAGACAAACAAGCTTCCTAAGGGACTTGTCACCTTGGAATCCATTTTCAGCACTGATGACCAGCTTAAGAAAGGTAGGGATGGTTTGCAAATCAGAGAAGAACACTATGAAGAGCTAGAGATTTTCAAAGGTAAGCTCCTTAAAATAGGAAAATTTTGTTCAACTGAAGATAAAAGAGCTTTTATTGCTTTATGTCAGGAATTTCATGATGTGTTTTCTTGGGAATACTCAGATTTAAAATGGTCTGATCCCCACATTTCCCAACATGTTATTGAGTTAGAACCTAGAGCCAAGCCTGTTAGGCAAAAATAGAGGCCTTTAAACCAAAAGCTCGAGCCCTTAATGATTAAAGAACTGACTAAACTAGTTGAGGGGGGTATTATTTTTCCTATTAAGCATACCTCATGGGTTTCTAACCTTGTACCGATTAGAAATAAGAATGGAGAGATTAGGCTTTGTGTAGACTTTAGGGATCTTAATCGAGCATATCTGAAAGATCATTACCCGTTGCCCTCCATGGAGTAGATTTTGCAAGTGGTTACTGGTTCCGAAAGGTTTTCTCTGTTGGACAGTTATAACCAGGTGTTGGTCAAAGAAGAAGGCCAGTTCAAAACTGCTTTTACAACGAAGTGGGGCACTATGTCCTACAAAATAATTCTTTTGGTTTATCTAATGTTGGTGCCACGTTTCAGAGAGCCATGGATATGGCATTTCAAAGTTTAATCAACAAAATTGTGTTGATTGATCTAGATGATGTCGCAGTATTCTCCAAGAATGTTGATGAACATTTGTCACATTTGAAACAAGTGTTTGAGAGATGAAGGGAGTTTGGAATATCCTTGAATCTGAAGAAGAGCATCTTTGTTGTCCATGAAGGTAAGCTTCTTGGACACATTGTGTCAAAACAAGGAGTTACTATTGACCCTGAGAGGGTCCAAGCCATACTTGAGCTATCATTATCCAATCACAAGAAGGGTTTGCAGAGCGTTTTAGGCAGAATTAATTTTTTGAGGAGGTTTATACCTGATGTTGCTAATATTTTACAGCCTTTGACAACCATGTTAAAGAAAAATGCAGTTTTTTAGTTGGACAAAAGAGGCCAAGTATAGTTTTGAAGCCATCAAAGAGGATTTAGCAATAGATCCAACTCTGGTAAATCCTAATTTCTCTAAGGATTTTTTTCTTTATGCTTTTGGCAGTTTAGATTCTATTTCAGCAATGCTAGTACAATAGAATAATGATGGGTTTGAGCAGCCCATTGCTTTTTTCAGTCAAGGGCTAGGAGATTATGAGTAGAAATATTCATTTATAGAAAAACATGTACTTGTTGTAATCAGGAGTTTGAAGAAATTCAAACCTTTGATTTCTAATAATAAGATTCATCTGATGGTTGCACACCCTAGTGTGAAAGACTTTTTGCTGGGCAGAGATCTAAATGAGAAAAGGGTTGGATGGATTACTAAAGTTATGGAGTATGACGTAGATATCAAGATTACTAAACTTGTTAGAGGTAGAGGAATCTATGAATAGTTGGCCTCAAGTCTTGGTGATGAGCATAAATTAGACACAGAGACTATTCTAGTCAATGATGATGAAATTCAGGATGCTGCACTTGTGTTAAATGCAAGTTGGGTTCAAGATATGATCCTTTTTTTACAGAATGGTGAATGTCCACCATATTTAGACAGAGCCAAGAGAAGGTACTTCAGGCTGTAGTCTATTCCTTATGTTTTAATTGATAATATTCTTTTCAAAAAGGATCTTAATGGTGTTCTGTTGATATTTATTAAGACTGATCAAATAGAAAAAGTGCTTCATGAGTTCCATTATGGAGCTGTAGGGGGGTCACTTTTCCCCTAGGACAATTGCTTGGAAAATCATGAGATTTGGCTATTATTGGCCCAAATTATTCAAGGATTCCCATGCTTGGGCCAGAAAGTGTGTTAAGTGTGCTCTTTTTGTAAGGAAAGAGAGGCTACCAGCTTTACCTTTGCAGCCTATTTAGGTAGAGCAACCCTTTATGAGGTGGGGCATTGATTTCATAGGACCTATGAATCCACCTTCGAGTGTTAGTTACAGGTGGGTACTTACAACAACTGACTATTTTACTCGGTGGACAAAAGTAGTAGCTTTGAAAGATGCTAATGAATCTTCTATTTTGAACTTTTATGAAGATATAATCACCAAGTTTGGATTTCCTGATTCAATCATTTTAGATAATACTCTAGCTTTTGTTGGATTAAGAGTGAGTGAGTGGTCTATAAAGAATTTCATTCATTTGAATACCTCTTAAAATTATTACCCACAAGGTAATGGTTTGGCTAAAAGCACTAATAAGAATATGATCAGAATTATTAAAAGGACCATGGAAGATAATCAATGAGCTTGGCACACCAAGCTCTAGATATTGTGCATCAGCTAGAGACATTTGAAGAACATGACCCAATGTATGTTAGGTATCTTGAGCTCATGGAGCTTGAAGAGACAAGAGACAAGGCAATGAAGTCATTGGAGCATCATTAGATCCAAACAAAGAAAGGATTTGATAAGAAAGCTAGACCCAAAGTTTTCAGGGAGGGTGATTTTTTTCTCAAGTGGGATGTACTGAAGAGTAGGCCAGGTAAGCATTCAAAGTTTGACAACTTCTGGACTGGACCATTTCTCATTACTGAATGCAAGGAGCACAATACTTTCCAATTATCAAAGATGGATGGCGAAATCCTACCCATCCCGGTTAATGGGATTCACAACAAACATTGTTTTGAGGTATGATCAACCTTTGTACATGCTAGGTTAGGTTTTATGTTTTCAATAAAGTGTTGATGCACATTAGATTAGACGCATTTTCCATTCCCTAAGTGTTGTTTCAGTATGACTAGATAGTTTATTTTTGTTGTTTTGTTTTGAATAAGCCAATGTGTCATTCATGTCTATCAATCTGAGTTACATAAGTTTGAGTCTATTTTACTAAGTCATGAGCCTAGTTTTTGAGTGACTCCATTCCCAAGGATTGGTCTAGGAAACTATTCAATAGTATTTAGTAGGCAAACACTTCACAGAGGTCGCCAAAAATGTTACCAGATTTTTTACTCATAAGCTAAATCAGGTGGAGTCATTGTTTTTAAGCTGAGAAAGATGAGGTACATTTTATCACTTTCCTTCATTACATTCAGATGTATTAATATAAAAAAAATCTAGAAAGATTATTGGTATGGATCATTACATTCATACACATGCATGTAATAAAGAAAAGATTCAAATCTTTTCATAAAGGAGTAATCTTTATTGAATGTAAAAGTATACATTATCTCATACAAGCCATGAGATTAACTTAACTTATTCAATGTAAATCATGAACAATATGTGCATGAATAAGTAAAAGTAAAAAAATGAATGTGTATACAAATAAAGTAACCAACCATTGCCTGTGAATGACTAGTTCTCATGTGTCTTTTGCCTTGCTACTGTCTTGAGCTTCGTTTATCTCTTCTGGCTCCTTTCCACTTTTTGTCATGCATATGACATTGGTGATGGTGTTAGAGAATACTCTAGGCAATGAATGATTATAGACATTACATGCACATTCACCCCTATCCATGTATATACTGGTCATAATTTGCATTAAGTAGACTACATGCACGTTTCAAGTGTCCTAGAAAACCATTGGAATTATCAGACGTATCTAAGTGTACATATGTTTTATAACTTGTTTGCTTCATGTGCAACTATAGGTGCAATCATATTTTAATCCAAAATGAGTGGTGAGAAATGTGGCTCCCACAAGGGTTGAGCCCAACTCATAGAAATGATTCCATTATCTTAATCTATGCACAGTATTTTATGAATACTCTACATGCATATGGAATTACATTGCAAAAAGGATGGTATCAATCATGGTCACTTCACGATCATGGTGCAGAAAAATGTACAATGCATAGTGGAGCAGCATAGGCAGACAATGGAGAAATTCATTTCTTATGATTGTTAATTACACATCATTCATGGCAGAAAGTTATTGATCACTGTTATGAGTGATATGTGATTGACAAAGCATGAATCATTAATGAGTGACTTTCAAGTGAAATTGATGAGCTTTTGTTACCATAGTCAAAAGGTTTCCATATATAATATAATGCATGATGATAAGGACATCAATCTCAAGGGAATGTTTCAAAGATAGTTTCAGATCTGCAGTGTTGTAAAGGACAGTCAGGAAATAATGCACAGATGATCATAAAATAAATCCATAGTTTAAGTACCAAGTGTGAAGGTAGGATATCCAATACATTGTAGTGAAGGCCATGAGTAATGATTATGGACAACAACTATATTCATGAAGATAATGCTAAAGATATCCTATAGGATAATATTCAATGACAGTTATAAAAGTTTCAAATGAAGTGGATCCTTCATGATTGATACCATGATTCAATATACATAAAGGAGACTAGATGTTACCCTACAGTGCAATCAAGAGGGTAATTCATAGTAACACAAATGGTGGTAGGTCTGATCACAAGTGAATAGCCCACATATTGGGCAATGATCATGACTGAGAAAGCTCAAATAAGTCGACAGTTACAACAAACACAATGGATTCATTTGATGTAGATACTATGATAGGTATGATAGGGTAATGCAATGAGGGGAAGAACAAATGCTTGAAGAGACAAGAGGTGAATAAATTCTGGTTAAAAGGTAACCAAGGGCACAATTATGATATGAATAGCTGAGGCATAGATAGTAAAAAAGAAAGTATTATTTTTTCCAAGTGATATGAGTATCCACAGAAGAGATCATCAATAGGTATTTGTGAAGTAGAATGCACATAGTTCTAAACAAATTAGGTAAATATAGGGATGTTCTTTTCCATGAAAGCACAACATGATTCAATAAGGCCATCTTGTCATCATGTTGTTTCAAACAAACAATATATGACCTAAAATTAAATGTATTGAAATATTCTAAGGGAAAGATAGCCATAAAATTCCATTTACAAGCTTACACATTGAAGAAGATAGTCATCATAGTTAGATTCCCAGTATAAGACAACCATTAAGCACAAAGCAGTGTCATTTTATTCATGACAATATGGGAGGAATAATTGTAAAGCATTGGCTTTAGGTTTCAAGATCATATGGATCACTCGTAACACCTGTGTAAGCAGGTCAAAAGTAGCAATAATATGGACAACATCAACCATGATGATGAAGGAAAAATAAAGCTTCTAACTTTAGCTTTTTCACATATTCAGCCATACCCTTTTGGAGTTTTACCAGAGCTATAAAAAAAAGTAAAGAATCTATGGGATAGATGAAGGCCATGCTTTATAAAAGTATGAAGGAAAGAGTCTTAAGCTACATAAATTAACAAAGCAAAACCTCAAGTTTTTTGTATGAAATTCTGGTGTGCAGCTATGAAAAATGCATTCTATTAGAAGAAAATACAGGATAAACAAGAGTCAAACCCCTAGAAATCAAAACAGATCAAACCCTCAAGTGTTTTCAAACAGAAATCAAACATGGAGCAAATCCATGGCTATGAGGGATACATATAGCCCAAAGAAGATAGGGAAGCATTATCTTTTATGCTTAATGCAAATTCACAAGCTGCGACCATTAAACCCACAAGAAATCCAAAATATAAATACAAAAGTGAAAAAACACTGAGGGTTTTCAAGTCAGACTTCAAGTACAGAAAGAAGCTAGATTTTGCTTCATTTTTTACAATAGAAAGCTTAGGTTCAAACTTTTATTTGCTGAGATAAGGAGGAAAAATCGAGGTATGGGTCTGGTAAAACTTACTTGAGCTATTTTCGCTTATTTTTTTTACTATGCAAAGATTTTGTCACATATTAAGCCTCCATTCGAGCTTCAAAAATGTCACTCATGGTGGCTGAAGTAAGAAGAAACCCACATAGAAGAATGGAGTAAAAAGAGAATGCATCAAAAAAGTGCTTATGGTCTCGGCCTTGATCCATGAGAGAGTTTTCAATAGATATAAAATACAGATCTTGTTTCAAATAAGAATTACCTTGTTCTTCCAATAGGAAAAATCATGAAACAGCAAAATATTCTAAAATTAGTTTTACCTGGGGCTCTTTGTTAGCCATGTATGGCTTCATGCTACTATGATTGTATTTTTATTCCTCAAATTTCTAGGAATGTGCTCACAAACTTGCGGCCAAGAGAGGTGAAAGTTAACATAGAGGAAGAAAATGAGAATGAATGAGAAAAAACACAAAAGGCCATGGTTTGTAAGACTTTTTTTTTTAAGGGAAAAATCATGAATAGAAGGATTTATTCTCAACTTTCATTTCCAAAATGACTTACCAGCAAAGGTCTGATGGAGAAATGATAGGAAAAAGTAATTAAAGGCCATTGTGATTGTGAATTCCTCCATGGAAGTCTTGTTCAAATTTCAAGAAAACCTACCGTGTCAACGGTGAAAACCTTTGAGAAGCTTCAAGTGCAAACAAAATGCCCTTTGCAATTTTTTGTATCGGTTTTTGTTTTAGGGTTTCAACCCTAATTTTGCTGACAGTGACTAAGGCTTTTGCCTTTTATTCTATTTTTTGTAAGCATTAAAATTTTCCCATGGGCTAAGAATCAACTTGCATTTTCCACATGCAAATTCTTTAAGACTTTATAACTTTTGTATTGTATTACCCCTCTTTATGGCTGATTATGGTTTTTATAATCATTTTTTTATTTTTTGCAAAATGTATAATATTTACCTAAGTAATAAATCACTTAGTGTAGATATTATGTTGAATGAAAAAGTTGAATAATGGGGGTTTTCCAATGCATGAGGAGAGGATGAAGGGACTTGTGTGTTTTGATCAAGTCAATGGAGGAATGAATAGAGATGTGCTTGTATTGATGGCATGCTACAAACAAAGGGAGGTTATTTTTCAATTATGGAACACATAGAGGGCATCTAGGGGTGGTTGTGAGAGGTTGAGATAAATTTGGAGGGAATTTAGGCATGTTGACTCAGTTTAAGACATTTGTGAGTGGTTTTTTATGGTTTGATTAAGTCTTGAATGACTTTTTCAACCATTTGAAGTCCTTTTGGAGATGATCTAGGAGCTATATTCTAGGCTAATTAAATGCATCCAACCCAATCTGTTGGAGAGTACTACTTAGTCTATTTTAATACTCATTGTACTTAGTTATTCTTATGCAATTTTGGAGAGTTAGTGATTCTTGCAATCCTTTCTCAGACTTGCAATTTTTTGTAAATCAGTTTTCTGGATATGATATATAGACAATACCTTGGAGTTTATTGGTAGCAAATATTTTCCTTCTTTTTCTTGTAGTTTTGTGTATGGTTGAATGATTGATCAAGTTATTTATGGAATTTTCCTTATTTCATTATAACTTTGTCTCATGTTTTATACCTTTTCTGTAAATAGCATGTTCATGAAGGTTGCTAATTGTGTCTTAAGAATGCATATGGCTTTTAGATTGTGAAATTACCTTTTTTTAATAAATTCTTGCATTTTTTCCTTTTAGTGAAATATTCATGCAGAGACATGTTGTAATGAGTTGTGCAGACTTAATTTATATTAGTGGAGACCAAGTGTATGAAAATATGTGTTTTCAGATCCTACTTTAGTTTGGTGTATCACTTCACTTTTATTTTCAGTACTTTCATTTTAAGATATATTTCTTCCCCTTTCCATCACAAGTTAGTAGTTTTAGAGTGGTGACCGACTAGGAGCTGGCCTTATCCAGAGGTTCATTTCAACTTTAGGTGACCCACAACATTGAAATGATCCCATGTTTCACCAGAAAGCTTAGTTTCATAACTTTGCATAGGGTGCATTTCTAGGAGATAACAGGTACAAAATGTGTCTATCTTGCAACCAATATACATAATGAAACACCCTCACAACAACAAGAACCCCCTCCAAGTGACACTACACTTTTAAATTGGAAAGGAGAGGAGTTTTTTAGAGTTAATTAGAACTATTCTTCTATAGTAACCAACACAACGGGGAAAAAGAGGTTGAGATGGGACATCCAACAAATAAGAAGACTTATCAAGCTCCTAGAGTGAACCAAGAGGTTGTTGGCCCATTTACATCTCATTTACCACATGTACTACAAATAAACTAGCAAGACACCACCAAAGAACAATTTGGGAATTAGTCCCAACCAACACACTTGCAAGGAGATATTGTTGTCATGAAGGCTCATCAAAAGGTAAAAATCGTTCCTTTTAACATACTTGAGCATATAAAGAAATCAAATGTTAGTATGTCTATATGGGACTCTTTGTCTATCCCAAGACAAAGAAATTTGTTGCAAGCTACCTTATCAAATTTTAGTGTGTCAAATGAACATCCTACTAACCAAGGCAAGGTTATACTTACCAATACACCCCAAAACAACAATGGACAACCAAGTAAAGAATTCAAACCAACACCTTTCAATGTGTCATTGATCATAGGAGGTAGCCTTGTTCATAATTGCATGATTGATTTGTAAGGAAGTTGTAGCAGAACAACTTCCTACACTAATCTTGAGAGGAGAAATATGTAAAACTTTACAGATCTTTAACAGTTACAAAAACTTGAACAAAAATAAACACAAATATCATGCATACCACAACACAATTATTTACACGAGGAAACCCTTTTGGGAGAAAAACCCCACATTCCAAAAGTTTCCCAATATATTATTTAGAAATCAAAATATTACAATATCCTTGCAGAGCAAGATTTTCACAGGAGTATCACCACAAGAGATCAAGAGACAACCCAACCACTATCAGACTCTTAGAAATACACTCCCATCCACATACATCCCACCCGCTTATAACAAGATTTTTGGAACCTTCTAGAATTAGGGTTTATGAGGTTGTTTTTCATTTAACGTGTTAACAGAAAATATTTGACGAGTCAGCGAGAAAAAAACCTTGACCTGTCAGTGGGAAAAAACCTTGATTTGTCAACGAGAAAAAACCTTGACATGTTGGTGAATTTTTTTTATGAGTGTACAATATTTACATTATCAGTCACCACCTATCAAAAATAAACCATATATAATTGCAATGTTGAGACACATTTTCCTGACAAATCTCCCACTTGTCGAACACCTTGCAAGAGAAACGCAAGGGTGTCATCATCATCTCTAATTTCTAGGGGCCAAAAGGCTCATAGTCTTTGGACACCATCTAAACTTCTCTATGCTCACATGCTTAGTTAAAGAATCAACAAAATTCATCAAAGTCTCTACCTTAACCAACTTCACCTTGCCATCTTCGACCATATGTCTAACAAAATGATACTGTACATCAATGTGCTTGGTCCTAGCATGAAACATTGGATTCTTGGCTAGACATATCACACTCTGACTATCATAATAAATTTTCACTACACCTTGTTTTATTCTAATATCTAAACACAGTCTCCTAAGCCAAATGGCTTATTTACAAGCACGAGTAGTTGTCATATACTCTACTTTAGTAGTGGACAAAACCACATCCTATCATTTACTCATCCAACTAATCACACCACTAAATAAAGTAAAAACATAAGCACTGGTGAATCTTCTACTATCAACATCACCTACCCAGTTTGAATCCACATAACCATGAATATCAAGGGAAATCTCATCTTCAGTTAGA
The DNA here is from genome assembly GCA_007115665.2 of Sequoiadendron giganteum. Classification (NCBI taxonomy): domain Eukaryota; kingdom Viridiplantae; phylum Streptophyta; class Pinopsida; order Cupressales; family Cupressaceae; genus Sequoiadendron; species Sequoiadendron giganteum. The sequence continues at coordinate 680,028,843 of CM021100.1, read as the reverse complement.
TTACTATGATAACATAAGGAATAATCTAAGGTACCGCTTAAATATCTGAAGACTCTTTTAATTGCATCCCAATGAACTCTACCAAGATTAGACATATATCTAGAAAGAAATCCCACTGCGTAGGAAATGTCTAATCTAGTACAAACCATAACATACATCAAACTTCCAACTGCACTCTGGTAAGGCACTCTTCTCATGTCTTCCATCTCTGATGGAGGTGTTGGACAATCTGAAATAGATAAAAAAAATCCAACTGAAGTAGGAACACATAATGGTCTAAAATCATGCATATCAAACCTCTATAAAATTGAATTGACATACTTACTTTAGCCAAGCCATAGCTTTTTGTTCACTCTATCTCTTCTAATCTCCATCCTAATAATGTGTTTAGCTACACCAAGATCTTTCATTTCAAAATTAGCAGCAAGTTGAGATTTTAGTTATGAAATCATACCTTTCCATTTACCAATGAATAACATATCATCAACATATAATGTAATAAATAGGAAACAATCACCATAATTTTTATAATAAACACAAAGATCTGATTTAGAATGCTCAAATCCCAAACTCAACACATATGTATCAAATTTATGGTACCACATCCTAGGACTCTATTTTAATCCATACAAATATTTATTCAATTTGAAAACCAACTTGCTTTTACCTTTCACCATGTAGTGCTATGGTTGTGTCATATAGATATCCTCCTCCAAATCACCATGAAGGAAAGTAGTTTTCACATCCATTTTCTCAACCTCTAAATCATAAGTAGAAACAATAGAAAGTAAAAATTTAATGGATGTAATTTTTGCAATAGGAGAAAATATCTCACCATAATCAACACCCTCAAGTTGAGAGTAACCCTTTGCAACCAACCTTGCTTTGTACTTCTCAATAACTCCATATAAAACAATCTTTTTCTTGAACACCCATTTACAACCAACAAGTTTTCATCCTTCAGGAAATGGTACAAGATCACATGTATCATTATTTTTCAAAGATTCCATTTCTTTATCCATAACAATCTTCCAAGATTCTACATCATTCATACCTAGTGTCTCTTCTATAGATTTGTGTTCATCCATGTTAGTATTCAAAGAAAAAATGCATCTCCAATCATCAGGTGAATACATTCCAAGTGGTTGTATGTGCCTTGTAGACCTATGAACAAGCTGAGTTTAAGCTTCTTCCTCCTCTTCTAAAGATTCAGAGTTGGATGGCTCTCCTCAACTTCTTCTCTATCCATGGGCCTTGATTCAACTTTCTCAAGCATAGAAGGAAATTGAATCACATCTTCTTTTTTACTTTATTTGGCTGCAATGTAACAGAAGAAGGCTTAGTTTCTCTAAAAATAACACTTCTACTATGTATTACCTTATATGTAAAAGGATTTCAAAGCTTGTGTCCTTTCACACCATAACTATATCTGATGAAGATACATTTCATAGCCTTGTTCTCCAAATTTTTTCACTTCTCCTTTGGAACATGTGCATATGCCTCAAAACCAAAAAATCTAAGATGTCTTAATGAAGGCTTGTGGCCTGACCATGCCTCTATAGGTGTCTTATCGATAACAACTGATGTAGGAGACCTATTAATTAGGTAACAATTAGTGGAAACAACTTCAATCCAAAACCTTTGTTCTAGACCAACACCACTGAACATACTCCTAGCCTTCTCCATCAGTGTCATTTTCATTCTTTCTTCAACTCCATTTTGTTGTGGAGAATACAGAGTTGTCTTATGTCTATGAATATTGCAATCTTTACAAAATATATCAAAATTATTAGAGAAAAATTCACCACCATTATTAGTCCTCAAACATATTATTTTCTTTCCAGTCTGCAACTCGACCATTGCTTTAAATTCTTTAAATTGATTGAAAACTTCAAATTTACACTTTAAAAGTATACCCATGTCCTACTTTAATCATCAATAAATGAAACATAATATGTGGATTTACCAATTGAAGGAACATCTATAGGACCAAACACATCAGAATGAATAAGATTCAATACACCACAAGATTTATGAGAACTCAAGTAAAACTAGATGTGTTTTTTTTTCATAAATACAATGCTCACAAAAATAAAATTCAAGATTACAATCAGACAAACCTTCTGTTAGAACCCAAAATTTCCATCAAAAACCTAAACGATTTTCCCATTTTGAGCCTAATATTTTCACTGTCTTTCTCATAAAAAATCATTCACCGCCTTTCATAAAGCTAAAAAACCTTTTATTGTTTCCATATTTTACAGCCTATACCATTTACTGCTCTACCGCAGCCTTTTTCAAAGTGGATCACGGTATCATGGTGAGCAATTAAGGGTAGTCACAATAGCCCTTACTATTGCACCATAGACAGTCATGAGCAAGCTAGCGGTTACGCGATGGACAGTTAGCCAATCTGATAAGCGAGGGAGAGAGCCTATAGCGGTACTGCTGGTAGTCAAGCCAGTGACCGTGATGAGCGGTCGGTGGAAGTAGCTGGTAGTTTATAGAGAAGCTAACACAGTACCACTAGCAATCATGCCAATGACCACAATAGCATGGTGAACAGGTAAGTGGCAAGTGTAGTTGGTCGAAGTGGCTATTGTGCAACTATGGAGGGTCAGAAAGGAGACCATGGTGATTGCGGTGGACGGTGGAAGACAATGAACATAGCGGTCAGGAGACTCCACCGCGGTATTGCTGGCCATCATCACAATAACTACAGTAACATGGTTGGTGGCTAGGATAGCGGTCAATGTTAGTCTATACCATGGGTGGAAAAAAGGTTGACCGCGGTGGAGTGGTAAACATGAAGGGAAATACAGAGACAAGAAATAACAAGAAGATTCGCAGTAGCATATATGACATGAAATATAAAGGCGGGAAAAGGTATAATGTAAAAAATTAAAGCAAAACTATGGTTTAAAATATTTGATCTACCGATAAGGCAACTTAATCAAATATTTTATTTCTGTCATGGAATATTTAAACGGTTTTACCAGTCAAGTGAAGGGTCACAACCCTTGAGATTTACTATATAAATATTTCAGAAAATCAGTTGGGATAGGAAGGGGTAGTAGTTAGAGTAGTTAAATTTTCCAAATTGGGAATGTAAATAATGATAGATCTTTTTTGAAGAAGAAGCAATGGAGATAATATTTTTAAACTGGTGCAATTCTTTTTGGTGTTTAGTTGTTTTGTTGTATTAATTCATATTCTTTATCTGGTTATCTCCAACTTGAAATATTTAAGTCATTTAAATCAGCATATCAAGTATATTTCTGATTTATCAAAGTGCACTCTCATTTTGTGTGATTTAGTTAACTGGTGTCTGCAAGTCATAATTAAATTCTTTTAAATAAATCACAGTGATTTTAGGATTTCTTTTGGGTAATTAAAGAATAACTTGATAAAGAAACTTTCCAGCACAATTTATGCAAGTCATAAATTAATGAAGTTCTATGCCAGTCATATAGTTTCATTTTTCAAATTGCCTAACAACCATAGTTATGCCAAAAAGGGAAACATATATCATTCTTAATTTCTAACTCCATTGCCCATGTGGATAGAAGGCACTGATCTATCACAACCCAGAGAACAGATTTCATATCAAACAACTTATTCAAAATCCTTTCTTTTTGTGTAGTAGGAGTAGTTGTAGTGATCTTTTTTATCCACTTCCATTTGCAATTGTGGGTAAATCATTCAAGCAGGAAATATATTTTAAATCTGCAACATAAACATAGGTGTACCCACCTAGGATTAGCAGAGCCTGAAGAGTAGAAGGTACAATTACATCAATTTGCCTCGTACATTGGCCAGAAGCGTTGTGAGAGCTTGGCAACCTCTTGTGTTTCAAACCTGCATTTTTGAGAACCAATAGTTTGGCGACTCTACTGGGGACAAACATCAGAAAATTTGGTTCCAACCTTTCCATTTATAGAGCCAACAAAGTTTCAATTTTTTACATTCTTTTGAGTTCATAGGGGATTCCACTGGAGCAAACCAAACAATATCATAATCTTTTTCATTTTCCTACTTTTGGGAAAAGTAGGTGGCAACTCTGTTTCATTTTGATAAATAATGCATGGGTTTTGTGGAACAGTAACATTTTTTCAAGATGTCAAAAGCAGAAAGAAGGCAGCAGTCAATAAAAGAGTTGAAAGAATTGGAGCAACAAACACTACAATGGAAACAAATGATACTACAAGTGAACCAGCAACTGTTGTAGTTGGGAGTCAAATGTGCTCCAAATACATCACCAAATAGGCCATCAGGCAGTGAGACTGAATACACAAATCCCAGTAGATCTTGGACACCACATGATGCAATTGATAACTTTGGCAATAAAGGTAATATACTCTATTCACAACAAAACACTTTTGATGAGTATCTTTATATTCAAGAAAGAAGAAAAAGTCTTTGGGAAGCCTTCCTTAACATAAGGAAATATGAAGGAGAAGATACAAACTCTTTATACAATAGGATGACATACATTTTTATGCAATTACCTTGTCATTATAGGCCTACAAGACCCACGTTTGTTGCATAATTTCTAAGAGTATCAGAGCCTGAATCAGTTTATTGTTCAGAGTCATCAAAATAGTGTGTCTTTGATGTAGTGAATAAATTTATTGATTCCATACTTGGGACAAGGTCTAGGGAGTACATCAACAATGTTTCTGAAGTTGAATTAGAAGAAGCTATCATTCCATCCAACAATGAACATATGGAGAGTCTCTCTTGCATAATAGATTGTGATTCAAATGGTGAAGATGAAATTGTGGATGTTGATCTACAACATGGTGATTGTTATAGTTCTTATGAAGATCAAGAAGTTGGAGACATGGTAGAATATATGGAAGTAGAGACCTGTTCACTCACCAGTGAACAAGTTTAAGATTTGTTAACTCTTGAATACAAGAAATATGCACACAAATATGGTTCTAAAGTTTTGGGTCCAACATATATATGCTTTGACAATGATACTGTCTGTAATGATTCATATGACCCCATGTGCATCTATCATAGTGATAAGGAATTCTTTGAAGCAGATCATAGATCCATGTCTGTCCAAGAAGAGGTGTGTGATTTGAATAATTTTTTCCTGCAAGAGAAGGATAATGGTTTGCATTTCATTGATGATGAATGCTCAATATTTGTTGATTCAAGTATGTATAATGATGACTGTATGGATCAAATGTATGTGTCAATGCCAACTGGTGTTAGGAAAGAAATGGAAAGTGTTTTTGATTTGATTGTTTCAGAAGATTTTGCTGAGACTAAATTTTTTTATTTCCATGAGAAGCATTTAGATTTTCAAGTCCCAATACAGCTACCAGATCATTCAGCAACATATGATAATGAGAAAGCCTATGAATGTTTTGTTGAATTTAGATACACTTTGTGTGATGATGGTGACAAAGATTTATTATATGATGAATGGCAGAGTGGTGAAAGGAACATGAATCAGGTTGAATACAATGATTTCTTGAAGGTTTTCAATGACAGTGCATGTTGCAGGGTAGATGGAATGGACAACTTTAAAAGAGGCCTAATGAACTCTAATCAAAAGAAAGTCTATGACAGAGGAAAGTGCAGGATTTTATTTTTGGTGGCCTGGGGCCATCCTTTATGGTTTGATTTTTGAACCATAGCAGATATAGAGGATTAAGGATTGCCAATGCATGGACAATTCCTAACAAACCTCTTTAAACATACTTTTCCATGCATAGTAGTTTTAGAAATTTTGAAGGGTCTGGGTTTACCAATACATGGACATTCTCAGGAGTTCCCTTTCTGAAAGCATTGCTTTCTTTCCATGTATAGTAGTGTAGGATTTTCTCATCCTCCATTTTCCATCTCTCATTTTTCCATCCATTGCTTGGTCTGCTCTCCCAGTAGTTTCTAGATTCTTGCAGTGATTTGAAAAATCACTCATCCCCAATAGGAGCCACTGTTAGAACTCAAAATTTCCATCAAAAACCGAAATGATTTTCCCATTTTGAGCCTAATATTTTCACTGTCTTTCTCATAAAAAATCATTCACTTCCTTTCATAAAGCTAAAAAACCTTTTATCATTGCCATTATTTACAACCTATACCATTTACCGCTCTACCATGGCCTTTTTCAAAGTGGCTCATGGAATCATGGTGAGCGGTTAAGGGTAGTCACAATAGCCCCTACCACTACACTGCAGACAGTCATGAGAAAGCTGACGGTTACGCGGTGGACAGTCAGTCGGGTTGGTAAGTGAAGGACAGAGCCTATCAAGGTACTACTGGCAGTCAAGCCAATGTCCACGGTAGCATGGTGAGTGGTCGGTGGAAGTAGCTGGTGGTTTGTAGAGCGGCTACTGCGGTACCGCTAGTAGTCATGCTAATGGTCACGGTAGCATGGTGAATAGGTAAGCGGCGAGCGCAGTTGGTTGAAGTGCCTACCGCACAACCATGGAGGGTCAGAAAGGAGACTATAGTGATTGCAATGGAAGGTGGAAGATAGTGAACATAGCGGTCAAGAAACTCCACCGTGGTACCGCTGGTCGTCATCACAATGACTGCGATAATGCGGTTGGCGGAGAGCATACGGTCATTGTTAGTCACCGCTATATCACAGGTGGACAAAAGGTTGACCACGATGGAGCGGTAAACGTAAAGGGAAATACGGAGATAGGAAATAACAAGAAGATTCACAACAAAATATATGACATGAAATATAAAGGCGGGAAAAGGTATAATGTAAAGAATTAAAGAAAAACTATGGTTTAAAATATTTGATTTGCCGATAAGGCAACTTAATCAAATATTTTATTTTTGTCATGGAATATTTAAACAGATTTACCAGTCAAGTGAAGGGTCACGACCCTTGAGATTTACTATATAAATATTTCATAAAATTAGTTAGGATAGGAAGAAGGGGCAGTAGTTAGATTAGTTAAATTTTTCAAATTGGGAATGTAAATAATGACAGATCTTTTTTGAAGCAGAAGCAATGGAGATAATATTTTTAAAATGGTGCAATTCTATTTGGTGTTCAGTTGCTTTGTTTTATTAATTCATATTCTTTATTTGGTTATCTCTAACTTGAAATCTTTAAGTCATTTAAATCAATGTATCAAGTATATTTCTGATTTATCAAACTGCACTCTCATTTTGTGTGATTTAGTTAACTAGTGTCTGCAAGTCATAATTAAATTCTTTTAAATAAATCACAGTGATTTTAGGATTTCTTTTGGGTAATTAAAGAATAACTTGATAAAGAAACTTTCCAGCACAATTTATGCAAGTCATAAATTAATGAAGTTTTATGCCAGTCATATAGTATCATTTTTCAAAGTGCCTAACAACCAGAGTTATGCCAAAGAGGGAAACACATATCATTCTTAATTTTTGACTCCATTGCACATGTGGATAGAAGGCACTGATCTATCACAACCCAAAGAACATATTTCATATCAAACAACTTATTCAAAATCCTTTCTTTTTGTGCAGTAGGAGTAGTTGTAGTGATCTTTTTTATCCACTTCCATTTGCAATTGTGGGTAAATCATTCAAGCAGGAAATATATTTTAAATCTGCAACATACACATAGGTGCACCCACCTAGGATTAGCAGAGCCTGAAGAGTAGAAGGTACAATTGCATCAATTGGCCTTGTACATTGGCCAGAAGCGTTGTGAGAGCTCGGCAACCTCTTGTGGTTCAAACCCGCGTTTTTGAGAACCAACACCTTCAACAAGGTTTTTATTTATCAAGGTCCTTAGACCATTTTCTCCAATGTGACCAAGTCTCTAGTGCCATAACATAGTTTTCTCTGCAAGTAACTTTGTCTCAAAAGAAAGAGCACCCTTGGGTACCCAAAATCCATGACCATCTGTTGGAGGTGAAACCTTCAGTTCTATAGAATTTCTTTTCATAGAAGTACTATTGCACTCAATAGTGCATGCATCAAGCTTATAAAATGTCCCATATCTGACACCTCTAGCAATCACCATAGGACCTCTAACCATATTGCATCTTGCATCATAAAATGCTACCTACACACCCACATCTATTAGTTTTCTCACAGATAACAAATTCCATGCTAAGCCAAGGATATGCAACACACCATTAATCTTTCTTATTCTACCATTAGAAAACATGATTTTAACTTTACCATGGCCAACAATGTCTAAATGAGTCATCACCCAAGTACACATTACCTCCATCAAATTCTTCATATTCAGAACGCCAATATCTATTAAAGATCAAATGGAAATATGCCCCCGAGTCAATTAACCATGCATCATTACCTACATGAGTTTCCAAAGCTGCAATGAATGTGTGACCATCTTCCTTCTTAGAATTACAATTAGAATTAAATTTCTTATTTCTCTTCTTCTTTTCTTCTTTTCAATCCTTACGAACATGTCGAGGCTTACCGCAGTTCCAACAAATAACTTTGAACTTTCTAGGATACTTAGATCTCCCCTTGGACTTGGATGTGTCATGCTTCTCATTCTTCTTGCCTTTTTCCTTAGGTCTTCCATAAACATTCAGGGCCTCCTTGGCAATAATGGATACCTTCCTCCTCATCTCTTCAAAAATCAAAGAAACCACCACATCTTTAGTCTTCAATATAACAGAAGTACTCCCAATAGCCATAACAAGAGAATCCCATGAATTAGGCAAAGAACAAAGCAAGGCCTAACATTTCTCTTCCTCATCTATTTTGACACCAATTGATGCCAACTGATCCACCAACATATTGAATTCTTTTAGGTGGTTTTTAATTCATCCACCCTCTTCCATTCTCAAGGAATATAATTTCTTCCTCAATAAAATCATGTTCACTAAAGATTTGGCCTGATACATCTCACCAAGTTTCTTCCATAGTTTCTATGCAAAGGTCTCTTAATGAAAATTGATTAAAACAGAGTCTACCAAGCATAATCTGATTAGACCTTTGGCTTTGTAGTCCATAACATCATATTTAGCATCTTGAGTAGGATTTGTAGGCCTTGAAACATTCTCATTAATAACATCCCACAGATCTTGATCTATCAATAGATTCTCCATCTTTAGTTTCCACATCTCAAAATTATTTCCAAAAAAATTATCCAGCTCTATTCTCCTTGATGAAATTTCCATCTGAAAATTCTTGCAACAAGATCACAAAGTGTCTTCTACACAAGTTCCCACTCAAATCTAGATTAGTTCAAAAAACCCAACAACCCACAACTAAAACCAAAGGTGATTAGGCTATGATACCACTTGTAAGGAAGTTAAGGTATGAGAAATACTTCCTACACTAATCTTGCGAGGATAAAAATATAAAACTTTACATATCTTTAATAGTTACAAAAAATTTAAATAAAAATAAACACACATATCATGCATACCATAACACAATGATTTATGTGGGGAAAATACTTTTGAGAGAAAAACCCCACACTCCAAAAGCCACCAATATATTATTTAAAAATCAAAAGATTACAATATACTTGCAGAGCAAGCTTCTCACAGAAGTATCACCACTAGAGATCAAGAACAACCCAACTTCTATTAGACTCTCAAAAATACACTCTCATCTACATACATCCCATCTGCTTATAACAAGCTTTTTGGAACCTTCTAGAAGTAGGGTTTACAAGGTCATTTTTCATTTGATGTGTTAACAAAAATGTTTTGATGAGTCAGCAGGAAAAAACCTTCATGTGTCAGCGGGAAAAAAACCTTGACATGTCAATAGGATAAACCTTGAGGTGTCAATGAGGAAAAACCTTGGTGTGTCAGCAAAGTTTTTATTACAAGTGTACAGTATTTTCATTATTAGTCACCACATATCAACAATGAACTATATATAATTGCAAGGTTGAGACAAATTTTTTGAACCCCATGTCTTGCTACAAGTGTACAGTATTTGCATTATCAGTCACCACCTATCAACAATAAACCGTATATAATTGCAAGGTTGAGACACATTTTCCCAACATGATTCAGGGGCTAGAAGTTTTTTCATGCCTAAGAAAATTATCGATAGGTTGGGTTTGGGATATCAATCTCTTGAAAAAGGGGTAGTTCAACTTGATGGGACAACCATCAATACTATAGGAGTTTTTAATAATTTGAATCTTACCTTGCATGTATGTCCTAGCTTTTCCATTCCACTAGATGTTTATATGATTAACTTCCCACCTTACTTTGCTCTTTATCTTTCAAGGGATTTCATTGCTAAAATAGGTGGCTATCTATCATCATATTGGTCACATATGTTGTTTAGGATAAGATATGGAACCAAAGTGGCCATTAAATCTGATTCCATTGCAAAATATCACACAGAACCATATGTACCTTGTGTTGCCAATGCTAACTGTGCTATTTTTTACCATGATGAGAATATTGTTGTCCAAGAACCAAGCACCCAAACTAAGACTATTATTGAGATTCTATTGGATGAGTGGGCAACTACAAAAATTGAAGTTGATCCACATAAAAATATTGAAAAGGTAGGCCTAGGTGTTTACATGATTCATGAACAATATTCTATTATTCCTAACCTTGAAAAGAACGATGAACAACATCGTGAACAACAAAAAAAAGATGTAAGATTTTTTTTGAAGGTTCAAGAAGTAAACATGGAGTTGGTGGGGGTGTTATGCTTGTATCTCCACAAGGTGAAAAGTATTACTCAACTTTTCATTTTTTTAATTGTACTAATAATACACCCGAGTATGAAGGTCTTATATAGGGTTTAGATTGGGAAAGGAAAAGGAAAGTAATTTTCCTACAAGTGTTTGGTGATAGTGAATTGATTGTGAATCGGATAAGAGGCTTGCATGTGACTAAAAATGACTTTCTATAAGCATAGGGTATGGGATATGATAGAATAATTTGATGATTTTAATCTGTTGTTTGTACCTAAAATCAAAACAAACACATTGATAGGTTGGCTACCACAAGGTTCCCAATTTGATATTCCAAATGATATTAAAAAGGATAAGGTACAATAGTATGTTAAGGTATTAGTTAGGCCATCTATTCCTAACAATGATGTCCATTAGCAAGTCTTTGAAATTGATAACCAGGTGCTCAGTTTTATGCTTGAAGAAGCTAAGTTTTTAGCTAGAAATACAAAAGAAATACAACAATATGTGACTAGATTATACATCTAAAAACAAATAAGTTACCAAAGGGTTTTATCACCTTATATTTCATTCTCACTTTAGATGATTAGCTTAAAAAGGGAAAAACCAACATGCATTTCAAGCAAGAGCACTATGAAGAGTTGGAAATTTTCAAAGGTAAGCTTCTTAAGATTGGTAAGCTTTATTCTCAAGAGGATAGAGAAGCTTTTGTTTCACTTTGTCAAGAGTTTCATGATATTTTCTTGGGAATATTATAGTTTGAAAGGTTTTGATTCTAGAATTTCCCAACATACCATTGAGCTTGAGCCACATGCAAATATAGTAAGGTAAAAATAAAGGCCTTTGAATCCCAAACTTGAGCCACTCATGAAAAAGGAATTGAATAAGTTGATTGAGGGTGATGAGCAACACACAAGATACTTTTAATTAGTCATTTATGTTTGAAAAGACATTATTTTTCTTAATTAACATGATTGGCGGTAGACTATAGACTAATATATTTACTTACTTTGCTTTATGTTTGGTTAAATTGGTAAATATATTTGAGGTAATGCTTTATATTAAATGTGTTGCTTTTATGGTGATGTTGATGAATTAATTATGTAGTTTTAATCTTTTGCTGTCATAATTGGTATCCTATTCTTAAGGATCTTATTCAAGGATAAAGACTGATGACTGATGACTTAGTTCAAGATAAAGTTAAACTTCGTATTTAATCCCATGAAGTCAATCATGCCATTGATCGGCCCAACCGGATGATGAATCACCAAAGTCCAAATCAGCTTCTTTTAGTTGGTTTAGGAACTTCTAGTCCCAATGTCGATCTGGAATATTTCTCTTTGTTTATTTTCAGTCTTGTTTTCGTTCTGCTTTAGTTTTATTTAAATCTCTAGTTTAGGCACCTTGAATCTTGGTAGTTAATTCCATGAATTGAATTCAATAAGGACATTCTTATAAATAACCATCCTTTAGCATTAGATGGGAGTTAGATAATTTGATTAGAATCTTGTAATGGTTGCAATACTTTTTTTTGTGTCCTACTTTGATCAATTTGAATGAAGATACGAAGTTAACTTGAATCACTGTGTTAAAGATCTTACCAGAGGAAGAGCACGGCCTGCTCAACCAAAAGAATTTATCTTGTGTTTGGTATTTTACCGAGTTTATTTTATTTTTGTTCATTAATATTAAATTTGAAGTGTAGATGTTGAATCTAGAATGTTAAGTTTGTTTGAATCATTTTTAGTTCATTGGATGTTAAATCTGGATAGTCAATTCTGTTTGAATCATTTTCAACATTTGTGTTTAAATCACTTTCAAGTTTAGTTCATCATGTTTAGAATAGTTTTTTAGGATTTTTGTAAGGTTTTTTTGAGTTAAATTGGATTTAGATGTTGTTTGTAGGAATTAAGTTTGGTAGTTATATGTTAAACTTAATTAGAAGCAATGATGGGAAGTTATGGAAAGATGAAATTGAAATTTTTTTGGAATCTACTCATGGAAATTAGTATTTATGTTTCCTAGATTAATTGTCATTTCCTTGTAATTTATTTTTGTTCTTTAAAATAGCATTTATTTTCCAACAAACCTTAAGATAGATTTCTTTTGAAGCAAAATAGAATTAATTTGGATTTTTCATTTTAGATTAAGAATTAGAGTAAATGTTAGTCTTCTCCATGAATTGATCTCAATCAAATCAAAATGAAGTCAAAAATAAGTCAACAAAACTTTAAATTAGGAAATAAGATAGAATTAATCCTTAGGAATTAGTCGTTGCAGTTCAACTCCTAAAGAGCTCCTGAGAGCTCCTGAAGGAGTCAAATCGAAACCAAAAGTCACTGTTTACAGTGCAAACCCACCCCCCCAAAAAAATACATGAAAACCATCCTTATCGCATATAGCTCTGAGACACACTTGGTTCGATAATTAATTGACTAAATCATGCAAGTTATGACATCAACGACCTTGCCCATCATTTTTGGTGCCATTTTTGGGGAATAAAAGATCTAGATATTAAGTGTAAAGCCTTAGTGTTGATAAGGAAGATAGATCCAAATAGTGAATGAGATGAAATCAAGACCATCGAGGGAGGTTTCTTCCATGACACCTTGATCTTGATAAGGAAGAATACCTTGATTTTGATCAAGAAGAAGATATTGATTTTGAAGAAGAAGAAGAAGAAGAAGAAGAAGAAGATCAAGAATAGAATAGAAATCCATTTCAAGAAGAAAGAATGAGTGACCAACCAGTACGCCCACCAGTAAATAGGACCTTTTCTTATCCTATTGTTCTTGAGAGACATCTTGATGAGCCTCCTATGAAGAATATTTCACCCTCAGTTTTGCCTACTTTTAGGGGAAAAAATTTTGAGGATCTTGATCAATTTCTTTTTGAGTTTAAAGTTTTATGCCAAACCTATGATTATACAAATGATAAGTAGAATTTGAAGTTATTTATGTCTACCTTAAAAGATCCAACTTTACAATGGTTCATGGGTTTAGGCACTGGAACAATTGCAACTTGATAGAAAATGGAAACTAAGTTCCTAGATAAGTACCAAGATTACTGTCAAGGGATAGAAAAGAAGAATTGTTTCGAATAATGTAAATGGAAGATGAAATTTTGGAAGACTGTGCTGATAGATTTCAGTTTGTGCACCAGAGGTGTAATAATGGGTTGGATGGTGACATTAGTAAAACAATTTTTCTATGGTGAACTGATGATGAATAAAGAGAGTCATTGAATCTTATGGGGAAAGGAGACATCAATAAGCTTTTGTTGGATGAAATTGTTGAAATATGTAGAAACTACTCTAGAACTAGGGTAGGGACTCAAAACTCCAGAAGAAACAAGACCCACACTATTGATGTGTTAGAAGTAATGGAAGAATTAGCAAACATGAAAACTGATCTACTTCTTCATCTCAACATGCAAGGAGATAAGGCCACTGAACCAATGTCCATTTATTGTTCCAAGTGTAGGGGTAAACATCTTTTAAGAGAATGTCCATTGAATCAAGTTGATGTATGTGCAATTTGTGAGAAACCACACTCAACAAGTTCCTGTAATATTTTGCCTGGGATTAAGAGCAATTTGAAGAAACCTCCTGTGGTAGAGGAAGAGCTTAATTATGTTGGCCAAAGACCATAAAACATAGGGTATAATGCTAACCAAAGACTATATGGTTCTACATCTAACTGGAATCAAAATCCTTGTCCAAACTAAAACCAATGGATTCCCCCATATCAACCACAACCACCTCCTACATATTGGGGAAAACCTGAATGGATGAATCCTCAATGGAACCAGTCACAATGGAAAACTAATTAGCAGCCGCAGTGGCAGTCAAATCAGCCATCATGGCAACAAAATTAGACACACTTCCAACCATGGAAAAATCAGGGTCAAGAACGTCCTTGGGGACAAACAACTCCTGGGATAAATGCCCCTAATTCCACTAATGACCAAGTGAACTAGCCTCAACTGCCAGCTCAACCAGTTGCAAATCCAAGAAACACCCGTAATGATGCAAATCCCCCTAATTTGAACGTAATTTATGCTAATGATATTCAATTGAGAAACTGAACCGTTCAATCTAAACCAATAGAAAAAGCTCAGAAGGTGGGGAAGAAATCAAAAATTCAGTAGAAACACAAAAAATTGAAGAGGAACAACAAGTCGAACAAGCACCGTACAAGGAGAGACTAAAGGAAGAAAAACTTACTCCTAAAATTTCTCAACTCGGTTACATGAATGTTGTTGATTCTCATCTCCTTCGTGAGTTGAAGAAAATAAACATTGAAATACCATTGTCGCAAGTGATTAAGGACATAGCAAAGATAAATCAATTGGTAAAGTCCCTTTGCATTAAAAATACAGGGAGAAAGAAGAAACTACCTCCCATAATACAGCTAGGTACAAAACTCATTGATGTGTTATCAGGAAGATTGGTTCCTCATAAATATAATGATCTTGGAAGTCATTTAATAACCTTGAGTATTAATGGGGTAGAAATATCCAATGTCCTAATTGATTTGGGAGCTGAGATAAATGTTATCACATCTGATACTATTGCAATGTTAGGAAAGACAATTATTCAGCCAACAAAAACTATCTTACAGTTGGTTGACCAATCTACTACCAAACTAGAAGGTATCATAGAAGAGATCATGGTCACCATTGACACTTGGGATTATCTAGTTGAATTGTTGGTTCTTAAATCCAAAAAGAAAGATTATAGTTATACAATCATCTTAGACAGACCATGGTTGGCTACTGTTGTCGCCTTAATTGATTGTAGATCTAGAAGTATGATCATCTCAAATGGTTAGAATCAAAAAGAATTGTCACTCTATCTGCCAAAACAACCATCAATTCAACAAAAAACTCAACTGGAGTTCGCCATGGTTACTCTGGTTAAACACATTCAAGAATGTGAAGAACAAGAGTTTACTTCAGAATTTGAGAAAGGAAACATTCAAACAACATTACATGAACAACACTCTTTTCCTCTGAATAAACTTGTTGAAAAATCCTATGATTCCAAAACAAACACTAAAGAGATTACAGTAGCTAGAGACAAACCTCTCAACATTAATTCATCTTTATCCCCAACACAAGAAAAAGAATTGAAGAAAAATTTAGAAAAATACACTGAAGCATTTGCTTGGGAGTAAACTAATATGAGAGGAATTCATCCTTCAATTTGTAGTCATCATATTTACACAGAATATGTAAGACCAAATAGATAAGAACAATGGCGAATCAATCCTATTCTTCGTGACATTGTTAAACAAGAAATAGAGAAGTTGCTCAAAGTAGGGTTCATTTACCCAATCTTTGATATTCAGTGGGTTTCTCCACTATTTATAATCCCAAAGAAAAATGGTAAATGGTGTGTGTACATAGATTATCGAGAATTGAATAAATCCACAAAGAAATACCATTTCCCATTGCCATTCATCGACCAAGTACTTGATAACTTAGCAAGTAGCAACTACTCTTTTCTTGATGGATTTAGTGGATATAATCAAATCCAAGTAGCTCCTAAAGACCGGGATAAAACTATATTTACCTGCCCTTGGGGTACATACGTGTATACAATCTTACCATTTGGATTGTGTAATGCGCCAGCCACATTTCAATGAGTAGTTATTGCTACATTTACATATTTCACCACTTCGTGTGTCAAAGTTTATATGGATTACTTTACGGTGCATGCCAAAATATTTGAGGAGGCACTTAAAAACTTAGAAAAGGTTTTAAAAAGGTGTAAAGATCACAGGTTATCCCTCAATCATGAAAAAAGTTCTATTATGAGGACAAAAGGTATTGTTTTGGGACATCACATTTCAAAAGAGGGGATAAAAGTCGATCCTGACAAAGTTCAAATCATTCAAAACATTGAGACCCCTAGGAACCAAATAGGGGTTCGCAGCTTCCTTGGGCATGCTAAGTATTATAGAAGATTCATAGAAGGGTTTAGTAAAATTTATGGGCCTTTGTTTACATTGCTCAAAAAATATGAAGATTTTGTATGGACAGATTATTGTCAAAAATCATTTGAGGCAATAAAAATTTCTTTAACAACTTCTCCAATAATCAAAGGACCATCTGGGGAATCCCATTTAGCTATTGGTACAGTATTAGGACAACAAGATGGCAAGTGCCCAAGTCACTTCAGTCATAAACAAAAAAAGAGGTTAATTCGTGAAAGTTCCAAATTTTAGTGGATTAATGGTCTTTTATTTAAAATGTTCCCTGACCATATTTTACGTAGATGTGTAGATGAGCTAGATGTCTATGATGTAGTACATGCCTACCATCATGAGAAAGAAGGAGGACACTATTCGGTAGTGAGAAAAGTTCACAAGATCCTAGGAGCTGGTTACTTTTGGCCATCAATGACAAAGGATGTCTCATTATTTGTTAAGCACTGTGATGAATGTCAATAGATGGGGAGACCTACCTTGACAATGGAGATGCCTCTTCAGGTGCAAATAGCTCTGGAACCATTTGAAAAATGGGGAATCGATTTTGTGGGACCTATTTATCCACCTTCTAAGGGACAACATTATATACTTGTTTGTAAAGATTATGCAACAAAATGGGCTGAGGTGAAAGCATTGCCTATAATAAGAGAAGACCGAGTGGCAGATTTTATGTACAAGCACATTCTTCAGAGATTTGGTGCACCAAGAGAAATTGTTTCAAGCCAAGGACCACAGTTTGTATCTAAAATGATGGAAGCCTTTTTGTAGAGATATCAAATGACCCATAGAAAATATTCTCCATATCATCCTCAGGCGAATGGACAAGTGGAGGTCACTAATCGAGACTTGGAGAATATCCTGACAAAAAATTTTCATTAAGGAAAACACATTGGGCAGAGAGGTTAGATGAAGCAGTATGGGCCTATAATACCACATGGAAAACAACAACTAGATTTTCTCCATATGAACTTGTGTATGGAAAAAAACCATTCATGCTAATAGAATTTGAATTAAGAACATTGAAAATAGCAGTAGAAATTGGAATTCACTTACCTGAATCTGAGAAAAGTAGAATTTTGCAACTCAACAAACTTGACGAAATGAGAATGGAGGCAATTCAACATACAAAGGTGATTTAGAAGAAAATGAAGGAATGACACGATAAGCATATTGTATCTAGATAGTTCAAGGAAGGAGATTGGGCATTGTTATTTGACTCCAGATTTGAATATTTTAAAGGGAAATTCCATACAAGATGGTTAGGACCCTATGAGATAGATCAAGTATTTGAAAATGGATTTGTCCAATTGGTACCGATTGATGGGGAAAAGAGAGTTATGCTAGTTAATGGTCATCGATTGAAGACGTATCATAAGCCAAAAACAAAGGAGGAATTTTTAGATGATCTGTAATACATAATTGAATATTTTCTCATGGAATACATCTCTTCCATGAGAGAAGAGCTTTGAACCTTTGGAGAAGGCATGAATAAACAAGGTAAATTGAAAACCAGAAAATGGCGGTTTACCTTGCGAAAAAAGGAAAGTAAATTGAAAACTAGTAAATGGCGGTTTGCTTTCGAAAATAAAAAATAAAAAATGAGATGACTGAAAACTAGCAATGGTGGTCTATCAGAGTTAACTCTTGAAATCTCCCGATGGCTCCTAAAGAGCTCCCAAAAGCTCCTAAAGATCCTGAAGATTGAAGACTTTGAAGACTCTGTTTGGCTCGATAGCTCCTGAAGACTCCTAAAGTTCCAAAACTCCTGAGAGCTCCTGAGAGCTCCTAAAGGCTCCTGAAGATCTCAAAGGCTTGCAATAAATAAGGTACACATTTAAGATGAATATTATTTTCTAAGGTAGTCAAACTAATGTAAAATAGGTAAATTATTATAAGTTTAGAAATCTCTGCCATAGTATTGTGAATAATGATAATAAAAGGTTGTTAATCATTCCAAAAAGTGGTTGAGGAATTGGTATAAGTGTGATGTGGCATTGAAGTGGCATCATTAATGATTGTGGGTCATGTTTAGATTTTCCTGTCCTATCAAGATCTTTTCAAATTCAATCTGACATGTGTAAGGAACACCGTCGATTTTGCAAATAGAAGTGCAACTACAAAATCATTGTGTAGGAAGTATCAGAGGCAGTAAAGGAATTAAATGCAAATAGTTAATGACACGTCGTGTCATTTTTAGATTGTTACTTTGTAAAAATGGAAATAAAAATATCATTCTAGAAATTAATCAAATAGCTCAGTTGAAGTCCGCCATTGTTGAACAGAAAGAACGGGAAACAAATAGAATGTTGAGCCAGAAAATTTCACTCTTGATTCTTAGACCTAGAGATTGTTGAGGGAAGTTGGATGGCTGGATTTTATAGTGAAATATGAAGGTTTTCAACAAGAAATTGTAGAGGAATTCGTGAGAAATTTTCATGTAAACGTCACTAGAGTAAGGGGAGAAATCATTGAAGTCACTCCAAAAATCATAAGTGAAATTTCAGGAATTCCAACTGAGGGAAAACCAATTAACAAAGGCCCAGTAAAGTTTGATGAATTGGTGGTGACATTTCACCAAGAACTAGAAAAGAAACCTGAAATTCTAATGCATAAAGGAGAACAATGAGGAATAGCTCATGCCAGCTTGGACGAGCCTTGGATAAAAGTTGTGGCGTGGGTGATGAAATTATTCACCTATGAAGGACAATACGACACTATATTAGGGATAAGAATGAAACTATTGATACATTTGATGTATAGACAAACAAAACCCTCCGCTAGAATAAATCTGCCAACATTTTTGTTTCAACAAATTGCTTCCATGATTTCTAGAGTAAAGTCTAGAGGAGAGTCTTCCATAAAATAGCATGGGTTAATTCATCTGATAATTAAGCATCATTTCTTAAAAAAAGAGTTTGGGAAATAGGGTTGGCTAGAATTTTGGTCCGCACCCATAGGAAAGGAAAAAGGGAAACCCACAAAGGGGCCCACAACAAAAAGGTCAAAAATAGAAAAAGGTGAATCTTCTAAAGGAGAACAGAAAATGGGTAAAAGAAAACTACAAGAATCCTCTAGGGTAACCTGTAGTACCTCCAAAAAGAGGAAGCAAGACTTAAATGAAGAGAGCCCTAGCCATTCTGAGACCATTGTGTCCACTCCTGAAGAGATACCTACATTTCAAACCCTTGTCACTGAAGGCCCAAAAGAAAATTTTGCAGGCCATGAGTAAACCCACATGCCAGTGTCATCCCCTAAGCAACCTCGCAACCGATGAGTAAATCCACACAACAGTGTCATCCCCTAAGCAACCTCACAACCCTCCTGAAGGTCCAATTCCATCACCTGAGAGAACAACTGAGGTGCATGATAACTTTGGAGAATCCAAGGCACATTTCAAAGAAAGAGAAGCCTCAGAGGAGGTGCAGTTAGAAGAAAGAGAAGCCTTAGAGGAATTTGAAGAAGAGGTCAAAAAATCACCTTCACCTTCTCCGAATGTGGAGAGAAGAAAAGGTAAAGAGCCACTGATTGAATAAGACAATTCTCATGAACCACGAAATGAAGAAGAAATGGAAACATAGGAATTGTTGAGAGTAATGAAGATTTCCATAATAGAAGCCGAATTAGAGCAGAAAAGGAAGAATGTACAATTTCTTGAAGAAAATTTGAAAAAGAAGAGGCAAAATTACAAGCCCTCAATAACACTCAGGAAAAAGAGAAAGAAATTGAACAAAATGAAACAAGGTACCAAGAGCAATTGAATCATACTGAGGAGGCTTTACAACAATCCAATGCACAAGCCTTAGCAAGTGCAAAGGAAATCACAAAATTGAAGGAGGAATTGTAGTTCAAAGAAGAGCAATTAAAAGAACAGTCTGAGATTTTATTCTCAAGAAGCTTCCACTTTCGCGGCCCCACCACATTACTTTGCTCTACCTCCCTTTCCATCTGATATTCCACTAGATGTTCCACAAAGGACTTAACCTGGATATCTCTCTTTGGCAGCCATGAAATTCAAGCATGAAAATGATCAACTGAAAAAGCAAGTACATAAATTAGAGGAAGAGAAAAATGAATTTGAAGGAAGACTTGAGCAAGCCATTGAGATAAGTTATGCAATGTTGTCAATGAGAATACCATCATAAATATATTCTTTATTTCTCAAGGAGAATTTTCTACAATGGAAACTCAATCAATTAACTTTAAAGAGAAGTCTTGATTATCACAATGATAATGATTTTCTGCAAGACTAATTCCATAGCCACCCGATATTCAAAACTAGATGTGTGAGTTTTTCTAACACGTGTTTTTAATGGGAGATAATGACGATTCTTTGTTAAATGTTTATGTTAGTGAGCTACAAATATGGTCCTTTGTCTCCTTAATTCAGAATCGGGCTGAATGGTTGAATAGGATGGGAAAATACAAGGAGGCCCAGAGAAAGTATGGTTTACCAATGAGGCCTGAAATGCCTCATGCAGAGAGGTATATCAAAATGGTAAGATCAATGGTAAGGAAAAATCACATCAATCCTCTTTATGTTTCAAATTTTTTGAATAGTATATCGACTTTCCAGAATATAGAAGGGACACTTCCTCCATTGGAAATTGAATCATGTGAGGAAAGATATATCACCATTCTTGATTCATTAAGGAGAAGAGAGCCTATAAGCCCAAACAACCTCATATGGAGCTTGATAAGAGTTCGACACATGATCAGCTTGATTGAATGGCAATAGGAATTCTAGGTTGGTATGTGATTCAGAATGCCACTTATCATCATGCCCGCTCCAAAGCTCAAAGCATCACCCAATATTCTAGAGTAGGTGATAAGACCTTGGTTTGAGAAGCTAAGAGAAAACCATGGCTTTGCACTCAATAGCATATTTCTGCAACAATATAGGGAAGGGGTGTTCGACTATTGCATTTGGATGGAAGTGGTAAACAAGGACAAAGAAACCACCATAATTCTTGAAAAAGAACCATGAGGACATGGTTCAAAACAGGTTGGGGAGAATGATGAGTAGCATAAGAGATATGTTTAATTAGTCATTTATGTTTGAAAAGACTTGTTATTTTTCTTAATTAACATGACTAGCGGTAGACTATAGACTAATATATTTACTTACTTTGCTTTATGTTTCGCTAAATTGGTAGATATATTTGAGTTAATGCTTTATATTAAATGTGTTACTTTTATGGTGATAATGATGAATTAATTATGCAGTTTTAATCTTTTAGTATCATAATTGGTATCCTATTCTTAAGGATATTATTCAGGGATAAAGATCGATGACTGATGACTTCGTTCAAGATAAAGTTAAACTCCCCGTTTAACTGCATGAAGTCAATCACGCCATTGATCGGCCCAACTAGATGATGAATCACCAAAGTCCAAATTAGCTTCTTTTAGTCAGTTTAGGAACTTCTAGTCCCAACGCAGATCTATCTTATTTCTCTCTATCTATTCTCAGTCTTGTTTTAGTTCTTTATTTTTATTTAAATCTCTAGTTTAGGCACCTTGAATCTTGGCAGTTAACGCTATGTTTTGAATTCAATAAGGATATTCTTATAAATATCCATCCTTTAGCATTAGACAGGAGTTAGATAATTTTGATTACAACCTTGCAATGATTGCAATACTTTGTTTTGTGTCCTACTTTGATCAATTTGAATGCAGATAAGAAGTTAACTTGAATAATTGTGTTAAAGATCTTACCAGAGGAAGAGCAAGGCCCACTCAACCAAAGGAATCAATCTTGTATTTAGTATTTTACTAATTTTATATTATTTTTGTTCATTAATATTAAATTTGAAGTGTAGATGTTGAATTTGGAATGTTAAGTTTGTTTGAATCATTTTCAATTCATTGGATGTTAAGTCTAGATAGTCAATTATGTTTGAATCATTTTCAACAACTGTGTTTAAATCACTTTCAAGTTTAGTTCATCATGTTTAGAATGGTTTGTTAGATTCGTTGTAAGGTTTATTGAGTTAAATTGGATTTAGATGTTGTTTGTAGGAATTAAGTTTGGTAGTTATATGTTAAAATTAATTAGAAGAAATGATGGGAACTTATGAAAAGATGAAACTAAAATTTATTTGGAATCTACTCATGGAAATTAGTATTTTTGTTTCCTAGATTAATTGTCATTTCCTTGCAATTTATTTATGTTCTTTAAAATAACATTTATTTTCTAGTAGACCTTAAGATAGATTTCTTTTGAAGCAAAATAGAATTAATTTGGATTTTTCATTTTAGATTAAGAATTAGAGTAAATGTTAGTCTTTTCCATGAATTGGTCTCAATCAAGTCAAAATGAAGTCACAAATAAGTCAACAGAACTTTAAAGTAGGAAATAAGATAGAATTAATCCTTACGAATTAGTCGCTACAGTTCAGCTCCTGAAAGCTCTTGAAGGAATCAAATCAAAACCAAAAGTCACTATTTACAGTGCAACACCCCCCCCCAAAAAAAAAAAAAAAAAAATCTATGACAACCATCCTTATCGCATATAGCTCTGAGACACACCTGGTTCGATAATTAATTAACTAAATGATGCAAGTTGTGACATCAACGACCTTTCCCATTAGAGGGTAATATCATTTTTCCAATCAAACACACCTCATGGGTTTCCAACCTTGTTCCTATTAGGAAGGAAAATGGGGAGATAATTCTTTGTGTTGACTTTAAGGACTTGAATAGGGCCTCACTCAAAGACGATTAGCCGCTACCCTCTATGGATCAAATTCTACAAGTTGTTGTGGGTTCAAAGAGGTTTTCTCTACTTGATGGTTATTTTGGGTATAACCAAATGTTAGTGAAAGATGAAGACCAGTATGAGAAAACCTTCACTACCAACTGGGGAACAATGACATACAAGAGAACACCCTTTGGTTTTTCCAATGTTAGTGCAACTTTTTAAAGGGAGATGGATATGGATTTCCAAGGGTTAATTTACAAGTTGGTGTTGATTTATCTTGATGATATTACTTTTTTTTCAAAGAATGTTAATCAACACCTTTCTCATTTAAGGAAAGTGTTTGACAAGTGTAGGGAGTTTAGCATATAACTTAACCAAAAAAAGTGTATATTTTCTATCCATGAAGGTAAAATCCTTGGACATGTGGTCTCAAAACATGTAGTTACCATTGACTTTGAAAGAGTAAGTGCCATTCTTGCTTTACCTTTTCCTAGTCATAAAAAGGGGTTGCAAATTTTTCTTGGTAGAATCAATTTTATAAGGATTTTTATACTTGATGTAGCCAATATTTTGAAGCCTCTAACTATAATGTTGAAGAAGAATATGAGTTTCAACTGGTCAAGAGAAGGGAAAAACAGTTTTGAGGCCATCAAAGAAGCATTACAACAACACCTACATTGGTAAATCCTAACTTTTCCAAAAAAATTATCCTTTATGCTTTTGGTAGCATAGGTACCATCCAATAGAATTTTTCAATCAAGGCCTAGAAGGTTAAGAACAAATGTACTCTTTTGTGGAGAAACATGTACTTGCTATGATTAGAAGTCCAAAAAAAATTCATCATTTGGTTTCCAATAACAAGATTCGATTGATGGTTGCTCACCCAAGTGTTAAAGAATTTTTGTTGAGTAAATATTTAAGTGACAAGAGGGTTGGATGGATCACCAAAGTCATGGAATATGATGTAGAAATCAAAGTTAAAAATTTGGTAAGAGGTAAGGGATTGTGTGAATAGATAGCTATTAGGTTAGAAATATAATGAAGAAACTCAAGAAGTTGTCCTCATGACAAGTGACGAGCTACAAATTGTTGCACCATCATTGGGTACTAGTTGGACACATGAAATGGTCTATTATCTTCAAACTAGTGAGTGCCCCCAAAGAGCTAAATAGTGCCAAAAGGAGGTATTTCAAACTTCAAGCAATCCCTTACATCCTCTTGAATGGTGTTTTTTTTAGAAAGGATAATAATGGTGTCCTTTTGAGATGTGTAGAATCTAATCAAATTAACAAAATCTTGCATGAGTTTCATGATGGACTAGATAGTGGTCATTTTTCATCGATGATAATAGCCTTGAAAGTCATGAGGGTTGGCTATTATTGGCCTTATCTCTCCAAGGATGCACATGTGTGAGTTAGAAAATGCAGCAAATGTGTTATTTTTGTAAGAAAAAAAAAGTTAGCAATCTTACATTTGCATCCAATATTCATTGATTAGCCTTTCATGAAGTGGGCTCTTAACTTCATTAGAGTCATTAATCCACCATCTAGTTCTAGAAATAAATGGGTGTTGATAGGTATAAACTATTTCACCAAATGGACAAAAGTTATAGCACTAAAGGAAGCAAATGAAACTAATGTCCTAAATTTTTATGAGGACTAGGTCTCAAGGTTTGGTATTCCTAATTGAATAATCTCAAATAATACTTTGGATTTTGTAGGGATAAGAGTAACTATTTGGGCTATTAAATATGGAATTCATTTAAGTACTTCACCTAACTACTATCCACAAGGAAATGGATAAGCTGAGTACAAAATTTTTTTTATTAGGATCATCAAGAGGATCGTAGAAGATAATCAGAGGACTTGGCATAGTAGATTGGAATCAACCTTATGGGATAATAGGATTGCACCTAAAAGGTCCATTGGAAACTCTCTTTTTATACTTGCATATGGAAGGGAAGAAAAGCTTCCTATTTTAGTTGAGTTACCAACTTTGAGCCTTATAAAAGAGTTGAAAATGTTGGAAGGACTTATGGAAGTGAGGCTTGTTGAGTTGATGGAGCTAGAAGAAACTAGGAGGCAAGCAATGTGTTGGTTCTCAAAAAATCAGGTTTTAACCATAAGAGTTTGTCAGGCCCTTACAACATTTTTGGACAACGTACAAGGCCAATTACTCAATTAAACCTTCTGCTCTTTAGGCTCTACTAGACCTAGGTGGGTGAACCTATGTGAAACATGCAGATTCAAAATAGATTTCCTACTAAGCAATCTACCCACAATAGCAAATAGAAGTGGATAGACAAAATGACTGCAACTACACCTACTACACAAAAGAAAAGATTTGAATATATTATTTGTTATGAATTCTATCCTCTGGGATATGCCAGATCAGTGTCTTCTATCTATTGGGCAATGGAATCAAAAATAACAAGAATTCAAGGTGTTTCCCTCTCCAACTTAATTCAGGTTGTTAGGCATATTTAAAGTATGAAATTCTATGACCGACATATTATTTCACCCAATTTATAGCTTGCATAAATTATTCTTGAATGTTTCCCTACCATGTTCTTCTTTAATCATCCAACAAAAATCCTAAGATCACTGTGACTTATCTAAAAGAATTTAGTTTTGATTTGCAGACACCTATTAAATAAATCACACAAAGTGAAAAAATGCACTGTGATAAATCAAAAGTGTGCTTGTTATCCCAATTTAAATAATTTTTAACATTTCTAATTGGAGACAACCAGATAGGAGATACAAAATTGCAACATTTCAACAACCGAATTCAAAAAACATTTCACCAATGTATATATATTTTCTCCATTACACCCTATTTCAAGAAGGAATGTTCATCATTTTTCATCCCACTTCTGCTCCTTTTTAAGAAATCTCTCTCTCCCCCCTTTTACAACTAATTTGTTCAAATTTATACAATGTATTCGAAAATTCATGGCTCTTCATTTAACCAGTAAAACCGTTTACATTCCTTGACAACAATTAAAATATTTAATTGAGTTGCCTCTCGGCAAATTAAATATTTTTACAATAGTTTTGTATTTAATTTTGTTTTAATACTTTTCCTACCATTGTACTTTATGTCTCTGTGGTCATTATTGTCTTTACTGCTCTACCACGGTCAACCTATTGACTGGCCACAATATAGTGGTATTTGACTTTGAATGTTCCTCCATTGTCTGCTAACCCTTTACCGCGCTACCGCGGGCTGCCTTCTGAATGTCGGTGGTACCACGGTGTCTTCATTCAGTTGCTTCCTTCACTACTACTGCTCTACCGCGGTCTTCACATTTACTCCTGGCGATACTGTAGTAATATTTATTGTTACCTCTCACTGTTACCTGCGTTACCGCGGTCTACTCATTACCTCCTCATGGTACTGCAATAGCCACTACCCGCTCACCACTGCTGTCACTATAGTCATTGTGGTCTCCGCTTGAACCCCCCATGGTACCGCAGTGAGCCTCCTATCTACTTGCCTGGCCGGTTACTAAATGCCCACCGCGCTACCGCGGTCTATGGTTTGACCGCACATGGTGGCGCAGTAAGCATTTTATACCCGCTTTGACTTCCCATTGAACATTTACCACGGTCACCACGGTGTCTGACTTGGCTACCAGCAATAAAGCAGTAAGCTTTTACCGTGATTGTGCTTAATCATCACAACTATACCTCGAGCCACTTTGCAAAAGGTCGCGGTAAAGTGGTGAATGACATACCAAGTGAATGTTAAGGTCTTGATATAATGTATAAGGTATATATGAATGGAAAATGCGATATTTTAATGGAAAATATAGCACATGAATGGGTTCAAATGGGCAAAGAACTTAGAATTTTAGTGGAAAATTTTTGGTTCTAACACAATGCAACAACTAGAAAGGCACCACATATAAAGACTTTACCATGTGGTGTGGACCATTCATAATCACAAGTTGCAAACATCATAATTCCTTCTAGTTGTCCAATATGGAAGGTGAATTTTTACCTATCCAAATCAATGGGATACACCTCAATTTTTTTTTTGAGGTATGATCAATATTTTTTACATATTAGCCTAGGTTTTTTGAGTTAATAATTGTTGTTCCACATAGTTTTAGGGTGTCTTTTCATTCCTCCAAGTGTTGATGCATAGTTGTTTAGTTAGTTTCAGTATTCTTTGGTAGTTTGGATAATTTTAAAAGTGTCAAGAATTGTTTTGAGTGTGTTACATGAATATGCAAGGTTTGAGTTTTGTATGTTCTCAAAGTTCTCTCATGACTCTATGCCTAATGGATTGTATAAGGTAGTTGGTCATCATGTTTAGCAAGAAAAAATCTATGAGAGGTTGCCAAAGATATTGATATTTTTATATGTAAAAGGGTCATGCATAATGTTGGCATCTTTATGTGTAAGGGGGTCATGGTTGAAACTTTAAAAAAGTTCTAACAAAGAGCAAAAGCATGCAAATAATGAAAAAAATTAACCAAGTATTTTTAGGTGCCAAAGATAATGTTTTTCATCTTTTCTTTGACCACATAGCAAGAGTTATGTTAGGTTTTTCTAGAATTGAAGGAGAAGTTGCACCATGTAGCAACATGCTAAAGGAAATATCCCATGATGGAAGTGAGAGGACAAATATCTCTTGGTTTTGAAGGCACATTTTGGAGAGCATTCACTATATTTGGCACGAGGCCAACAATGTTTTTAGGTCTAGTTTCACCCATGTTGTAGGGGAATAGGTAGATATATGGCATGTTGTAGGAATAAGATAGCTTGTTGTCCCAGCTAAGATCCATGTTGCAAATAAGTAAGGCACACAACTCCTGAATATGGCACATTGTTGGAGGATTGAAGGAGTTTCAAATCAAGGAGGTTTCTTGTTGTCATACATGTTGTTAGGTTTACCTTCTTCCTTGCTTATTCTGCCAGGTATGCCTAAAAATATGCTTGATATTGCTCATGTTTTTAGAAAATACAAGATACAATGACATCATTATATCATAAGATATAGGAAATAAGAGAGAGTTTTCATGAAAAACTATTATCAATGAATACGTTTCTAAGGTTTTTGTTGTTTGTAGTATAATATCATGTATTGATATCAAGAAAATGTTCTTCTTATGAGTTGGTACTCAAGGGCAATTGGTCATTTTTTAAAATAAAAGGTATCTTGAAACATATAGGGAAAACCCATCTATGACAAATGTATGATAGTTCTCTTTTTCAGGAGAGTTCATTTGAGGTTTTTAAAGGGTTTTTTCTTTATGATGGAAATCTTTAGTAGGGTTTACTATAACAACTAGTGAGCTTTTCCTTGCCATTTTGTCTCACTATCAATGTCAAGGGTAGATGTATCTTACTAAGAATTTTTTTTTTCCATTGTTCAAGGTTTCATGAAAATAATTGGTTAACCCTTATCCTGGTACCAAAACAATAACAATGAAGATTGTAAAAACCCATGAAAGAGGAGAATTAAGTAAATGGACAGTCAAAATAAGTGTGATTATATGGTCTATAAGAACAATCATGAGTTATGATTGTCATGAGATATATAAGAGGGCACAGTCAATAGGCATAAGTACACAGTCATAGGGTAAAAGAAGAGTAGCAATATTAAGGTGAAAAAGGGTGGTTAATTAATACAAATGACAGTATATAGGAAACTATGGCAGAGTTGTGAAAAGGTATGTATGACAATATGTGGTGAGAAAATAGTTAATGACCCATAGTATAATAGAGACCAAGAAGGGATGTTAGCAAAGTAATGATTGATAATAAGGAATCGAGGACTATAATTGAGGAGAAAGGCCAGTATAGCTAACAATTAGGAGAATAATAGCCATTACAAATTATTAGACATAGGGTTTCAATCTTATAAAGAAGAGTACAACAATGGAAATCCTATGAAGGAAACATTTTTAAGCTAGAATAATAAAAGTATATTCAATGACCTGGATCCTCTAAGAGCATGGATAAGATAGTAAACAAGGAGCTCACATAGAAATTGAGAAGGAAAGGACGTCAATGATGAACTAAGGCAGACCCTATGTAGGTTTGAAACATATATAATGAATCACAAAATAATTCATGGAGACTATGTAAGCATGGAAACACCATAGAAAGAAGTTTGTATGAAGGGTGAACTAATGCTTATTTGGTGACAGTCTTGTGTAGACAAGAAAATTATGCATCCATGAATCATAGGGTTATAACATGCATGTAGGAGTGATTAGGAGCATATATTAAAAGGTAAAGTCATCAATCTTAAGGTCATTTCTTATGATGTGGTGCCATACAAGTGACATAAACTAGCTCTTATATGTCAAAGGCAGTTCATTGTTAAGAAGGACAATGAGAAGGACAACCATTAAGACTATCATAGTGGAGTCTATATAGATTATTGACTATGATATTATGCAAAAAATAGTCACCATAGAGATGAAATTATAGACAAAGGCATGCCATTATTCATTCATGGTCTGAGTTTTGCTTGAAAAAATAATGTAACAAGGTTACGTCCTCATGGTCAATGAGTAATCCTTAGCAAGTATACAATAGGTTGCTTGATGAGATACAAAAGATGGGTGTGAACCTACCATTGTAACATGTAATCAAGGAAGAATGATAACACTTCATGACATTGGGAAAACATTTGAGGAGCAACCATAAAAGAAAGCACACAGTCTTATGAAGTCTATTACAGGGAAGTTCTTTTAAATCTAAATATATGATGGTAGTGATCTGTATGGTTTTAAGTGATGAATTAAGAATTGAAATGATAGTTATAATGAAGAATAAAAAACCATACATTACAAATAATAATGGATGAGAGAATGTAAAACACTGATAGTCATTATGGGTAGGTATAAAGGACAGTCACACTAATAGGACAACCACTAAAGGTGAATGAAGGATAGTGTCAAAAGATAGTCATATGACACTAGAAATTCATGAACATAGAATAGTCCTTGAGGGAAACCCCATAGTCCTATGAAAAGGCCCAATAATTTCAAGGAAAATTTTTAAATGATAATAATATGACAAATTTAGGGTAGTCCTTAGATGATAGTTAACAATCTAAAGGAGAGGAACTAAGATGATTGTAGTAAGAATCTATCAAACATAATAGTATATAGTAGGCATAATTAGAGATGGTTAGGGTTAATGAATAATGGCATCTAATTTAGATGATCATCATGCAATTACAATAATCACAAAGGTATTAGACACTAAGGGTAGTCACAGTCGCAAGTAACATTAGTGGTGAAATAGATAGTGTTGCAAGGAACTTATGGGCAACCAAACATAAGGAAAGTGTTATGGAGTTTTTCATGGAATATATAGGGTAGTGATGTGTGTTTGAAAGTATCCAAGGCCTTTTACAACCCAAGGTGATGGTCATATTATGGGTGTAAAATTTTGAAAATGTATAATATTGTTAACTTGAATAGTTGATTCTTATTTCTTACCTTGTGCATCATAAATCTAGACAAGTTTTGAGCCTAAGTGAAGGGACAGTTCTACAAGAGAATTTTCATGGATCAAGGAATAATTTACCTTTTAATCATATTGCTATCAAATGAATAATGCTAAAGGATAGTCATGTTAAAGGTTATAATACATTCATAAAGATCAAAAGCACCTACAGGCCTAACTCGACTCATCACAAAGGAAAAACACAATACACCAAGGTTGATAGTGGGAAATAATGTACAAAGAATCTATGAAAGATTAGTGACAAATGAGAAGGAAAATGAATTCAATTTCTCACAATCATCTTTAAAGATAAATAGATAGGTCTTCAAGAAATTGTGAGAGTCAAGACAAAGTAATGAGTTCATGAAATATGCACAATCCTCATTAAAAGGTTGTTGAAGGGTGTTACTGATGGGTGATAGTGTTTCATATTAGGTTCAGATGATTGAGAATAGTAGGTGAAATTTAAAAAAAGAAACCACCAATCATGATCAAACCCTCAAAAGACAATAGCAAGAGTAGTTTCAAGGAAAGATATAGGTTTGACAAGTAATCCAAGGAAAAGAAGGAACCCTTTCAAAGACAAAGATGGCTGCCCAAAAATAATATTCAGCCATGAATGGAGGACAATAAAAGGCTAATGAAATGATGGTCAACCCATCAAGTATCAAGGATCATGATGAGAATAGAGAAGCAATGACATTCCATCTAAGGTACATGCATTTTTTATAAATCAATATCCAAAAAGTATCAAGACAGTTATTGGAAGATGATCCAAAGACATAATTTTCTTATAGATTCACTTTTTCATAATCATTCTATACCTAGATATAAGGGACAGTCATAAAAAGTCAAGAAGAGTTTTCATAATAAACAAGTAGAGGATTTTTCTTCAAACTTTGGGAAAAAAAGATTGGATGTATTAATATTTTTCAATGCCACAAGGGGGTTTGAGTTTTTCAAGCACATGTGAATAAGGGTCTTAAAATAATTCATGAAAGAGGCTAAGTAGTTTGGGGTCTTTTATGAGCAGTTAAAAATAACATGGAAGCATCTAGGGGGAATTTTTGAGCAAGTAAGGCAAAGTGGATGACAAGGATAGCAAGTGGAGTGTTTTAAGAGTGGTTTGCAGACATCTAGGAGTAGTTCGAAAACCTTGCAATTATCTAGGAATCTCACAACTAATTGGAGCACATTTTTAGGAGCCAAGAGAGACCAAATCAAGCAAGAAGACCTCTTATGATCTAGGTGGATATTTTCACCAAAAATTCAAGTGTTCCAAATGATCCTAAAGTTGGTACCATGTTAAAGATCTCACTGATACAAACCCAATGCAAATTCAATCATTTCAAAATTGGTTTGTAGGCTCAAGATATGCTCAATCAAAGTTTGGTCAAATAGGGGGCCAGATGCATATTCTAGGTCCAAAAATTGATCATTTCAAAATCAATCAAGGATGATATCAAATTGAATAGCTCATCACCATGAACCTAATGCCACTTGAATCACCTAAATCGAAGCTCATACGCCAAAGATATGACTGGTCAAAGTTGAGGGTTGACCATGCAAACTTGACATTACAATGATGACATCAGCATGATGTCAACATGCTAACACAACTGGTGACATGACTGATGATGTGGCTACTGATGAGGTAATGATGTGAACCAATAGTAGGTTGACACGTGTCATCAATGAGCGAATGAAATTATGCCACATGGCCCATTGGTTGGGTGTCATGTGGTAATCTACATGGACTCCTCGACGGGTTAGTTTGTTCAAAATTTTGATTGGGGGTAAAACCCCCAACATGTCATTCACAAATCTCGGCTTCGAACACTATAGGGGAAATGTACCAATAGCTGGCAGGGCTAACTTCGCGCATTTGTGTAGAGTGCAAAATAGGTCTTATTTCAAATTATTATTTTTGGGCTTCTTCATAAGCGAGTTAGGACCTTAAAAAGAAAAAATTGGCTTATGGGCATTTAAAACGCACCTTGTGGAACCCGTAAAATGAAAGGTGTTCAAAAAGGGTGTTTTAAAACCTTCATCCCATACATCTTTACCACTTCACTAGTACCCGTTCATTAGACAAACAATAAAAACCCACAAAAATTAAAACAATTTTCAATAGTGAAAAAGGTGTTTTCAATAGTTTTCAATGTGTTTTATTTATTTTTTCCAACTACACATTCATTAGTGAACATATAATGGTGTCATTTGTAAATTTTTATTGGCATAATTAAAACAATGTAATGACTAAAATTTAAACGATTATTGGGGGGTCAAGTGAACAAGAAGTGAACAGGTATTGGATCATGGGCGGCAATTGGGTCTTTTCCCCTACCACCGCACCCGTTGGCACACATATAGGGAGATACATGCTATTTGATGTGTTTAAAGCCCAATTTGGGAGGGGCGATGATTTGAATCGCCGATCCCCATCCCCCAAACCATTTGTGCTAATGACTTCATCTTCATGTCCTTTGTGGGGTTATTCCACCCATATGGTTTTTAAAATAGAGTGAAACCAATCCCTTGTAAAAAATATGGGGCCAACGGCTTGAACCATCAATCCCCACTATACAATTACTCTAAAAAAAATCGATATACCACACGGTGCAAGCCTAAAATAGGATTGGATAAACTTAGTTTTGATATATGTTAATTTGATGACTTAATAAGCCATATTTAAAAGATTTGAAGGGCTTAATTAAGTGATTCAGGAATATATTAGTTAACCCCTAAAATGGGATATTGTATTGTATTTAAAGGGGAATGTGGGCTTGTAAAAGGGACATGGGAGTGAGGAGAGAATTAGATAGTAAAATTATTTCTACTCTATGCAATTAGGGGAATTTTTCCAAGTTAATTATAATTTCAGGAGAGGGGAGATTTTATTCATTTCATTATCACTGGAGGAGACTTTCTAAGATTTTGGAATAGATTGATGGTGCCTTATAACAATATTTTAGAGCATAATCAAGGATTGGTCACTTCGTTGGAGAGGGACCCAGAGACATAGCCATTTGGCGAACTCCGTTATCAATTTGTGTCTTTGTATTCTCTTCCATTTTATTATTTTCCATTTATTGTAATCATTTTTATGTCTCTTTAAAAAATTTCAAAATTAAGCTTAAGATATACATTCAATCGTTTACATAAAATTAGCATTCACTAGCAGTTTGTCATAGATCCTAATAGATCATTTTGGGTGTGTAAAATAGTTTTCCCTACTTTTAAGCATGATAACTTAATCAAATTTAGTTCATATATTCTCTTTGATGCTTGGAATGAGATATAGGACCCTTAGGCTTTCTTTTTCACTTAGTTCTTTCATGTTTTTGAGCTATATAAGCAAAAAATAGAGCATTGTAACTCAACTTTCTCAGTCACGACACTGAGAAATATACTTTGTAATACATTTTTCAAAGCAAGGACAAATATTTTAGACTTACATCTTCTATAAGAACACTTATTTTTCAATAAATTTTGATTGTTTTCCTTCTCAACAACTGTGTCCTTTTGTGTAAAATAGATGATTGATATGTATTTGTTGTGTTTAATGTTTAAATCTTCAAAATGCATTGTCTCATTTCCAACACCTTTATGAAAAAATGAATGTTCTATGCAAGTAATATATTATGTCACTAAGGTTAAACTCTTTATTTGTGTAAATACCTTGATTTTCCTTCTAAATATTGAAAACACTTCAAATTTCTTATGAAATACTCATGTGTGAACATCTCAATTATTTGAGCTATGTAAACATAAACTAAAAACTATGAGATTGTGTGTCAAAATAGTGGTTCAAAGTCATTCTAGTTTGGTGAATCATCTTTTAGTCATTCGAAGTTCATTTTTATGCTTTTCCCTTCACTCTTTTCCTAACAGTAGCAATAGATAACTTAGCTTAGGTGATAGAACCAAAGGGAACTAGCCCTCTCTAGAGGTTTTTTTCATTTAGGTGACCCATAGCTTGGAAAATTCCCCATGTTTCACTAGTATACTATGTTTTTCAACTCAGTTAGGGCACATATTTAGTGATAACAATTACCAAACCTTTTTTATATACTTGAAGTATTTCAAAGCATTTGGACATGATATATATTATATTAATGAATGTGTGTGTGAACTTTGAATGTTTATGAGTTTAGTAGAATTTCATGATTAATCATAGTTGCTAACAATACCTTAATAAATAATACTAACCCTTTTAGTGAGGAAATTTTCAACCCACAACAAAAGGATTCTCAACCTACAAAAAAAGGATGACAGTTCAACCAACCAGAGGAGGAAATCTGCTACAACATGTGCATATTCTCATAATGAGATGTAGGTGATTATTTGAGGATTTGAACATGGATGGATATGTGGTACTCCATCTTTTTAATAAATTGTGGAGGAAAAAGAAGTTTTTTCCAACAAGGAATAGCAGTTATAGTAAGGGTTTCCTTTGGGCATGCTTCAAAGTTATAACGGTTATCTTAAATGGTGTAGAGTCCTTATTAGACTTCTACACTCTTGCTCTCACTAGTTATTTTTTGTTACATTAAAAGACTTGGTCCTCTTCTTGTTTTCATGGGAGAGTCGACATTTTCTTTTAGTTTTTTTATAGTTTTTAAAATAAGTGGACTCTCATAGACCCTATATAGGAGAGTACTCTATCAAGAAATGGTATAGCTATATTTTTGTATGAATTAGATTGAATTTGAGATTTTTTACATTATGTTCAAAATGTTATGTATGATTGGAATATAATAAAGAAGATATTTCAGTTGCATATTTTTCCTGAGTTAAGTAGTTGAAGAAGATACTGTGGGATGCTATTCCTTGTTGGAAAAAACTTCTTCTTCCTCCACAATTTATTAAAAAGATGGAGTACTTCAAACTACTAAACAAATATTAGTAGTTATAGTAAGGGTTTCCTTTGGGCATGCTTCAAAGTTATAACGGTTATCTTAAATGGTGTAGAGTCCTTATTAGACTTCTACACTCTTGCTCTCACTAGTTTTTTTTGTTACGTTAAAAGACTTGGTCCTCTTCTTGTTTTCATGGGAGAGTCAACATTTTCTTTTAGTTTTTTTTATAGTTTTTAAAATAAGTGGACTCTCATAGACCCTATATAGGAGGGTACTCTATCAAGAAATGGTATAGCTATATTTTTGTATGAATTAGATTGAATTTGAGATTTTTTACATTCTGTTCAAAATGTTATGTATGATTGGAATATAATAAAGAAGATATTTCAGTTACATATTTTTCCTGAGTTAAGTAGTTGAAGAAAATACTGTGGGATGCAGTAGCTCAAGTAAGGGCCACTTGAGGTGTACTACGCAACCTATGTTAGTTTAGATGATTAATTAGATTATGCATTGCAGTTTTTAATTTACATTACATTGAACACTATATTGTAATTTCTAAATTGAGACTCTAATTTACATTATGTTCAATACTATCGAGTGATTAGTTGAATTAGGACATGTTGCAACATAAACAGTCATTAGTTATAGTCCATTAATGATAGGTAC
Source organism: Sequoiadendron giganteum (assembly GCA_007115665.2). Taxonomy (NCBI): domain Eukaryota; kingdom Viridiplantae; phylum Streptophyta; class Pinopsida; order Cupressales; family Cupressaceae; genus Sequoiadendron; species Sequoiadendron giganteum. The sequence goes on along the minus strand of CM021100.1, from coordinate 679,992,523 downwards.
CTATAAAAATTAACAATAACTAGCAATTTCTTACCCTATTTTTTAGATAAGAGTTATTTTTAGTTAGAAACTTTTGATGATTTTATTCATGTTCAATCGCCTATACTTAGTTTATATATGAATTTTAAGATTATTGAATGCATATATAGTGCCAACATCATCTTAAGTCTACAACTCCTTGGTTGACAATTCAATGAAGCCCCCTCTTGAACAATGAACTGCTTATTTTGGGGATATGTAGGTCCATTAAGCTACATGCATGATCATGTACATCAATTAATTAGAAATTAAGGGGAGCTCTGCATTTTTGGTGTTGTTGTTGAGGATGATGCTAAGTTCAAAATTCCTATTTATGTTTTAAATTTACTTTCATTGCTTTCATAGATTGGTAATTTTTTATTTCCAAGTTTAGGACCAATAGACACTCACAAACAAACCAAGAACTATTCACTAACAGTGTGTGAGGAGAACCATTTAAATATTAAGAAACTATTGTATGTGGAGGTAGAGAAATGCTTTGGGAAGATTTCTCCCCTCAACCCATGAATATTTTAAAGATATTGGTGCAAATAAATAACCTATTGGGGGAATCAATGATATAGAACCACCCCTCACACAAGTACCTAATCTAGACTTAGGGGAGACTCATATAAGGCATCTTCACACTATGGAAAAGGAAGCAGTGGAAAATCTAGTAGAACATGTTACATTTGAGTTTCCAATCACAAAACAAGAAAGGACTATTGCTCTCAAGAATACACCCCCCTTAGTCTTGCCTATTTTCTATGGATTGGTTATCAAAGACCCAAAAACATTCCTATTTGAATTTTATGTTTTGTTTAGAAGTTATGATTACACCATAGATGATCATAGATTAAAAATATTTCTAGACAAATTGAAAGATGCTACTTTGTGATGGTTTATGGGGTTAGAAATAAATGTAGTACCCAATTACCAAGATTATTGTAGAGGGATAGACAAAAAGAGAGATGACATATTCAGGATGTTAGAAAGGGAATATGAACCACTTGAGGATTATGTGGAAAGGTTTTAATTTATTCTGAATAAATCACACAAAAATAAGATCTCTCCATAGTCACTAAAGCTAGTATTTGTGTGAGAAGTAAATGAATATTGCATGGAAGATTTAAAAATCATAGGGACAGGGGGTATTTTTCAATTACCTTTTGAGGAAATCTTTTAGGTATGTAGAAATTATTCAAGTTCATCTATGAAAAAGACCAGGGTTGACAAAACCTTCTCTTCCAACAAAATATCCACTGGAGTCTCTAGGGTGGAACTCAATAACCTTTTGTATAACATGAAGGAGGACATAATAAACCACCTAGCTACCCAACTAGATACCTTGCACATCAAAAAAAAGAAAGAGCATGTAGAGGAAAATCTTACTGAATATTGTCCACATTATTGCTAGAAGAGGGTGAATTGTAAATGCAAGAAGCTTGCCTGCATTTCTGAGGAGAAGTAAGAGAACTAAATTTTGAACCTTAGATGATGAGGAAGGACAATTATTCTACATTTCCCAATCCAATCCATGGAAAAAAAGACAAGGTATGCTTCAATATATCTTGTCTTATAATATGTTCTTTCCTAGAGGTAATATAAACTTCTCCAATTGGAATAATCTGCCCTAGAATAATATGTAAAATCAATCATGTCCAATAACCCAATCACTTAAATGGGCTTCACAATAGGGGTTATGGCCACCAAAACTATACCAATCCTCAAAATATAATTCTCAATGGCAACTCCCGCAAAGCCAATGGCCACCATAGTGACATGGGCACAAACAATGGAAAAACCAAAATGTTAGTTACCCACAACCACAACAATATTTGAAACCATAAAAATCTTCTATAATACCAAACCCAACCATTGCAACCCCAAAATAGCCTAGAGAACCTCAGTTATCATTTCAACCTACACCTAACCCTAAAAATAAGCTTATTTATCAAGCTTATACTAATGACACCATCCAATTCCCCACCTATGGGGTTGAGCTAAGTGATGTCCACCTTCATTCAAGAAGGATGCCTATCGAACCATCATCTCCTCACATCATAGAGCTTAAATATGAGGAGCCAACAATAGAGACCATTAATAGTAAAATAAATCCTCTTGAACAAGTTAAGACCCATCCAGAGATCATAATTCCAAAACCATCATTTTTCAAAGAGATTAACAACATAGAATACCCATCTTGAACCTGAACCTAATTTATTGGGCCTTAGGAATGTTTGTATAAAGATACCCTTGATTCAATCCATTAAAGAAGTGTCTATATATACAAAAACTATGAAAGAATTATTCCTTAGAAAGCTAAGTAGAAAAAGGAAAGACCCCTAGACTGTTCATGTCTTAGGACAACTTGCTAACATTATGTTAGGTAATACAGTTATCCCAAAATATGTATACCTTAGGAGCCCTGTTGTATGAGTGCAAATTAATGCACACTTATAAAAAACACTCTAATTGACCTAGGGATAGCCATAAATGTTATGACAAGGGAGACCATCCAAAAAATTCAATTGATGGATCTCTAACCCACACCTAGTGCTCTATAATAGAAAATAGGTCAACTATCAGACCAGAGGGTATTGTAGATGATTTGGTCATCGCACTGGATTCATGAGAATATCTAGAATAATTTGTGGTTTTATAACCTAAATAAACCTTGCAAGATACCCCTTAGTCTTAAGAAGACCATGGCTAGCCACTACATATGCATTCATTGGATGTATGTTTGGTAAGATGATAATCTCCAATGGGAATGTGTCCGAAAAATGGGTCCTTTATCCACATGTACAACCACATATAAACTTGGAAAAAACTATATGGCTTGCCCTTGAATAATATGACCAATACTTTTTACAAACACCCATGACCATAGAGCGTAGCCCAATTATTGAAATTCAAGATGAAGATGAAGTACTTTCTCAAATTATGCAGAACTCTTATGGTAGGGACCCATAACAACACTACTATTTGGCATGTTTGCGCTGCCCATTACATAATATCAAACCTAAAAATGCCTATGATTCCACTTCTTTTCTATTTTATATACTACTTCCACATAGTTGCAACCTCAATCTATTAGGATTAGATATTTCTTTTGTCATGACTTCTTCCATAACCATGGAAATCACCCAAGGTAGAACACTAAATGTCAATAATCAATTGATTATCTCTCAGCAATCTACACTAATCAGAATGTTGCAAGCACACATAACAACATTTGCATAGGACTACCATGATATGAAAGGCATAAATCCTAGCCTATGCATGCACATTATTTATAGTAATGAAGGATACAAGCATGTTAGGAAACCACAAAGGAGAATGAACCCAACTTTGTGTGACGTAGTCGAGTCAGGGTTACAAAATTGTTGGATGTAGGGTTCATTTTTCCCATATTAGAAAGTCAATGGGTTTCCCCATTGGTGATTGTGTCAAATAAGGGAGGTAAATGGAGGGTATGTGTAGATTATAGGAAGCTAAATGTAGCAACAAGGAAGGATCACATTCATCTTCCTTTTATTGATCAAATGATGGATTCACTAGTAGGTAAGAAATACTTCTCCTTCTTAGATGGGTTTAGTGGGTTTCACCAAATAAATATAGCTCTAAAAGACCAGGACAAGGCCAATTTTACCTACATGGGGTATATATGCTTATTCAGTTTTACCATTTGGATTGTGTAATGCACCTACAAAATTTTAGAGAACAATCTTAAGAATGTTCTCAAATTTTACGCATGATTCCATGGAAATTTATATGGATAATTTTACCACTTATGGAAACTCTTATGAGGAAGCATTAAATAATTTGGAAAAAATCCTTCAAAGGTTTTAGTATCACAACCTCTCTTTAAGTCATGAAAAATGCTTCATGATGATGACTAAAGGAGTGTTCTTGGGGCACTTTGTGTCCAGTAGGGGAATTTGAGTAGATCCATATAAAATTGAGGTAATTTCCACTCTGCCTATTCCCAAAAGACAAAAATATGTTAGAAGTTTCCTTGGCCATAAAGGATATTACAAGAGGTTTATAAAATATTTTTGTAAAGTAGAAGCCCCACTGTTTGTTCTTTTATCTAAAGACATTGAATTTGATTGGACCCCTGCCTACCATGTAGCTTTTGAAGCCCTAAAAAAAACTCTTACAAGGACCCATATTTTGAGAGGCCCTAGTTGGACAATTCATTTTCATATACATACTAATTCTTTTGATTTTTCCATAGGTGTTATTCTAGGAAAAAAAGAATGAAATTTAGAGTATGCAATATACTATATCAGTAGAAACCTTCAAGCTACTAAGCTTAACTATATAGTTACTAAGAAAAAAATGTTAACAGTGGTATACTATATCTAATTTTGTTCATACAAACCAATGGTTGGGGGGAGGATTGTTAGATGGTTATTGTTAATGTGAGAATTTGATATCACCATTATGGATAAACGAGGAAAAGAAAATGTAGTAGCTAATTTCAATTCAAAGTTACAAATAAAATCAATAGAAGTAGTGGATGACTCCTTTATAGATAATTTTTTTTTCTCTCTATATGTAAACACCATGGTATGAAAATATTGCTAATTTATTTCTTACAAGAAGAAGAACACCATATCCCCCACCTAGAGAAAGGTGCCATCTGATAGAACACAACTTCCCTTATTCATGGGTTGTTGGTTATCTCTTTTACATAGGGCCAGGTAACATAACAAGGAGATGTATGAGGGAGGATGAAGTATATGACATCCTTAAGGCTTTCCATGATAATCCTTGTGGACATCACTTTGTAGCTAAGATGATAGCTTTAAAAATATTAACCATAGGTTATTATTGGCCTACACTTCATAAAGATGTAGTTAAATATACCAAGAGATTTGATATATTCTCGAGGATGGGAATACCTACTCGAAGTGATGAAATTCCTCTCCAACCATAATTGGTGATTGCACCATTTGAAAAGTGGGGATTCAATTTCATTGGTCTAATAGCTCCAACAAATAACAATAAAAAATACATTTTAGTCTGCATAGACTATCTCACAAAGTGGTTGGAGGTGAAAGCACTACTATTTGCAAGGGGTGACAATGTTGAAAAATTCCTTTACTAGGAAATATTCACCAGGTATGGTGTGCCTAAAGAGGTAGTCGCATACCAGGGACCTCAATTTACTTCTGATTTGATTGACAAGATATTTAAAGAATATGAAATTAGGCATCGGAATTCAACCCCTCACCATCCATCGAACAATGGGGAAGTAAAAGTTGTAAATAGAGATATAGAAGGTATTCTAACCAAGATAGTTCAACTACATAGGAAGTAGTGACCAACAAGACTCCTTGAAGCAACATGGGTATATAGGACAACCTAGAAGACCACAATAGAGTTCACACCATATGAAATTGGTGTATGATAAAAGATTGTCCTTCAAATTGAGTTTGACCATAAAAAAATCCACTCAAAAATAGAACTTGGAATGAACCTATCAATAGAACATAAGGAAATACTAAACAATTTGAATGCTTTATATGTGTAACACCCCGCCACATAACCCTAGAGGACGATGCAAATACAACTAAAGCATAACAATTTTCTTTTTGAAAGTGCAATTAACAATAAGTAAAGTGTACTACACTTAGCACATACATCCTCTAAGGTACGCGACAATGCTTACATTTGAAACCCATAACATACAAAAGTAAAATAATTCATAGCATATAAATTATACTCATGAAATAAAGAACATAGATCCAATAATATTAAACTCATTTTATAAGATACAATGTACATATTAAAACCATTCATAGATTATGTTCATTCAATAAATTAGTTACAAGACTCATTTCCAAAATGAGGTAGTTCAAACAAACAATATTACAATTATAATGATACAAGGATTCTCCTCGAAAACAAATGAGTAGCACATATACATAAGAATCCAACTGATTCAATAGTACACAAGAGATGGTACAAAGAAATAGGAATATACGAGTTCTCCAATCTAGAAGATCCCACCATCACAAACATGAAGTGGAAATCCAACGGTGTAAGGTGCACATTCCACCCAACCATGTGGTACCCTAAGGCCCACCCCCATGCTAGGAGATAGTAAAAGGGCTTCCTAGGTATAAACAACAACCTCAAGACATAGGCAATAAAATGACTAAACTATACAAGTATAATACAATACATGAAGGTTACATTGCTTCCAAAGTAAAAGAATCAAGTACATCAACTGAACAATACAAATTGTTATCATAGGAGGAGTCTCATCACAAAGTTGCATGGGTTATCCTAGTAGATCTTCCTAGGCCCCTACCCCCATCTTGGGTTATCCTAGTAGCATCTCATGATCCCTAGCCCCACATGCAAACCGATGTATAGAATAAAGTACCTTTCAAAGGGACAAGATAATGATCTTGCCATTCCAGGCCTTCTCGTGTCATCTCAAGTCTAAATGAGCCCTTGAGCCAATGAGCAAGGCACAATTAAAAATATATGTGTTTAAGACTACCCTTTCCCCTAATACTTTTATTTAATTTCCACTGAATTATCTAATTTTCACATGAGTTATCCTAGAACCACTTTGTGCACCATCCCCCATTGAGATCCACTCCCCTACTAACAACACAAGGAACTAGTCCATAAACCAAGGGTAAACAAAGTGCACAAAAAAAAAAATTAAATCCCAACCATAGTACAAGAGGCAAACACATCTCGTTTGTAGAAACCAGGTGTTTAAACTAGATCACAACCGGGTACACAACCCAAGGAAAACAAAGGGATGAAAAAAATATCACAACAACCTCCTCATAATATTACAACATCTAGAAGGCTTACACAATCACAACTAACAGATTTCCCAACTTACGTGAACAAAAGACATCATAATTAAATAAGCAATTTCAGGCAAGTAATAAAACTATCATTATGATTTCCTTAATCCAATTTCCATTCCAAGAAAACAATAATACATTGCTCAAAATAATCTAGCTTAATACAATTTCATTTAAATTCAATAAAGAGATTAAATCTAATTATTTAATTCAATTTCCCATTTACATCTAAATAAAAATAAATTTCCCTTTCTTTTAAATCATTTCATTTTAAAAACATATAATTCGTGCATTTACATGCACCTAATATAAAATTCATTTATATATATATTTGAATATATATAGTTATAAATGTATATATATATATATAACTATATACATAAATATATTATTTAAATATTTAAAAATTAAATTATAATTTTCCAAACCATATGATATATATATATATATATATATATATATATATATATATATATGCATAATATATTTTATATATTTAAAATCCATACTATAAAAAAACTTATTAACAAGCAGACGAAATGTTCGAGCATCCACGATAGTCCCAGGTTATGTTTCACAGTCGACCCCTATGGGGCTATGGCCTATGAAGGCAGCGTTGGGTGTTACCTTCATAGCCTGCTTCCCCTATGGGGCTTGTGAGGGCCCCAACCCCCCATTCTTAACTTTAAGACTTTTTTTTTTTTAAGTCTAAAACCTACGATTTTAGAATTGCCATACAGATCTCCATCCGGATTTTTTTTCAAAATAAAATATTCTACATGAACTTCATCAAATAAATATGTATATATATATATATATATATATCAATATATCAAAATGATTGCTCCAGATGAAATGTTTTTACAAATTTTTCTACAGGAAAAGATTTACAAATTTACCAGAGGTTTATAATTTCCCAAACCAAATAAATCTAATTGGAGAAAGAAAACTAATCTTTTATTGGAAGATCTTTTCCAATACAATCAGAGGTTTTCCCATTTTCTATATATTCATTTTGGAAATTCTATTGTTTAAAAACAATTCATCTTTTCAAAGAATATAAGAATTTAATTTGAGGCTCTAAAGCTTTCACAACAATCTTTCCAATTTCCAAAACATATTTAAGCTTTAAAACAAATATAATCTTCTTCATTGTACAGGCAATCTTTTCCAAGACAATAACTAATTCTAATAGCCTTTTCCAATTTGTATTTAAATAAAAAAAATAAAGAACCTGTTTCAGATGCTTGAAGAATCAAAGTTTGAAGTAGAGCCTTGTCTTCAAATTCCAAAATTATCAAAGCCTCTTCCAAATAATCCTCTTTTCTAGAGAGTTGAAAATAAAACCAGAGCCAATATCCTGAGAACTTCTTCCAATAATCAACAACCCCAAAATACCATTTTCATTCTCGTGAAATAGCCTTTTTCCCTCTTCTAGTTAATGCAATAAGTTTTTTCGTGAATTATTTCCCAACACCAGTTTACAATTTTCTAACTCATGTCACAATCCCAAAATATCTTTCCAAATCAAATCCCAAGATATTTCCTCTAAGATATTTTATAAGATATGTGTTTATTTATTACTTTAAAATCAAATATTAATTTTAATTATCCATTCATTTAAATTCACAACTTTATTTAATTAATTTAAATAATTAATTAATTTTTTTTTTTATAATCTAACAATTTTAATATCAAATTTAATCTAGTTAATTTTAATCACTATGTAAAATAAATTAATTCTAAATAATTAAATTACTTTACACAATAAATTAAATCTAATTAACTAAATCAAATTTAAAGCTTCTAACAACATTAATCATGATTAAATAAATAATCAATTTAAAACATTATAAACATTGATTAACATTAATTTCCCATAGAGCATACCTTGCAAAATAATTAAACGACAAGGCAAACGGGGACAACATAACAGCAAAGCATGACCAAAACAAGGACCAACGACACACAGTGACTAGGGTTGTGGTTCAACAAGGAACTCTTGTTACTACCTCCAAGTCAACTATTTTGTTGGGCAATGGACACTCTCAAACCTGTGAATCCAGGTGGAGTTGATGTCCTATACATGCAATGCTACAATCAAAACATATGTGGTACATGTATATAAATCATGAACAATCACACCGTGAAGGGAAAATCACAGAATCGTAGGGCGCTCGAAAGTGAGTGATGCAATCTCATTCTCTTCACCAATACAGTGTCACATCAAAACTAACAAAACTAAAACATCAAATATCTATAAATGAACATAGATCAATATCAACTCACATAATCAACTATGCTAACCAGAGAGCATGTCATAATCAATAATCATCCATATAGTGTACCATCACATCTCAATATAAAAACCATCATCGCTATAATGTTAGCAATCAAATAACATCATAGTATCATAGTCTATCAAAATAAAAGCACTGTCTAAAAACATAAGCAAATTGGAGGGGTGCTACAATATGAAATAAGGATGAAATTCATTCACCATACTGAAATTGTGTAGAAGAAAAGAATCATATGGCATGACCAGTTCATTAAAACTAAATAACTCAATGCAGGTGATTGGGCATTGCTTTATGATTCCCTATATAAATATCACAAAGGGAAACTATAGCCAAGGTGGCTTGGACTGTATGAAATCAAACATGTTTTTCAGAATGGAGCAGTTTATTTAACTACTATAGATTTAGTTATATTATCATTATTAGTCAATGGCCATAGACTCAAGATTTACAAAAATCCATTGCAAAAGGATGATTTTTTACATAATCTACAACAACAATTCAATCCATAATTACATGCCAAATAGACAAAAAATTAAGTGATACATCCATAGAGGAACCAACTAGCTCACCTAATGTTGTGTCCCAAGTATAGATTCTTATAGTAGCCTATCACATGTACACACATGCACTACATACCATCACCAACGGTTATTCTTGGACATGCAAAATAGAAATCACAAGACCTATAACAACAACCTTGAGGCACATCAATAAGAGGGGACCTATTTTTTCTACCCATAACACCTACCTCTAGATCACTACGACTACACCCACAACCACTATCATTTTACATTACATATCACCTCTATCATCTCGACATGTAGCAACTTCACTCCACCACGTGTATCATGCAACATCGCATCCCATCATTAATAATTTTTTACTTACTGTAGCTTTCCTTTCCAACATTCAAACTTCTTGGATATGTGAAAGCATCACACCAAACTCCTTTTTTAGCATGTCTACCCATAGTACTTTAAATTAAATTACCATCATTTCAAATCCTTTTCCTTGTGGTTGTATGGTGATGCTCAGTTCCACTCGCATGTGCCACCTTTCCATCACCACAACATCACAAGTACTTTTCTAATTATTAACTGTAATTAAAATTAAATCATATTGATTTTCATTAGACTTCAAAATCATTCACACATTTAAGTTTATTACATAGAATATCTCCAATTCTTTGGGATTCTATCATCTCTATCCTTTTCATACCTACTATTTGAGGAAAAACAGCCAAACTAAGTTGGGGAGGGGGAAGAACAAAGGTTCAGTTTGTCACTTCCAATTTTCATTTCCCATTTTTTTTCATTTATTGAGAGCTAAGAGAATTGCATACAATTCTCAATTCCCTTCATTAGCCATAAAGAAATTTCTAAAAGAAGTTGTAGAGCATAGAGAAACATAGACGATATGAGATTCATAAATCCTAACATTTATAAAGATAACAAGACACAAGTAAAAGATATAAAGACTGTAAAAATGGGAGGTGATATTATTAGGAGAGAACCAACATCACACAATTTGATATTAGAAAATCACTAGTGTCTTCCAATTTTTCAACAAGTTGGGTGGATAGATTATTTTCTTCATTTAACTAAATACAATGAAGTGATGACTGAATAATTTGAGAACATTGCAAAATGAAAAATATAAAACTAGAGGACTAAGAGTAGATGCCTTAGAAGCAACAATAGTAGAGGCTTTAGGGTTACCAAGAATATGAGAATAATTCCTAGCCAAACTTGATGCAATTGCAGCAAGGAATGTTTTTACACTTCCAAGAGAGAATTTAGACTCTTCAGCTCAAGGTACGAAAATACTCCCCCCTCCTTGTTTGTGGGATCCTATTGCTTCTTACATAGTCAATTATTTAACCTACGATGATAGGGAGTCCCTCTTGTATATTGTGCATTTTAAACTTGTTAGTCACCTAGGCCACTAGAGTCTAGTGAATGTTCCTAACTATTTGTATAACCTATTGAAGAGAATTTCTATTGAGTACAAGAGGAAAAGAAACCAATTTTCATTATCACATTTTTTCTTAGTCACCCTATTGATTAAAAGGATCCTCAAAACTTAATTTCCCAATGTATCTTAGGAAGAATTTTTAGCCTACAATAATATTAATGATAGCCTCATGAGAGGTAGAGGAAATGAATAGAGAACAGGAAATGAATGAGCCTTCTAAAACTATAGAAGAAGAATGTGTACCCTATATTTCGCCTATTATCTCACCTACCCACAACATTGGCTAGAAAGAAGAGCCATAAATGTAGGAAACATAACCGGCAACTTTTGGGGAGCAGCTCGTAGTAGAGGAGGAACCAAAAACCCTTGCATCTACCAAGAGCCCTTCCATGTCTAAGCAAAAAAAAAGAAGAAGGAAAAGGGTAGCCTCCACTTCTACACCCAAAAATAAGTAGAAGAGGTCAGTACAACCAAGAATATGGTTACACCACCTATTGAATTTGAGATAATCTTTGAAGAGAAGAAGGTGCCTAGTGGTGATGATCAACCCAAAACATTGCAGCCCCTATATCTAAGTAGTAGTTCATACTTTGATCTGAAGATTCTTTTATAGCTAGGAAATTTAGAAAAGACCTCAAAATAGCCTAATTTCAAAGGAAGGGTTCCTTTCACTTGATGAATTTGATGAGGAGATATTTTTGGAAAAAGAAGAATTGCTTTTGAAAGGAAAGAATGAGAGAAAGGAACTACAAGAGGCCTTATAAAAAATAAAATAATTAGAGGAGAAACTCAAGGGATACCAACAAAGAGAGGAATGATTGGATATCAAAATTTGGGAACTAGAGAAAAGGCTACATGCTTTTGAGAAACAAGGGCCAAGATTGGAAAAATTGGCACAATTGGAAGAATGGATTGATTTGGTAGAAAGAAGGTGGGAGAGAGAAAATATTTTGGAATTCAGAGAAAAGGAATATGAAATATTTTATGAATTAGCAGCAAGGATTGGGAAAGAAGAACTTAATTTCTCTTATAATAAATGGAGAGAATTAACACTAGAGCTAAAAAGGAAGGGTCCCCACTCAATCTTCAACTATGTAGTAGTGGTAAAAAGAACCCATAAATACATTTCAACCTCCCTTGAAAATGGCATTACATGGTTTTCCCTTGGAATTTCATCCTCCTCTTCCATTATTCCCAATCCCACATTGGATAGGAAGGAAACAAGAGATAGATGCAATAGAGAAAGCTAGATGGGAGAAATTAATAGAGAGAAAAGGGTCCTACTTGAAGTAGGGTGAAAGAGTCACCAATACAATGGACTACATAGAGGTTACAATGCAATACAACCAGAGACTTTGGGATAATTGAGGACAGGACTAAAGTGAATTTTTGGGGATGATGAGCCATAGGAATGTCCAATTTCCTTGTTTTAGTTTCATTTTTTTATATCATTTCTATTAAAATTCAAAAGACATTACCAAAAAAATTCATATACTTTAATTATTCAAAGCATTTGAAGATGATATATATTATATCAATGAATGTGTGTGTGAAATTTTAATGTCTATGAGTTTAGTATAATTTCATGATTAATCATAGTTGCTAAAAATGAAAAATTCCTTAAGAAATAAGACTAACCCCTATAGTGAGGAACTTGTCAACCCACAGTAAAAGGATTCACAACCTGCAACAAAAGGATGATAGTTCAACACAACTAGAGGAGTCAATTTGGTACAACACATGCATATTCCAGAATGAGATGTAAGTGATGATTTTAGGATGTGAACATGTATGGCCATGTGTCACTCCATATTTTCAATAAATTACGAAGGAAGAAGAAGTCTCCTCCAACAAGGAATATCAATTATAATAAGGGCTATCTTTGGGAACATTTCCAATTTATAAAAATTATCTTAAATGGTGTAGATTCCTTATTAGACTTGTACACTCTTGATCTCACTAGTTATTTTTTGTTACATTAAAAGACCTAGTCATCATCCTATTTTCATAGGAGAGTCAAAATTTTCTTTTAATTTGTTTATATTTTTTGAATAAGTGGACTCTCAAAGACCCTATATAGGAGGGTACTCTATCAAGATATTATATAACTAGATTTTTGTATGAATTAGATTAAATTTGAGATCTGTTACATTCTATTTATAACTCTATGAATGATTGAAATACAATAAAGTTTAGATATTTCATTTGCATGTTTTTCTTGAGTTAAGTAGTTGAAGAAGATACTTTGGTATGTAGCAGCTCAAGCAAGGGCCACTTGAGGTACTACAGAGCCTACATTAGTCTAGATGATTAACTATATTATGCATTGTAGTTTCTAATTTATATTTTCTAGTTTACATTATATTGAATGCTATATTGTAATTTATGAATTATGTCTCCAATTTATATTTTGTTTAATAATATTGAGTGATTATTTGAATTAGGACATGTTGTAGCATAAATAGTAACTAGTTATAGTCTATGAATGATACGTACTCATAGCAGTTTATAGTAACTAGCAATTTCTTACCCTATATTTTAGATAGGAGTTATTTTCAATTAGAAACTTTTGATGAGTTTATTCTTCTTCAATCACCTATACTTAGTCGATATAGGATTTCTAGGATTCTTCAATGTATATATAGTTCCAACATCATATTAAGTCTACAACTCTCTAGTTGAGAATTCAATGAAGCCTCCTCTTGAACAATGAACTTCTTAGTTTGGGGATTTATAGGTCTATTAAGTTGGATGTATGATCATCTATATTAGTTAATTAAATATTAGGGGAAGCTCTACAATTATTATTTGGCATGTCTAATAGTAATGCAATGGTAGCCATGACATCTAATATTTTGTTGTTCAAGTGATGCACTTGTTCAGCACATGAACTATGAAAATTATTTATTGAAGCTATCTACCATCATTTTGTAGGGAATCAACTTATCATCTCTTGTTTGATATTTCTCATTAACCTTCTTAATTACCAATTGATAATTCCCATAAACATGTAGTTTTGTGATTTTCTATTGGATAGCCATTTTGAGTCCCATGATCAAGGCTAGTTGTTCATACATGAAAAAACTAACCTAAAATCCTTAGGAATAAAATCTCCTTGAGGTGTGATAAATATAATTCCTACTCTTGAACCATGTTGATTATGCAATCCATCAAAGTATAACTTCCAATATGCATGCTTAGTGATGAAAAATATAGATTCGTCTAGGAACTCTGCAATGAGTGGATGGTCATTTGTAAAAGGTGCTTCAACCAATTTATTAGCTACTAATTTTCATTTTATTTATTTTTGATCCACATATTCTATGCCAAATTCACTAAGGAGAAGCTCCCATTCAGTCATACATCCTATAACGGTGACCTTCAACAACAAATACTTAAGTGGGTTTATATTGGAAATGAAACTAGTTTGGTGGTTGAGAATGTAATGTCCATTTTTTTGAGAGCTAAAGACAATTTCTAAACATTCTTGTTCTATCAGAGTATAATTGAGCTCATAACCCACTAAGGTGCAACTGATATAGTAGATGGATCTCTCCTTCCTTATATCATCATGTTGTGCTAGAAGTACCCCTAATGTAATTGATATAGTTAAAATATATAATAATATGGGCTTGCCTAGGACCATAGCCATGAGAATCAATGGTGATGCAATGTATTGTTTTATCTTATCAAATTATTGTTGGCAAGACTCATCCCATTGGAAGATAGTCTTAATTTATGAAGTGAGAAAATTTTTTAGCACTTATCTACAAGTTGGGTTATGAAATTCCTAATGGCTTGGAGTTTTCCTTGGAGGATAAAAAATTTCTTAATATTATTTGGGGTGGAATTTCAATGCTAGATGATACTTTAGTAGGGTCCACTTAAATTTCTATTTTGGAGATAATGAATCCCAAAAATTTACTTGATGTGACACCAAAGAGACACTTCTTGGGATTAAGACATAATTGACATTAAGCTAGGTGTTCAAAGATACATTCAAGGACTTGGTCGTGTTCATCTATTTTGTCTGATTTTCCCAAAAGGTCATCTACATAGTCTTCCATGATGTCATGTATCATTTCATGAAAGATGATAGTATTAACATGTTGGTATGTGGTCCTTGCAAAAAGTACCCCAAGGTGTAATAAATGTTATCTTATGTTGATATTTTTTATAAATAATACATTCATAATTGAAAAAAATTATGCTCCATTTTCAGCTCCACAATGATATTTATTTTTGGAATAGGTACATCATCTTTTGAACATTCCTTATTCAAATCTCTAAATTTTGTATAGATTCAAATACGTTAGGTAGTTTCTTAGAAACTGGCACTATATTGAACACCCACTCAAAATAATCAATGGGGTGTATAAATACAACTTCAAGTATCTTATAAAGTTATATAACGAAAATGGCAACTTGACGGTGCATCTTTCTGAGTTTCTACTTCATTGGTTTTACCTCAAGATATAATGATAAATGATATACTACATGTGATGGATCTAATCTTGGCATATCTACATAAGATCATGAAAATTTTATAGATGATTTTTGTAACATGGATGAAAATTATTTATTTTTGTAAGCATGAGAGAAGCTTCCATCTATGTGATCTTTGGTTCTTATTATGTCCCTAAATTTATTTCTAGTGCGTCTTTTACTAAGACTACAAACTTTTCATAATATTGAGATATTGTTAGGGGGAGGTCAACTTCCTCATCCTCTAGCACATTTGAGATGTTTCAACTAGAGTATAGGTCCTTTATTTTTTAATTTCTCTATGTACAATAGCATCTCATGGAGGTTTCCACTAGTTGACATTTTATTTTATTTTTATTTTTCATTTTTGCAACCAAGGAATTTTCCATACTCCCCACAATAAGTAGTAGTGTTAAATGTCGAAGCTTGATTTGTGGTATCCAATTGGAATTCTATAATTTTGGAATGTGTTAAGAAGAGGATGACCTTATTGGTTCCAATCAATGAGTTCAATATCTATGAGTGGAAGGTCAATGGGGGTGGATACATGAGTATCAATGTTAAAAATGTTTAAGTCTAAGAATAATTAAATGATGTGTGTAAAAGAGTTTTCATGTGTATCTTTGTTGGTGATATAAACAATAGGAAAGGCCTTAACCACCTGTGTGAGGATGAATTTGATATTTGAGGCCATAATTTCAAGCGATCCATATCCAAGTCCTTGGTGACTAGGATCATTTTGTTGAGGTATAAGCTCTATAATTACTTACTTATATAGCCCAAGGTATTTCCCTTTGTATCCCATGTTATTTAAAATGTGTAGGGACTTCACATATATTCATGGCTCTATAAGTACAAAGAGGAACAAACACCTTAATTTCTTATATATATAAGAAATGAAGGTGTGTGTTCCTATTGTCCTTATAGAGCCATGGCATAATATTTCCCTCAATAGTTTCATTGTCTAAGAATCTCCAAAGTTGGAAAATACTTTTTACACATTGATAGAGATTGCAAGTGTTGGATTAGAGCCATTTGACTGTGGAGAGTGCGGGAGGTTTCCCACATAAAATAAAATTTAAAGTTCATACTCCTCACGTCCTTACTGACAATATTAGCCTTGATCTCAAGAATGGGAGTATTATATCTTGAAGTGGATGTAAGTAAAGGTGGGTCAATGCAGAAGGATGATAGATGTGGTGAAGGTATGCCATTGTTAGTTATATAATAGTGAGAGTGATTGTAGGGTGCGTCCAATAATTTTTAATATTAGAAGGGTTGGAGATTGGAAATAATATCTCTTTCTATTCCATTATGAAGGAATTTTATACATTGATTATATGTAGAAGGGAAAACTTGTATGGCATGTATCCATAGGTGATCAAGAAGGAGGTTGTATGGGAGATCTTGAGGTATAATATATGGAATTTGGTCTCCAAGTTAAATGGCCCAACTTGAATAGGTAGCTTGATAGTTCCTTCTTACACTCTCTCTACATAATAATAATATTTGATTGTGATGCGCTTTAGGGGATCCATATCTTCCTTAGAATATTTGAATTGTCTTGTTAACATTAGTTTGTATAGACTTAGTTTAGATCCTCCATATATGAGGACATGTTTTATTTTATACTTATGGATGATAGCTTCAATATGGAGAGATTTAGTGTGTGATGGATGGGTAGTTAGTAAATATTTTCTGGTAAATGCAAAGTGATGTGGCAAGGATTCATTTTCTATCAAACCTTGGAATTGGTCACAATTAATGTCATTTGTGACTCAATATTCTTGTAAATATTTCTATAAATTTTACTTATGGATAGGGGAGTTTTATAGAAGCTCTAGGATGGATATTTGTGTGGCCATCTTCACAAGATGATCAAGTAAATTAAATTGGGTAGATGGTTAGGAAGATGAAGAAGCTCCATGAAAAATTACTCAATCGTAGCAAGTGGTGATCACACAATTAGGACTCTTTATGGTTATGATGGCCACTTTGGAATGAATTTGTTCACCCCTACCAACTACCAAGTCATAATGCATGGAACTATGGATAGTTTTGGTGAAATTGTGAGTAGTATCCTTGTTAGATGTGGAGGATTTTCCTTGATCATGTTTGGGGAGATGATATTTATGCATACACAGTTGTTCATTTGGAGGGTTTACTAGGTGGCCTTCAACCTTGATCTCACCATGATCAATGATATATTGGATGTAATTATTGAGTTTCATACACTTTGACGTGACATGGAATTTTATATAATAGTATTCATGATATTCATTGTCTTTATAACATGTGGTATTTGGTTGGATTTCATCAAAAATTCTATTCATAGGAAATTTAATCATGTTAGCTTGGACCAATTTTTAGAAAACCACTTACATGTTTTCCCCTAATAGATTCTACTTATACTTGGTGTTGTTAATTTTCTTCGCCTATCCTTATGGAATAGTGACATTGTTTTGGAAAACTTGTATATTTTGTGATGTTTATGGTGTAGGTGTTTGTATAGTTTAAATGTGCTTTTTTTCAATGACACTATCATTTGACTATAATTTTTTTTAGACTAAAACTGAGGTTTATCATCAAACTAGTTATCGTTGTCCTTTATTTTTTTTAATATTTTGATTATTACTTTGGCAATGAGGGATATTTTGATAGTGACCCCCTTGTCTATGATTTCATTGAAAGAGTTTTCACATTAGACTTCTAAATGTAATCCCATTTCATGATTGAGGTTTTGGACAAAAATTATTTTTCAAAAATATTCCATGAGAATATGCTTGCAAGATGTCTCCACAAATGTAGGAAGGCCACAAATCTATCACCATTATGTCATTTCATATTGCACAAATATAACAAAGTGACATCATGCTCAATTTTGTAAGAGAATTGTACAATAAAATTTTCAACAAGGTATTTGAATGACGGGATAAATCCTTGAGGTAAATGGATAAACCATTCTAAGAATTGGTGTCCTAGGCTTCATGGAAAGGGTCACATGAGATATAACTCATTATAGGAAACTTCTTTACAATCCATGTAAAACTCTTTTGCATGTTCTTCGGCATCTCCATTTCCCTAATATTTTTCAAAAATGGGAATTTCAAAGTTTTAGGGAATGGTACCATAGTAATGGACCTATTAAAGGGATAGGGACATGCGTATTCAAAAATATAAGGTTTATTTTTATTTACTGTCCCTAATTTCAGTCCCTTAATCATTTCTTTCATTTCTTTTCATTCTTAGGTAAAATAATTTTTGGGGTATATGTTGTGCAAGTAAGTGGTGGTAATGTGTATGTAGTGTTATATTGGCTTATGCATTATTGTTTAAGAGGTATAATTTATTGTAGATGGAATGTGGGGAATTATGATGAATATGAGTGTTGGAAACCATGGTATGTCAAAGTTGGGGAATATATGTATATGATGTGAGATTTGAAGTTTGTGGGAAGAATGTACTATTGGGGGAAGAAATGTTTGTGAAATTTTATGATGAGGGATATATTTTTGAGGTGGTTTTTTCTAGTTAATCAAGTATGAGTATTTATTTTGGGGTGAATATTATGTGGTTGTATACATGATTGGGTGGACTACACTTGTGGGTATTTTAGCCCTTATTTATGAAGAGGGGTTGGAAGGAGTGACTTTTGGTGGAATATAAATGTGATTGGAGGAAGGTTGTAAGTTTAATGTGTCAATGGAGCTACCTCTAATAATTTGTGTAGTTTTGGGGTCATTAGATCATGGAAGTGGGTCTTCCTATAAGTTGCCTAATTTGGTCATGGATGGTGTGAGGTGGTGTCTAATTAGGTCCTTGATGTTGGGATTTTCTAGTAGGATAGAGCAATTAAATTTACTAATTGCAAATGTAGATGATAAAATAAAATAAAATTAATTACATGGAGACAAAAAATTTAACTTGGTTCACCCAATGTAGGATATGTTCATAAACAACTATCTAATTTTATTATATCTAGAAAAATCTAGATTACATTAACCAACAACAATATCCACTGCTACATGCACACTCACGTTCAACCCACAAACTATAATCTATGCAATTCTTCACCTTTTGTTGTGTGTTCACCCAACACAAAACCACACTCTGCGCTCAAATTTAATCATGTGTGTTGTTGTGTGTAACTAATTCCTCCCATACATGACTCTTGGCCTTTCAATTTACATCAAATAAATTATTTGGTTTGGGTAGTTACAAAGCTAATTTTCAACTGAAAAATATTTATAAAACCCCTTTATAAAATATAATGAATTTGTGTACCCTACAGGAGGAGCTCCTCCCCCTTGCACTCCCCCATTAATTAATTTGGGGGGAAAACATGACTGCTAAAGTCGCCTAAATATTAATACCCAAGCATGATCAGGCTCCATAGACCAACACTTAAGTTTAGAAAGGTCAAATTTGGGTGGAATTTCAGCCTCACTTTGGATTATTTGAATCAAGAAGCGATCCATATCCATTTTGATAAAACAATCAATTAAGTCCAATGCTTATGGGTTTTGAATGAACTTAAATCTTGGTTAGTATTTAGGTTGTGATACAAGAGTTTTATTTATGTTATTTATTTCATATGATGGGGTTTGATGTGAGGTTTCCTTTTGGGTTGTATGATTATGGATATCACTAAGCATTCCAAGGGTGTAAGTGTTTGAATTTGTTTTTTTTCTAGATTGTAACCTTGTGATGAGCGACATGCAAAGATGAAATATCAATTATTTTTCCTTGTCTTTTTCCAAAATTATAGATGAGATGAGAAGGTGAGTTATAATCAAGACTTAGGAGGGGTTGGACTTGCTATGATATAGACTATATTTTTTGGTTTATAAATTTATGTTTTGGAAAGATGATTTTGAGATGATGAATTGAATTTAGATATTTGTTTCAATATATTGTTTGGAAGGGTGTGAATGTGTTAATATTTTTAGATGATAATTTTGGATTTTAATGTGATGAATTTATAGGATGGGTTGAAAACTAGATTTCATTCAATGATATGGAAGACAAAGAAGAGTATGTAGGATCAAATAAAAAAAAATTAAGTCTAGACCTTTATAGTTGGGAGGTGATAAAATGATTTTATCCTTTCTTACTGGGGATAGGTAAGTTCCCATGAAAAAATGATAGGTATTGTTGGAGTCTATTAACTTAGGATTTTCCAAAGTCTTAAGCCAATTTATCCAAGTATGATGAATTTTAACTTAACATAGTGTTTGAGATAGGAAAATTCTCAAGAAAAATACAAACTAGCGGTGTTATTGATGGATTCAAAGGTCTAGACTTGACTTAAGAGAAGTTTAATTTTTGAATGGGTAGATGGATGTTGACTTGATTTTAGGATTTTAATGTGGAATAAAAATATTATGGATTGAAAAACTATGAACAAATATGATACTGATAATTTATTATGGTTGTGGGTGTAAAATATAAGTCCTAAAGTGAAGGGGAATGCTATAGATGTGAAAAAAGTGACCAAATGGAAGTGAATATTTGGGATTGTAGAGAAATTTATGATTTGGTTGGGTGGCATGATGATATATTATAGCGTGTACCAAAGTCCAACTAAAATGAGGATGTTGAAGAGGGGTGATGATTTGTGAGGATGGTAATAAAGTGTACAAGAGAGTACTAAGTACACGTGAGGTGGAAATTTTAGATGAAATAACTATGGTAATGTATATAGTGTACTATGCATAATGAGTATGATAATGTGGACAAGGTTTTGATGGAGTTTTTTTTAGTGTAATGAGAATAATTTGGTGAATGGTTTAAGTCACTACTAGGTCAACAAGGCTAAAATTTAGGACACTATGATTTGAGGGTTCAATCTTATGGGTGTGATAGACAATGTTCAACAAAATAATGTAGGAATTAAAAATAATGAAAGCATTGAGGAAGAAAAAGCATTGAAATAGTGCAAGTGCTAGGATAATGGAAGCAATGAAATATCATAAGTGTTGAAATAGTGTAAGCACTAAAGTATCAAATGTGTTGATTTAGTAGAGGAGCTAAATTAGCAAGACCACAGAAGGAAAAATTAAATGTACTAAATTAAGAGGTCTAGTGGATCTTTGGTTTGTTGGAAAGAGTTATGAATATGCAATAAAAATGATAGTTGAATTTAAATCTTTAGGGTATAAAGGCTAATTGACATATATTAGTTTTTCACAAGAAGACATGCCAAAAAACATTACACATTCTTAAAATTATTCAGGTGGGAGTGACTCCTAGTGTGGGCCCATAGTTGAACTGACTATTAATACCATCTATCGATGTGAGGGATATCTAGCGAGTGTCCCAAGGTATCTAAAATGAGGGCAAGGGAAGAGGTGCATCATGACTAACTTCAAGGGATAATCCACTTCTCTTGCACCGCACTAAGAGATGATTGAAAGGTCTTATCTAGGATTTACCTAGGGTTATCATTGAAATACATAGTATGTGAGATCTAATTTGTGAACACTAAGCCATCTAAAAGTATGAGATATTTGTAAGAAAATATTCTTTTACCTTCTATTTTGATGAAACAAAGGCCCCAAGGTTTTTCAAACACGATGATGACTAGATTGGGTACAATTTTTTTTTCTCCCCCTTTTATACCTCACCAAAATGTTTGATTGAGATTATCCTTTAAGGTGATGAAATCCCTAGACATGTCTCCTGATAAAAAATGAATTCTAGGTTATTTCTTCACCCAAGATCACATGAAATGCAAGGGGAGAGCATACACACAACTACTACCCTTAGGTTCTAATCTTAAAAAAGAAGAAAAATGCAATAATTTTGATCCCCAAGATCACACTAAGCATAAGGGAAGAGCATACAACTTACAAATTCAAAAAAATGTCAAATAAGGTGTTTTACCCTTTAAGTTACTTTAGTGCAACTAAACTATTAGTAAAATATAATCTAGGACAATCAAACATATGAATAATATGTTTGTAGTTTTATTCTTTAGTACTTTGACAAGTAAAAAATAGTTGCACCACTAAGTTAGCACACTAGCTCAAAGAGAGATTTAGTTTTAAAATATAAAAGACAATGCAAATAATAGAAAGAAAAATTGTTGAGATATCACAAGTACTAATCATTGAAACAATTTAGGCACTAATTTGAGACACTAAAAAAAGAAAAAGAAAATAGAAATATAGGTTGTTATACCTAATTAAAGAAGTGATGAGATACACATTGAAAGTACAGATTCATAACCTACACATAACAATGAACAAATGTTGGTGATTTTTTGTACAAAAAATAGATAAATAAATAGAAACAAAAAGATGAAAATAATAGAAAATGAGAAAAAATAGATTAGTTAATAACATAGCATGAGAAAATATAAAATATAAAATAAAATTAGAAAAAATATAATTAAAATTTTGATTTCATAGAAGCATTGATATAGCCACGTAAGAATTAAATCAATGCAAGTGCTAATCCATAATGCTTAGGTGCTAAAGCACTCTAGATAACAAAACCTGCAAGGAAATGAGTTTTTCTGGAAAATACAGAGTTAAAAATTGCAAAAGAGAAAAGAAAACAACTAAAAACATACACAATCAACCACCAAATTATTATGAAACTTGCAAATAGGGATGAGAAATCATAGTAAAAATCATGAAAAAACACAAAAAGGTGAAGGTGTTGTATGCTTGTATAGGTGTTAATCCCAAAATATAGGTGCTAAAACAAAAAGAATATGCACTAAATCAAAACATGGGACATGTTGTTGACATATTGTTGTCATTGATGTCAAAAGGAGATATCAAAGGTGAAGTGGAGTTGATGTCAAAAGAGGGATTAGATGATAGTTGGGACTGATCTTGCAAGCGAGGATGTTGGCATTAATGTAAAAGTGTCATTGATGTCAAAGGAGAATGAGAGGCAAAATGGAATTGATCATGCAAAGGAGTTGTTGGCATGATGGTAGAACAGATTGTGTGCTCAGTGGTGTGTCTGGATGTTATGAAGACCAAAGGATCAACGGTTGGAAGATTTGGTGTAGAATGATGAAGACAGGAGCATGTATCTAAAAATGTTGCAAATTTTCTCAAATGGTTGTAATAGTGTCATCCAATATTGACATATAGTTGCAGGATGTTCTTCTAGGTGTTTGAAGGATTATCTATAGCCAGATTAGATATAGGTTTTCTGAGAGCTTCTCAGAAATGTGATGAGCAAGTCCAAAGAATGAATAGTGCACCTAGGAATGAATTATGTTTCTTCTCAGCTAGAATTAGGGTTTACTAGTTAAACCCTAGGTTTACAATCATGGCAACTAGCAGGTTTTTATAATTTCACGTTGATTGTGTATAGGTAGTTACTAGTGACATAAGTGATGGATTTTTCCTTTGAAGTCATGGGTATGACTGACCCCTTCACCTAAGCTTTTACCAGCCATACTAATGTTTGTAAATTTTAATATTTCCTAAGTAGTGACAAATATTTGGCCCTACTTCAGGAAAACTTCAACATATCGGCAAGATAGTATTTTAAGTCACCTCAATATAGCAATGATGTTTGATCAACGGTTGTGATCAAACCTTGGAGATCAAACAACCTCCTTGCTAGCTCGTTGAGTTTTTGGTGGGTCCCAACTAAGCCCCAAGGGATAGTGGGGAATGGTGGTGATTGAATGTTGACGATCGACGATGCTCACAGTATGCATAATGGGACCTATGGAGGTGTCAAACGAAATTAGTGGAAGGTGATGTCATGATGATAGGTGGCAATAAATGATTACATAAAGGCCATCAACGATGGTGTATGATCAAGAAGATTTTAGGGTGTCAGATAGCCCACAACACCTATAGTGGGACTCCATCTATACCTCGTGGGGGAGGGAGGAATGGTGGGGATCAAACAGTGTTTTGATTGGATAGAGGACAAAGCTTTTGGTGGGACACGATAGGTTGATGATGGTGAAGGATTACATGTAAAGATAAGTGGAAAAATGTGATTGATCAATATGTCAAGTCACATAGGTGATGGTTGTTGCACAATGCTGAGAAGGATGACATGTTGCTAGTGGGGGCCATCCATGCAAGGCAACAAGATATCTTGAGGATACATATAACTATTAGTGAGATAGTTTCATTAGTCTCTTTGAAATGTTTATAAGGTGATGATGATGTATGTGGAAGGTGACATCAAAAGTGGACAAATGGTAGTAGCCCTCCTACCCACTGAGATTTAGTTGGCCCATTGTTAGAGCTAGCGATAGCACGGGATGGTGTAGATTCAATGGTGATTGATCCAACAGTGATCACCATGTCCATTCACATCAATGAAGAAGAAATGAAGGCATATACATGTAATAGAAATGTGTGATAAATGAGATGGACAACATAGATTTAATGAAGGCAATCAGACGGTGATCATTGTATTTCTTCACATTGCATAAATGGATGTTGATACATAATGCAAATTAGAAATACGTGATGAGTTAAGTTCAATGATCAAGATCATCAAGTAATGATCAGGTGGATATCATTGAGATTGTGCACATTGTTAAAGTGAAACTCAAGTCTCTATTAGAACAGTGATAGGCTATGAGGTAGTGATGGTTATGAGATCGATGGTGAAGATTAAGACTTGAAGATCTAACAGTGATCATTGCATCAATTCATATCAATGTTTTGAATTAAATGATAGATGAAGAATAGCGATGAGCGATAGGTCAAGAATTCAATATTGATGATAGAGATTCAAAAGGAAGTTTCATCCAACGGTAATTTTTTAAAGATACGTCGATGAATGAGGAATATTGGATCATGGTGCAAAGGAAGAGATCGACAACCCATATTCAAATATGAAGATATCAAATGGCTAAGTCTGTGTAAACAAGTTTTTGACTGGTAATTGATATAGAGGAAATGATTTATTGCTCCAACTACACCTATGACCATTATTAGTTAATATTTGATTTGGTAAGCAGTAACACAAATTGATAAGATGATGAAGATCAGAATCAGATCAATTGAATAGAGTATAACATTTAATGCATATCTGATTCTAGGGTTTCACGGGTTGCTATTCTTAGCAAATAATCTGTATCTAAATTAAATGTCATATGGCTTGATGCAGAGGTTGTGTAATCAAGGTTTCTGTAAAACCCTAATAGGTGACCAAGATTAGGATTGGATCACATAGTCAAGAGAATGTATTTAATATATTTTAGGTTTAAATTTTGTAGGTTATCAAGTTCGATAGATTTAGCAAATCTGTACAGAGTGAGTGTGTGGCTCGATGCACTATCATCTTGTTGGAGATGTCAACAGGGGAAGGAATCTCTAACAAAAGGTTCTAGGTGATTTGGACAGTGGTGCAAATCTCAAGGTAGAGATTGCAGATTGGTGGAATTAAGGAAAAGAAAAAGACAATCAGAATATGGTATAAGTGTTATATCTGATGTAGAAGAGTGATAGAGCAGAAAAATATCCAAGAGTGTAGATAGTGAATGCACATTTTTGTGTAACCTAGAAACAAAATAGATCATCATCTAGGTTTGCATTCAGGTGAGTGTAGGTGTATGAAACCCAATAGAAAGGAAAAGAGTGGAGAGAATTAATAGGGGAGAGTGTAGCAGAAAAAGAATGCACATACTGAGATAGAGTGGAACCCAAAAAAAGTAGAACATCATCAAGGATTTACATTCAAGGTGTAGCAAGGTGGAATTGGGAATTTTCTAAGTGTGTAATTGAAAAGGAAGAGAGTGAAAAACCATATGGATAGAGAGAATCAATATGCAAAAAGTGCGATAATGTACTAAATATATTGATGGATCATCAGGTTATGCAAAACCAATTGTATGCATATATGATCTTGGAATATTGTTGAGGTTTTTGCCTCATTTTTAACGAGTTGGTGCTTACTGTAGGGGATTGGTGTCTCCTTAGAGTTGGTGTTCCTAAATCAGGGAGTCAGTGCTTCCTTGGGTTGGTTCCCTAAAATATTGTAACAAAAGACTTATTTGTGACATTGGATTTGAGCAGTAGACTCAAGCAATATTTTTCACCGTGGTTTTTCCCATCTTGGGTTTTCCACATATATTTGGTGTTATGGGATTTCATGTGAATGTGTGTTTATCACTCTGTGTGTTTAGTTAATCTACATATTAAGGTATAAATGAATTAATCTGTAAAGGTACTCTAAGCTAAAAGAAGTAATCTACACAAAAGGTTTTAAGGGCCAAGTCACCCCCCTCTTAGTAGATTGTTGTGTTCCAAAAATTATTATTAAAGCCCTAGGCTCCCTAGGAGAAGCTTAATCAGCTCGGGTTGATCTTGGATAAGTGAACATAAAAATGGTTGATAAGGAGGGATCATCTATAGAAGAATTATTTCTCTTTAATGGATCAAACTATAAGTCTTGGAGTAGTAAAATGAAGACACATCTAGAATTACTAGGTTTTGATGTGTGAATGTCAGTTGAGAAGGGATACAAATCCCCTGCAACTCCTCCCACTACTACAAATGAAAAAAAGGTTTTTAAAGATGATGCTAAGGCAATGTTTGCAATTCTAAGTAGGTTGACAAGATCTGTGGCTACTAAAGTTATACAC
Organism: Sequoiadendron giganteum; assembly: GCA_007115665.2. NCBI lineage: Eukaryota > Viridiplantae > Streptophyta > Pinopsida > Cupressales > Cupressaceae > Sequoiadendron > Sequoiadendron giganteum. Next base: position 679,965,317 of record CM021100.1, on the reverse strand, counting down.
TATCAAACTACACATGATGCTTGGAATGAGTTAAGGAGGATCTATGAATTTGATGACAACAAGATTCAAACACATGGAAGAAATTTTGAAAGTCTGAAGGGAAGTAAAGATGAGAATATTACAAACACATCCATGAGAGATGTTGCAGCTAGAAGGGAAGAGGAAGAAGCATCTACATCTGGATTTGAGAAGGCCGATAAAGAGGAATTTGATTTCATCATAAGACTAAGGAGAGTCTCCATAAAATATAGAGGTAAGTCTACTTGTCTTGCTTCTAAATGCATTCATGATGAAAAGTATAACTCTAAGCTAGAAAATTATAGTAAAGAGGGAAATAAGAAGGAAATGCACCCAAGAAAAGAATGTAGGTTATCAGATGTCTTTGGTATTTCAGATGATGAACATGAAAGTACCTGTGATATTGAGGGGAATGAATCCCTATCCATGGATTTTGGTACAATATCTAATGAAGAGGAAGAAGTGGACCTTGAAGGTAGACTCATTTGTCCCTTGGATAAGATTGTTAAGTTGAAGAAAGAAAACAAAGAACAAAAAATAAATGCACGAAAGGAGATAGAGAGGCTAACTAAAAACCTTGAAGAATTCGATCAAATGATAGTCTAAAAACACAAGTTGAGGAAGGTAAGAGGATAGAAGATGTAGTCAGATCTGAATTACAGTCTACATCATATGAGTGCATGAAGTTGGAAGCAAAAATAGTGGCCTTGAGAAAGGATTTAGCAAATTTTAAGGAGTAGATTGATAAAGGCTTGAAATTGAAGGGTGGCTTTAAGATGTTAGATGAGTTGATCAGATAAAAAATTCCATCAACATAGAGATCAAGAACAAGAGTGAAGATTGACCTCGGTGATAAAAAAGGGAAGATTCCTCCTTTTGTAAGATTATTTGATAGATTTAGAGTAGAAGAAAGATGTTGCACAAAGGAAGAGAAAGTATGCACAAGTAGTACCAAGGTAAATGCCTCTAGAAATGAAAAATCAGGAAAAGGAATTAGTAAAGTGAAGACAACAAAAGAAGGAAAGAGACCTATTCCAGACAAGAAGAAGAACAACCATTTAGTTCCTATTTACCAAAAGAAGAGGTCTATAGTAGATCAGAAGGTGGAGAGATCAATCCTTGAAAATTTGAAGAAGAAGCGACATATAAAGGGAGCTTATGTAGATAGATTCATAAGGATGAGATACATGAAGAAGTAAAAGACAAGAAGGCCACCTCATCCTACAAAAAAAAAGATATGAATAGGTATTCCTCATTTTTTATGGATATTGTTATATTTGTAATTAGTTTGCTCGTAGGGCTAGAGAGTGTAGAGTTGCACCTAGAAGGAGCACAAAATACATGCATAGAAATACATTTTCTCTTGAAGTGGACATGAATGTTATGTGCTACAACTACAATAATTTGGGTCACGTAGCTAAATATTGTAGAACAAGTCATGTAAGACCAAAATCACATAATGAGAAAATGAGTACGTCCCCCAAAGTGAACAACGATTCACATATTCCTTAGAAGAAGGCTGACAAGAAAGAGAAGAAGCCCAAAAAGGTGTGAAGCGTAAAAGGTTAGCAAGAAGCACCAAATGTGGTTGCTTCAACCTTAAATCACTAAATATTAGTGATAGAGAATGAATCCAAGGGGAGATTAATTAGTATGATCTTATTCATCCTTGGAAGTGAAAATAAGATCAAGTAAAATATGTTTTACAAATTTCTAATGACTTAATGGTTGCAAATTAATATTCACACACTTTCTCTTTGAAAGGCTTGTCAAAGGGGAAGAAAATTTGTAGCTGAAGGAGAAGGTAGTTGTGCAAGTGCTCTAGTAAGAAATTAAATTGTATAGATTCTCCTTGACTGCAAGAAGAGGAGTTATGTCTGAGGAGGAGTTGTTCTATAAATACACTCAAAATTTATTTTGCTACATTTGGTATAGAGTGGTTCCAATTGGTGTCAGACCATTGTGAATTGGTTTAGAATAGTTTAGCTGGTACAAATCTTGAAATGAAACTAATGCTCAGGTATACAGAAAGAGAGAATGGAGCAAGGTCTAAGGGGGAGCTGCTTTTGATATCAAATTAGTGTCTTACTTCATACAATGCAGTCTAGTATATCAATTAGTATAGAGAATAAAGTGTAAATTTCTGCAATTGGTATCAGACCTGATTGGTTTGATGTATGTAATGGAACTTCAACTAGCATTAGATAGTGTTAATTGGTATAGAGTAGTTGGGGAATATGGTTTTTCATGGTAGTCAAAGGTTGAGATTAGTAATTGGTATGAGAGAAAAAAATTATATCCATTGGTATCATTCCAAGGTGGAGCAAAGTCCCTTTTTCCATTGCTAAAGAGAAGTAGAGGCTAGAATAGCATGGTGACTTGAGACAAGATGTTCAGGAGTGTGACCCTTTGCCATTGATGTCAAAGGGGGAGAAAGTTATGCAAATTCTAAAAGGAGGAGCATTATAAAATTATGCAATTACTCATAAGTGTGAGAAAAGAAGAAGGTATGTCAAAGGAGATGTGAGCTCAGATGCTATCCACCATAGGTATCAAACCAATGACAATGGGTTGAGCATTTAGTTTTTCCATCAATGAAAAAGGAGGATATTTTTGGCATATTTTTGTCATTGATGTCAAAAGGAGATATTTGAGGTGAAGTGGAGTTGATGTCAAAAGAGGGTTCAAAGGATAGTTGGGATTGATCTTGCAAGTGAGGATGTTGGCATTAATGTAAAAGTGTCATGTATGTCAAAGGAGAATCAAAGGAAAAATGGATTTGATCATGCAAGGGGGATGTTGGCATGATGGTAGATCAAATTGTGTTCTTAGTGGTGTGCTTGGATGTTATGAAGACTGAAGGATCAATGTCTGGAAGACTTGGTGAAAAATAATGAAGACAGGAGCATGTATCTAAAAATATTGTAAATTTACTCAGATGGTTGCAATAGTGTCATACAATATTGACATATAGATGTAGGAGGTTCTTCCAAGTGTTTGAAGGATTATCTTTGGCTAGATTAAATATAGGTTTTCTGAGAGCTTCTCATAAATGTGATGAGCAGGTCTAGAGGATGAATAGTGCACCTAGGAATGAATTATGTTTCCTCTCAACCAGAATTATGGTTTATTGGTTAAACCCTAGGTTTATAGTCATGGCGACTAGCAAGTTTTAATAATTTCATGTTAATTATGTGTAGGCAGTTACTGATCACATAAGTTATGACTTTTTTCTTTGAAGTCATGGGTATGAATAGCCCCTTCACCTAAGCTTTTACCGACCATGCTAATGTTTGTAAATTTTAATATTTCCTAAGTTGAGTGAAAAATATTTCGCCCTACTTCAAGGAGACTTCAACATATCAAGAATATGGTATTTTAAGTCCCCTCAATATAGTGATGATGCTTGATCAATGGATATGATCAAGCCTTGGAGATCAAACAACCTCCTCACTAGCCTATTGAGTTTTTGGTGGGTCTCATCTAAGCCTCGAGGGATAGCATGGAATGGTGGTGATTGAATGTTGAAGATCGATGGTGCTCACAATATGCATGGTGGGACCTATGGATGTAGCATACAAAGTTAGTGGAAGGTGATGTCATGATGACAAGTAGAAATAAATGATTGCATCAAGGCCATCAACATTGGTGTATGATCAAGAAGATTTGACAGTGCTTGCTAGCCCATGACACCTGTGGTGGGACCCCATCTATACCTCGTGAGGGAGCGGGGAACAGTGGAGATCAAATAGTGTTTTGATTATACGGAGGACAAAGCTTTTAGTGGGACCTGATAGGCTAATGACGGTGAAGGATGATACATAAAGACAAGTGGCGGTATGTCATTGACCAATATGTCAAATCATATAGGTGATGGTTGTTGGATGATGTTGACAAGAATGACACATGGATAGTGGGGACCATCCATGCAAGGTAGCAAGATATCTCAAGGAGACATATTACTATCAACGAGATAGTTTCATTAGTCTCTTTGACATGCTGATAAGGTGATGATGATGGATGTGGAAGGTGACATCAAAGGTGGAAAGATGGCAATATCCCTCCTACCCGCTAAGATTTAGTGGGCCCATTTTCAGAGCTAGAGATATAGCGGGAGATGGTGTAGATTGAATGGTGATTGATCCAATGGTGATCGCCATGTCCATTCACACCGTTGAAGAAGAAATGATGGCATATGTGTAATAGTGATGTGTGATAGATGAGATGGATGATAGAGATTCAATGAAGGTGATTAGATAGTGATCAATGTATTCCTTCACATCACGGAAATGGATGTTGATGCATAATACAAAGTAGCGATATGAGATGAGATAAGTTCAATAGTCAAGATCGTCAAGTAATGATCATATGGATATTGTTGAGATTCTTCACATCGCTAAAGTGAAAATGAAGTCTCTATTAGAACAAAGATAGGCTATTTGGTAGTGATGCTTATGAGATTGATGGTGAAGATTAAAATTTGAAGATCTAACGATGATCATTGCATCAATTCACATTGATGTTGTAAATTGAGTGATAGATGAAGAATAGCAATGAGCAATAGGTCAAGCATTCAAGATCGACGACAAAGATTCAAAAGGAAGGTTCATTTGATGGTAATGTTTTAAAGATATGTCAATGAACGAGAAATATTGGATCGTGGCACGAAGGAAGAGATCGATGGTCCAAATTCAAATATGAAGATATCAAATGAATAATTCTATATAAAAAAGGTTTCGACTGGTAACCAAAATAGAGGAAATATTTTATTGGTCCAACTATACTTGTGACCATTTTCAGTTAATATTTGATCTAGTAAGCAGTGACATAGATTGCTACGATTATGAATATCAAAATCAAATCGATTAAATAGAGTATAAAATTTAATGCATATCTTATTCTAGGGTTTCATAGGTTGCTATTCTTAGCAAATTTTGTATCTGAATTAAATGTTGTGAGGCTTGATGTAGAGGTTGTGTAATGAATATTTTTGGAAAACCCTAAAGAGGTGACCGAGATCATGATCAAATCACATAGTCAAGAGAAATCATTTAATTTATTCTAGGTTTAGGGTTTGTAGGAGTTTGAGGGGGAAATCTAGGAGTGTAAATGAGATCAAAACAAAGAAAAAAAGCTTATCTTATCTAAAATAATGATCAATATTCATTCCTTCACTCATGAAATGAAGCTAAACTATTAAGGAAATAAATAACGTAATTGATTAAAAACAATGACTGTGAAATCCAAAACAAATAGTGTTAGCCATCCTATGTTAGAGTGTGTTCATGAAGATGTGGTTACTCGTATCAATGTGAAGCCTCCATTGTTGTGTGTGAGAGCTTGAAAAATATGTGTATGTTGTTGATCAAAGATGTGTTGAAGCTTTGTAAATGTTGATTAGGATTCCTACAATACTTTGTTGTATGAATGATGTTGATTCTTCGATCCTTTTTTGGTGAGGAAAAAAGTTTGTTATATAGAATTTTTGATTCAAAATGAATGCTCAAGATCACGTAGTAAAATATCTTGATCGACAGTTGAAAGATGTTTAGAGGATTTAGATGAGCATAATCTGTGCAAATTGATTAAGTTATTAGTGTGATTGAGGAATAGATTGACCTGTCAGGAATATAGATTGATCAGTTAGGAATCAAATTGAATAATTTGTGGGATTGAAGAATAGATTGATCTATTAGGAAATAGATTGATTAGTTAGGAAATATTTTGAGCAATTAGTGATTCATAATTTTCTCAATCAGGAAAGTGATTGAGAATGATTAATTAATTAATTTAATTAATTAATTCCTCTTGGAGTTGAACATGAAAATCAAGTTTGACTTTTGCAAACAAAGTTGCATTAGTTTGATTTGATTTTTGATGATGCTTTCAATAGTTTATTTAAATTATTCAAATTTGGAGGGAAAGTGTCATAATTAAATTATTATGATTTAATATTCAATTAGATTAGGGGAATAAAGTGAATTAGCGATATAATTAAATAATTGGCATTTTTTAATTAATCAGGAAGAATAAATTTAGATTAGGAATTTATTTAATTTGTCGAATTTGATGAAAAAGTGAATTAATTCAATAATGTCATATTATTCAAGTAATACATAAATTTGGGGTTTTTGATGCTTTTGATGTGAAATACACTATATTTGATAATAATTATGTTGATGATGCAAGAATGTCATTTAGGGTACGTGATAAGTGTTAGGTCAATTTTACATGTCTAAATTTTCCCCCTCTTTGAGACAAAGTACTGGTTGCTTTGTTTTAAAGATTTTGATGTTTAGATCAAGTTTTGAAAAAAATTATATGACCCATTGTGCCCAAGTGGCCAACAAAATGATGGTAGGAATCTAGAATGCCCCCTTAAAAGGTTGGCCGAAAATTAAAATTTTGAGGTCGGGCTCATGACACCGTTCTATTTTAGTTTCAATGTGTAGAGGACAAAAAATTAAGTCTATAGGCCTTTTGTTGCTCATTCAAATGTTCCCAAGAGCTCCTAATTTTACCCTAGGAGGGTTTCCTAAGTAAAAATTAGGGTTTTAGGGGGTTTAAATGGGTAATTAGGGTTCTAATTTCCTCATTTGTTCTTTGAGCCTATAGTGATTTCTTGTCTTTGGTTTTCTTGTTTTGTTAGTTGTTGGGGAGCAATGTTGAGGATTCGAGGTGCCCACATCGTCTAAACTTGATTCAAGAGTTTGGATGGCCTACAAGCATCGGTGCGCTGGTATGTACCCTCTCGATTTTTTCTTTCATTTTTCCATGTTTTTCGTAATTAATGCTTTAAGTCACACTGGTCAAAAGTGTCAGATTTAGGATTTGGGTGCCTTTGCATCAGTTTGGGATGGGTGCTTCTGCTAAATTTTTGCACATTTGCTCTGTTTGGGCACCTTTGACATACTTTTATGCATTTTTTAAGCACTTGTTCTATTTTTGCACTTTTGACATACTTTTGTGCATTTATTTTTAGCTTTTGCTCTCTTTTCTCGCTTTTGACTGCTTGTAACTATTTTGACCTTTTGAAACTATAAGTTCATTTGTTTGTCATTTTTAGGTTCATTTGTGTATTCAAAGTGAATTATTAACATCATGGGTTGAATGATTTTAGGTGGTCCTTAATCCACTCAAGTTGACGGAGAGATGACCACGAGATTTGTTTGACTTGATCACTGGTTTTCATGAGCTAGAGTGAGATTTCCTAGATGTTGTTGGGATACTCACATTTGTTACATGCCCACCATCCAATGTCATAGTGTGATGATGACTGCACCTGTGGAGAGGTGGCATTCTAAGACCTCATCCTTCCATTTACCTACTTGGGAGGCCATCATCACTCTTGAGGATGTGTAGAGGATCCTCTGTCTACCCATTCATAGAGAGTTGGTTACCTATCATGTGCGTTAAGGAACCTGTGCTATGTGTCATGTTCTAGGTGTCAGACACTTGGAGGTTTGATAGTCAGAGATAGATTTATTTGATTTTGTTGGTAGTTTCTATCCCATTTATCTTGTTCTTTGTGGTTTAGTTTCAGGGATCGTTATTCTTGATAGGTGAGGCCATCAGTTTCCTGTGGGATGGGGTATATGCATCAAGTAGATGTTTGAAAATGGGACTAGATACATGTGGGGTTCATTACTTCTTGCCCACCTATATAGAGATATGCATGAGGTTGTGTATCATGGTGGGAAATCTATTTCTTTGGGTGTCACCCTTCTTCATATATGGGCCTGGGAGCATATCTTAGTCACGTGGCCTGATGGTATATTGGATTGTATTGCTGAGGATCTGTATTCTTTTTTCTATGGAGATTTTGTATATTATACATTTCCTAGACAACTTCCCTACTAGTGTCATGTATTTGATAATATGTCAAGTTTTTTATGGAGATCCTATATGGACTATGAGGTGTGGCCTGATGATCAAGAGCACTTGGTGTATTGTAGACAAACTAGATGGTTGATCGGTTGCACACACTCTCTATGGAGAGGTATCTTCCTAACAGGGTTTGCAAATAGTTTGGAGAGAGACATGGTCTCTTTTTGGATAATTATCAGGCTCGATTTGGTAGGACCACTAGAGAGGTCTATCTTTGGGGTTTGTAGGCCAATCGAGATGTTGTTGTTGCTTCATTTAGAGCTCTTTCCCCAGTCAGATGGGGTTGGCTAGTGGGTTTAGAAAATTCAGATACTACTCTCGATTATGATCAGTGGTGGGCATGACACATTCCTCTTAGATTCATAGATCCTAGTGGTGATTCTGCAGTGGGTCGAGAAAAAATTATAGGTCATTGAGGCAAGAGACAATGCCTCGAGGTCTTAGCAGAGCATCTTGGTAGGGATCGACAAGATGGTGCCCATGGTGGATAGGGTGATCAGATGCAAGATCGAGAACAGGTTCTAGGACCCCCTCCACCACCTGGGGATGAAGGTGCACAATTAGCTATAGGGATAGTATGGTGATAGGTCGTGAAGGCACAAATTTTCACTCTCACTGTACCACTGAGATGGATAATCTAAGGACAGAGTGTGATAGTCTCTATATTGAGTAAGATCAGTTGTTATAGAGGGCTACCTATTACTAGACTTTGTGTGATGCCTTTGTTCCTTGAGCGCAATGATGAATGAGGTCTGGAGAGCCTAGTGTTGTGAAAGGTGGTGTTGAGTCAGGTGGGCACTCTGTTAGATAGCCAGATCTAGAGGGTGATCCATAGTCTGGTCTTTAGAGTCCTCCTCCTCTTGTCGAGGAGTGTCATATTTGTACTTGATCTTGACAATATTGTTATTCAGAGACTTATATTGTAATATGATTTTGTAAATGTATATATATTCGTCAGTCCAGTCGAGGCCTTGTATATATGTATTATTTTTGTACTATTCGATCACACTTGTTCCCATGATGATGATGTACTATGAAATTCTCCTTTTCTATGATGATATATATGAGATATACATGCTTTGATTTGGCTCATTATATGTTATGTGATGATTATTGATGACGATGTGATGATATATATTTACACATGTTTTTATACTTTTCTTATGTGTGCATATGATTTGGATGGATCATTTGATCATATTGTATTTCATATGATGTTTTATTATCTATACAATGGATGTTGATATATAATGGATGTATGCTAACTATAAATGATACATGATGTTTTTATTACTTTATTATCATCATGATATGTATTGATGACATTTACGGATGTAGGATGGATATGTGATACTAATGAGATTGTGATGTAGGATCGATGTTAGAAGAAATATTTGATGGTGGATAGAAATTTGATGTAGTTAGTATTGATGTGTCGCATTTGTAACAATCTCATTTGATGTAGAAAATATATACTATGCACCAGGGTATTAATGACCAAGGTGACTTTGTATCCGTTGCGTGGACTTTTGACTCAACATAAAAATATTTTTTTTGCTCATACTAGACATACATAAACTTTGTTTAAAATATATGGTTGGGTTGTGTTAAAACCTTTCAGACCAGTTCCACAAAGAGGTATAGAATACCTAGCATGCACTTACTACTTGAACTATTTCAAAACAACTTCTATATACTCAATAAAGAAAGTATTCACCTTGGTAGTATTACAAAAATTCCTAAGAGCTCCTCAAGTGGTGGCGATGGCAGTGGTGGATTTTCAAATTTCAAAAAGGCGAGATATCTTGATGGTGTTGTAGGCATTAATGACATACAGTTAGTTGATGTGAAGGTGATGTCAGTTGGGTCCTTTGTTGTAGGTAAGGGTTGTGGATCCCCTTTGGTGGAAAATGAATTTTTTGGGAGGAATGGGGTTCCAAAAGTTACGTGCACTACTCTTTGTTCGACATCCTTACCTAAAAAGGGGAATCTCAGGGTTGAAAATTATGGGCCAGGTCAGTTGTCTGGTGCTTTTGATGGGACTCCTAATAGCATGGATTTTGGGATCAATAAGACTAATAATGATCTTTTTTCAAGTTCTTCTATTAATTAGAAGAATATGTTTGGGGCGATGCCTAAAGGTAAAATTACTTCTCCTATTGTGTCTTTTGTTGCTAATGCTATAACTGGAGAATACTCTATCTTTGTCCTAGATTGTATTGTTGATAAGAGTATGTCAAATATGGACATGGCTCTATTAGGTAAATTCATTAGTCCTTGGCCTCATATTGAGCTAGTGTGCAATTTTTTTGTTAGTCGTTGGAGGCCTAAGGGATAGATTGATGTGGCTGCTATGGCCAAAGGTTTTTTCTCCTTCACTTTCAACTGTGAAGATGATTCGGTGGCGGCATTGTTAGGTGGCCCTTGGTTTTTAGGGAAGTCTTCATTGATGTTGTAAAAGTGGGAACCTGGGTTTAACTCGAACTCCTGCTCCTTTGTGACTACCCCAGTTTGGGTTAAACTTCCTGGGCTCCCATTGGAATTATGGAATGGAATGAGGAAGTTTTTAAAAGGACTACAAGTACCTTTGGTTGTTTTTTGTCAATTAACCAAATGACTGATTCTAGGAAGTGTCTAGTTTATGCCAAATTCAATGTGAATGTTGAAGAATCTATTGATTTTCTAGCTATGATAAAGATAAATTTAAAGTTTGGTGTGTGGGAACAAGCTGTTGAATATGAGTCCATTCTGTTCACTGGGCAAAGAAATGTCCTCTTAAAGTGTCAAAGAAGATTTCTAAACAATGGTGTGAGAAGGCTCAGGTTGATGAATAGTTTTTGGAGCCTTTGGAAAAAGATGGGTCTCCTAAAGTAGTGTATGTGGGGTTATCAAACCTAGAGATATGGGCCTAGCTATGACTAAGAAGGGTGAAAATCTTGAGGGCAAGGTAGATGTGGTTGATCTGGATAAGCATCAGGAGCTGGGAGGGGAGGACGTTGCCTCTCCTATTAAAGATATTGTGGAGTCTTTTGAGAAAATGGTGGTAACAGAGGAATCTATTGAGAAAATGGAGGTTATGAAGGTAGATAAGGCTTATGTGATTGTGGGTCCTGATTCTCCTTTGTTGGAAAAGAATTAAATTCAAGGATATGGGTCGAAGGTAGAAGGACTGGAGGTTTTTCCTGATATGAAGGATAATGTTGATGTGGAGTATTTAGATAACCCTCCTTTTGTTCTGGTTTGATGTCATAATAGAAAGAAGCATTCTCCCTCACCGAGAGTGGTTACTAGGAATAGGCAAAGATGTGACTGTGGATCTGAGCCGAGAGGTAGAGGTAGGCCAACTGCAAATGTAACTAGGGAGAAATAGAGTAGATTGGACATTATTGATGGAGCGTAGAGGACTCTGCTGAAGATGTGCTCCAAGAGCACCTCCCATAAGTTATTATGAAGATCATTTCTTGGAATATGAGAGGGTTAAATCACCCTCATAAGCATGATCTCCTAGCTAATCCAGTTAGAGATCATCATCCTGATATTGTGTTAATTCAAGAAACTAAGATGGGTATGGATAAATTATCTAGATTGAAGAATAAGCTATTCGAGGATTTTGGTATGCATTTCTCGGATGTTGTGGGTGCTTCGGGAGGGATTGTGACTTTTTGGAATCTCAGGTTGATCCAGGGGGTCGAGGCTTTTAGAGATGGTATTCATGTGGCTACTTCTTTCCTTAACCTGAGGGATACGTTTGCCTTGACTCATTCTAATATTTATTCCCCTAATAGTAAGAGTGCTAGAAAAAAATTTGGGAATGCCTTGGTTCCTTCAAAATGAGGTATTTTGTTGGTAAGTGGTTGGTCATGGGGGATTTTAATACACCTTTGCATGATGGTGATAAGGTGGGTCGGTCACAAATTGTGAATGATAGCAGATATGACTTAATAAATCTCTTAAATGATCATGCTTTTCTTGATTTGGATCTCAAGGGTGCTTCTTTTACCTAGTCTAATAGGCAGGTGGGATATGCTCTCATCCAGGTTAAACTTGATCGGTCTTTAATAACCTCAGATTGGTTGATGTCTTTCTCTTGCTCACTCTCTACTTTGACTAGATTGGGTTTGGATTATTTTCCTTTTTCTTTGTCGTTGTACCTTTTGGGAGAAAGAAAAATTCCTTTCAGATTTGAGAAGATGTGGACCTGTCACTCGGATATTAGTAATTTGGTTTCAGGGTGGTGGAACATTCAGGTGGATGGGTCTCCTATGTTTAGAATAGCAAAGAACCTTGTTGATGTGAAGGACAATATTAGGAAATGGAATAGGTCTTCCTTTGGTAACATTTTTCTTGATAAGGAGGAGTGACTAAGGAGGTTCAAGATGTGTAGCATTCTATCCAAGTCTTTGGGTATGATTAGGCCCTAGTTTTGAAAGAAAATGTTTTTCTTTCTAAATTGCAAAATTGTTACCAAATTTTCACTTATAGATCAATCAGGTAGAGCTTATTGTTTGAATTGATAGAAGAAAGGGTGCATTTTAAATCTTTCCTATATTACATTAAATTTCATAAATGAAATAATCCAAAATGATTGCATTTTACAAATTACTGCATTCATACAAGTGCATGTAACAGAAGAAGGATGCAAATCTTTTCTGAAAAAGAAGTAATCTTTAGTGAATGTAGAAAATGTGCACTGTCTCACACAAGTCATGAGACTGACTTTACTTATTCAATGCAAATAAATAAAATTATATACATGGATAAGTAACACGAAGTAAATTTGGATATAAGGAGGGAAACCAGTCATTGTTTGAGAATGACTGGTTCACAGTGTGTTGTCTTGTGTTGTTGCTGCCCGAAATTGCTTGTTTCCTCCCTAGCTCCATTTCGCTCCTAGTTCCTGTATCTGGCAATAGAAATGGTGTTAGAGAAATGCTCTAAGCAATGAAAGATCTCAAACCTTACATGAACAAACACCTATGCATGTATAAACTTATCTCAATGTGCATTAAACAAGCAATGCATATTTTAGGTGTCTAGGAAAATCATCAAAGTCATCAAACACACCTAAAACATGCACATGTTTTTTCTAACTTGTTTGCTTCATGTGCAAATATAGGAAAATTAATGTTCTTTTAATTTATCTGATTACAACACATGGGATAAATGTGGCTCCCACAAGGGTTGAGCCCAACGTGCTTTCATTTTGTGTTTTGACAAGATAGACTTGTTAAGTCTTCCATGACAGTGTAATGCAATCAAGGATACATTTTATTATTCATAACGATGAAGTTCCTGTATCTACTGATATAAAAAATGATGCATGCCCAATGGAATTATAGTGTCGGCTTTGAAGAAAGCTAAACAAGCATTTTCTATGACATATAAAGACAGTGCAATCTATGTTCATCTTGTTAAGTGTACACATGGTAGACAACAAGAAAATCATAAGGAAATTTGCATTATTGAAGGATCTTTAGGGTCTATCATGAACAAGATGGAATAATTCGATCAAGTTTATACTCTTGTTCTTAATGCATTTTTGTTAATATGGGAGTCATATTTCTACATCACTTTCATTATCAGGTTTAAGGATGTTACAAAAATCTAAGTGCTTTTCTTAGAGCAGTTTGTTCCTCATCATTCCATAATTGATCAATGGTGAAAGCATACTATGACAAAAAGGGAAGAAGGAGCAAGTTTTTGAAGACCTTATGAAAGCATAAATAGAGCATGTGAGATGTTATAGAATGCCTAAAGAGATGACATAAATAAAATACAATGATTACATGATATGAGAAAAATGGAAATCTACAGGAGATGTTATCCCATTAAATGTAATAAGATTCATTGAGACAAGTCACTATAGAAACAAGGGATCCATGCAATGTTGGAAGAAATCAACTTGGGAGATGAGAATGTTAAGGTTTTTCCAGATTCAAGACAATTTCATTAAGAGCAGTTATAGGATGTATCAAAAATGCATGCTTATAGTTTATTTTTACTATATCAGGGGGGGCTATTTAAAAGTATGGCAACTATTTTCAAATTTCTGAAGGCTTAACAATTGAGAAAAAAATCAAGTATTTGATATTTGCATGAATATCTAATACAATGCCATTATGTGACATAATAAAGGTAAATATAGGTTTTGGTGCATAAAAGTATTCTTTCTCAGAAGACTTTGATAGTGGTAATGGATAAAAGAGGGGAAAATTCTTAAAGGAATTTGGTTCAGGTAGCTGAAAGTAGAGTCAACATGTATTTTATATAAAAAAATCAAGGATAGTTTTATTTCTCAGAAATGGTTGCAACCCAGAGGACAAATGGTCGTAGCTCAAAGAAAAAAATTGAAGCTACAGTAAGCCTCGACCATGAGAAAGAACAAAGGGAAAACATATGAAGGATATCAATAGAAAACCCAGAATCTAGAAAATGAAAAAAAATATACAGAGCGAAGCCTGAATGATGGCGGACATTAGGAAGGAGAAGGCCATGATCTAAAAGTACAAACCCATGGTCTGTAAGTGAATGGATGGTTTTCTCATTTTACAAACCTTAGTTTCTTCTTCAAATGCATTGAATCTTTAGGGAAACTGGGAACATTGACTGAGAAAGAAAAATAATCAAAGTATTGAAGCATTTGACAAATGGTGGCTCGAGTTTGAGAAATTTTCTTTCTTAGAAAAGGTAAAACAATAGAATAATCTCATTAATGGCTTACTTGAGAATCTTCGTCGGCCTATGCATAGCCTTGTGCCTTTATGGTGGAGGTTTATTCCTCAAAGTTTCTAGAAATATTTTCACAAACCCATGTGAAATCAACAGAGAGAAACATAAATGAGAATGGGTAAGAATCTACAAGATTTGTGGCCATGGAGGGCCTGCATAAGCAGAAAATCAAGTGAAAATAGAAGTGTTTTATCAAAATTACTTCTTAAAAAATTCTTACTAGTATGTTTATCTGGAGGAAAACTAATAGAAGATGTGGGTCGAGTGTCAAATGGAGCTCAAAATCCATAGAGAAGGCTTGTGACTATAAAATTTCTAGAAACCCTCATGGTGCCGGCCACAGCTTCTTCAAGAAGCTTCTTGCAAAATGAAATAAGTTTTCATTCTTTTTCCCTTGTTTTAGGGTTCAAACCCTAACCTTTATGATGCTGATGGGACTTGGAAAAAAAATTTCATATTTTTTTTAAAACAACATTGCAACTAATACCCTTGTGGGTCACTTTATGCCTTATGACTTTCTCTTTCTTTTTCCTTACATCTTAGGCATTTTAATGTATATGACTTAGCAACTCTTTCTTTGACCTTGATATAACCGAATACATGGAAGTGGATGGTTTTTATTTTTGCATTTTTTTTACATTATTAAATGCTTAAGTGATATTTTATAAATCACTTATACTTAAAGTATTTATTTTAAATGCAAAATATATGAGCATGTGCTATATGACTAATCCATAAGTGGATGGAGGATATGCTTTGATTTATGATGGGGAGAGCATCTAGGGAAGTTGAGATTGGTTTGAAAACACATGGAGAATATATAGTGGTTTTTTTTGACCTTTTAAATGATTTGAGAGCATATAGGCATCAATTTATTGTGCCTTCATGTTTGACATGGTCAAACTTGACCATTTCAACATTCTAGAGCCTTTGTGGAGAGGATCAACATGCTAGATTTATGGATTTTTTGTGGCATCTGACCCAAGGAGGTTGTAATCTCCTTGTTTAGTGAAAATATTTGGAGCTTTTCTAGTTAGTTGCTTTTGTAACTCATTCTTGAGTTAGTTCTTCTTGATGCAGATTTTGTACTTAGTGACTTTGGAGTCCTATGAACAGTTTTTAGCACATTTTGTAACTCATTTTTGGATATGAAATACAAATAGCACCTTGGATTTTATAGAATCAATTTTTTCCTTCTTATTCTTGCAATATTGTGCATTATCAAGTGATTGATCTAGTTATAAGTGAGGTACTTTAATCTCCTTATATTTTTGTCTCACATTTTCATGTCATTTCTGAAAAAGTATATTCATGCAAGTTACAGGTTATGTTTAAAGTTGTGTTATGTCTTTTAGAATGTGAAACTATTTTCCTTTTAGAAGATAGTGCATTCAAAATTTCCTTTGAAATTTTTTTGCATGAACCTACAGAAATAAGTTATGCAATTTGTATTCAGTCATTAGTGTTCAAGTGTATGAAATTTTGGACTTTCATAGTCCTAATTAGTTTGGTGTATCACCTAATAATTTCATTTTTAGCTTTTCCTTTTCAAAGCATTCCTTCTCCCTTTTCCTTTCAAAAATAAGTAGCTATAGGTGATAACCAACTAGGAAGTCGGCCTATCCAAAGGTTCATTCTCATTTTGGGTGACCCACAACCCGAATGCTCCCATGTTTCTCTAGCTAACTAAGTTTCACAACTTAGTTTGGGTGCAAGTTTAAGAGATAACAATAATGAAATAAATACCAAGGATATAAATATTTTCCAACTTGTGTGAGATCCATTATTGCTCCAATGGATCCACTAGTCCCGAACAGTAATTGAGATCCACCCAGCCATGTGGTACCCATAGGTCCACCCCACTGTTTTAGGAGATATTTGCATGTGCAATAAACACTCATACTAAATAAGGGAGTAAGGCTTACACACACCAAAAACTATGCATAAAAATAAGCATGAACACATATGAATCAATATCTTAAATGAGTAAAATGCACATGGATAGAGATGATTCCCTTGTCATATGTAAAATATTACAACCAATATGAAGGTCCTAAATATAGAAAAGTAGTTTCATCATAGTAGCTCTATGGCTCTATAAATGGAGTAAGTGGCCCTTATCATGAGGCATGGGTAACCCCTCACACTCAACACTCATGAATGTGGTATATCTTTGATGCACATATTAAGCCTCTACAAGTTCTTGAGGTATGTCACCCAACCAACATCATTGTGTACATACAAAGCTTTATAATAAATTTGATTATGTCACCAAATTTACCTCTTGGTTAATTTTATTTACCCAATGCGATTTTAGTTATCACTTAATTAATAACTCTCACATGCTGGAGCATCAAAATCACTTGTGGATTTAAGAAAATGAGGTGATCCACTCCTTCCCAACTATCTATACATCAATCTAAGGTTCCTCTTGTTCCAACTCACTAATTGGACATGGCACAAAAAAGGAGACAACAAAATTGGAGTAACAATTTGAACATGGTCCCATAATATGTTAGGATTAAGGTGCCATCCACCTTGTAAATCTATGTCATGGTTCTAACATCCTTGGAAAGTGTCTCTAGGAACTTAGAGTGTATTGGTAAAATATTTTGCAATATTAAATCTCTCCATTGTTTTCAATATATTTATAAGGGGTGATGGGTCCACTAGTAGCAGTAAAGGTGACTTGTGGAAATAATTTTTTAATATTGTTTTCCCCACATGTGGATACTTTTAAAATGGGATAATAAAGGATAAGGAAAGTACAACTAAGTGGCTATTGGGATTCTTCAAGTGGGAGATTGGAATGAGGAAACATGTGTCTCTTGGTATTCCACCATTTATTGCATTTAATGTAATGTTTATCTCCCAAGTTTGGGCACCCAAGTTGGAGGGAAAGTATTGGAGGAAAAACTGGTGTTCTTTCATATTTCAAGGAGGTATTCCAAGGGTTGGGGGAGTTTGGAATGCATGGAAATCTTTGGTAGCCTTGTTTGAGGCTTAAGATTTCTTCACAAGTATATAAATTTAGATTATTGGATGTAGAAAATATGAGAAAAAATTGAATGTAGAGTTTCCTTGAAGATACACGACATGTTGAGGCATAAGGAGGTTGTTCATAGGTTCGGAGATTCTTCCATGGTGGAGGAAAAGAGGAGAATGAAACTTATTGTATTTTAATCTCATTTATTTGAAGATAATACACACTTGGCCTCTCTTCTTGGTGGATATTTTTCCCCCAAGGGTTTCTTCACATAAATCTTGTGTTATGTGATACTCTTGTGTTGATGTTTTCTATCCATTGCTGCCATCTTATCGTGATGTTATTATTTATATATTATTGTTTTAAGATCACATAAGGTAATTTTTAGAAGCATGTTATGTTGGTTGATTTTTGGATTCATAAAGAAGATGGATCTAATCATGGTATTTCCATATTAAGATGACTTCATTTTCATATTTTCATATAAGTTTCAGATTTTCATGTTGTAGTCTGAGCCTTGTATCTTATCCATTGAAAAAATATTTGGATAGAGATTGAATTTTCCAACAATTAATATAATAACTTGTTTATTTCTCATCAAAATATTCCACATATAAAATTAATAGGAGGAATTATTTTACCCCATTATAACTTATAAAATCACCCTAAATTTGAAATTTATAAAATAATTTTACATAGGAATAATCAACAAACCTATAAATCCTCCACTGATGAAAGATTAAAATTTTAACTTTTTTAGAAAATAATTTTTTACAAAACTAAAAATGCCCTTTGCTACCACTTAAGTGGGAATCATTTCCATGAATCGAAAGAATTCAAGAATCAATATAAAGGAAGAGAAATTCCTTCAATTGGAAAACACAAAATTGCCACGTTTCATGCAAAAACTTCAAATTTTCAGCAACAATTCAACACAAATTCCAAACACATCTTCAATGTTTTTAATCTCCAATCCAATCTAAGTCCAAAAAACTCCTTCATCAAGAAATTTTCATAGATTTTCTTAATGAAAATAAGAGGGTTCTTAAGAGAGTCATTTGTTTGACAAAAATGAATGAGTGAGAAAATGCCATTTTCTTTTCTTTTCTCTTTCCCCCATTTTTTACATATATTTTTATTTTCTCATTTGCTTTTTATTTTACCTTTTTATTTCTATTTTCCCAATTAGCATCCATATAAAATAACCTATTTTTTAAATCAATAACTGATTTAAACAATTGCATATAATTTTTCAATGCAATTAACTAGAAATCTCCTTTTTCCTTTCTAATTTCTTGATATCCAAACACATCATACAACATTACCAAGAAAATATTTATTAATCATATTGTAATTAAATGCAACTAGGAAATAAGTAAATCATAACGCAATCATGATATAGCCACAATATAAGTATACTCTAGAATCACCAATGATTTGGATCTTAATCAACTCGTCTCATAAAACACATCTCACACTCAATTTGAGTATGATAGGGGTTATAAAACACATTAGGTCCAATGTAACATCTCTGATATAACCACCATTGGGAAAATAACCCATATTTGCATATTCAAGTGGGTAAATAACCTTGTACTTCACACTCAATTCACATGTTGATCATACCTACATATATATAATAGTTGAAGAAATGTAAAATCATCCAATGAGGCACAAAATCATATAATAATCACATGCAAATAAATACATGCCAATACACAACATCCAAGTATTCAATTATGGTAATTGATAACATCCAAAATACCAACACATTAATATCAACATCCAAATGAGTGCATGTGTATATATCTAGAAGGATAGGGTAAAATATTGTTCATGTATGTTTTAGCACTTTCTCAACACAAGCGATGCATAGCTGCATCACCTCTCTTGAAAGGAAATCTCCAACAACAAGTTGTTGAAAATTATCCCAAGGTCTCTCGAGTGTCAAGTCATGACATACATGGAATTTCTCAATGGTTTAAATGTGATTTTGTTGGTAATCACAGTGCATACTTATGGAAGTTAGGCTGGAAGGGAATTGGTTCAACTAAGGGAGTTCTTTGAAATGGGAAGCTACTTTCATGATTGTTGTAGGTTCGAACAACATATTTGAACTCCTATTTCAGCTTTAGATTTGGCTTTACAATGTGCAATGAACCTTAGCATAGGTCACTATTCAAAAAAAAATGAAAAGGGGCAGGGAAGAAAGGAGGTTCCTGGATCTGCAACTAGCAATGAACAGTGATCATGGAGGGTTCTACTGTGGACAGCTTCCTTAAACCATAATTTCAATTAACCAAATTTTATCACAGTATCATGTAATTTGTGTAAGCTCCTAAGGACTGCAAATATTCAACCATTCATTCATCATAAACATGCATGAATACAAGATATAAGTTTGGAGCAGCTTTTAGTTTATGCCCAGACTAACTTTACACAACCATCTACCATCAGCAAACAACCAAAATTATGGACAAGAAAGGCATTAACACAACAGAATACTACACAACCATTGAACAAAATCAACTACTCTATCAAAGCAAACTAAAACAAATGAGACAACAAAGTAAATCTTTCCAACTCAGCTAACTATGGGAGATGAACCATGCAACATGCAATAGAAACTCAAGAGTCCACCAAAAGCCAATGAACTTCTATTAATATTTTTGCAGCATGCCTTTACAACAACTCAACTCTCTTAAAATGAGAGGAGGAGACCCCTATTTATAGTTTTCAAAAAGAAAAACATGTGGCCAAGATTAATTTGCATTGTGTGGCTAGAATTCACTTCATATTAGGGTTTCACCTACCCCCAAATATATGGCAATTTAAAATACATTCCTTGTCCTTTTCCCTATTTTGTCCTCTAGTGATAGCATTATAGCCCTTTTGTCTTTAGTAGATTTCTTTTTCCCTTTGTTGTGGCTACATGGTGAGGAAATCATCATCAATAACCGGCTTTCCCTCGCTTTTCTTGATAGTAGCATATTCTATGAACTTCAAGATTAATGCTTGGAGCTTATCCCACTCTAAAATATCAGATTAAAGCATCTAAAAGTTAAAGTTTTTGGATCTTCGGGTGATTGTTTCCCAATCTCCATCATACTTGGCTACATTTTTTACTATCTGCTTAGACTGGGTGAAGGTATGAGTAGCAAAACCCATAAAATCTGTTGTAAGATCACTAGTCGTTCCATCTTCCATTTTCTTGTGAAAATGGGGCCTAACTTTTTCTGGATCTATCTCAACAGTAGGCATATCATAATCTGTCATCAGCTTTAAGTACTCTTCACATGCCCCTTTGATTTATTTTACCCAATCCAAATCATGTTCCAGTTCATGAAACACCTGCTCCAATATCTCCTTTTTGTGGTACAGGCCCAGTTTCCAATTTTCCACAAGCCAGAAATCATTTTCGACCATCGCAAGCTCTTTCTTTACAGTTTTTCCAGGCAACTTGAGGATTGGTTCAATCTTAGGATATGTGATCCTATGTATTTCTAGAAAATTGGTGCAAGTCTTCTTTATTTCTTCGAAATATTTCCGCACATCTAGAAATTTATTTTCTATCCTAATAGCACGTCCAATGCCCATATTTCCATCGTAAAGAACCTGTTGAAACCAATCCTCTGTGGCATTGGTCCAACTCTTCCTTTTCTCTAGCTTATTAATATGCTCCTCTGAGAGCAGTACTGGGGTAGCCATGGAAATTGTGGGGAGCTCATCAGTTGAAGACCATTGTTGGATGTATGTTGTCAAATCGGCCACCTGTGCCTTCAGCTCATCTTTGGCGGTCTTGTCTTTGTTCATTTGGTGCACTATGGTGGGAATGGATCCTTGAAGATGATCTATATTTTTCTCCCTTGTTGATGTCCCAAGATCAATGGTAGAAATATTATAACTGATCCCCTCCTCGCCCACTACTAGGGTGGAAATTTGCATGGTCCTCGATCCCAAGGTGTCCATGGTTAGCTAGGATCTTACCTTCGGCTTCTTCTTCTTCTTGGTACTTATCTATGCTCAAGCCAGGATGGCCTCCAATCTTGCCTTGGGGTCCGTTGGTGCTGGGATTTTCTTCTCTAATTGTTTCTCGAACCATTCGGGCATCTGAGTTTCTCTTTTAGGAGATTCATGAATCTCCTATTCCTCATGGGCTAGTTGCATTTGTGATGTTTTATCACTTGAGGTATCTTTCTCTAGCCTTTCCCCCTCTTCTTCATCTGAATCATGCACAACAATTGTCACCTTTCCTGGGGATGTGGCAACCTCATGCCTTTGGGGGCTATCTTCTTCTTCTTATTCATGTTCCTGCTCTCCATGATGTTCCAACCCTTGATCTTCTCTTGTTTCGGTTTCCCCTTCAAGCTTACTTTCTTCTTTCTCCTCCTCCTATTCGTCATGAAGAGACATCTCTTCATTAGGCTTGATTCCTTGATCATGTTCCCCTATTGGAGACTTAGTGGCCTCCACCTCTATGTCGGAAACCCTCTCTTTGATGATAGGATGTCTTCCAACCTCTTTCTCTTCAATTTCCTTGAGTTGTCGAGGCAACTCCTCTTTGAGATCAGGATCAAAGGTCTCTTCAATAATCTCTACATTTGGATCCTCATCATCTGACTCAAAGGATTCATAGACAACCTCATCAATTACTGGGCACTCAATTAAGGGATGCTCATGATAGTCATATGTCTCCTCCTCCAACCTTTTGGCTGCTTCCCTCTATTGTTTCTCCAATTCCTCATAAATTTGCATGGTAGCCTCCATTGAGGTGGCTCAGTAGGAGGAGGAGGAAATAGGAGACCAGTTATAGGATGGGAAATGGCAGCTTGCATTGTGGGGTTTACGAACATCCCAGAGAGTTTTGACGACATATTTTGCATGTACTTGGTAAAAGACTTTGGGAGGGTGAGACCAGGCATTATGGTTTTTGCAGTGGTAGTCTGTAGAGATAATGATGGAGACATGGATAATGAGGAGAGTGGAGAGGTAGTGGCCAAAGAGGATTCCATGGTTATGACTTTTGTTGTAGAAGAGGTAGAGGCAAGGTGGATAGAAATATCCACCGCGGGCAGAGAGGAAACAACTGTTGCCTGTGGGATAAGTGGTGTGGTAATAGAAATAGTAGTGGTTGTGGCTGGGGCAGCAAACACAATAGGTGGGGACTTTGGTTGCTCCTCTCCCTCATGGAGCAGGTCCTCTTGGATAGTAGGCATCCCTATGAAGCTTCCTGATCTCTTTGGTTTCTTTGAAGTCTCAACTTCTGCAGTCTTCCTTGGAGACTGTTTAGATTGGGGCTAATACTCAGCCACCTCCTTTCAATTATTTCATCTTGTGAGGGGGGGAGATGTTGAGGTTTCTCATGTTGAAGCGTTGTCAGTAGCAGCATTGTTGGCTTCGCCCTTGTGTGGATGTTTGGGCTCAACAAATGTAAGCTCTATCCATTGTTGCTTTAATTGGGTGAGTAGCCCATCAATCCATTGCTTAGTCCTCGCCTCAACAAGCTTCGTGATAATATCGAGGTCATTGACCTCTTCCTCATTCCAATCTATTTCTAGTAATGGTAAATTGGAAATGACATTATA
This sequence comes from Sequoiadendron giganteum, assembly GCA_007115665.2. Taxonomy (NCBI): domain Eukaryota; kingdom Viridiplantae; phylum Streptophyta; class Pinopsida; order Cupressales; family Cupressaceae; genus Sequoiadendron; species Sequoiadendron giganteum. The sequence continues at coordinate 679,942,112 of CM021100.1, read as the reverse complement.
TTGTGGGTCTATCACCATGCTTTCCTCTTCCACCACTTCCATTGGCACAGGAAACAACTTAACCATTTTGACGAAGTAGGCCGTCATGCGCATATACTACTACATACGCACCTCCTTGTCATTCTTGTAATTTTCCTAGAAGAACTTGACATTATGCACGTGGGCATACTCTACCCCCACCATCTTTCTTAACTTGCCATACGTGTCCATCCGCAGTCAAGCAGTATAAAGCTTTAAATTATACTCATTCAACTCCTTGTCAAAGTTTTATGCACATTGAGAAGTATGGAGCTCATATTGTCCTTGTCCAAGGGTCAGGGGATAGGGAACTCCTGCTTGGTTTCTTTTTCTCAGAAGGTGTGTGATCATTGCAGCTGCCTAGAGACTTTGAGCAATATTATCTGGTCATTAGGATACCAGGGCAACTTATAAGGTTTATCTAAGAACCCTTCATCTCAAATATAAGTGAACTTGGGGAATTGTAGAAATAGGAAAGTGAACTGGTGGATGAAGGCATGAGCACTATGCAAGACTCTCCTTTTAGGATCACCCCCATGCAATCTGATGACATGGCCTGTAGGCATTGTTGACCCTGTAGTACTCCCTCTTGAAGTTTCTATATTGAAGTTGGGGGTACTTGTCATATACTTTCATCTCTATTCATGGGTTTGGGCTGGGTGCCGCAAATAAACCCCTGTAGTGGGCATGATCGGCAAGCAATTACATAAGATAAGAGGTCATATAAAACTTTGATGTCTTCTTTATGGCCATAAACTAATCATGTAGGCATTTGTTGATTATTCCCTCCCAATAGAAAAAAGTGTCTCCTTGGATGATTTCTTCAATGAAATAAAACATCCAGTCCTGGAAGTAAGCCATGGTTGGGAGGCCCATAGCCCTGCTCAGAAGAGTAACCAAGTCATGGTAATCTTCAAAAAATTCACTTCGAAAGAGGTCATGGGGCACTTTGTTAGCACTACCCCTCTTGTCCTTCAGCCAATGTTGATTAATCAATTTTCTACATTTGAGGGGATCTTCATCCCACATCTACTTGCCATATTCCATGGACGTTTGCTCCATTTTGGTGAAGGTAGGGATGTGGAAGGTATGTCTAATAGACTTGGAAAATAAGTCAGCCAATATGTTTTTGTCCCTATCCACGATGGTTCTAGTCTCCTCCTCGTATGCCTCTCTGTAAGTCTTTACAAGCATAGGAGCAATAAGGGCTAGTGGGAATCCTGTAGCCTTAGCCAATCCACTGCCTCTAATTTTTCAGGCATTCTTTGTCTTGGGATTGATCCTAACCCTTCATTTGAATTCATCGATGTTTATGTTCCCCAAGTTGGTATCTGCAATATCTTTCCATTCTGTGAGGACCTTGGAGTTAAGGGGCTGCCCTTGGAACTTGTACTTCATCTGGTCCTTGTCTTCTTTGCCCCGAGGAGCCTTTGTGTTCTTCTTCCCTTTCTCTTTTTTGGTAGCCACCCTCAAGGATCCAATAGTAGGTTCCATATATCCTACAACCAAAGGAGCAGTAAATGATACAATCACAAACGACAAGGAACGCTAGCCAACATCCTGCAAATCAATGTTAGATAAGATAAATCATGCATAAAGATCCCTTTAAAGATTACCTTCACCTCTTGTTTGGGAGAATTTATGTAATGTGGGCCCAGGGGTAGGGACTTCCTTGGGCTGGTAGTTGTTTTAGTTTCTTCCATAAGAAATGACACTAGCAAGACGGCCTCCCACATACAGAGTTCTGCATTGTGGGATCCATTGAGGTGAAGGATGGTGGAACACGCGGATTGGAGGGCATGAGAGGACGTAAGGAGTTGGCCATTTGAAACGGTGAAGAGGGCATAGCGGCCTACACATGGAGTCTCTCGGCATTGGGCCCGCATAGGGTCATGGCAGTCAATCTTCATTTTCATTTGATTTGTTTTTCACTCGACGGTCGAACAGAACCACGGGATCCGCAACGCGAGCGGATGAGAGCTGAAGGCCACTGAAATGGCAGAGGGGTGACGGAGTTTCGCAGACGGATGTCCGCAAGACCTCAACCGTGAAACTTAAGTTTTTCTTGTTCTAACCTTTAGCGGCTTTATGGGTAATGAGGTCTGATGGTCAGTAGGATGACATTAGGCTACCATTTGGAACAGCGATTAGAAATTGTCGAGAGTGGATGGAGGTCCGCATCAGCAGGCCCAAGAGAGGCGAAGGCAGGTGATTCTTTCACTGAGGATTTTGCAGTTTCTTGAATGGCAAAAGGGGAGGAGTGGGATCTGACCATCGAAATGGCAATTCTGAGAGGCCTTTTGAAATGACAAACCTGAAAGGGCTATGAATGGATGGACGTCCGCATAGTCAGGCCCAAGAGAGGTAGAGGACGAAAGGTTTAGACCATGAGAAATTAAGGTGTGCCTTTGGAACTATTTAAGTGGAACCCAATGACTGGAAGGACGTAGGGAGGTGGTCATTTGAAATGATGGTCCCAAAAGGGTGAGACACACAAGGAGATCTCCCCTGGTAGGTACGTGAGGGTGTTTGGGCGGCAATTTGATTTATACATCTTGAAGACTTAGTCGGCTAGGAGGGGAGGTTGCCCCAAGAAAGCGGACCCAACAAGGTTGGCGACTGCCTTAAAAGGTTGTGTTTTTGTGATGAGAGGGATGATTAAGAGAGTGGAACGAGCCCGTGGAGCGTGGATGCCACACCACAAGAACAATGACATGGTTGTTAAGTCCCAGAGGGGATCTAGCCATGATTTTTAAAGTTTTTAGGGTGTTTTAATTCATGGGTTTCACATGGAGGATGGCTTCTGACCTAGGTTCAATGTTTTAGATTAAAAACACTTAATCATATATCCAATTAAAAAGGGGAAAGGAAGACACATAAAAGGGTGGACATACCCGATGATCCCATGAAGAACACTGATGAAATGCATGAGGAAGATTCTCTAAGTGGCAAATGCGAGCTGTGGGTGCAAAGGTGGTTGTAGCTATGGTCTAAACTCCTCTGCAAAAAGAACTTCGGTGAAAATGACAGGTCGAGTAGGGTATATATAGGGATTTTGAGCATTTAATGCATGTAGTTAATGCTTGTACGACTGTCGATGAGTGGTTGAACGGTCACTTTAGGACAACGTCAGGGATGGTGAAGCCTGCCGTATGGATGGGCGTCACATGATCGTAGTTTAGAATGGTCGATGATGAAAAGGAGCCAATAGAGATGTGGGTCTCGTAGGGCGAGAGGACACCAGGTGTCTTTCATCCAAAATGGCAAAGGCACAAGGGAATTTTGCACACAACAGCCTGCAAGGGCGGACCTGCACCAGCCCAAGGATGTCAACCTAGACTTATGACAGAAAATTTTGGGGAGGAAAAATCTGATTGACTCAAGGTGATTCTTCAAGGGCTCCTCAATCACTTAGAACTCAAAAAAGGGGAACGTGAAATGAGGCAAAGCAAAAATGACCCAGCACAAGCGAAAAAAGAGGGTTCACATTCCGAATGGGGTGTGTGTGCTACAAGCGCAACAAATGGTGACTCCACTGGGGAATGCTCCTAGCATTCTAAAGAAATATTCACTCTAAACCCAGAATCTCTAGTTTCGCAGACTAGAGGCCAATTTCGAACAGTAAACTAAGAAGCAGGTTGAGGATAGAATCCTAGGTTGAATCCTACTATGGGGTTATCATGGAAGTGTGTGCATGGTGAGTTCATTTCCTTTTCTCAAAAATTGTGCAAACAACCATTGATCAGGCAAGGGCAAGCTACGTAGATTGTCCAACCCCAAAAGTAATCTAGACATTGCTTTGTTGCCAATTAGGCGTCCATAGCCCCGATGGAGTTGTCGTTGTGACCCCATGAACATAGCACTACTACTAGCCATGCATCCATAACCCTAGTAGAGATATTCGCACACCCATATGGTTGCATAATTTTAAAGTTTCTTTCCTTTCTTTTGAGGTGTTCTTTTGCAATACTTTTCTTTTTTTCTCAACCGTGTAAGCATTGAAGCTCAAAACGGGTTTGGAAATCACAATGGTCACTAGAGCAGACTTAAGATTTTTCACATGTCTAGCCCTCCCAACGATCATCACATAATTCTTCATAAACTTTTAAAGTGTGCTTTGTGTATGATCCATGATAAGCGTAAAAGATTCAAACAAGGACACAATCCTATATTAGTCCTAAGTTCAAAGGAGGAAACCAAAGCCTAGGGTGTTCAAAAATCAGTAATTGGGAATGAAGTCTTATCAAGAGAACAAACAAGAGTGGGCAGCAAGATGAACCATTCGTCAAGCCAAGCATGGCCACCACAACAGAAACGAAGAGGCACCCTCATCAAATCAAAACAACTGGGGGGACGGGAAAAATGAAACAAAAGAAGAACAACAAAGCAAGGAGACCTAAACTAACCTATATACAAGTATTTACAGCAATAGCTCAAAGAGAGCTCAAGCTTGGAAGTAATGCTCTAGGTGTTGCCCATTGACAGGCAAAGGGACATCTTCACCAGTTAAATTCCTTAGGCAAAAAAAATTGTCTCCAAGAATTTTAGCAATCTGAAAGGGGCCAAGCTAGAGCTTGTCAAATTTTTCATGTCCCCCTTTCTTTTTATGGGCCTTGTCCCAGTACAGGACCAAACCAGCAATTCTAAAGTCCTTTAATTTGGCTCGGTGATCGAACCATATTTTAAAAATGCCCTGATGTTTGGTGAAATTTTCTATTGCACAGTCACGCACTTCTTCTAAATGTAATAACTTAGCTAGACGAGCTTCCCTACGATCTCCTTCTTCATAGAAGGTGTTAATGAAATGAAGGGTGGGGATCCTTAGGTGAATTAAAAACACGGGCTCAAGACCATAAATGAGGTGGAATGGGGAATATCCTAAGGCGGCCTTATGACGAGTACGATCTTCCCATAGAGAAAAACGGAGTTGGGTGTGCCAATCCTTAGGATTCCTATCAATCAACTTTTTAATTACCGTGATCAAGTTCTTGTTGGTGGATTCAGCAAGGCCATTGCCTTGGGGATAGTAATTAGATGAGAACTTGAGGGAAATTCCATAATCAAAGGACCAACTAGCAAATTTAAGTGAGGAAAAGGCAAGGCCATTATCACATACCAATGCATATGGGCAACCAAAATGATTTAAAATAAAGCTTTCCAAAAAATTTATAACTACCTCAATTGTGCATTGCCTACAAGAAATGGCTTCAGTCCATCTAGTGCACTAATTATAAGCAGTTAGAATGTACCTATGTCCTGTAGATGATCGAGGGCTTATTAGACCAATGAAGTCATGTCCCCACTGTGCGAACAATCTCACCTCTAGAATTAGTTGCAATGGGACAGAAGCATTATTTTCCCTAGTTGGTGCGGTCTAGCATACATGGCATGTGTGTACATAATTATGAACATCCTTGAAGACTATTGGGCCAATAGTACCCTACCCTTAGGATTTATTGTGCGGTAGAAGGACCAGAACCATGACCAATACCAAACTTGTCATGAAACTCCCTCAAGGCCCGATCTACCTCCTCTTTGCCAACACATCTCAAATAGACACCCTCATGATTCCTTTTGTATAGTATGGATCCCTGCAGCATGTAGCTACTACTTTTCAGCCTAAGGGCACATTTCTATACTCCCTATAAGTTGGATGGGAATTTATGGTTCAACAAGTAATAAACAGTATCGCCATACCATTTCCCTGGGGAGACATCCTCAAGTTGATATTGTTGAACTATGAGCTCAGGCCTGACTTCTGCTGTTGCTTTAGCCATCATTCGGGTGAGGTCTTGTCCTCTTACTAATTGCATTGGATGAATCTCCATGTCGTATTCTTCCAATAGAGTGACCCACTTCACTCCCCTTTCACCCAAATCATTTTGCATTAGTAGTGTCTTTACTATTGGGTCAGTCATAATGGCGAATACTTTGTTGCGTAAGATATAATGCCTGGATTTTTTGATGCCCCTAACAAGAGAATATGCTTGCTTTTCCACATTTTGATATCTGAGCTCAACATATTTTAAGGGATCACTCATCAAGGCAATTGGGTACTCATCTCCATCATCATCCTTCTGAGTCAATATGTTGGTGAAATGAATTATTTGAAGCAAATGAGTAGATGTAGAAGGGATTTAGGTAATTCAGACTGACCAATATAGGTGCATCAGCAATGGATTTCTTGATTTCTTCGAAGGCTTTATTTTCTTCTAGGGTCCACTCAATCTTGGCATCTTGCTTTAACATGGCATTGAGAGGGTTGACGATCTCAGCAAAATATATGATGAATTTTTTGATGAAATTTATCTTTCCAAAGAAAGACTTCATCTCTTTCTTATTGTCTGAAGGTTGGATCTTCAAGATGTATTGGATGCGCTTGGGATCTATGGAAATTCCTCGTTCTGAAATAACATGCCCGAGCAACCTACCTTCTATGACTCCAAAGATGCATTTCTTTGGATTCAGGGATATCCTAAATTCTCTACACTTTTGGAAGACCTTACATAGATCAGAGACATGGTCTCCCCTATTATTTTAAAATATCGTAAGATCATCCATATAGATAATGATGCATTTACCAATGATGTCATTGAAGGAAATATCCATTGCCCATTGAAAAGTGGCCCTGACATTGATCAACCCAAAAGGCATCCTCTGGTATGCAAAGGTTTCCCACTTGGTGATGAATGATGTTTTGTGCCTATCTTCACACTGCACCATTACTTGATTGTACCTAGAGTATCCATCTAGGAAGGACATCATCTGAGAACCATTAACTATTTGTAGCACTTCATCCAACAATGGCACTGGATAGTTATCTTTCTCAGAAGCTCAATTGAGGTTGCGGAAATCCACACATAATCTGGTTTTCCCATTATTCTTCCTAACCAAAACCAAGTTTTCCACTCACATGGAGTGTCAAACCATGAATATGATCCTGGAAGACATCAGCTTTTGTATTTTTTTGTAAATAATTGGCTCCAACAAGGCATTGACAAGGCGTTGCCCCTGTCGAAATGGTCACACATCCGGCCTAAGAGGAATAGTGTGTGTGATGATTGATGTGTTGTATGTTTTTAGATCCTCATAGCTCCAAGAAATGACGTTGAGGTACTTTTGTAAAGCATCAAAAATGACTTTCCTTTCCTCTGGAGTGCACACCTTACCAATGAGAACATTTTTAACATCCTCAGTGGTGTCCAGATTGTGGGTGTCACACTAGCTGCTAATGGAGTCTTTCTTTGCCTACTGATCTGATCCAGATCAAATATCCGCTCCAACTAGATCATACCCCTTAGGATGGTGTTGGTCTTAAGGTTCATAACTCCTTCTATATCCAGCTTAGCCTCCTCAGGCTCAACCTCATCAATTATTTGGGTAGCAAACATGCAAGAGCTTGTGATGAACTCCAAGATGTGTTTGTCATCATTAAACACTTGAAAATTTTCCACATTATCTAGCATGGATGGAATGGAGGTGAGATCAACAATGAATCTCTTGAGACCAAATTGTGATAAGGGCTGCAGGGTGCTAGTTACCTAGGCTAAAGCATTGGCAGTGTAGTTTTGAGAGTGTGGGATCAGCTAGATGTTAAACGCATCTAGACCTTCCAAGAGATCCCATACTCTATGCATGTAGTTGGTTAGTGTTCGGTCATAGCAAGAATAGAGCTTCCTTACTTGTTTCATGACTAGCTCAGAGTCTCCAAAGACTTGCAACATTTTTACCTTCTTCTATAAAGCCATTAGGAGGCCAAGGACCAACACCTCATATTCTACTACATTATTTGTGCAATAAAATTGAATTCTATGAGCAGCAAAATACAACTTACCCGTGGGGCTGATCAACTCGAAACCAGCTTTGACTCCTTGCTTGGACTTGGACCCATCAAATTGCAACGTCCAGAACTTGGAATAATCTTCGACCCTGGAACCAACAAACCTGGTTTTTGCTTTTGATGACGTCTTTACCTCAGTAACTTCTAGGAATCGTGTGGGCTCAAAGCGGTTCTAATCCGATGGTTTCAACTGAGCCTTCTCCTTGGGAGAGACTTGTCCCTTGATGTATTCAATTGTTGTTTGGCATGAGCAACATTCAAATTTTGAATGGGCAGCATTGTGTACCCTGCACCAGCTAGGTAACAGGAGTTCCTGAAAATTCATTCTCGCCCCCAAATTAAGCCGATCCTGCACACACTTTTCCATAAAATCTTGGAAACCATCTAGCAATCCACAGCTGCCAACCTCACAAGAGTCCTCGTCATCTGACTCAATCAACATTTATGTACTTTGAGGAGTGTGGACCAAGCCAACAGGTGGACTGCATAATAAAAGGGAATCCTTGGTTCCTTCTTCTTCATAGCATTCTTTCTCATCTGAATATGATACAGGGCAGTAATTCCCTAACTCTATTTTAGCAAACAGCACCTCGTTCATGTTGTTGTATTCTGTAATCATGAACTTCATGCATGGCTCCCGATCAATACGGATTTAATTTGGAATTCCCTTCCATGGCACCTAGAGGTGGGAATAGTCTATGGCAACATGCCCATTCAATGCTCATGTGAAGTCCCTTCCAAAGATGATACCATAGGTGTTAGGAATATTAGCAACTTGGATGTCAATTGTTTGTTGTCTTTGTCGATCAAAAGCAATTTGCATAGGGATCCTATTGATTTCACCAATTATGTTGATTTCCATTTTATCAAGTCGCGTCACCTTACACTGGGAAGGAGTTGGAACTATTCCCAAGGCTTTGCACACGCTCAATGGCATGACATTGGTGGAGGCCCCCAAATCCAGCAAACAATTATGAAGATTCTTCCCAAATACCCTAATGGTAGTCAGGAAGGGAGAGGTTTCTAATTTTCCTTGGAACAACCCTCTGAAAATGTCGACTTGGGCCACCTGACCTTTGTCTTTATCATTTCCCTTGCTTTGGGTTTGGACCTATTCGGTTTCCTTGGTGGGTGGTTTGTTTTCCTGCTGATTTGAAGGCATATCAGTTTTCTTTTTGAGAACCTATTAGATGACAGGCTCACTCTGTGAGTCCTCAGAGGAGACCTTCTTGGTGGGTGCTTCTTGATTCGATTTGGATGAATGGGTCCCATTAATCATTCTGAAAAAATTGTTTCTAATAGTTGGGACCTTGAGCAATTCGAAGTTAGACACGCTTAGCTTGACCTTCTTAAATTCTTTTGCAAAATATTCTCCCATTTGCTCAATTTTGACATCATAAGTAGTACTTTGGGAGGGGCTAGTGGTCTGGTTTTGGTTTTGGTTCTACTACGTATTCTTGTTAAAGTATCATGTGGCTACATGGGGATAGCCTGAATTTTTGCTAGCATGCGGGTCATGAGGGGTACTAAAGTTGTTAGGTTGGGTGGAGGTCATGAAAGGACCACTAGCATGCCCACCTACCTGTCTATTTCTAAGATCATAAGGGGTAGTCCTTTAGTGAAACATGTGGAATTCATCTTCTCTTAGCTCTTCTTCATCTACGAGACCATTATCTATGGAATTAAAGAGCTCAGAAAAAGCACTTTCGGTACTTACCTCCTCTGCTTTCTCATTTTTTGGGGCGACATCTTCCTTTTTCAGCATGTTGCTCTTAGTCTTTGAGAAAGGAGCTTGATTGACCACCAATACCAAAGAATCATATGGTTCTGAAGGAACAATATCCCAACACCTCGAGCTATCAATGGAATTCTGGACTTCTATCTGGAAAATTTTAGTAGCCGTCTGGAATTTTGGACAGTCCAATTCAGAATGCTTGCTTGTTTTATGGATGTGGTACCAACGGGACAAGGAAGCCTCAGCTAGGTATACCCCACTCATGGTCTTGTCATTTTTTCTAGGTTGTTGAAGAGGTGTGGGAACACCTCCATTGTTTAGCCTTGTGTTCCACGTTCGTTTTGTCTTTGGGAAGGCCTTTTGTCAAAGTTATGCCCCAAATTTTGGCTTCTTTACTAACTATGTCTAGAAGATGTACCAGCATCACGATTGTCACAACCATCACAGTTGTCACAGTTGAGGTTGGTCTGGATGCTTCTTTGTGAGGCTTGCAATTGATTGTTCTATATCCTTAACTGTGTCATCTCCATAGACATTTTCTTAATCATTTTTGTGAGCTCATTGATTCGGTCATTCTCTGTGTTGTCTGGCTACGAGGTTGAATTCTTAAGGAAAACCAGTTGTGCTACCGACAGATTTTGGTGAGCAGGTGGGAATTCAGAATCTTGAAGGTATGCTAGCACATGGGGTAGCTTAACGTGACCTTACTATTGTTGGGGTTGTAGATATTGAGGCACAAGTGGTGTATGATTTATAGGTTTCCCTGGGTGAGGCACTATGGGAAGATACGGTACTCGATTCATGAGGGATGCTTGATGCTGCAGAGCCTAAGTAAGCCCTTGAATCTATGTGAGATGAGGAACTTGCCCCAAGGATGGAAGCGGGCCAGAGATATTATGTCCTAAGTAAGTGTTGGCTATGACGGCCTCCGCATAGGCATCCACCAATCTAGCAGGAGGTGGTCGCATCCTTTTCACTAATCCTACAGTGAGGTTGTCCAATGCTGCTTAATAGACAAGAAGGGTAGCGGCATCATTGAACACATATAGGGGCTACAACCTGGTATATGCTCGGTGGAACCAGTCATTAAAGGATTTAATCTATTCATTGATTTCCCTCTAGACAGACATGAACTATCGGTACAACTTTGAAGGGCTGATTGGGATCTTGAACTTTTGCAAGAAAGCGTCCTTTAGAAGGTCCCACGTGTTGATTGATCTCGTCGGCAAGTGGACGTACTAGTAAAAGGCATGCTCCCCCAAGGAGGAGGGGAAGAGTCGGCAAGCAACATCCACATGCATGATCTTCATGTTCTTCAAGGCAATCTGAAAAAATCTTAATGTGTTCCTTTATTGTCATCTACAGATCCTGAGGGTTGAACTTCATGCAAAAGCTCTTTGGGTTCTTTTGCATATCATGGTAGAGGTTGAAAGCCAGAGGAAATGGATTGTTGCCTAACCACGCCATAGGAGGTGGAGGTGGAGGAGGTTGCACCAGATTGACTTGGGGCTATAAAGGAGTAGCAATAGCTATAGGGACAGTGCCTAAGAAAGGAGTTGTGTTGGGCCAAAAGGCAGCACCCAAGTTGTGGGAAGTAGCAACTTGGAAGACTGTTTTAAATGGCTACGAGGAGAAATGTGTTGCCAAGGGAGAAGGAGAAGGCAAAGGTGAATGTATGGAAGGAGAGGATGGTGATGAAGGTGAAGCAGGTTGGTCGGATGCACTGGAGGTGGATACTTCCCCTCTTTTAGCTCTTCTAGCTCACCTTGGGGTGTAGCTCTTGAAATTCCATTTTGTTTGGTGTGGACCTTAATACTCTGTAAAATATTTTTGGGGAGAATGATCTAATTTGATCTAGCTTAGCTCCAAAGAAGCCCTCCTTATAGTACCAATTTTGTTGATGTTTCTTTTATCACTTTCTCAACACAAGTGATGCATAGCTGCATCACGTCTCTTGAAAGGAAATCTCCAACAACAAGTTGTTGAGAATTACCCCAAGGTCTCTCGGGTGTCAGGTCATGACATACATTGAATTTCTCAATGGTTTAAATGTGAAATTTTTGGTAATCACAGGGTAGACTTATGGAAGTTAGGTTGGAAGGGAATTGGTTCAACTAAGGGAGTTCTTTGAAATGGGAAGCTACTTGCACGATTGTTATAGGTTCGAACAATAGATTTGAACTCCTATTTTAGCTTTAGATTTGGCTTTACAATGTGCAATGAACCTTAGCATAGGTAACTATTCAAAAAAAAGGAAAAGGGGTAGGGAAGAAAGGAGGTTCCTGAATTTGCAACTAGTAATGAATAGTGATCATGGAGGGTTCTACTATGGACAACTTCCCTGAAACAAAATTTCACTTAACCAAATTTTATCACAGTATCATGGAATTTGTGCAAGCTTCTAAGGACTGCAAATATTCAACCATTCATTCATCATAAACATGCATGAATAAAAGATAGAAGTTTGGAGCAACTTTTAGTTTATGCCTAGACTAACTTTACACAGCCAACTACCATCAGCAAATAGCCAAAAGTATGGACAAGAAAGGCATCAACACAATAGAATACTACACAACCATTGAACAACATCAACTACTCTATCAAAGCAAACTAAAACAACTGAGACAGGAAAGTAAATCTTTCTAAATCAGCTAACTATGGGAGATGAACCATGCAACATGCAATAGAAACTCAAGAGTCCACCAAAAGCCAATGAACTTCTATTAATGTTTTTGCAGCATGCCTTTACAACAACTCAACTCTCTTAAAATGAGAGGAGGAGACCCCTATTTATAGTTTTCAAAAAGAAAAACATGTGGCCAAGATTAATTTGCATTGTGTGGCTAGAATTCACTTTACATTAGGGTTTCACCTACCCCCAAATATATGGCAATTTAAAATACATTCCTTGTCCTTTTCCCTATTTTTTCCTCTAATGACAGCACTGTAGCCCTCTTGTCTTTAGTAGATTGTTGTTTTCCCTTTCTTGTAGCTACGTGGTGAGGAACTCATCATCAATAACCGGCTTGCCCTCGCTTTTCTTGATAGTAGTGTATTCTATGAACTTCAGGATTAATGCTTCGAGCTTATCCCACTCCGAAATATTAGATTGAAGCATCTGAAAGTCAAAAATTTTGGATCTATGGGTGATTGTTTCCCAATCTCCATCATAATTGGCTACATTTTTCACTATCTGCTCAGACTGGGTGAAGGCACGAGCAACAAAACCCATAAAATCCATTGTAATCTCACCAATGGTTCCATGTTCCATTTTCTTGTGAAAATGAGGCCTAACTTTTTCTGGATCTATCTCAGCAGTAGGCATGTCGTAATCCGTCATTATCTTTAAGTACTCTTCACGTGCCCCTTTGATTTCTTTTATCCAGTCCAGATCATGTTCCAGTTCATGAAACACCTGCTCCAATATCTCATTTTTCTGGTTGAGGCCTAGTTTCCAATTTTCCACGAGCCAGAGATCATTTTCGACCATCGCAAGCTCTTTATTTATAGTTTTTCTAGGCAACTTGAGGATTTCCTCAATATTAGGATATTTGGTCCTATGGATTTCAATAAAATTGGTGCAAGTCTTCTTTATGTCTTCGAGATATTTCCACACATCCATAAATTTATTTGTTGTCCTAACATCACATCCAGTGCCCATATTTCCATTGTAAAGAACCTGTCGAAACCAATCCTCCATGGCCTTGGTCCAGCTCTTCCTTTTCTTTAGCTTATTAATATGCTCCTCTAAGAGCAACAGTGGGGTAGCCATGGATGTTGTGGGGAGCTCATCAGTTGAAATCCATTGCTATATGTATGTTTTCAAATCAGCCACATGTGCCTTCAGCTCATCTTTAGTGGTCTTGTCTTTGTTCATTTGGTGCACTATGGTCACAATGGGTCCTCGAAGATGGTCTATCTTTTTCTCCCTTGTTGTTGTTCCAAGGTCAATAGGTAGAAATATTATAACTGATCCCCTCCTTGCTCACTACTGGGGTGGAAATTTGCACGGTCCTCGATCCTAAGGCATCTATGGTCAGCTGGGATCTTACCTTTGGCTTCTTCTTCTTCTTGGTACTAATCTGTGCTCAAGCCAGGATGGCCTCCAATCTCACCTTGGGGTCCATTAGTGTTGGGATTTTCTTCTCTAATTTCTTCCCAAGCCATTCGGGCATTTGAGTTTCTCTTTTAGGAGATTCATGAATGTCCTCTTCCTCATGGGCTTGTTGCATCTGCAATGTTTTATCGCCCACAGTATCTTGCTCTAGCCTTCCCCCCTCTTCTTCATTTGAATCGTGCACAAATATTATCACCTTTCTTGGGCATGTGGCAGCCTCATGCCTTTGGGGGCTATCTTCTTCTTATTCTTCATGTTTCTGCTCCCCATGATGTTCCAACCCTTGATCTTCTCTTCTTTTGGTTTCCCCTTCAAGCTTACTTTCTTCTTTCTCCTCCTCCTATTCATCATGAATAGACATCTCTTCATCAGGCTTGAGTCCTTGATCATGATCCCCCATTGGAGACTTAGTGGCCTCCACCTCTATGTCGGCAACCCTCTCTTTGATGATAGGTTGTCTTTTAGCCTCTTTCTCTTCAATTTCCTTGAGCTATCTAGCCAGCTCCTCTTCGAGATTAGGATCGAAGGTGTCTTCAATAATCTTTGTATTTGGATCCTCATTATCTGACTCAGAGGATTCATAGATGACCTCATAAATTACTGGGCGCTCAAATAAGGGATGCTCATGATAGTCATCCATCTCCTCCTCCAACCTTTTGGTTGTTTCCCTCTGTTGTTTCTCCAATTCCCCTGAAATTTGCATGGTATCCTCCATTGAGGGTGGCTCAAAAGGATGAGGAGGAACTAGGAGACCAGTTATAGCATTAATGGAAAATTGGCAATGACATTATACCATGGGTCTATCACCGTGCTTTCCTCTTCCACCACTTGCTCTAGCATAGGAAACAACTTAAACCATTTTGATGAAGTAGGCCATCATGTGCATATACTGCCGCATACGCACCTCCTTGTCATCCTTGAAATTTTTGCATAAGTCCTCGACATTATGCAGGTGAGAATACTCTACCTCCACCATCTTTCTTAACTTTCCATATGGGTCCATCCGCAACCAAGCAGTATAGAGCTTTAAATTGTACTCATTCAACTCCTTGTCAGATTTTTCTGCACATTGAGAAGTATGGAGCTCATATTGTCCTTGTATGAGGGTAAGGTGATAGGAAACTCCTGCCCGATGCTTGTCACTCAGAAGAGTGTGTGATCGTTGCAGCTGCCTAGAGACTTCAGGCAATATTATCCAGTCATTAGGATACCGAGGCAACTTATAAGGTTTATCTAGGAACCCTTTAGCTCGGATATAAGTGAACTTGGGGAATTGTAAAAATAGGAAAGTGAACCGACGGATGAAGGCATGAGAAATATGCGAGACTCTCCTTTCAGGATCACCCCCAAGCAATATGATGACATTGCATGTGAAGGCATCATTGACCCTGTAGTACTCCCTCTTGAAGTTTCTATATTGAAGTTGGGGGTACTTGTCATATAATTTCAGCTCTGTTCATGGATTTGGGTTTGGTGCCACAAATAGACCCCTATATTGGGCACGATCGACAAGAAAGTACACAAGATAGGAGGTCATATAAAACTTTGATGTCTTATTTACGGCCATAAACTAATCATGCATGCAGTTGCTAATCATTCCCTCCCAATAGAAACAAGTGTCTCCTTAGATGATTTCCTCAATGAAATAAAACATCCAATCTTGGAAGTAAGCCACGGTTGGGAGGCCCATAACCTTGCTCAAAAGATTTACCAAGTCATGGTAATCTTTGAAAAAGTCACTCCAAAAGAGTTCATGGGGCACCTTTTTAGCATTACCTCTCTTGTCCTTCAGCCAATGTTGATTAATCAATTTTTTACATTTGAGGGGATCTTCATCCCACATTTTCTTGTCGTATTCCATGGACGTTTGCTCCATTTTGGTGAAGGTATGGATGTGGAAGGTATGTCTGATGGACTTGGCGGACAAGTCATCCAATATGCTTTTTCCCTGTCCACGATGGTTCTAGTCTCCTCCTCATATGCCTCTCTGCAAGAAATTACAAGCTCAGGAGAAATAAGGGTTGGTGGGAATCCTACAGCCTTAGCCAATCCACTACCTCTGATTTTCTCGGCATTCTATGTCTTGGGATTGATCCTAACACTTCATTTGAATTCATCAATGTCTATGTGCCCCAAGTTTTTATCTGAAATATCATTCCATTCTGTGAGGACCTTGGGGTTAAGGGGATGCCCTTGGAACTTGTACTTCATTTGGTCCTTGTCTTCTTTTCCCTGAGGAGCCTTTGCGACCTTCTTCCCTTTCTCTTTTTTGGTAGCTGCCCCTGAGGATCCAATAGCAGGTTCCATATATCCTGCAACTAAGGGAGCAGTAAATGATACAATCGCAAAGCATAAGGAACACTAGCCAACATCATGCAAAATACCATTAGATCAGATAAATCATGCATCAAGATCCCTTTAAAGATTACCTTCACCTCTTATTTTGAGAATTTGTGTAATGTGGGCCTAGGGTTACGGGCATCCCTGGGCTGGCAGTTGTTTCAGTGTCTACCATAAGAAACGACACTGGTAGGATGGCCTCTCGCGAACTGAGTTCCACATTGTTGGATCCGCGAAGGCGAAGGATGTTGGAACATGTGGGTTGGAGGGCACAGGAGGACATAAGGATTTGGTCGTTCGAAATGGCGAAGAGGCCACGATGTCCCGCACATGGAGTCCCACAGTGTTAGGCTCGCATAGGGTCATGGAAATCAATCTTCATTTTCATTTGATTTGGTTTTCACCCAATGGTCAAACAGAATCATGGGATTCGTATCGCAAGAGGATAAGAGCTGAAGGTCATTGAAATGGTAGAGGGGTGATAGAGTTCCACGGATGGATGTCCATTAGACCTCACCCGTGAAACTTAAGTTTATGTTGTTCTAACCTTCAACGGCTTTATGGGCAGTGTGGTCTGACGGTTGGGAGGATGAAATTAGGTAGTCATTTGGAACATCGAGGGGAAACTATCGAGAGAAGATTGAGGCCTGCATCAGTGGGCCCAAGAGAGGCGGAGGTGGGAAATTCTTTCACTAAGGATTTTGAAGTTTCTCAAATGGCGAAAGGGGGGAGTGGGATCCGACCATCAGAATGGTTGGTCTGAGAGGCCGTTTGAAATGGAAAACCTGAAAGGGCTATGAATGGATGGATGCCCGCATAGTCAGGCCTAAGAGAGGCAAAGGATGAAAGGTTTAGCCCATGGGAAATTAAGGTCTACCTTTGGAACTGTTTAAGTGGAACTCGATGACCAGAAGGATGTGAGGAGATGGTCATTTTAAATGAAGGTCCCAAAAGGGCGAGATGCACAGGGAGATCTGTCGTGGCGGGTTCGCGAGGGTGGTTGGACAAAAGTTTGATTTATACATCCTGAAGACTTAGTCAACTAGGAGGGGAGGTCACCCTGAGAAAGTAGACCTGACGAGGTCGGCAGACACCTTAAAAGGTTGTGTTTTCATGATGAGAGGGATGGTTGAGAGAGTGGAACGGGCCCATGGAGCATGGATGCCACACCACAAGAACAACAGTAGGGTTGTTATATCCCGAAGGGGATCCAACCATGATTTTCAAAGTTTTCAATGTGTTTTAATTTGTGGGTTTCACAAGGAGGATGGCTTCTGAGCTAGGTTCAATGTTTTAGATGAAAAACACTTAATTAGATAGCCGATTAAAAAGGGGAAAGGAAGACTCAAAAAAGGGCGGACATACCCAATGATCCCATGAAGAACACCGATGAACTCGACATGGAAGATACGCTAGGGGGAAGATGCAAGCTGCGGTCATGACGGTGGTTGTAGCTGCAGTCTGACTCTCCTCTGCAAAAAGAACTTCAATGAAAATGATAGGTTGATCTAGGTATATATAGGGATTTTGAGCATTTAATGAACATAGTTAATGCTTGTATGGCAGCTGATGAGTGGTTGAATGGTCACTTCAGGACAACGTCAAGGATGGCGGAGCCTGGTGGGTGGATGGTCGTCAAATGATAATCATTCAAAATAGTCGATGACAAAAAAGGAGCCAACAAAGGTGCGGGTCTCGCAAGGCGGGAGGATGCCAAGCATTCGCCGTCCAAAATGGAATAGGCACGAGGGAATTTCACACACAGTGGCCTGCAGGGGTAGACCTACACCATCCCAAGGATGTCAACCTAGACTTATGACTTAGAAAATTTGGGGGAGGCAAAATGTGATTGACTGAAGGTGATTCTTCAAGGGCTCCTCAATCACTTAGAACTCAAAATATGGGCATGAGAAATGAGGTGAAGCAAAAATGACCTAGCACAAGCGAAAAAAGAGGGTCCCCATTCTGAACAGGGTGTGTGTGCTACGAGCACAACAAATATGAACACTACTAGATCTAAAGATGAGAGTATCATATACATAATGCAATATACAATCTGAATCCATATGCCAACACCAAAATTATTTCAATAAAACCTCATTAAAAAAAGAATAAATTATAATGATCATCAAAGTTAAATCCATAATCACAAAATTAACAAGTGCAAGAAATTGAGGTATTACACCACCCTAAGATTAGGTTTACTCTTGGAAGCTTATAAAAAGGTGGGAGTATAGAGCCCTCAATTACATTTGTAGCGTCATAAATTGTCACCCATGACAATTTCACACTATGTTTTTCTCCCCCTAAGTAATTGGACCTAATTGTACACCTAATTTCCTAAATTATGCATTCTATAGCCCATTTGGATAATTATCAATAAAGACCATGTAGAAAACCAACGCAAATATTTAATATTTTTTCCCTAACACCTTACATCTTGCAAAATAGGGCTAAGACTAAGTCGCCCTAAGTGACTTGGTCCCCCTTTTTTACCTCCAAAATTTAATATGTTAGAGTCGACATTTTATTATTTGAATTTCAAATGTCAAATGTCGGCTACTGAGATTTAATTTTTTGGAAATTTGAATAATTGCATATAAATATCTAGTCATTACATCATTTAAAATATATCTATCAAGAAGGAGAAATATTGAGGAAGAATTATTTTCAAGAGTGGATTTATTACAAAAATTCAATATAAAAGCACCATGTCAAAGTGTATGTGAGTTTGTTCATGTTTATGTTATCATATTATTTGTGAGATCTAACCCTTGTAGGTCTTCAAGAAAAATCAAGCAAACAACAATCAAGATTTGGGGAGATGTGCATGACTTCACTCCTTCAAGGAAAATATTTTTGAGAGGTGAATTGTAGTTCATTGTTTATTCATCACTCATTTATAATTTAACCTCTATCCCTAAAAAGGATAAGCTCTATTTCATTGATATTGCCATTGTGGTGGTGGAAACACCAACATAGGGTTTGACCGAGGCAAGCCCCTATATGACACAACCCTTCCTCTCTCTTTGAATTTTCAAGTTTCAAATTTGAAGAAGATTGGGAGAAGTTTGAAGGTCAATTATTTATTGTTTCTTTCAAACCCTACACCTTGACAATACAAAAACTTAGTTATCTCGACACCCGACGAAGATTTGATAGTGTGATACCTAGGGGAAGAAGGATTTGATCTGGATCCAAAGGACTATGAAATCAAATACAAAATTCGATCACAAGGACACTGTCACCCTGGGTGACTTAGTCCTCCATTTTTAGCCCCAAATTTATATACAGGTGTATAGAACCCTACTCAGTATGTTTCCTAAGTTTGAATTTGTTTCTAACATTCTAGCTCTACTATTTTTGTATCAAAATAGTTGTTTGCATTATTAGCCTAGTAAAATCATTGCATTTCATTCAAAAATCCTTCCCAATTTTGGTCAATGGTATGTTGACTCACCTTTCAGGTTGTAATTTAATCTTATACCATGTCCAAATTCATCAAACCCCAGCAACCTCAGATCCTAAATGAAACACATTAGGAAAGGTGCCCCAAACCCTAGAGTAAAATCCTAGGGTTCCACATTTTCCTTCATTTTAGCACCACATCCTCCCAACAAGTTGAAGTCTCATCAAGTCAGTCCCACTAGATCCTTGATCCAAATCTTGTCCCCAAAGTACCAACCTTTGATGTTGCAATATATAAATGGGATCCAACTATGATTTTCAAAGTTTTCAATGTGTTTTAATTTATGGGTTTCACAAGGAGGATGGCTTCTGACCTAGGTTCAATGTTTTAGATGAAAAACACTTAATTAGATAGCTGATTAAAAAGGGGAAAGGAAGACTCAAAAAGGGCGGACATACCCAATGATCCCATGAAGTACACCAATTAACTCGACATGGAAGATACGCTAGGGGGTAGATGCGAGCTGCGGTCATGACGATGGATGTAGCTACAGTCTGACTCTCCTCTTCAAAAAGAACTTCGGTGAAAATGACAGGTTGATCTGGGTATATATAGGGATTTTGAGCATTTGATTCCCATAGTTAATGCTTGTATGGCGGCCAACGAGTGGTTGAACGGTCACTTCGGGACAACGTCAAGGATGGCGGAGCCCGGTGGGCGGATGGTCGTCAGATGATAATCGTTCAAAACAGTCGATAATATCAACTTAGAGAGAATCTTAAAACCCTGAAAAATAATACAATGATGAATGGATGGATGGGTCCTAGCTACAAGGCCTGATGAGGTACCCATGTACAAATAAAATAAATATCTCATAACTAGAGAAAAGGATAAAACAACATACTAAAACTCCTCACTAAAAGAGAGAAAAAAATAACTACACTAGTGAAAGAAGGATAAAAGGACTCAATGTGATCCCCCAAAGAATGCTTATATCACACAAGCACAATAGATGCCCCCAATAGGAGAGAGAAAATGGGGATGTAAACCCCCTCATAAAGAAAGATCTCTTGTGCCAATGATTTATGCCTAAATATAGAACACAATACATTTCCTACAAACAAATATTTCTCCCCTTAGGAAGAAACATATCCATTGGTGATTGGAGGAGCCATTCCCAAATAACGAAAGAATTATGAATCCAAATCCAAATAATGTGTGCCTCTAAAAAATTCTCAAGTGTCCACATGTCAGAATGAGATGAAGTCAATCCAAGAACTTTTGAAGGATGATGTAGAACAAGCTTCAAAGATGATGGAGATGATGGGCCAACAAGGATGATGTGGCTATCAACAAAGAGGAGATGAATGCCCTTAAATTAATCCTTCAAATCTACAATATGAAACTCTACAAATAAGGATGACATGTTTGCAAGATATGAATCACAAGTAGTTATTTCTGAAAGAAGATGAATTTCTTGTTACATTAAACCAATAGGGGTCAATAATGTAGTGATGCCAAGTTGATCAGAAACAAAAAAGAGATGGTGATTGTGTATCGATCTAAAGAGTGGGAACATGAAGAAAATTATTTGAACCATCAGAATATACAAAACCTATGATAAACTTAAGATTCTCTAAAGTATAGTCATCAAAGGATATATAATCTTCATTTTCAAGAGGAATGAGAATATACATTAAGATCCTTTGATAATGGAAAGATAAGATGGTCTCCATGGATCTCCCAAAGTAGATTCCAAAGTGTGTGGGGACAATCAATGTTTGATATAACACACATAGTGTCAAGATCAATACTAAAATAAATCACTCCTACAACATGATCACTGATAATAACCCATGTTGATCTAATCCCCGGTGTGTCTAGTATAGGTATGATTCCGTATAGATAAGGATAAATATCAAGCCACCTAAGATGTGTCAGGATGTTGTTTCACCAAGACTCATAATTATCCTTTTCCAGGATGACCATAGAAGGATGGATATAAAAACCCATGATACTTCCTCAAATGGGAAAGTAAAAGACAAAGTAGATCAAATGAAGTCATCTTACACAAAAAAATCCTTTCCTAGTGCCAAGATGTCTAATTAATTAAGCAGAATGTGAAATCACAAAAAATTAATGAAATGCACCAAGGGAAAATTTTGGAAAAAGTGCATGGATGGATTTGAACAACTCTGAAATACCTTTCCAACACCGCAAGAATCACATAAATAGAATACAAAGGTGAAAATTTATGAGCTTGAAAGAACAAAATGATGATTTTAATTTTACTAAGAATAAAATGAACCAATAGAAAAATATGATGATGAGACCTATACCATTGGAAAGTACACAAAACTAGCTTTTTGACAATATCTTGTTTTCTTGATACCAACATCATATGCTTGAGTTATAGCAAAAAATAAAAAATAGCTCCTTTAGAGAAAATGGGGTCTAGGAGGGGACCAAGAAGGTGGCATAGGTCTGATATCATGCCAATAAAATATGCTCTTCTCACCAGTATAATCCTTTGGCTGGTCAAAAAACAAGTCACCAAAAAAATTTCCAATGGATGGAATATTCCTTTTGATGGAAAAATATTCTCAAGTCAAAAGAAAGGTGGAGTGAATATTCTTCAAACCTCAAAATATTCCATGAGGATGTTGGTTTGTCAATAAAATTTGGTGAGATTGAAATTTTATTGGACTATCAGTGGTTGAAGAACACCTTCAGATAGGGCTGGTCTTTTCTAGTTGTTGTGAAGTACTCTACATCACAAGGAAAGTACCCTACAATTTTATGTAGGGTACAACTCCTTGTGCAACTTAAAAAATCCTTTTTTTCTAATTGATTTTTTTTTTATTTTTGTAATTTTTAGAAAAAAAATAATTTAAAACCTATGTGTGTACCTATCGACAACATGCAAATGACAGCCTAGGAGTCGTATATGTTGAAATGAACAAGTCAACTGAGAGGGGGGTGAATTAGCTGTAGAAAATTAAACCTTCAAAACCCTCAACAGTAATCAGATTCACATGCATTCATTAAACCCTTATTTTGTTAATATGATTAAACATGAAATGAGGATAACATAAACCAAAATCACAACACCATACACAAGAGAATACAAGATTTATGTGGAAAACCCAATGAGGGAAAAACCACAGTGAGGATTAGCTCACAATATAAGTAATAGAAAAACTAGTACAAATAGGCTCACTACTAGAATAGGAAAAACTATCCAAAAAGTCTCACAGCCAGGGATCACTGTGACAATAAAAAAAAACAAGAAGATAGAAGAAGAATGTTGCATAGAGAAACCCTTATTTTGTTAATATGATTAAACATGAAATGCAGATAACATAAAACAAAATCACAACACCATACACAAGAGAATAGAAGATTTATGTGGAAAATCCAAAGAGGGAAAAACTACAATGAGGATTAGCTCATAATATAAGTAATAGCAAAACCAATAAAGAGAGGCTCACTAATAGAATAGGACAAACTATCCAAAAAGTCTCACAGTCGAGGATCACTGTGACAATAAAAAAAACAAGAAGATAGAAGAAGAATGTTTCATAGAGAACAAGTCTCAATGCAACAAGGAATCCACCACAATTTCTCACACACTTTTGCAATCTCACATGAAATATTTTAGATGCCTTCAGCTCGCTTCCTTTAGGAACCCTAACATTGAAATTTGCACTGCTCTGCTCAAATTCCCATCATACACATCACTCACATCAATATCACATCTATCTTGCTTCTTACTTCTTTCATACTTCATCTCACCACAACACCATACATATTTATATCAATCTCAACCTCAAAAACCTTCTCCAATGTTGACAACTAATCATTATACATACAACTTCAAAATAGGTTGCAACATAAACATTCTCACAGTGGATAGGAATTAAGGTTACCTACATAAAAACCTTAACTAGGACCCAAATAGATCCAAACACATCTCAACATACTTTCATAAGTTCGCATGTAGTGTCAAACACAAGTTTGTTCAATACCCATGCTAAACACCATAAACTTTAAGTACACACTTCCTCAAATCATTCTGAAACTTCCAAACAAAATAATTCACTTGAACATGATCCAAAATAATCCATGAACTACTTGAGATTTATCAAATACTTCATCCAAGCTCGCATGATACAAATACTTCAAATCAGAACAACTGATAACCCATATTTGCATACTAATTAATGAAACTCACTTTGTACTGCACCAAATCAAGTAAAAACTTGAATATAAAAAGATACAAGCATTATAAGAAACTTCTCAAATACGTACAACTTGAAGCCACACAATAGAGAAACATGAATCAAATACATTTCTCCTAGGCCACAAAAAACATCATTGACAAACTGGCTCACACATTGGTGAAAATATCTCACACTGTACAATGATCTAGAAACCTCAATTATGAATATAGCAACCTCTAACAACCTTGAATAACCTATAAGATCTGCATAAGCATAATATCAACATAGAATAAACATGAAACACACTATAAACACTTGTGCAACATAGTTTACTCTATTTATCAAATTTTCTCAAAAGAACTTGGAAACCAAGTACCAGATACATCATCTCAGCTCATTACTTCATTTCAAGTCATCTTCAAACTCTGCAACAAAAAGATAGCTCCATGTACTCAAAAAACTTCCTCAAGGTCTCAACCACACATGCACAACCTATTTTCCTCTTTTTCATAATTTTCTTAGTATCCTTGACATCTTTGTTCCATAGTTGACATCAATGTCAACACCTTCATACTTGCAACAATCTCCCCCTTTTTCATTCATGACAACACAAGATGTGAAAATCCACCAAAGAGAACATAATAGCTTTGAACACACTTTCTTTTCTCCCCTTGATACCTTGCACTTTTTCACATGATACTTTCTCCCCCTTTTACATTAATGGCAAAAGATAAAAGTTTTGTATTGATTTACCCCTTTGACACCAAACCAAAATACCTACTTTGAATACTCCCCCTTATCATTACACCCAATCAACTCAAAAATTATGCAAAAATGACAACACATGACACTACCTACTCCCCCTAAGAGGTAGCCACCAACATTAGTTCATAAAATAAATAGATCCATAGATTCACTAGACTCATGCATCTCCATATTCATCTAGTTCAAGAAAGGAGGGGCAATAACCCCCAACATCTCTCGTAGATACTCAAAAGTGTATTTAGGAAGAGACTTGGTAAATATATCAACAATTTGATACTTTGCAGGAACATACTCAAGCTTCACTTCATTCTCCATAACCTTCTCTCTCAAAAATTGATACCTTATAGATATATGATTTGGCCTTGAGTGTGTCACTAGATTCTTTGAAATGTTAACTGAACTTGTATTGTCACAAAATATAGATATAGGCTCATCATATACAACTCTAATATCCTTCAATGCTTGTCTCATCCATAACACCTATGTATAGCATGATGCTATTGCAATATACTAAAATTCAACAATAGACAAAGAAACTAAATCTTGTTTCTTACTCAACCATGACACCAATCTACATCCAAGAAAGAATGCACCACCACTTGTACTTTTCTTGTCATCAACATAACAAGCCCAATCTGCATATGTATAAGCACTTAATGTGAAATCAATATCCTTAGGATACCACAAGCCATAATCTAGAGTGCCTCTTAAGTATTTTAAAATCCTCTTCACTTCTGAAACATGTGTCTCTCTAGGATCTTCTTGAAATCTAGCTACAAGACAAACTGCATGCATGATATCTGGTCTAGTCGCAGTCAAATAAAACATTCCATCGATCATATATATGTACTTGCTCTAATTAGCCTTAAGTGAGTCGTCATTTTTTCTTAGTTTACAATCATTCACCATAGGAGTACATACTGGTTTGGAGTCATCCATTCCAAACTTCTTCAACATCTCTTTGACATATTTAGATTGTGAAATGAATATCCCTTTATCTGTTTGATCGATTTGTAGCCCAAGAAAGAAATTTATCTCCCCAATAATTAACATTTCAAACTCTTTCTACATTTCCTCTACAAAATTCTTACACATAGCCTCATTTGCACAAAAGATAATATCATCCAAATTTACTACTATCAAGATTTTGTCTTCCTCAATTTTAAAGTAAATATTACTATCTGTGGTGCCTTTACTAAATCCTTTTTGTATCAAGTGCCTATCCAATCTTGCATACCAAGCTTTGGGAGCTTGCTTCAATCCATATAATGCCTTCTTCAACTTATATACCATATCTGACTGATCTAACAATTGAAATCCTTTCAGTTGGTCCATGTAAACCTCTTCTTCCAATTCACTATTTCGAAAAGCAAACTTCACATCCATCTGATAAACCTTAAAGTCTTTATGTGCTGCAAATGCCAAAAACATTTTGATAGCTTCCATCCTATCCATAGGAGAAAAAATCTCCTCAAATTCTATACCTTCTACTTGTGAGTAACCCTTACACAAGTCTTTACTTATTTATTACTACTTCTCCATTCTCATTCAACTTGTTTCTGAGTACCCACTTAGTTCTAATTATGTTTTTGTTTGTCGGTCTAAGAACCAATTCCAAAGTCTGATTCTTATCTATCTGCATGTGTTCTTCTTCCATTGCCTTCATCCAATTTTCATCTTTACATGATTCACTCACTGTTCTAGGTTCAACTTTAGAAAGTAAACACAAATTTACCTCAACTTCAACAACTTTGCTTCTTGTCAATACACCTTTTCTCTTGTCTCCAACGATCTAATCTTTAGAATGATTCTTTTGTGCATACTTAGGGGTTTTAGGGGTCTTCTTTGAAGCTTATTCCTCTTCATTTTTCACTACTTTTTCATCAAATTTTTATTCTTCTTCTCTGCAATTAGGTTCATCTAACACATATCCATCCACTATAATAGAATTCTTTAAGTTTTCATTAGCTTTAACATTTTCACTTTCAACTATCTTTCTCAACCTCTTCTTGTAACATTTGTAAGCTTTTCTTCTAATAAAATATCCAAGGAAGATACCTTCATCAGACCTTGCATCAAACTTTCTTAAATTTTCTTCTTCTCTTTTGATGCAACATTTTCTTCCAAATACTTTAAAGTACTTCATGGTAGGAATCCTTCCATACAATAGCTCACAAGAAGTCTTTGTGTTGTTATCTGTGGCTTGGACTCTTTTAAGTATGTAAATAGCAGTATAAATATCTTCTCTCTAGTAGACGTCCAGTAGATTTTCCTCTTTCATCATAGTCCTTTCAGCTTCTTTAACAGTTCTTTTTTTCCTTTCAACAACTCCATTCTGTCGAGGATTTCTAGGGGCAAGCAAATGCCTCTTTATTCCATGAACTTCAAAAAACATGTTAAACTCATTGAAGGTGAATTCACCACCTCTATCATACCTCAAACATTTTATTTTCAAATTCATTTCATTCTCAACCATAGCTTTAAATGCCTTGAAATTATATAACACATTAGATTTCTCTCTAAGAAAAGTAACCCATGTCATTCAAGAATAATCATCAATCAAAAGCATAAAGTACCTGTCACCTTGTAGACTTATCACTCTAGTAGGACCACAAAGATTTGTATGCACTAATTCTAGTAGTCGATAGCAAATTACTCCTTTCCTTTGAAACTACTCCTTGTTTGTTTTCCAAATTGACAACTCTCACAAACAACAATGAAAGGTTTTGTGATTCTAAGTAAATCTCTCACTACATGAACTAAAATTATTCTTGCCAAATTATCAAAATTCATGTGACACATCCTCTAGTGTCATAAACAACTATCATTAATCTTCTAAGACATAAAGAAATGACCATTAGCACCCTTAAGCTGGTAGATGTTTCCATTTGTTCTCTTACTAGCAACAATCATAGTTTTGGACCCTTTCTGAATCTCACATGTTTCATCCTTAAACACAAGATTATATCCATTTCTACACATTTTTCCAACACTCAAAAGTTCTTTCAATGTTATGCTTGTCATCAAAACTAATTGAACCTATTCCATAAATATTAGCTCTTGAATCATCTCCAAATTTAACTAATCCTCCGTCATAATTTTCAAGTTTAATAAACTTACTTTTATCTCCAGTCATGTGATTAGAGCAGTCACTATAAAAAAACCCATTAATTATTATCATCTTTGAAATGAAAAGTAGATACCAAAGTACCTTCAACCTTATCCTTCATATCTGGAACACTTTCCTTCACATAACTTTTAGGGTTAGCAGAACTAGTTTCTTCTTTTATAGCCAAAAATAATCATTATCATCAAAATCTCAATAATCAAATTCATCATCATAAATTCCAACATCTTCTCTCACATAATAAGCTTTCTTAATCATTTGTTCCCCCTTATTCTTATTGTTTATAGCTCTCTTTGGACATCTTGAAGAATAATGACCTATACCACCACAGCTAAAACATTTGAAAGGTAATTTACCTTTGTACTTAACAGTTCCCTTTTTCATCTTCCTCACAGAGTTACCTTTCAAATCATCAAGATCTTCTCCATCTAAATCTTCAACCTTCTTTGATTTACCAACCTTTAAAGCAGTCTCAACTTTTGTACCTTTCTTCAGTTTTCTCATTTCAAATTTAGTCAGTGTGCCAATCAACTGATCTCTAGAATAATTATCAAAATCTATAGCTTCCTCAATAGTAGATACCTTTTCACTGCAACAATCAGGAAGAAACCTGATAACTTTCTTAACTACTTTATATTCTTTAACTATTGCACCAAGACCTCTCATAATACTTACCATCTCATCAACTCTTTTTATGTAGCCTTTAATTGTTTCTTCCTCAGGCATTTGCATCATTTCAAATTTTTCCTTCAATTACTACAACATTTCTTGTTTGACCTTCAGATCTCCTTCATAAATTATTTCTAGCTTATCCCAAACCTCTTTAGCAGTCTTCAAACTCATAACTTTTACTAATTCAGTATTTGAAATACTATTCACAATAATGAATCTTACCTTAGCATTGATCTCACGTGCCTTAATATCTGCACTTGTACTCATACCATTTGGAGGTGGAGTATATGTATTCTAATAAGCCTTCTCAATCTCATATCCCTAATTTTCTAGATATCCTTCCATCTTTGTCTTCTAGAATGCATAATTTGTGCCATTGAATCTAGGGCATTCCAAAGCAACCTTGTTTACCATCCCAAATTTACCTCAAGTATTTAAGCTCTTTTCCAAGGAACCTTGCTCTGATACCAATTGTTGAAATGAACAAGACAACTGAGAGGGGGGTGAATCAGTTGTAGCAAATTAAACCTTCAAAACCCTCAACAGTAATTAGATACGCATACATTCATTAAACCATTATTTTGTTAATATGATTAAACATGAAATGTAGATAAAAGAAATTGAAATCACAACACCATACACAAGAGAGCACCAAATTTACGTGGAAAACCCAATGAGAGAAAAACCACAATGAGGATTAGCTCACAATATAAGTAATATCAAAACTTGTACAAAGAGGCTCACTGCTAGAATAAGACACATTGTCCAAAAAGGCTCACAGCCACGACTCACTACCACAGAAAGAAATACAAGAAGATAGAAGAAGAATTTTACATAGAGAACACTTCTCAATGCAACAAGAAATCAACCATAATTTCTCACACACTTTCGCAGTCTCACATGAAATATTTTTTATGCCTTCAACTCACTGCCTTTAGGAACCCTAACATTGAAATTCACACGTCTCTGCTCAAATTTGCATCACACACATCACTCGCATCAATATCATGTCTATCTTGCTTCTTAATTCTTTTATACTTCATATCACCACAACACCATACATATTTACATCAATCTCAACCTCAAAAACCTTCTCCAATATCGACAACTAGTTGTTATACATACAAATTCAAAATAGGTTGGAACCTAAATGTGTTAAAGTATTGTTCGTTCGTGTTTAATATACGAAAATACAACCATAATATATATATAAAAAGTAATGTGATATTATTGAATCGGGTTAATAAAGTTACACATGATTATCGGCTATGTTAATATATTATTGAAGGTCACGATAGTATCATGACTTTCATATACGAACAGTCATGATACATTGGACTGTTTGTATATGATAGTCACGATAAGTATCGTGACTGTTCAATACACTTTGACAGTTCATTTCTTATTAACGATAGGCTATGCGGTTTATGAAACGCGATTACTATATGCATGAACGATAATCATGAATATATTAATGTGAAGTGGCATGACTTATCATGTATGATAAGTCATGTCCTTTCACATTCACATTCCTTGGATTCAATATATATAGGCATTATGTTTTGTAGAATCAATAAATTACCAAGGCAATTGCATTCTACTATATATCAGTCTATACATTATCTTCATATCTATATTCCTTAACATGGTATCAGAGCAACAAGGTTATTAAAGGAAGATAAGATATAAAACCTTCATAATCTATAGTTGAGCATATTCTAAATTTTACAAAATTCTACATTTCTAAAAAAGAAATATGACTCACTGCATGAGAATGGAAGATAGATTAGAAGGTCCTTCAAACTTTATATCCTGGAGGACTAGACTTACCTCTCTCCTTATGGAACTTGAATTAGAGGAATACATTGAGAAAAATATTAAAATGCTCGAAGAGGAAGCTGAGAAAACGATATGGAAAAGAAGAAACATTTGAAATCAACAATGCCAGTAGAATCCTAACATTGAAAAATCAAATTATAAACATGAAAATGAACAAAGAGGAAACAATCACCTCTTATTTTCTAAGGATATCTGAAATAAGAGATCAACTTCTTTGTATTGGAAATACTATAGAAGACACTGAACTCACTCTAATTTCTCTAAAGGGTTTACCCACCTCTTGGGAAACATTCATTCAATGCATAAGTACAAGACCACCTTTACCCAAATTCGAACAATTAAAAAATGATTGTACTCAAGAAGAATCCAGATTAGCATCCAGAGGATTGGGGTCTAAAAATGAAAATGAAGTACAAGCTCTTCACATTAGAACATCCAACTACAAGAATACATCTCAGAAGAAAAAGAGGAAATTCAACTATTCTAATAATGGAAAACGACACTACAAGAAGGATCTCTCCCAAGTAAAATGTCATAAATGTGACAAATTTGGACATATTCACAAATATTGTCTAGAAAAACAGAAGATTCAAGCAGCCTTAACGGAAGTAAAAATGAAAGAAAATTCACTTTTCTACCTAGCCTTAGCAAGTGAATTAAACGCTAATAAAAATACTTGGATAATAGATAGTGGTGCATCAAGACATATCACTGGATTTAGAGATCAGCTCGAAACCTTCTTAGGGAACTCTACAGAAGAGGTAACTATTGGAGACAACTCCACTTATCCAGTAAAAGGAATTGGGACCTATTTGATAAAGATAAGAGATGGAGTTACTCTATAGTTGAAAGAAGTATTATACGTACCTGGAATAAAGAGAAACTTAATCTCTATATCCGCACTAGCTGATCAAGGATATAGGGTAACATTTAATGAAGAAAAAGTCCTTCTCTGGACCAAAAATTTGAATATCAAAAATGAAATGCACATAGGGTCTAGAGATGGCAGTTTGTACAAACTATGTAATGAACAAAAAGTAGTTCTAAATCACAATGTACAATAGAACAATGAAATTTGGCACAAAAGACTAGCACACATTGGATATAGCGCCCTTCCTACACTTCATAAAATCACTTTTGGTATACCTTCTCTGAAATCTGAACACTCTAGTATTTGTAAGGGATGTGCATTAGGGAAGAACATTAAAGGACCCTTTCCCACAAGTGAACACAAGACAAAAAATGTCCTAGAACTCATTCACACTGATGTGTGTGGCCCCATGTCTACTCCTTCCTTCTCTGGTGTGCTATATTATCTAATCTTTGTGGATGACTATTCAAGGAAAACTTGGATATACTTCTTAAAACTCAAAGAGTCATGTGAGGTTCTAGCCAAATTCCAAGAACTCAAAGCATTAGTAGAAAATCAAACCAATAAGAAAATCAAGACTCTTAGATCAGTCAATGGTGGGGAATTCACTTCCAATAACTTCAAAAACTATTGCAAATTTGTTGGGATTAAGAGGGAGTATAATGCAGCTTATAATCCTCAACAGAATGGGGTAGCAGAAAGGAAGAATAGGACCATCATTGAAGCAGAAAAAGCCATGATGCATGATCATAATATTCATATTTCATATTGGGCAGAAGCTGCCAACACTGCAGTATATATTTAAAATAGATGTCCACATGCTCTACTTGAAAACGCCACACCAGAAGAAGTATTCACAGGAATTAAACCAGATCTAAGTCACTTAAGAGTATTTGGTTGTCTCGTATATATTCATATACCAAAGGAGAAAAGAACTAAATTAGAACCTTCTGGCAAGAAAGGTATTTTCCTAGGCTACAATGAAGACTCTAAAGATACCGAGTTCACATCCCTAGTCAAAAATCAGTAGAAATAAGCAAAGATGTTAAATTTGAAGAAAACTTCTCATCTACAAATAATGAAGAAAACAACCTTATAGATCTTGATAAAGATCTCTCACTTGAGGAAGAGAGGGAGTATAACAATTCAAACATGAATTCAACACCTTTAAATAATGAAGAAGTAATCTCTGACTTTGAACCTTCTTGTTCAGATAATGGAAACAATAAAAGGAGACCCTTATGGGCTAGAAAAATGCTTGAAGAGAACAATGTGGAACCAGCACAAATTTTCAAAGAAAACAAAAGAACTAGAACACGAAAATGTTACACTGCACTTCTAATAGAACTCTCAGAATCAGAACCTATCAGTGTTGAGAAAGCATTATCAAAGCAAGCTTGGAGAGAAGCAATGGTTGAAGAATATCAGTCCATTCTAAAAAATGATGTATGGGATATTGTTCCTAGACCTAAACATAAGTCAGTCATATCATCAAGATGGCCATTCAAAATTAAATATGCTCCAGATGGCAGTATTGATAAACATAAAGCTCATTTTGTTGCTAGAGGTTTCTCACAAAAGGAAGGCATTGATTATGAGGAAACATTTGCTCCAGTATCCCGATACACATCTGTCAGAACCATACTTGCCATTGCAGCCTCTAAAGGATGGAAAGTACATCAAATGGATGTCAAGACAGCATTTCTAAATGGAAAAATTGAGGAAGAAGTTTACATTGAGCAACCAGAAGGATTTCTCACTCATGACAAAGGAAAATACGTATGCAAGTTAAAGAAAGCACTCTATGGACTCAAACAAGCTCCCAGAGCTTGGTATGAAAGAATAGATCAATACTTGAGCAAATTAGGGTACTCTAAGAATATTGCAAATCCTAATATATATTTCAAAATTGAAAAAGGAGACATGATAATCCTAGTTCTTTATGTTGATGACTTACTCATTACAGGAGAAGACTACCTAATTGATAAATGTAAAAAGGACCTAGTAGTTGAATTTGATATGAAGGATATGGGCCTACTTCACTATTTCCTAGGTCTTGAAATTATTCAAAACAAAGATCATATTCTCCTAAGTCAAAAGAAATATATTTCTGACATTCTGAATAGATTTGGTATGATAGATTGTAAACCACTAGCCACACCCATGGAGACAAACCTTCATAAATTAAAGGTTGAAGCAGAGAATTCAAAACTAGCAGACGTTACACTCTTCAGACAGATAATTGGATCTCTCATGTATCTAGTTAATACACATCCTGATATTTTTTATGCCACAAATGTACTAAGCCATTTTATGTGTGAACCAAAACAGATTCATCTAATGATAGCTAGACACATCTTGAGATACTTAAAAGGAACAAGTGAACTTGGACTAAAATATGACAAGAAAAAAATTCAACTTCAAGGCTATTCAGACTCAGATTGGGCAGGAAGTTCCACTGATCGTAAGAATACCATAGGAGTTTGTTTCAGTTTGGGTTCTACTATAATTTCTTGGTTTAGTCGGAAACAATCAGTTGTTGCTCAGAGTTCAACAAAGGCAGAATACATGGCTGCATCCATGGGAGCTAGAGAAGCAGTGTGGTTAAGGAAACTACTCTTTGACCTATTTGGTAAACCATTGTTACCTACTATTATTCATTGTGATAATCAGAGTTGCATCAAGCTCTCTATGAATCTAGTTTTTCACAATCGGTCAAAACACATAGAGATTCCATATCACTATGTAAGAGATATGGTAGACAGAAAAATCATTAAACTAGTCTACATCAACACTGAAGAACAAAATGCTAATATCTTCACTAAATCCCTTGCAAAGGTGAAGATAGAATTCTTCAGAAGGAAAATTGGTTTGATCAAAATATAAATGTAATTATTGATGTACATCTTATTCATGAATATATATATATATATATATAATTATTGAAATATTTCAAATTTGCAAAGATGACGATCTTCTGTGTATAGGTTACTATCTCAAGGTAACGATCTTGATAATAGTAACTAGGCTTCAAGATTGACTCCCGAAAGGGGTTGAGCCAGATTGGTCCGGACGTCTTGTTGCTAATGTTACCACTTGTTGTGGAACAATTGTTAAGATAGACTCCCGAAAGGGGTTGAGCTGGATTGGTTCGGACGTCTTAACATGTATATTGTTATCGTGAGTAATAACTTATCATGATTTACATTTTTTAGAATTTTTTGGATTGGGCCAGATATCATGATATGAAAATCTCTACAAAATCTATTAAACTCTCTCTCAAGAGGGAGTGTTAAAGTATTGTTCGTTCGTGTTTAATATATGACAATACAATCATAATATATATAAAGTAATGCGATATTATTGAATCAGGTTAATAAAGTTACACATGATTATCGGTTGTGTTAATATATTATTGAAGGTCACAATACATCGGACTGTTTGTATATGACAGTCACGATAAGTATCATGAATGTTCAATACACTTTGACAGTTCATTTATTATTAACGATAGGCTGTGTGGTTTATGAAACGCGATTACTATATGCATAAACGATAATCATGAATATATTAATGTGAAGTGGCATGACTTATCATGTATGATAAGTCATGTCCTTTCACATTCACATTCCCTGGATTCAATATATATAGGCATTATGTTTTGTAGAATCAATAAACTACCAAGGCAATTGCATTCTACTATATATCAGTCTATACATTATCTTCAGATCTATATTCCTTAACAAAATGTTCTTGTGGTGGATAGGAACAAAGGTGACCTACATAAACATCTTAACTAAGACCCAAATGGATCCAAAAACATCTCAACACACTTTCATAAGCTCACATGTAGTGTCAAACACAAGGTCATCCAATACCCATGCTAAACACCATAAATCTTAAGTACATGCTTCCTCAAATCAATCCAAAAATTTCAGACAACATAATTCACTTGAACTTGATCCAAAATAATTCATGAACTACTTGAGATTCTTCAAACACTTCATCCAAACTCACATCATACAAATACTTCAACTCAGAACAATTGGTAACCCTTATTTGCATACTGATAAATGAAACTCACTTTGTACTACACCAAATCAAGTAAAAACTTGAATACAAAAAGATACAAGTATTTTTAGCAAATTCAGAAATCCACACAACCTGAAGCCACATAGTGGAGAAACACGAAGAAAATAAGTTTCTCCCAAGCCACAGAAAATGTCATTGAAAAATTAGCTCACACATTGGTGAAAATATCTTGCACTGTACAACGATCTAGAAATATAAATTATAAATATAAAAACCTTTGACAACCTTGAATAACCTGTAAGATCCACATAGGCATAGCATCAACATAGAAGAAACATAGAGCACAATACCATAGCACACTATGAACACTTGCACAGCACAGTTTTCTTTGTTTATCGAATTTTCTCAAAAGCACTTGGAAACCAAGTACTAGAGACATCATCTCAACTCATTACTTCATTCCAACTCATCTTCAGACTCTGCAACAAAAACATAGCTCAATGTACTCATAACACTTCCTCAAGGTCTCAACCACACATGCACAACCTATTTTCCTTATTTTCACAATGTTCTCAGTATCCTTGACATCTTCATCCCATAATTGACATCAATGACAACACCAATTAGTAGACTTCCTATTGACATCAATGACAACTCCTTCATACTTGCAACAGTAAGACATTGTATGGTCGTATGAAATTCCATACAAAATTATCAAGCCTATATTTTTTTTTGTTTTTCAATTGCTCCAATTTGGGCAATTCAACAAGCATTCCTTAGGTTTTTGGTTGTTCTAGACTCAATAGTGATGCCCATTTCATGCTAGGATGAGCCAAATTTTCCCTTAAGGTCGGATCTCTCATAATTTAGATAGGAATTCACATTGGTTCTTTGATACCATGTTGGAGTTGATAGTGAACTCCACAACTTCTAAAAATCACCTGCTATCAAAACACCTAGCACATCTGAAGAGAAAAAGTAATGATTATGCTCATGCAACCTTGAGAAGAGAATTTATCTACACAAGTATCTAATATGCCTTTGTATTGAATTGAATGTGAATACCTAGTACAATAATGAATTCATATAAAAGAAAAAGTGTAAACCCTAGATGAGGATTTGATTAGATTGTGACAAGTGTCCTAATCCTATGTAATGAGATATTTTTGCCTATAAATAACCCAATCTAATAATAGAAAACACTCCTAAGTTTAGCTTAATTAATGAAAGTAATAAGGGACCTAATAATTAATTAATGACTAATTAATCATTAGGTGATTTTCCTAATTACTCCAACATATTCAATATTAATCAATGAATAGATAGAATACCTACCCAAAAGGGTTCTCTTGGCTTGAATATTTTCTCGACCCTCTTGATACTATCAATTTTTGAAATTTTCTCCAAAATATGACTCTATAGATTTGTGCTCATGGTCAAAATTGATATCTCGTCATGTCTCCTACTCAAGCCATTAGAAACCACATTCTCCTTTCATTTGTTGTACTAAACACCAAAGTCATACTCACAAAAAAACTCCATCCATCACCATTGATGGGCATTGATATTTGGTTGAATAAATATATACTGCAAGTTGTGATGATTGGGGTGAAGCTTAAATTCGTGACCCAAAAGAAAATGTGTCCATTGCACAAGTGCATGGACAAAAAATTTAAAAATAAATTCATGAATGAATTAGGTAGTTCAACTCATGACTCATAAGAAATCACTTGACCCTCCTACATAAGTACCACCCCAAAACTATCTAATGACGTATCAGTGCAAACCATAAAGTTTTCTATAGGATTAGACACTACAAGGATGGGTGCACTAGTCAGCCATTCCTTTAGAATCCAAAAATCTAACTCACTTCTCAAATGAAACATACTTCTTCCCTTTCCTTTTGATATAATTAATTGAATGCACCACTCCAAATAATTCCTTGATAAAGTGATGGTAATCACCTACTAGACACATGAAACTATAGACCTGAACATCATTTGTGGGCATTATCCAATCCACAATAGCCTCAATATTTGAGGGATTGACAAAGATATCCTCACTAGATATCACATGACCCATATATTCTATCTTTGATTAAACTAATTCACATTTTTCCAAGTTTTCATAGGGTCATCCCACAAGATTGTGTCCCACTTTTTGGCCAAATTAGGAAATTGAAATCAACATTTTCACCAAATTTTCACTTTATGAAACCTATGGAAACTAAACCATTAAAAAATTGGAGATGATGTGAACTAGTTATTTGTGGGGATTTGTGTGTAGATTCTAAATATATATATATATATATATTTTAAAAATTTATTAAAAAATTATGATTTTTTTATGTAACTTCTAATAACTTATTTTTATAGTAAACAACATTTTAAAACAATGACACTTATGTCGTCACACATAACTTTTTTTATTGAATAGGATTAAATTATCATTTTCAAAATTTAGATGTGTAACATCAATATCTAGTGCATGGATATTTGTTAATAATATTTTGTTACATATATTTTTTAAATTAATTTTTTTAAGCTAGAGAGAAGATGGACGTAGGTGTATGTTGTCAGACATAACTTGTTTTGATTGTATTGAAATAAATTTGTATTTTCACTAAAAAAGAACATCAATACCTAGTGCACAATATTTTTTAGAATTTTTTCTCTATTTTCCTATTTTTCTACATGTGTGAAACAAATACCTTGATGTTTGGTGAAAAACCTACATTCACAAGAAATAAAATATAAATATAATAATAAAATTAAAAATATTCAAAATTATACTTTTTGGGAACCTTATAATAATAACTACATACTTACAAAACATAATTTCTAAATGAATTTATTTGATCCCTCAAAAGTTAAATAAAAAGTGGTTTTTGGTCAGCATTTTGATAGATGCAAAGGAGATTCCATTGTGGGTAAGGTTTACTAATAGAGGGGTTTTATCTAGGGGGTTTGATCTAAGGGGGTCTTATCTAAAATTATTCAATTAAAACCTTTTATATATAACCCCTCAAGGCTTAAATCATTATTTTTTTCTAGAATATATGCGATTTCAAGAAAAAAATTAAGATATTACAAGTTTGGTACCCATTATTATTGATGCTTACACAAACATTGAAGAAATTAGAACAAGAATTACTCATTCTCCTCTATTTTCCTCAAACAAATTAATATTTAATCTAAAAGTACAAGGAAAAATTATTCTAAGTAACAATAGAACACATCATTCACTATACTCATAAACACTTAAGGATCATTCATCAAATCAAATGGTACTACTATGTACTCATAGTGCTCATAATGAGTATCAAATGTAGTAGAATGAGTGTTTGTCTCATGAATGTGAAGCTAATGGTATCCAAAATTTAGGTCATTTTTAGAGAATTCTCTTTCTCCCTTCATCTATCAAAAGAAATCATCAATCCTTAGCAAGGGATATTGATTCCTCATTTTTATATTCAATTGTTGGTAATTAATAGACAAGTGAAGGGATATATCCTTCCCATGAAGATAATTTGTGTATCCCAAAGGGATAAACTAGGATGAATATTACCCTTCTCTAACTACTATTACAAATAAAATTAAAGCTCACCAAGATCCTAAGTCATCATCTAGTATGGAACATGAGATGGGATTTTCTCCTCAATAAAGATCAATACAAAAATATACATCTTGCTCCAACATGTAATGAATATCACTGGAAAAAAAGTAAAATAGATCCATAAGAAGGGGATTATCACCAAGAGATACATCATAAAATTCATCCTTATAAGGTTCACTCATTGATACAATAAACCACTACCATCCCTTTCACATGCTCTATTTTAACTTCATAGCCAAAATCATGCAAAGTAATATGGGTCTATACACCCCTATTGTCTCTACTCACTAAATAAGATCTTCCATACATTATATGAGCTTGCATTGATAATAAATACTTTATGAACCTCTAACCAATCCATATCAAGCACAACCCCACAATATCCCAAAGGTGGGACACATAAATCGATGGTGATGGTGAAGGTGCCTAACTCCAAAATACAACCACACACAAGGAATTCCACAACTACCTTAGGATCAATAGCTAACTCTACATACCATTTATCGTTTTTCCTTGTTTCCACAAGACAATAACATGATACTATGGGTGGGGAGATAAATATATTTGAAGTACCATAATTAAACAATATATAAACATGAACTCCACCCAATATTCTTGAGGTCTCCACAAATATACCCTAATGCTATTATTTATGGTTATCCATCACCAAAAACACCTTTTGAGACCTTATAATATCTATTGCCATCACATTTGAAACTATATGAATCTACCTACCACGTGTCATGGAGCTTTGAGGATAAGACCTCATAAAGTGACCTTGTTGGCCACAAGAGAAACATGGTCCCCCAGCCCGAGTTAGAGTTGATGGAGGTGCACTTTAATTTTAAAATATTGAGTGACTAGAGCTAGGTTGACCAATATAGGGTGACTATCAATAATTTAACTCCATCACTCATCATGCCTCATGATCCCTACGGTTACACCCTTTGAAACCTTGTCCACCCTAAGGGGCCTATGGATGACTTTATCTTTGTTGTTGACCAATATTAGAAGGTGATAAATATTTCTTGAAGTATCTTGTGGGTCAAGGTTGAGAACCCCAAACCCCCAATCTTGATTAACAAGGAAACAATACGTTCACTCAAATCTTACCACCATAACCTTTAGCCAAATTCTCTTCAATCAATTGGGCTTTCTCTATGACAACTTCTGAGGTTTTTGGCTCAAATACATAAAACACCAATAATACGGACATGGAAACCTCTAATAAAACACTTCACTAGAATCCCATAATCCTCAATTAATATTTCATACTGCTTAAGTTAAAATAATTATTTCTCATACTAATCTATAGTCATGCCAAGATTCCTAAGCTCAAAGAAATAATCTACATTTCCCTACCTATAATGATTAGAAAGGTAACATTTATAATGAAACCTCTCTAAAAAGTTCACCCAAGAGACCCTAGCACTATTCAAATGATAATTTTTCTCCTCTTAACACCACCAGGTGGAAGCAAAGCCATGTAGGTGCATAATGGCACATCAAGCCTTGGTGTTGCTACCATAACGATTCATCACAAAATATCTATAAAGGTCCAAGAGACAATTATTAGCCTCTAAACCTCTAAAGGAATCCTCAAAGGTAGTTGTATATTCTTGAAGAAGATATATCATATACCTTTCCAACATATTTCCCACATCCACCTCTTTCCTATCTTGTCAACCGAGTGGCTCTTGCAAAGGTACATTCTCCACTCTAGAATAGCGGGGGATCCTAGAGAACTCTCTCTCATGGGTATTATATTATCTTTTATCCTAATATTTATGTGAATGCAGTGAATATAAAACCTATTAATGAGGTTCTAACCTTACTACAATATCTTGACTAAGAATAAAAACCTAAATTTCACCTAGAGGATCCTTAGGCTAACTGTATCTAACAAATGGGGAGTTATGTCTATGAATCTTAGGCGACTCATGATTTAGATTTTTTCCCACTTTTACTAGTGTGATAAGGCCTAGGAGGAATCCTTCACACACAATTCATGGGTTAGCACACACAAACACATATACATATATATAACCATCTACAATGTCACTCTAATGTACACCAAATAGGAAGTAATGTAACTACCTTACATGGTAAGTACTTAAACAACAACACATCAAGCACACATCAATTACATGAGCAAGAAAATAAACTAGAGTTCATAGCGTTCAAAAATGTGCTCTAATATCAAGTGCAATTCACCAAGCCACGAGCCCAAGATATTAGCCAACTAATATTTTTTTTGAAATAATAACACCAATAATTAAGATACGATAATGAAATGTCAATCTACAAACTATAGACACAACAAATATCATGTCAAGAATAATGAAACACATGAAGAAAATATTACCATTTCTCCAAGCAAGGTGGCACAAGCAAATGACTTACCAATTATCTAACAAACCACCATGATGAGCCTATGAGTGAGGGGAAGCCACCATAATAATGATTATGTTCTAACCCACAATCAAATTCTCTCACAAACACAACATAATGAAAAGACAAGAGAATTGTCTACCTCTAATACACACCCTAACCACACTTGAGTTCACTCAATCTTATCCTATCCTAGCATTAAAATAATAAAGTTAATTATTTAATTAACCTTTTTAAATATCCCTTAGCCATTCATTATCCTCAATTTTTTTTTCCTTTTTTAAGGTCTCTCTTTATTTAACCTTGATACTTTGGTAAGGTGTCAAAATTTATCCTTTTAAATACCTAGTGAAGTACCAAACTTATCCATTCTTTGATACCATTACAACGTATCAAAGTTTTCACAACACTAACACCTTTGACAAGAACTAGACTTCTCACAAGATTGATACCTTCGGAAAGCATTAGAATTATTACAACTTTGATACCTTTGATAGGAATCAGGCTTTCTACAACTCGATACCTCTAACAAGCATCAAACTTCTTACAACTCTAATACTTCTAACAAGCATCAAAATTCATGCAATTTCAATACCTTGGATAAGGTATCAAAGGTCATCTTATTATTTTATCTCAAGTAAAAGAGGATGAAACTAACATATATTCCAAATCCATACTTAACATTTTATATTAAAATATATATTTTGTAATCCCACATCCAAATATGCACTAATTTAATTTTACCAACAAAATCATAATGATGAAAGGTACATAAAATAGCATTCACATTCAGCACCAACATTAAAATGTAGTAAAAGTAATAATCATATTGGCACCACTCATGTGGGTAACTTATAATCTTTATAATTATGACTTCTCAATAAAATTTTACAATTACATAAAATGACTCAAATGCCCTAAATTATTTATTTTTCAATTTTGATAAAATAAACAAATACCAAGGATATGAATCTTTTCAAAATTTTACATGATCTAGTGCTGCTTCAATGGATATATTAGTCCCCAATAATGGATGAGCACCACCCAACTATGTGGTACACATAGGTCCACCCTACCATGCTAGGAGATAGTCACATGGGTAAAAACACACTCATACCAAATAAGGGAGTAAGGATTACACACACACACCAAACACTATGCATAAAAAATGTGCATGAACACATATACAAATTAGTGTCTCAATTGAACACAATGGACATGGCTACAGGTTGGATTTTTTGGGATGTAATATCTAATGAAAATAAGGATGTGGGTCCTAGCTGAGGCAGGGAAAGGAGTGTTATCACGATATTGTTGTGTGGTCTCACAACACACCCCAAGACTGTAAGGCTTGGGGAAAAAAAAAAAATTTACTCTTATGGTATGAGCTAGCTATTTGGAAGATCACCGAGAAGAGAAAAGAATGTAAAAGAAATCTTTAATTTAAATAATGCTTCATAGTAAAGTGTTCTGGGTGTTATATACCAAAAACTGGAGATGTTTGAAAAGCAATAAGGCTATAAAGATAGTAAGTCATGTGTTCCGGTCCGATATTGGAAGCCCGAGATAGATAAAAGTCTGGTAAAAAAAAAGTCCGAGGAAAGTTTATGGGTAAATCTAAATACCGGGTACCAGGTTGCATTAGAGTGAGGTTTTGAAATTTTGTGATTATCTAATGAGTCTGATAGTTCGGTGATCCAGTATATATGTAGAAGATAATTATATAAGAATTTATGATGTGCTTTGGAAAGTGTGTTATTTATGGAAATTAGTATTATAATATTT
Source organism: Sequoiadendron giganteum (assembly GCA_007115665.2). Classification (NCBI taxonomy): domain Eukaryota; kingdom Viridiplantae; phylum Streptophyta; class Pinopsida; order Cupressales; family Cupressaceae; genus Sequoiadendron; species Sequoiadendron giganteum. Next base: position 679,899,333 of record CM021100.1, on the reverse strand, counting down.
GAATAATGGTTTCATTTACATGAGATGTTTATAAATGTTTTTTTAAGGGATTTAATATGTGGAATTTTGTGATTGCAGGAAATACAGATTGTTATGCAAAGTTCAGGTATGGATAGTCAGGAAAATTTGAATCATGGATAGAATCATTTCCAGATCGGATTGCTTGCTCTGGGAGGTTATAATGCACAGGGCTTCGAGTCCACCAAAATGCTGGAGATCCCATTATTTTGCATGCGATGGAAGCAAACATCCATCTTTGGGGAAGCCCATTCTAGAGTCTAGTACATTTGAAGCAAGACCGAGTGTTGGAATAGAGCAATAATGATATCATTTTGAATGTATGGGAAGTTCCAACATGCTATCCTAATTCAATTTATTATTGTCATGATAATAATTATTTGAAACCTGAAGAGCTTCAATGAGCAATTGAAGTCAATCTTCAAAGACTTCAATTGTAATTTCCTGGTCAATCACTTTCTTCCACGTGCCTTGATGTGATTTGTCCCTTGGATTATCTCTCATGTATTTGTCTTATCCTATCTACACCTTGTGTTCTATAAAATTCCAACGGATATCTTTTTCCATTTGAAGTTCAGAATTTGTGGATGTCAGAAGAGCCAAAAATTCTTTAAGTTTTGTTCTTTTTTCCTAATTTCAGAATCATTCGAGTAAAAAACTTGTATGCACGTAGACATTGATTAATATCATAGCCAATTTGATAGCTACCTATCTCATGAATCTTTTGTAGTTGGTTTCGTTAGTTCTGCTGAACAAGCCTGTATACTGCATCGTTTAAGGGTGTATACAGAAAATACTTGGTGTCCAAACTGAACCCTCTCTTTAAAAGCTCACACCATTTTGTATGTAGCTGTGAAGCAATCTGGTGAAGTATGAAGAGATTTTCTTCGATTTAATTAATTCTTTGGGGCATACATGGAGAATAACTGGGAGAACTTTTAATTTTAGTATTTTTATGCTTTATTTTAGAATAGATGTTTAAATTCTTTGAAAATGTTCCAAAAAATAGATGAATGGATGGAAATTTATTGAAAATCTTTCATTTTACATGAAATTGATGAATGCTTAAAGCTAAATCTACTTAAGTGATAGCAAATAAAATTGTTGATGTTCATGAAATATTATTTCAAATCTTTCAGTTTCATGATAATTGTTCTTGAGATCCAAATTGAAAACTCAATGTCTATTATAAAAGGAGAAATTAACAAACATAGTCCCTTTGAGATTAACAGCAAATTCACATCATACCCTAAAGCAAACCTAGTATGATCATGACCTAATTATTGGAGACTTGGGATTGAACTGAGTCAATATTGTTGTTCTGTTGGCAGATTTCCCCTTCGATATTTTCTTGTTCCATATCTTTCAAGAAGAATAGGCTTCTTTGCAGTCTGCCTATGAAGTTTTTATTTCACACTGTTGATGCAAGTGAAATTGTTGTCAACAGATACCTATATGGCTCTATAGGATGGAGTATGTGGCCATTTTCAAGAGGCAATGGTACCCATTGAAACCCAACATTTATGGAGTGTGGTATATCCTTAGCACATTGAGCCTCTAGAGTTTCATCAAACCAACATCATTGTGCATAGAGTGAGTCTTTATAAGAACTTTGGGCATATCATTGTCTTTACCTCCTAGTTAATTTTATTTATCCCATGCACTTTTAGTTATTACTTAATTAATAATTGTAGACACCTAAAATTTTCTTAACATATCACACATCTCAATTTCGCTTATTAACATCATTTTCCTCACTATCACCTATTTCCTCATTTTAATTAAATAATTTCCAATTGTTTAATTAAATTCAATTTTCTTCTTTCCATCATGATTAAATAATTTTGATTATTTAATTAAACATCATTTTCCTCAATCTCACTTGATTAAATAATTTCCAATTATTTAATTAAAAATCCTAATTCCCTCTCATCCTCACAATTAAATAATTTTCAAATTATTTAATTCACTAATTTTCCTCTAACAACTTGCACAAAGAATATTCTTTTTTAAAGAGAATATTTCAAATTCAAATTTCAAATATCTTCTTCCCTCCAATTCAAAATATCTTCAACCAAATTTCCATGAAAATAGAGATATTTTGGGCTTTCATTCATCCTCCACCCTTGATCTCCCTTGATCTCCCTTGATCTCCTTGATTTCCTCTCATCCATTTATCTTCAAGTTCAATCTCCGCCATTGATCATAAATCTTAAAATCTATAAACATCTCATTCATTGATTAAAATCATTCACAATTTTCATAAGCTTGGGAATTCTCAAAACCTTGAGCAAATCTTGAGTATTTGAGCACCCTTTTGTGAATCACATCTTCAATTAAGCTTTTGCAATCATGGATTATTTATAATTTGAGAAAATCACATCATAAATTGTCATCAATCAACAATGGGATTGAAGGTTTGTGTGCTATATTTGGTTTAATTGTCTTTGAATTGTGTTTTTCATGTATTTTGATTGAATCTTTGAAGCATTATTTACTTATTTCATTGAGTATGGGTTTATGATCTTAATCTTGTAAGTTTTTAGTTTTTTTTTAACTCTAATTTCTTGAATTATGTTTTCTAACCATCACTCATATTTCTTATACGATAATAACTCTCACATATTGGAGCCTCAAAATCACTTGTAGATTTTGGAAAATGTGAAGAGCCACACCTTCTCGTCTCTCTATACCTCAATCCTAGGTTTTCCACACCTTAATCCACTAATTGGTTGTGGCATAAAAATGAGACAACAAAATTGGGGTAACAATTTCAACATGGTACCAAAAGATCCCACATAGAAAATTAATAGGGAGACTTATTTCCCCATTCTAGTTCTTCTAAAAATGATTCTAAATTTTAAAATTTTAAAATAATTTTACACAAAAAGTTAGCAAAACTCTAATTCCTCCATTGATGAAAGATTTTAAATTTTTTTTTTTCAAAAGCTAGAATTTTCTTTTTGATTCATACATAGCACAACAATACTCTTTTGCACTAAAATTCTCATTTTCTAATTCCTTGATAATTTTTCCATAGTAAGGGCTAAAAATGAGAAATTTTAAAATTTTAAATAGTAATGACTTTTCTCCACGAAATCCAACAAACCTAAATTGAAACTACATATATTCTACAACTTAAGTTGGCATGGTGTGTATGAATTGAAAGAATCCAAATCAAGAGAAAGGAAGAGAAATTACCTTTAGTTGAAGCACACAAAAATTGTCACTTTTTATGCAAAACTTCAATCTTTCAACAACAATTTCATAAAAACTCCAAACAAATCTTTATTATTTTCAATCTCCAATTCAATCTAAGTCCAAACAAATCCTCCATGAAATTTTCATATATTTTGCAAATGAAAATAAGAGGGTTTTGAGAGAGCCCTTTGATTGAAAAAAAATGAATGAATGAGAAAATTCTCTTTTCCTTTCTTTTCTCATCCCTCGCCTTTTTTTACTTTTATTTCTATTTTCTCTCTTTTTATTTTACCTTTTTATTTCTATTTTCCCAAATCATCATTCATATAAAATTTCTCAGTACTCAAATCGATCCCTTAATTCCATAAATAAATAAATAATTAAATTAAACTTATAAACAAAGACTATTTAATTAATTAAAATATTGTTTATAATTTTTTGATTCAATTAATTAGAAATCCCTCTTTTCCTTTTTCAGTTCTTGATAGCCAAATCAATCAGAGGAAATTACCATGAAAAATTCATTCAAAAAATTGTAATTAAATACACTAGGAAATAATAAATCGCAATGCAATCATGCAATTATGGTTTATCCACAACACAAGAAAACTTTGGATCTAAATCAACTTGGGGTCTCACGACACATCTCACACTCGATTTGAGTAGAATAGGAGTTAGCAAACACATTAGGCTCAATTTGATATCTTTGATATAACCACCATTGGGAAATAATTAAACCTACATACTCTGGTAGGGAAACAACCTTCTACCTACACACTCAACTTACAGATTAATGTACCTACACACACATACACACACAAATAATAGTTGAAACAACATAAAATCATCTAATAGGGCACAACATATTATAATTGTCACATCCAAAAAAATCCATGTTAATGAACAACATCCAAGTATGCAATTGAGATAATTGTTAATATATAGAATTTTGACACATTAATATCACCATCCATCTATAGACATGCATATATATGTATATATCCACAAGGATAGGGAAAAATATAAACACTACCATATCTAAACATGAGAGTATCACATGAATCAAATAATATACATTCTAAATATAGATGTTAGTGCAAAAATTATTTCAAAAGCACCTTAACAAAAGAATAAAGTATAATTATTAGTAGAGCTAAGCCCATAATTGTTGAGAAATGTGACTCAAATTTACTAGCTTGATTGACTTCCTGGGGCAGTTGTGTTCTTCCCTTATTCGGCCTGTATGTCGCAAGATCATTGAAAATCCTAACTTTAGAACTCATGTCACGGGGTTGTGGAAATTTATAACTTTCTCACAAACCTATCACTAGATCATGGAAAGTTGAAACTTTGAAACCTATGTCGTGGGGTTTTGAATTATCATAACCTTCTAACTTAGCGACATTGGGGTTCTCATGCTTATCGGCATGTCGCGGGTTTTGGGAATTTTATAACCTTCGATGGAGGTTATGAAATTTGGTTTTTTAGCAACATAGTGATCTTGAGCAGGCATTGGTTTGTCAGCAATGACGTGGATGTCATGGAGGCAGTGGGTACCACAATGTATTAGTTAAAGGTTATCTTGATCTACAGTTGTGATGTGCTTGATCTAATGATGCTTGTTTATTCTGCGCTCCTTTATGGTGAGGACCGACACACTCTTATGAAGCGAGCAGAATTAACTGAGCATTTGACACCTGTCGACTTGATCAATGGTACCCACTATCCCCGTGCCTCTTGTGGTGGGTCTCAAGTGACTCCTATGGGGTGTGTGGGCTTCGAACACGTGTCATGGTGGACCTGATCAGTGCCAAGTTGTTATGTGGTACGATGGTTGTCTCGGTAACTTATGAAGAGTACCTAGGTGGGACCTGAAGGATGTTGAGGTGGATAGTAGTGATCACATGATAAATATTTAAGTCTTTTTCGGGAGACTTGGTGCAAATATTGTAGATTCATTTTTTATTCCCTAGAATTACACAAGCAGTGTACACGTGTCTTGGTGGACCCTAGCCACGACAAGTGGTATATGAAGGAGAATTGATATTTGGAAAGCGATGGTTGATTGTTGACTATTGACGGATTAAATGATGATCGACTCAGCAAATTTGAACTATATTGTAACCGTTTATCTGTGGAAGATTGAACCAAACCGTTTCCTGTTGGAATGTTGTAACTAGGGTTAGGGTTAATAATGAATGATATAAAATGTTGAATTTTCTGCAATGTTAGAGAGAGAGAGAGGTGAGATCAAAGTAGGGTTATGTTGTTGGATTCTCTCCAGATGGAACAAGATGTAAACTATGTATAGGCTTAGAGCCTGAATTGTATTTGTAGCTATGTTTTGTTGTTGAATAATACAATGGCGATCTGGGCTTTTAGAGTGTGGGATTTTTTACTCGAAAAGGTTTTCCCCATGTAAATTTGTGTGTCCATGTTTTCTATTCCATCTTTCATGTTTAATGGCTCTGTGTGATTGAATTTGTTTAATGGTGTTGTTTGGAACTTGTTTAATTAGCATTTATTTTTCTCTAAGGGTCAATGTGGGAAATGAACTATGTATGATTCCGCCTTGTGGCATAGTAGTACGTGTTTTTGAGGCAATTTGATGAAATAAAATCTACCGAAGGAACTTCTGATCTTGGATGCTTCTTCTAAGATGACCCATATTCCGAACAAGTGGTATTAGAGCCTTCTTCTGGGATTTGATTTTTTGCTTGCAGGTGCAGGTTTGTGAGTTGCATGTACTTGCATGTGTGTTGCATGTACTTGCATGTGTGTTGCATGTACTTGCATGTGTGTTGCATGTACTTGCATGGAATCGCATGTGGCTTGCATTTTCTTGCATGTTGATGCATGTATGAATTCTTGGTGTTTCTAGTTTTGGGTATTCCTTCTATGAAGATTTCTTAGTGTGACAGGCTTGAGGAAATCTGAAGGAATCAACTGATGGATTGATCCTTTGATGAGTAAAAATTATTTCTCCTTTTTCATTTGAGTTCCAAGAGACAACACACATTATGAGGGATGGGGAAGATGGAGACACTTGAGTTGGTCATATTGAAATGATGTGACCTGAAGCTCATGAGTTGGCAACGGTATAACCCTCATGCATGGGGTGGAATATTATGGTCTCTATGGTTGTGTTGCAGCAAGATTTCATATTGGGTGTCTGTGTGAGAGGCTCCTTGGTGATATGGAGAATTTTGGGTTGTTGTTCAGTCATGGAGTAATTTGCATATGCTGGGTGTTTTTCTTGGTATTGGAAGGCACAATTTTTCTGGTACCCCAGTTGCATGTAGGCTATGGACTTGGTCATTGGATGGTCAAAAAGCTTCTGAAATAGCTTGTCTCTCTCTTGGATGCATGTTCATGTTGGTGGCTTGGGATTTGGTTTGATATGGGCCTAGAGTTACTGAATTGCTATTTCTTTTCAAGGATGTGTTGTACTTGCATCGCTCAAATTCATGTTCTTTGGATTTGAGGGTTTTATAGATTCTCATTTAAAGAATCTATGGTTATGCATATTCATGATAATCTAGTTTTTGGTTTAACCGTTATGGTGTTTCAGATGTGAAATGGATATGGGTGTGCATGGGTGTTCTCGAACACAATGGTTTTGTAGGTTTTACATGGTCAAGAAAACTTGTGGTTTTGTGGAGTTGTCGTTAAACTATTTTTTATACCCCAGCTTGTTAGAGGCGGTGTTGGATGAGATAGTTGTAGTTTTGCATGCATGCTTCATGCATGGTGTGAGGAGATTTGATTTTGTCTCTACATGAGAGTGTTGGTATGTGATTAGTCACTCAAAATTCTTGTGGTGATGCTTGGTCATTTCCCTGACTATGGTGCTAGGTGTGGACATGATTGGAAAATTGGATATAAACTTGATCTGGTGTTTGAGTCATGGTGTCTACATGGTTATTCTCTTTGAGATCTCAGTGTTGATGTTTCTAGTGCTATGATGGGTTTGCACATTTTTTGTGATTGATCTTCAAGTTATGCGGTTGGTGGATTAGCTACCCATTGGCTGTAGTGAGATAACTTAGAAGTGGATTATCTATATCCATGAGGTTGATTCAGAGTTGGTGCAAACTTGTTAGCTGGCCTTCTCTGTGGTCACGTGTGCATTGGTGTGGTTTCTTTGAGATGTGAGGATGGATGGTGTTAAGTACCTGAATAGTCAGTTATGGGGACATGTAGCATGTTGTATCACGATGTCATGAAGAGCTTGATATTCTTTTTGGTGTAAGATTTTGACAGTGATGATAATCTCAGCTTGGTTTGGAGATCTTGGTGCCACTTGGTATTGTTGTCAAATGGACATGTTTCTGTGTGGAACTGAAGGGTTTTTAGATTAGCAAATGTTTTTCCATGATGCTTGGAGAGCTCAGGTGTCATGGTTCAGTGGGAGCTTTTACCAATGACTATGGATTCATCACTTGGTGGTGAATGATCTTCTTTAGTGTTTCAGATGTTACCAGGAAGAGCTCTTAGATCCTATTGTTGTAGAAGTGTTCTTTCGCATTTGCATGGACATTATTTGAGGATGAGTAACATCTTGGAACCATGGATGATGTTTGTAGTCTTTGTCTAAGGTGTTGGTGGTGCTTGACAAGTGATGTTGGTTTAGAGTTTGTTTGTGTTATGTCATGAAATGCTCTCGGTTCTAGATTAGAGTTTTGGCATGATGCATTTCTTTTTAGACCATGTTATGTTCACTTGGAGCATGTTATTTCCTAATGGGGATGTGTATATCATGATGTCATGATAAGTTCCTAATTCAAATGATTGGATATTTTGACGATGGTCTATTAATTCTTTGTGTATTCGGTGCATTGGTCATATGCTTCAGAACTTCATGATGGTGCAGTGATGCATTTGGAGTTTAGCATGAGATGATCATTTGCAGATGCCCATGGATACATGGAGAACAATGTGAGGTTTTATTTCTCTTGTGAGGAAACAAGTGTTGTTTATGGTTACTCTTGATGAATATTTTAACATAAAGTTTGAGGAGCCTACACCTTGGTTGGACGTGAGTTCAATAGAGACCAATGAGGAGATTTCTCTTGGAGAAGTCATGATGGCTTGCATATCTTGGAGGAGCATTCTCATTCCCCACTCTTGGTCTACTTGATATTTTATCATTTGAAAGGTATTGCCCATTATTGCTTTCAGATGTCTTTGTGCTTTGATTCTCATGGAATGAGTTAATTCATGATGTTTGGATTTGGATACTCATTTGAGGATTGGTTTAGCATGTATCTTTACTCTTTCTTTCATGGATATGGATCTTGAACTGTTATTAGTTGATTCTGAAGGATTCATTGTCAGAGATGGATAGCATGGTTATCTCCTTATGCACTATAATTACATTCATTGATGTTGATTTTAGGAGATGCATTGGGCATAATTCCTGAAATGGGAAATGAAATAGTTTGATCTTCTTGGAGAGGCTTACATTCATGTTGATTTAATGATATATATGTGATATGTTTGATCTTGGTGATTGAACGGTTGGATGTTGTTAAGGCTTATCTCTTGGGGCTATGAAGGAGATCATACTTGACACAATTGGCATTTAAGAGGTGTATGTAGGAGGATTTTTCTACAGGTACATGATGTGCAAAGGTGCTCTCTTTGGTATTGGTTATCTTCTTGGATGTTTGTTTTCACATTACATTGGTTGGAGATTTGGTTGGAGCTATAGTGATCACTAGCTTGTGGTCATGTGTTTTCACTCATGTTCTTGGGTGATGACATGGAGGTTCTTGCTCGCTTTCTTTTGTTGGGTGTGGAGAACTTGGGAGAGTTGCTATTACAAGTTGTGCATATCATTGTGGATGATTCCTTGAAACTGCATGTTTACACTCTCTATGTTATGCTATTAGTAGACTTGGTATGCCTTGATCTTGTCAGGTTTGAAATTACCCGTGTAGTGGGAGTTCCTGGATGTGTTTTGTCTTCTTCAACTGGTTGGCACATGGAGCTTGTATTTGTTATTGATGGGTTAGTTATGGAGTGGCATGAGTCTTCTAGTGTGGATACCTTGGAGGTATGTGTGATTGGATAGAGTAGCACTTGTTGTGTGTGTTATTTTAAGTTGTGTGGGTTGATCAGTTGGATGGGTGCAGTCAGTGTTCTGGTTGTTGTTCTAACTAGTGTTTTATCTTGTTTCTGGAGAATATCTTCATGGATGTGTTCATGTTGAGGGATTTGAAGTTGATTTTTTGATGCTTTTGTATATCTTGCGAGCATAGTGAAGTGGTGGCAGTATGTTATAGCCTTTTCTATTAGATGGATCTAGTGCTTATGTTCTTTAGACTGGTACCTATTCACCATGGCTCATTCCTTTCCTTTGGAGGATGGAAAGAATTGTTGCATGAGATGGTGGACATCTTAGATGTTGGTGCAGGTGTCTTAGTGGAGCATGAAAGCATTGGGTGAGGATCTTGTTGGTTGCATGGATGGCTGATACAGTAACTTCTAGCTTTGGAAGGAGCCAATAAGTTCTTCATCAAGTGGGAGAATATTGAGAAACGTGACTCAAATTTACTAGCTTGATCGACTTCTTGGGGTATTTGTGTTTTTCCCTTATTCGGCCTATATGTCACGGGATTGTTGAAAATCCTAACTTTAGAATTCATGTTTCAGGGTTGTTGAAATTCATAACTTTCCGACATACCTATTGCTAGATCACAAAAACTTGAAACTTTGAAACCTATGTTGTGAGATTCTAAATTTTCATCTTTTTGACTTAGCGACATTGGGGTTCTCATGCTTATCGGCATGTCATAGGTTTTGGGAATTTCATAACCTCTTATGGAGGCTGTGAAGTTCATTTTTTTAGCGACATAGCGATCTTGAGCGGGCATTGGTTTGTCAATAGTGAGATGGATATCACAGAGGCAATGGAAACCACAGTGTATTGGTTAAAGGTGATCTTGATCTATGGTTGTGATGTGCTTGATCCAAAGGTGCTCATTTATTTCACACTCCTTTGTGGTGAGGACTGATAGACTCTTATGAAGCAAGCGGAATTAATTGAGCATTTGACACTTGTCGGCTTGATCAACGGTGCCCACTAGCCCTGTGCCTCTTGTGGTGGGTCCTGAGTGACTCCTATGGGGTGTGCAGGCTTTGGAAACGTGTCACGATGGACCCAACCAATACCAAGTTGTTATGTAGTATGATGGTTGTCTTGATAACTTATGAAGAGTACCTAGGTGGGACCTGAAGGATGTTAAGGTGGATAGCGGTGATCACATGATAAATATTTAAGTCTTTTCTAGGAGACTTGGTGTGAATATTGTAGATTCCTTTTTTATTCTCCCGAATTACACAAGCAATGTACACGTGTCTTGGTGGACCCTAGCTATGACAAGCAGTATATGAAAGAGAATTGACAACTAGAAAGTGATGGTTGGTTTTTGACTGTTGACGAATTAAATGATGATCAACTCAACATATTTGAATTTTATTATAATTGTTTATCTGTGGAAGATTAACCAAACCGTTTCCTGTTGGAATGTCGCAACTAGGGTTAGGGTTAATAATGAATGATATAAAACGTTGAATGTTCTGAAATGTTAGATAGAGAGGCGAGATTGAAGTAGGGTTATGCTACTCAATGATGGAACAAGATGTAAACTTTGTAAAGGCTTAGAGCTTGAATTGTATTTGTAACTATATTTTATTGCTAAATAATATAATGGCGATCTGGGCTTTTGGAGTGTGGGGATTTTTGCTGTAAGGGGTTTTCCCCATGTAAATCTGCGTGTTCATGTTTTCTATTCCATCTTTCATGTTTAATGGTTCTGCATGATTGAATTTGTTTAATGGTGTTGTTTGGAACTGGTTTAATTAGCATTTATTTTTCTCTAAGGGTCAATGTGGGAAATGAACTATGTTTGATTCCTCCTTGTGGCATAGTAGTACGTGTCTTTGAGACAATCTAATGAAATAAAATCTATTGAAGGCACTTCTAATCTTGGATGCTTCTTCTGAAATGACCCATATTCCCAACAATAATCATAACTTTAAAACAATTGCAAGCACTTGAGGCATTATAAACATCATCTATATTTCTTCTCTTTGTGAACATCGATAGTTTTGGAACTTGTGTTTAATTTATTTATGGATGTTTATTCTTATACATGTATCATGGTATACGCATGCTTATTGTTTTTTATTTTCAACTATAAATGAGATGTATGCAATGTGAACATAAAATTTATGGATGTACTTGATACACATATGAATGAAAGCATTTTGCACATATACTATTTTTTATTTTTATAGACACTCCTTTTTCATGAAATGAATTATTACTTGGTTTTTGGTATGATATATGCTTATGGAACAAATATTTTGACTACTATTTAGTAGGATCATTGACATAGAGGATTGTGGGTTTCTTAGCATCAAATGACTTACTCAGCTTCTAAGATAATATTTATTAAGGAATCAAGTGGAATGAAAAAGGTGATGGAATAAAATTTAGATTAAGATTACAAAAGGCTAAAGCTAGATTCTTATCTAGAATAAACATGTAGACTAGTTGTTTATGTATACAAGATAAAATTCTATTGGTACCTTCTAGAATTAGGCCAAAAATATAGAAAATAGTTCAAACCTCAGGTGAATGATTAACTCCTTAGAAAATAATGGCCCTAGGAAGTAAGTTAGACCTCTAGATTTACTTAACTCATGTATGTGTTTTGTTTTGTTTTTTTATTTTTATTTTTTTGATGTCACCCTTATGGCTTTGAGCTTATATTTTTCTACACCTAGGAGTATGAACATCCACAATTTAATTATTTTTCTATTTCTTTGAATTCTTTTTATATGCACTTTTAAAAAAAACTATATTGATTTCCAAAGTTTTGATCACCTTACCCTTTTTGGTCAAAGTGAGTAAAGGGATAGATGCCATTGAAATGATATTTGACTTGTAAGACTTCTATCTTTATATGGAGGATTAGGGGAGACCCACTCATTATCTTTTATTAGGTAGTATACTTTTGAAAAGTTACTAAATATATAAACTTGAATGATTGACTGCTAAGACCAAGATCAGTATAAAGATTGATGTTTCGTTTAGAACTATTGGAAATGCAAAAGGGGAATGGTAATATGATATTTTAGAATTTATATTTTATTAAAAGGAAATCTATACTAGTAACTTTTATACTCCTTATTAGGACTAAAAAAACAAGAGTAAACCACTAACAAATGCAATGGTAAATAAAATGAAATGTAAATTTTGGAATCCAATGTTTCACTAAATTCATTTCCTTCTACCATGCACAAGGGATATGTGTCATTATTGACATCTTTAATTATGTAAAGACCTATTTGATTTGGTCTAATTTTTTTTACCTTCATTGACTCTTTTATCAATTAAATTTTCAATTCACAACTTGACATCAAATGGTCTAGGGAAAAAAAAATTGTACTATTTTATCACTCATGCTATGGATAATTCATGTCTTTAGACCACTCTTAGTCTTCTTTCATCTAGTAATTCCAATTCTACTAACTTGATTGATCACTACTAGTATTCATCCAATAGTCTTGTAAAGACACTCAAAGAATTGGTCATCCAAATCTCATAGGTAGGATTGCTTCTCACCCAAAGGTAAGAGCATATGTGATTGTTCTTATTGGTGCTTGAAAATTTATCCTATAAGCCCAAATAGTAGGATACAAATGTACTTGATAGTCCCTTTTATCTTTAATATTTTTTCCAAGATGGATTTCAATATTTTATTTATTGATTCTACCTATCTAGTTCAATGAAGGTAATAAAAATATGTAGAGTTGTGCTCAATATTGAATCTTTTGCATAACTCTCACAATTGGGGATTATTAAATGATAAAATGTTGTTTGTGACAATGATAGAATATTGAACTTGTAAATGATTTGGTTCATGATGAACTTTGTGATTAATATTCTCGGAAGTATGTTTAAGTGTTGGGAAAGGTGTGTTGTACACCTTGCATAATGTTAAAAAATTAAATTAAAATTTATTTATGGTCTAGGTCAACAAAATAAATATTTTTAAAAACTCTAGTTTCTCAAGAGGATATGAGCATATCAAGGGTGATTTCACCCATATAGAGGTGCTATTAAAATTTTAAAAAAGAAAATTTATTTGGGTTGAAGCCTTTCTATCATATGGTGGACCACCAGCCTTGGTATAGGGGACCAACCCCTAGTCATTTACAAGCTTGGACACTAATCAGACCCAGCTAGGGGTTTCAAATTATAGTGATGGATTCCACCTAGGAGCCACTTATCCACCATCCATTCACCACTACCATCATTGATTAGCTAGCAAAATCACCCACAAGTAGGGAGCGAGCCATTGGTGTTTGATTTTGAAGCTTATTAGAGAATATTTTTTGGGAGGCATTACTTTCACCCAAAGAGTCATATTTTTCATTTTCTTATTATTTACAAAAATCTCTTTTTGAGTACTATTCTATGGTGCTAATGTTTTTTTTAAGGTCAAAAATACTAGATATAAGCTAGTTTTTCTTTCATTATTTTGATATATCTTATTTTGTTCCCACAATGTCCAATTTTAGATTTCTTATAGGTGACAAAGAGGATTTTTTAGCACTTTGTTGTGGATTAGGTTTGGAGATGTTGATATGTGATTTAATCACTTAAATTTATTTTTGGTCTATTTATTGGTTCTTTTAATTGTGATACTTTTTGAGTTTACAGTAAATAAAATATATAGGTGATTTGGTGTTTGAGTTATGGAAAACTTACTTTTTATCTCTAGTTATCTTTGTTTGACATAGATACTTTGTAGGCTAGTGGGAAATTAATTCTAAAGGTGATTTTATATTTGAATCATAGAAAATTTTCATGTTTATCTCTATTTATCTTTGTTTTACATGTGATTTTGAATTAGTATATTGTATTTTAAGATCTATGATTTGTTTAGTTTTCTAGGCTTTATATAGTTACAAATTAAATTGATAAATCATATGTGGTCTATCTATATCATATATTTTAGTGTGTATTTAAATTCTATTTGGTTGGCCTAGTTTGGTCATAATTTGTTGGTTTTGTTGTCACTACAAGGTAGAAAGATGGTGTTACCTAGTAAATTTATGTTGTGGGGCCTATAGTTGTTGACTATGGTGCAAGATATGTGAGAATAAATTGGGCGGTGATCATGGTGCTATGGAGCATTAGCACAACATAGTTGTTGATGTAGGTACATTAGGTGGTAATCATGGTGTCATGGATGTACCTTTTATTCATGGAGCTTTGGAATGACATGATTATTTATATGGATACATTGTTATTGGTGTTATATTGAATCCTAATTACAAGTGGTGGTATATATTCTTGGTTTGAAGATATTAGTTTCATTGTATCCTCTAGAGTTATCATTGTTGTAATTAAGTGATTATGTATGAGTCAAGGGTGATCTTCATTTAAGATATAGTTATCACAATGTCACGTGTAACCCAATATCATGACTTAATCAGAGCTTTCATAGTGATGTGGATTCATCACTTAGTGATGAATTATCTTTTATAGTGGTTATTGGTCTCATGGAGGAGCTCTTGGATTCTATTTATTATGTGCACTATGAATTCTTTGACATCTTGAGCTCTATTAATATGAGATGCTTATCTTCATGTGATTTGGAGATGTTGAAATCTTGGTACCATGGAGGAATCTTAGAGTCTTTGGTTGAGCTATTGGTTATGATTTTTTTATTTAAAAAATAGTACTTGGTTTAGAGGATGCATATTATTGTTCCATGGTGGATTCTTGGTTACGCATTGGCTTTTTGGTATGATAATGTGCTCTTAGGAGAAAATATTTTTATTTGGGATATATGATATTTTTTTAGGAGATGTAGGTCATGTCATAATGGTTAGTTCCTAGTTCTATTATTGGAACATTAGAAATTATTTGTGATAACGTGATTTATAAGCAGCATGATAATTTTTCTTTGTGAGCTTCTAGTTATTGTGGTTTTGCATTAGAGTTTAATTAGCATGAGATGATTATTTGTAGACCTATTTAAAATTTAATTGATACTAGAGATCTCTTATTCTTGGAGATTGTGTGTTGAGATCATTACTCTTTGATGATGTTTCAGTAGGTAGACTAAGGATCCTAAACTTCAGTTAGACATGAGTTCAAAATGGAACTATTAAGGAGATAATTCTTAGAGAGATTCATTGCGGCTTGGTGTATCCTAAAGGAGAAATTTCATTCCCCACTCTTGTTCTGTTCAATGGTGAATCATCTTATGGGTACTATCCACCTTGTGTTTAGATGGTTTTTTATGCTCAATTTTCTCATGGGAATGAGTCTTGAGCTATGAATATTAGTTTTGTAGGTCTTATTTAAGGATTTTTTTTGCGTGAATTTTTTTAATTTTTCTTCTCATGTGGAATGTGTCTTAGGCTATAGATGTCAATTTTAAAGGGCTTATTTTAGGAGTGTATAGGGTAGTTTTGTGAATGGATTTTTTTTCTTATCTTACTTTATATTAATAGGGATTTTTGTATTTCGGATTTTATGAAGGAGATCATACTTGAAACATCTTGAGAAATTAGAGGTGTTGGTATAAGGATGTTCTACATGGTTTTTTATTTGTAGGTTCTCTTTATGGTCTTGTGTTTCTTCCTACAAAATCATGTTCACATAAAATTGTAATTGAAGTTTCTATAGAGCCATTGTGATCACTATACTTGTGGTCATTCATTGTTACTGTACCCCATTATCTATATTTGAGTAATAACATGGAGGATGTTTACTATATTTATTTTTTGAGTGTGGAGAAATTGGGAAAGTTATGGAGACTAGTGGCAAGGGAGTTGTATTATAGTGGTCTTGTTTGTAGGTTTGAATATCATTATAGATGTTCCTTAGCATTATATGATATTAATGACATTAGTGAAACCTTCTATATGAGTAATACTGGTGGAGTTTTATATACCTTGATTGATTTTAGATTTTAAATTACACATGTAGTGGGAGTTTCAATTGTACATGTGTCATTTTTTGGATGTTCACATTATTCTATGGTATTGATGATCTTCATGATTTATTTATGTATGATAATGTATATACATTTATTGGACCTTAGATAGTTTGGTAGCATGAGGTCTACTTATTATGATGAATATACCTTTTTTTGAGGTATGTGTTGGTGTTTCCAACTAATTGTCTACGTTATCCTAAAGACTAGTTGCTTCTTATACTTAGAGACCCTAGGTTAGCGGCCAATGAACAGGAGATAGATTGGAAAATTCTCCTCTACACTTTAGGCTCTGCAAAACTAAAGTGGGTACCCCTATAACATCACATACATATAACACCTTTATGCAAATTATGCCTTTGATAACAAATCATCACACTAATATGGTAGAAGGCCTTTGATGGGATAAATCATCTATACTACCTTCTATATCTTCAATGACTCTTTGTAGTATAGAAATGGACATAAAAGTAAAAATGCAGGAAAATAAAGGTTTAGTTTTGATTTTAGATATTAGTTCAAACTCAAACTTAAGCTTTGAGAATCACACTGACCAATGCCTTATCCACATAGAGTCCAAAAATGAAGTAAAAACCCCTAGAATAGAACAATCCTAGGCTTCTAATAAACTTATTTCCTTACAACAAGAAACCAATTAAGGGTCAATACTATCAAACTACATACAAATCCTTATTGCATCATCACAACCTCAATACATGAATTGAAAGGAAATCACTCTATTCCTTGAATAGAAAGTAACAATTCAAGCATTCATGACAACAAATATGAAATGAGAACCATAAGATAATCCTTGATTATATTGATTCAAAGGTAATGAGTACAATAAAGGAGAGAGTGATAAAATTGGTACATGCCATTAAGTACAATGCAATGGGCATTTATGTCATCTATTGTTATTACAAAGAAAAACTTTTACATTTCTTTTCTAAGTGCATAGGAAAAATATACAATCTAAAGAAAACATTGATTAGAGAATGGAACCTAGAAGGGAAAACAAAACTCCAAACCTTTTAGGAAATAGAGTAGGAATCTGAACCCATAAAATAACCAAAAAATTTACCTTTATAGTATAGGCATAACTAAAATTTGAATTCAAACTCCCTAACCCTAACCTAACTATAGTTCGTATAGACTAGATGAACTCCGATTAGATTTTAAAATGATCAAAATTTTCCTCAAAATCGGAGCAACAACCAAGCCATAAAGGCTCTGAAATCTCAAGCACACTCCAGAATGATGATCTCATGAATACAAGTATGGAGCACCCACAAAATCTACAACAAAACCTGGATAAACATACCTTGACAGAAGAATTTGACCTTTGCAACACATCAAGGAGTACTGGCACCGCCCAACAATAAATGCAACATTGGAAACATGTAAAAAATTGATCTAGAATAGATCAAATCCAATTAGGTAGCTGAGAATGTTGTCGAGAAATCACTTCTGGCCTTTTCTTATGAACTGGAGTAGTTGACCATTACAATTTGAATGTTGGTTGTTGGATCAAGCATGAATGATCGAGATACAAGCCCTAATGAAACTTTAAAATGTGATTGTTGATCACCCTAAAATTCATGATCAACGACTATTGTGTAGCCTTACTATATCATGCCTTTCTTCGATAGTTTGAAACACAAAATTGTGATGCACTAGGTGCATGTGACGCGATAACTATCCTCCACACGTCCTTGTTATTGTCATAGACCACCACCATCACATATCATAGAAAGGACTTGACCCTTATGAAGCACAAATGCGATGTGAAGAATGAATGAATGAATGAGATTTTACTAACGTCCACGAGACTGAAACGGTCTAAGGGACCAAGAAACACAAAAATAAACTACGCAAACTCCAAATTCCTCTCGATGCTAGACCTTCTGTTATGAATTTTGACCAAAAAGTTGGCAGTCATGTTGATCTTCTCCTCATCGAATAACTCGTGCAGATTGTCAATCCTTAAGTGGTCCACATACTAAGTATGGAGATCCTCATAGGCTGTGCACTCCTTGATAAAGTGTCATTTTGTCTCCACCGCTTCTTTGCTACAAAACTTGCAAATTTTGTCCTCCCATGCTTATGTAGGAATAGTCCACCTTCCGGTCTCACACCTAAGATGATGAGACCCGGTCCTCAACTGAGCAATTAACAACCTTGCTTTCCCTTTAATATTTTCCCCTAGATAAGTTTTTTCACCGTGTTCCCAAGTTGGGTTGAACTCTTTGACATAGTGTGCTTTTTTCCACCCAATCTACTATGTCCACATGGAAGTCATGAATTTTTTGGTAACATAATTTTTAATTTCCTCATTGGTGTTAGGAAACTCATGCAAGACGATGCCCCATTTACTCAGCCAATTGACATTTTGTTTCATCCACATTTTCTTCCTATAGTTTAAGGCCTCATTCACAACTATTTTGAGTCAGCGGTGGTTATCCATGTTTTCAACCTTCTTTAAGTAGTTTAGCAAGCGAATTATAGCCGAAGCCTCCAACGGAAAGGTTCCCGATTCAGCCAAGAGAATATCGTAAGGGACTGAGGTTTTGACTTTAAGGTTGCAGGTGATGGTATGTTTTTGAATTCTTTCAAGTTGTCTCCACTAGTACTTTGACATGTTGCTACCCCACACTTCACTGCCATAAAGAACCACCGAAGTGACCAGCAAACCAAAGAGGGTTTTCTTAGTCTTCCAATCCCAAAGTTCAGCTTTCCTGCACCTATTTTGAAGTAAGAAAGAAGCTTTCCAACCTCCTTGTATCCTTTTGGTTCTACTAGTCTCCTAGCTAAGCTTATAGTGAAAGTCAATTCCAAGGTATTTATATTCTTTTACTATCTCCAGAGGGTTGCCTTCAAAAAGGAAGTCATCATGATTCCTTTTCTTCTTTAGGGAAAAGATCATGATTTTAGTCTTTGTGGTATTCACTTGCATTCCCACTTCTTGGCAGAATAAATCTAAGGCCTTCAAAAGTTCTTTCAAACCGTGTGCAGATTTTGAGATTAAAATAAGATCATCGGCATAAAACAACAACTTCACCACATACCCAGCCAACTGAATACCCCCTTCTTTGCTCATTTCATTTAACCAATCTTCTAGCTTGTCAATGTATAGCCCAAAAAGAGTGGGTGATAGAGGACAACCCTGTTTGACCCCGATATCGCTGCCAAAACACTCAGACATACCTTCACTTGTTCTAATTTTAGCTCTGACCTGCTCATATAGCCTATGGACCGCAGCCCTGTACTCGTCTGGTATATTTAATTCAACCATTATGTTCCACAGTTTGTCTCTAGGTACCATATTAAAGGCTTGTTTAAAGTCAATGAAGCAACAAAAGGCTTCTTCACCTTGAGTGTCCCATATTTTCTCAATCATATGCCTAAGAGTGATGCAGTGATCAATGGTAGAGTACTTAGGTCTAAAACCAACTTGCCCTTTTGCTCTTTTTCCCTCTTTTTCTGCCCAACTGCTGATTCTATGCTCTAGCATGCTCCCAAAAAGCTTGCCAAAAATAGGATTGACCATAATAGTGCAGTAGTTGGATGGGTTATTAATGTCACCACTTTTGTAGAGAGGGATGACAACACTAGTTGTCCATTTCGATGGAAAACCATCCCGAGTAACATCATTGAACAATCTTTTGATGTGTGGAGCAAGGGTTTCCACTCCCCACTTTAGGAATTTAGCTTGCAGCCCATCAATGTCCATCACTTTACCATTTGCTAAACTTTTTATACCTTGCTTGATATCCTCAATTGTGAAAAGCTCTCTTGACGTGCTAACCATGAGAGGGGAGTTTTTCCTCTGGGTTCTCTCATAAAGGTGTTTTGCATATTCTAACCATTGAATATCTGTTATGTTATTCTCAATCTGCTTTCTCTTTTGTTGCAACTCCCTCCAAAAACCCTTGGGGTTGTGTTTTCCAAGAGAAATTAACTCTTTCCTCCTTGTATTGACATACGTCTCTTTTTTTTTTGCACCAACTTCTTGTATTTCTTCTTGTTTTATTTGCTCATTCCACCCTCTTTCAAAGTTCTCTTGGTTGTCTTACACTCTTCATCATACCATGGGTTAGCTGGGAAAGTGTTTGCAGCCCCTTTCCTCAAACGAGATCTTTTGCACGCATCCAAAGCCTTGTGAATCATCGGAATCAGATTATTGCTGCAAATATGGCCCTCAGCCCCATTGGCAACCTTGTCTCCTATGTTATTCTCTATTGTATGAAATTGTTGTTTTAAATCCTCACTAAAGAGACCCTGGTTTTCCGTGTTTATGAGTATTTTACCTTTGGGAATAGTTTCATTTTGCTTGTGTTGGACCTGCTTGTCGTGATGATTGTTTGATATCATGCCAAGGGTAACGAACAAAGGTGCATGATCAGAATTCAGCTCAGGGGGACACTCTTCGATTTCAAACTCCAAAATCCTAGAAACAAAACTCTGGGAGCAAATTACATAGTCTACCACACTTTACCCATTATACGTTTTGCATGTGATATTACCTGAGCTTGGCCAGCCTTTCAAGCCATTACATATAACCAAGCTATATAAGCTGCATATCCCCAATAGTTTTGTCCCAAAGTGTGAAACATTCTCATTTTTGTCTTGAGATGTTCTCTCCCACGACTGATCATCTTCCTCTTCTAGCCATAAAGTATTATTGTTTCCCCTATCCTCATTATTCAACTGGAGAAATTGATTGTTAGTTGTTCTTGCATTGAAGTCGCCAATTAAAACTATTTTTCCCAAGGTGCTAAATATAGATATGTCTTTTTTTAATGAAGCATAGGGGTCTTCGCTGTCTAGCTTTCTTCTTTTATAAATTTTTGAGTTTTGTGGTGCAAACTAACAAGCTACCAATCTAGAAGTGATCCCGTTATTTGTTATTTGCAGCCATATGTATTACTTATTTGGGTCTTCTTTCTCTACTTTTACGACTCCATCCCAACTCTCTTTGATCAAAACTGTTACACCCCCATGTCCTTTACCCGATTCACTCCCTTTATTCCAAACTGAAGTTTTCATGTACCCAAAAAAATTAGGAACTTTGCAGCCCTCATGTTCATGTGTCTCAGTAAGAATAATGATGTCCTTCCCATCTGCTATGGGCCCCAGACCAGGTCCTCATCTCTAAGGGTAACCTCTACAATTCTAGCTCACTATACGAAGATGTTCCTATGGGGCCCCCAATCCCTATTTCTTGTTTGATAAATGGTCACTAATTTGGGCTGTCCCATTCTTTAGCCAAGCCCATTTTCCTTCATTTCTTGTTGTTTTTACTTTCTCCCATTCTTTTCTTTGCACTTCTTGTTGCGCAAAAGTCAAATCTTCGTCTAGGTAGATGTGAGTGCCTTTGAGTAATCCTCTATTTCTTAAGATCGCATTTTTATCTTCTATATTTTGCATGATAATTCTTATATGCCTATCTCTTCCACCCTTTATTTTCTTACCAATTTTGTGTGCTTGCTGGATATGTCCTATCCATTTCAGCTCTTCTTTGAGGAAGTCTCTTGTTAAAATGTTGGTTCTTTCCTTCTCCCCGAAATCCCTCAAACCTTTGATAATAATATTCACAGCCTTACTCTGTTTGACATTTTCTTCCCTTATTTCCATCTTGACTTGTTTTTCTATTATTTCTTTTTGTTTATTTGTTGACTTGTTTACAACTTGTGACCATGATTTGGCCTCCTCTATGTAGTTTTTTAATTGATTTTCTTTCGTTTCCATGTCTACCAATGCTGATTGCAGCTCCTTAATTTGAGTCGTGTCACCTCCTCTTGCCACTTCTGTCTACTCATTACTTGTTATTTTCAATTGATCCAATTCTTGTTTTATTGTAATCAATTCTTGTTGTTCCCTTTCTATGCTGCCTTGAAGGTTCAAGATTTGTTCTTTGAGAACCCAATTTTTTGCTTCTAGTTTACACCTAGATTCTGCATCTTCCTTTGCCTTGTTGTCATCACACAAACCCTTTGTTTCTAAAATTTCAACCCTCATTTTTATATTCATGAGCTCTTATATAGTTCTAATGACCACATTAAAGGTGTGGATGTAGGGCTGTAAGTATCTTGGGGAATTTCTTCTCTAGTACCTTTGTTTGTGGTGTGCTCTTTTGATTTGATCATCCTTGAATCGAGATTCTCCAAACTTTCCTTCCAATTTTCAGTTCCTTTATTTTTTTCTTGCATATTTTTTGTTTCCCCACTTTGGGAAATCTTGTTGGGCACCTGAGTGCAGTTGATGTGAACTTTCAGTAGAATCATAGTAAATTTTTTCTTTTGAATTTGCTTTAATTTTCGAAACTACCTACGCCTTAAAATCCCTTTGTATTGTTTGGCATTTACGAAAACCAAGTTTTCATTTGGGACCTCTGAGTGTGCCCTTGGAATTTTAGAAAAATGTGAGCACCAAGCTCCTGACAAGTCCCTTCCTGAGGAACCATTGTAAGAAGTTGCAAGCCTATTTGATAGGTGAAATGAGTGAACCATGGGAGATTTTAGAATCTGTGGATAAAGAAAATTAACCACAAAACCCTCCAGTTGTGTTTGAGTTCCCATATGAGCACTTTTAAAATTATTCTCCCCGTAACCTACTAACTCCAGAGAATTTTTGTGTTTGTTTTCTTCGAGGTATTGGGTTTTCCCTACCGTGGGCACTTGGTAAATGGGATTAAAGTTTTCCTCAAATCCCCTTTTTTTTACCATCCTGTTTTGAGTATTCTGTTTTGCCTAGATTTGCAAAGGAAACTAAAGACAAAAACTGAAAGAAGACAAAAAGAGATAGAATGATGCGTTTCACACCTGACCCTGTTGGTTTGTGAGCCTGGTTGTCCCCTTCTATTCCCAGACTGTTTATCACCGGCTAGATTAGGGCCCACCTCCCACTGAGTGGGACCCCGACTGTATTAGTCCTTGCATGTGATAGTTGTCAAATATTTGTCCTTGCATCTAAACCATTGGATTTTCATTGCAACCACAAGACTATCACGGTTTTCTCTAATGTGGAATCATTCACAACTACGATGTGAATGACCCACGCGATAACCGTTAGATTGCTCCCAAGAATCTAAGTCGTTGAAATCTATGCATTGCAAACCAAGTACCTAGTCCCACCAAGAAACCTGTCTCATCCCCGCACTCCTGTTGGTCCAAATAGGGGACCCACCATATTACCACAGGATAGCAAGCTACCACCACCTATCCATGTTGATGTCACATTCTACTCATGGGTCATCGCACAAAGGTTTTTGTTAGTTTGGAAAACAAATGAGATGCATTAAATCAATGTGATGACCATAAGATCCTTGTCCTTTTCATCACCCGTCGTCAATCTTCAAACATTGCCCATCGCTTAAAGGAAGCCAATATTACGAAGGAAAAATGTGATGCAAAGGGATAGTGTGATGGAATAAGAAACCACCCCACTCGCAATCCTGCATTGTTTTTCTTTGAATATTTTAATTATGTGGGATGGCGGGGAACCAACGGGAATCAAACACCTACATGACTTAAAGCTAACACAAGGCACATGCCTTAACTTTATGAATTAAAAAAGGTCATGCCTAGGCATCATAGGATGGGCAAAAAATTATATTTACGACTTACAGACATAGGATGTTTTTCTATGTGACAATTAATGTGGCATATATTTGAATTGGATCTTTTTGTGTATTAGCACCATGGAGGATGATAAGTTTCATGTTTGAGATGTGGTTACCTTGATTATTATCATAAATATCTTGATAGAGCACATAGAGCACTTGGGTATTTGATGGTACATGTTGGTTATAGGGATTATTCTCATGATGTTAGAGTTTAATTTTAACCCCTTATGCAATGTATACAACAAGTGGAAGAATGTTGAGAAAGGTGTGTTGTACAACTTACATAATGCTAAAGATGTAAAATTAATATTTATTTGTGGCACACCTAATCTAGGGATGCATACATCACATGAGTTGGAAATTATTGGGGCCACTTTTTATTTTTATGTAACATTGGGATAGATGTTTAATGAAAAATATCTTATATTGGGAAAATTTATATCATAAGGGAAAAAAAGTAAATGAGGGGAATATGGTTTTGTAAGCTCATGTTTTAGAGGTATGCGGTTTATGTAATACCACTTCATCCTTTTGTGCAAGATTATTTCTATAAAATCAAGCACATGAGTAATTATTGATTTTGTCATGTGTAACCTTTAGCATGTTGGCTATGGTTGAATTGAGAATCTCTTGTAGGTTGTACATATGAGGAGAGAAAGAATGGATTGGGATGTGTGTTTATACGGTTTTCAGTTTTTTGTTCACATGGAGTACAACTAAGAAGCTTGATAGTTTAGAATCCTTCCATAGAAACTCTATAAGTGTATTGTAATATTTGTTCATGAGATAATAAATTGAGCATGCGATTTATTTTGGAGGTCAATTTTTTCCTCATGATGGTTTTCTTAGGGTACATCTTGTGTCATATTGATGGTATGTTTGTCTATTATTTTATAGTATTAATTTTTAATACTTTTTTACATATTTTTATGTCTTGGGGTTATGTGGAAATTTAATTTTATCAAGGGTATGGATTCTATCCATTTAGTAAATTTTTTAGTTTTTATGATGAATAAATCACCATTTAATCATGGTGGAAAATTTTCCCAACTAGGTCCAATCTCCATGTAGAAAATGCTCAAGGCATAGTAATTGGTTGGAGATTCCTAGAGGGAATGTTGTGGACATGCATAAATATTTTGAATTTTAAGAATCTCTTTATAAACATGATTACATCTCCTTGAGGTTAGGCCAAAACTAATCTACGTGATAAATTTTCCTTGCAATGATGTAGCCACCAAAGTTTCTCCTATAAATGTTTCTGATACTCTAATATATAATGTGCTTCTTCTTTGTCAATGCATCAAAAAAAATACCTTCTAAAACTCTTCAATAAATGATCTTATTGATCATTACATATCTTGAGGAAAGAATCCACACCCACATTTTATTTAGAGGATTCTTGTTGTTATGGTAAGAATAATTTGATAAATAACTAATGACATCTTCATACGAATAGAATGATGTCTACTTTTCCAAATATATCACACATATTCCTTCATTCAAAAAATCTTCATTTTTTGGTTCTTCTTAGGTGGTTATATCATCTTCTAGCTAATAAAGGATCACTTACCCCTTCATATGATTTTGGTTAACATACATTAATTCAAACTTGCTAAGAAAAGTCAAGAATCCACCAACTCTTCTTGATAGCATAGGTTGCATGAGAAAATTTGGTAATGGTTTTGATCTGGTGATGAATCGAGTTTCTTGATTTAATGTATAGTGAAATAGACATCACATAGTGAAGATTATAACCAATTATTCATTCTTTGCATGAATATAATTCTTGTCATAATCCAATTAATTATAGGTGATGAAATAGATAGTCATCCCTTTACCATTACCATCCTCTTGTGTGAGTATGCATACCATTGATACTTTAATAGCCCTATAGTAAAGAATAAAATGACAATATTGCATAGGTGGCATGAGCATCGGAGGAGCAATAACAAAAATTCTTTACTTGATCAAAATCCATTTGGTAATCCATTTTCTAAGTTTTTGTAACATTATTTTAGGAATTAATTATTCAAGTGAATTTTGAAAGTTATCTAGAATAAAACACTAAATTACCCTTAACTAACCTAAGAACATTCTAACCATTGATTCATTGGTAGGAAAGGTTGCATCCACCATATCTTCCACTTTTTGGGGGTCAACATCAATTGGTTGGTGAGAATCAATAAAGCTAAGCAAATTTTCAGTTATGAACCTAAAAAACACATTTCATTGTTTAGCTTGAGTTTTTACTTTCATAGCCTTTCAAATATTATGTGGAGGTCATATATATTTTGATCTCTTCCTATAACTTTTAATAAGTAATATACATATGAAACCACAATTTAATGAGTAAGACTATGGAATATGCTAATCATAGCCCTTTGGTACTTGATTTTGTCTTATTTAATCCAAAAGGCATTACTACATAACAAAATGTTCCCCATGGGGTATTAAATGTAGTATTTTTGGTGGTTTTAATCCAAAAATCCATCCACAAGGGAAAAAATTCTAATATCTAGCAATAGAATCCACTATTTGATCTATGGAAGGGAGAGGGAAATCATCCCTTAGATAAGCCTTATTGATACCCTTAAAATCAAGACATGTCCTAAACTTTCCATTATTTTATGTAATAGGATAGTTTGATATCCACTCTAGAGGGGTTTCCTTAATTCCTCCTTTATCAACTTAGTCACTTGTGTTTTAGTTGGTCTCAAATTTTGCTTGATTAATTTTGTTTTGAGTGACAAGTTGTGAACAATTGTGTCAATATCTAGGTCAACCATATCTACACATGTTCAAGAAAATATGTTAGGGGAATCAATAAGGTATTTAGTCCATTCATTCAATTCGTCATCAAATAAATCTACTCCTAACTTTAACATCTTCCATTTTTTTGGCATATCTATATTGAGATCTATAGTGTTCCCTACCAATGAAGGGCGACCTTCTAATTTGCATGGAGCAAGACATAAATTGGTGTTTTTTGTCAACTTATAATATGTCGATTTCACCTCAAAAATAATCATCTAGATGAGTTAGGAGTGTGTACCCTTATGGTAAGCCTATGAGAGTTCATATATTCACAATGATAGTCTAATATGGACCTTTTTTTTCTATATAACACCTCATGGGTATTTATATCATGTCTTTCATATCACTAAGGGTGCTTAGTAAATCACCATTTTCCAATAATGCCCCACCCTTACTCAAATAATAAACTCAAAATTTTATAATCATGCATGGGAGAAAAAACATTGTAGTTGAAGTTGCTATGGAATTAACAATTTAATTCCCTCATTAATTTTTGCATTGCAAAAAAGATAAAATGGTATATTAATTATAAAATAGTATCTTTGTATGGTTGTAATAATTTTTACCTTCTCATACTTTTCTAATAATTGATTGATTATTAACTAAGATTCCAAAAAGAATCTCATGATGGTGTCGAATGGTGTCTGTGCGCAAGCTAGGGTACTCAAGCCCTAGCTTGTTCCTCTGGGTTTTTGTACGCTGAGGATTGAAGTGCTCTTGGGGGGGGTTGGCTTCTTTTTTTCCTACTTGGTTTTGTGACCCTTTCTCTTCCTTGACTCATGTTTGGTGTGTTGGGTGGAAAGGCGTGGTTTTGCGCAAGTGGCCTGAGAGCTTGTTGCCTTGCTTCTTCTGGTACATTCATTTTTCCTTTGTTGGAGCACTTTTTATGTTTGGTGGCAGTACCTGAATAGTCTGTGGTTTACCTTTTGGCTTCATTTTAGTAACCTTAGAACCCGGGAAAATTACTTTAGCTCTACCAGTAGAGATCATTGCACTAGGTTTGGGAAGGGCGTAGGCTTTTGACTTACCTTTATTATTTCCCTTCCTCACCGCCTTTGAGGGACGTTCATCCTCCTCCATATCAATCTCCCATTCATCTTTGTCTGTATAGCTAGCACCCAATTCCTCCTTAGCAGAGGCAGAGTGAGGAGGAGGGGTCTAGTGGGTAAGAGTCATCATAGCTTTAAAATGTTCATAAATAAGAACAAGCAAACCCTCGTGAAGAATAGGGACCAGGTTCGAATTATGGTCCTAAAGACTAGCATTCAGCGAAGTAGAGAGATAGAAAGGGAGGGAAACCCTAACCTGATGCCGAAAATGATTCAGGAGCACAAAGTGATAGCCGAAAACCCTTGTATATTTTCCATCCAGCGTAATGTATTCCATAATCACTCTCAAAACCTCCCGCCAGAGCAATTTAATCTTGGTGGAATCATAGCTGCTTTTGGTAGCTCTCTGTAGGTCCTCCTCCTTATCAGTCTTTGGAAAAAAAATCACCGCCTAGTCAGAGAGGTTCCTATCCCTATAGAACTTAAGCCCCTCCATGGACATCCCAGTGACATCAACGATTAACTGTTCATCAATGGCCACCTTCCTCCCAAAAATATTTATCTTGTCGTTGTTCCAATCCTTAGCAAAAACTTGGTAATCTCTTGATCCCTACCATGAAGTTTTTCAATGAAGTTCGTAATACCACCCTTTTCCAACAAATGCCACACTTTATCCTTACTCTTTAGCTCCTTACATTCCATCGATTCCACCCTGCAATGCTCACCTCCCATGTTGACAATGGTGCAACCCTTCTACGAAGACTCTAGAAGGCCAAAAAACCCGATCACCAAAATGCCCAAAAAGCATGCAAAGCACAAAATATCAAAGAGGCAGTTAATGCTACAATACTCCAATTCATGAAGAAAAATAATGAGGCAGCAGTTCCAAGACTGCATGAAAAGACATGCCACATCCTTAATCATTGTTTGATAGGGGAAATTGAACCTTCCCATGGATTTGATCATACATTAATAAGGCAATGACATCAGCCTCTAATATGTCACTCCTCTGCCACATCATCTTACCCTTAGCCTTAACCCCCTTATTGGCAAAGAAATCCACCACCCTATTAATTTCCCTATAGGCATGGGAAATGAAATGATTTTCAAAAGAGCTAATGATCTCCTTGGAGAGATTGATCCAATTCTCTATAGTCCAAGGGGGCTTATGAAGAGTTTCAAATATGTTAATTTGTTCGCTATTAGGGCAATGTTTTCCAAAATTTATAGAGAGGTATCTTTTGAAGAAAATATTTGTAACCATATATCTCCTTGGCCAGTTGTTGACATTTTTAAAAAATTATAGGTAAAGTGGTGTGATAGGCCTTCCTACCTATGATTTTTTTGCTCACCACATTTGCTAGTGTGACCATAACACAAATTTTTAAAGTGTTGCAACACTTTAATACATTACAATTAATTAATTATAATGGTCTTTTTCTTGTTATAGATGAAGGTTTCCAAGTTTGGAGAAGGACAATTAATTAGATGTGTTTCTACATATCATATATTTTTTATTATTTTTTTTCATTTCAAATGGTCAAATATAACTATTTTTCCCAAATAAGACACTAGTCTTGAAAATGTTGACCTTCCATACACATTTAAATCAGAAAAATAATTTATGAATAGTTGTATGAAGTAGAGTAGGATTTATATATGTTGTTGATTATCGAGTAATACAAACTAGGGAACAATATTTAGCAATCTTAAACTATTCAAATTTTAGAGAATCATGTCTAATATGTTTGCGTCTTAAAAATATGTAGAAAATATTAAATAAAATCATCTTAAAGGATTATAAAATTATTTTTATTTGTAGGTACATGTGCAATATATCATATCAGCTATATAAGAGGTCTTATGTAGCTAGTTAATATTGACCCAGTGAAAAATATAAGGGTCAAGTGTATATATAGATATAGTTACATATTATTTTAATTATATTATATTATGATTGAAGAGAACTTGTTAAGAACACCTCTAAGAATATCCTCATAAGTTTAAGTTGAGCTCAAAGTGAAAAAAAGATTGTCCACTCTTGTTAGTTGGCATTCAACCATACTTAGTCTATTGATGGACCCATATTTTACCTCCTTAAAAAAAATCCTTAGCCTTGAAGTTAAGAAACCTTCTAGGATTATGGAATTGCCATTTTGGGACCCAAAAAATGGCACTATTGTTAGGGAAAACACAAAACTTTGAATTTGGAATCATCTTGAAGACTTGACAACTTGAAGTTATTACTAAACAATGAATATATCACATTATAAGTTGATAATTTGTTGCCTTGCATTAAAGGAAAGGATATAAGGCTCTTTTTTTGTATTATAGACTTTCCAGCTACCATGAGAAAAGTTGAATCTCTTCCAAGCCAAGTGTGGTGACTATGTTTAAGTCCAATCCAAAAATAGTAATCAAATCTACAAACTTAAGTATGGAGAGAATAATGTAACATGGACACCAAAAAAGATATAAAGAAGCCTCAAATTGTACAAGAAGACAAAATCCCACCTAGAAACCTAACAAAAATGGTAAATCTCATATTTAATATTGTCAAGATATAAATCTAGTTGGTACCTTGGACATAGGTTATGCATTTTTAGATTTAAGAAATGAGTACCAATATACCTCTAATGATTTTGTTGGCAAGATGATGATAACAACATTAAGAACACATAGACCCAACTATTAGATAAGAAGGAATGATGTACTTCTTGGTATAAGAAATAGAGGTGTCCCTTATTATGCACAATTGCATGATTATGATGTTAGAGATGAAAATGTAGAAGAGTACATTTCTTGTCTGCACACTGTTTCTTCTAATGGGTCACATAAAGATTAGACTAAATAAGATATTCCTTTCAATGATATTGATGTAACCATACAATCTAAGAATAAGAGAAGGGAAAGGGAGGTGGATGATAGGCTTGATATGAGACCATATTATAGAAAGATAATGAGAAATTGAATAAAAAATAGAACTGAAATAGGCACAACTTAAAAAAAATGTCAAACAACTAAATCAAAATTATCATGTTCAAAGAATTTAACATCAAAATTAATAAATAAATCTATAAAATGATCCTAATATTCAAAATCATATTTTTCATAACCAACAAGTAATTCAACAAGGTAATATTCATATGAATATGAGACCTTTTCTCTAAATGAATACTCAGATATTGCCTCCATTCAAACATCCTTTGGGGACTAAAAGATACAAGCAATTGGATTTCTTTGGTATCCCTGGTTACTCAAATATGATTCCAAATGGTATTAGGGGAAAGATACCAAAATTCAAAGGTAATAATATGGTTACAATAGAGGATCATCTTAGAAAATTCATCAATATTGTAAATGAGTACGAGATTGAAGATGATGTGATGATAAAAAAATTTGTGCAATCCTTAGAGGAAAATACAAAAAAAAATGATATAGAGGTTTCCTTGACAATAGTTTTGACACATGGGAGGAGTTCACTAGAGTTGATAGCAAGGGGAAACTGTTAATCCCAAATTTTCCTCTATGAACTCAAAACCATTAAGAAACAAGTAAATGGAATAGTGCTTGATTTCAAAAAGTTTATAATTACAACGAGGAAGGTTCCAACATAATTAAGTGCTAATGATTCTGTGGCTTGTGTTGTATTATAGTGCATTTGATACTAAAATTGGGTATTTCTTTAGAGAAAAGAATCTATAGACTCCTTAGGAAGCATATCCTATTTATATCAATATTGAAAGCAACATGAGGTGTCTAGAAAGCATATCAATAGGGTGGATTTCAAGTTGTTCTTTCTTTGCATATTCCATAAATCTAGAAAGAACTCCATTTAATTCCTCATTGGGAGGCATGGGGACTATCTTTACCCTATGTGACAAGGCTACCAACTCAGCATCAAATCCTTTAATCATTTTCAGCCAATCATTTTGAGGTTCTTGGAATCTGTGCATTACGCTTAAGAACATAGCTGCATCAGCTGAGTGAAAAATTACTTTTCCACCATTGCTTCAAATTATAAATATTCACATTGTCCCTAGAGATTGTTTTACCTGTCATTGCTTCCAAAAATACAATGCATCCATCATAAATTTCATTCAAAGCCTTGCCTATCCTTTCATAATCAATCAAAGCTTTGTCCATTATTTCCTTCTTAAATTTGAATGAATGCAACCAAGACAAATGTTCACGGACTTTATCTTCAGATACAACTTTCTCTTTGATCAAATTCTGCAAAGGTATATCTATTAACATAGTTAATCTGAGCATAGTTTTATTATCTAATTTTCTGCAATCGTAAGCTGTTTTATGCACTTTCTGGGAGCAATTTTGAGCTCAGGTGTAAAGTTGCACTAACTCTTCCAAAATTGGAATACCTTTATCAAAAACTCCACTTATCTATTTGTGAGTTATCTTGGCTGCAGACCTCATATTCTCTAGCTCATCAATGGCTTCCTTAGACAAAACTCCTAGAGGAACTGATGTTCCTTCATCTGATTGCACTGGGCTGACCAAGTGCTTGATGTAACTCTACAATTCCTCTACCTTCACCTTCAACTACTCCTTTGCTTTTACTTCCTTCTCCAATATTTGTACAATTGTTTCTACAGATTCTCAGAGCTCATGGACCTCTTGTCTCTTGGATGTGGGTCCCAAATTGATAGAAGAAATGTTGTATTCCTCAGGAGCAATATCTCCTTTTGCTTTATTACAGCAGGGGTGGAAATGTGCACTACCTTGTTATTGGATTCATCCTTGACAATCTTAGAATAAATCTTTTCCCTTTTCTTTTCTCTGTGCTTATTAATTCTGGATAAGAATTCGTCAAGGCTAGGAGCATAAGCTTCTATTATTGATGTGGAATTTCTCAACAAAGTGAGAAATTCCACTCACGGGAGCCAATTCATACAAAATAATGAATGAATACAAATTTTGCTATCTTTTATTAATAAGATAAAAAGCTTTTATAGCTTTAAAGATGAAAACTTCCTCCACAAATTGAGAGATAAGATCTTTTAAATAAGACCATGAAAATCTCAACTAGACCTTGATATTAGGAAACCAAAATATTTCAACACACTAAACCAATAATGATAATCTCCTAATACAATCTATTAGTAAAGATAACAAATACATATTTAAATTGTAGGGAACATAATCCTTATCATTCCTCCCAACCATAGAAGCATTGGCCTCCAATGCTGTCATGGGAAAAGGAAAATAATGTTGATGTAGTTGATGCTGCTGATGGCGTAGATGTTTGATGAAACTGGTGATTCAAAAACTTGGAACCCAAATCCATGCTCAAAATCAATTGAAATTCTCCCAGCAAACAAGCTGCTAAATGGCTATAACACCATACACAATGCAGTGATCCAAATGATGAGGCTAATTGAAGTAGAATGTACTTCAACAAGAATCTGGCATGGGGACTTTCAAACCCTGAGTAACTATCAAAAAGACAAATATACTCCCAGAGTCACGGATACCAAAGCAAACTTGAAAAGGAAAATGCCTGAGTGGGCAAAATTACTATTGGAAGTAGTATTACAAAGAAGCCCAAAATGTTGGTGGATTATGCCAAACATTAGTTCTCAAAATCTAATTTCAATTTTTACATCAGAAAATATTGCCAGAGCAGCAAAAGATAATGATAGAATTAAATAAAAGAAGCTAAGATGTAAGCACAGGAGTTGTAGAGCCGGTGGACCTCTAGCTGCAAATTCATTTGTAACTTTTTTTACAAGACATGAAATTAAATTCCGTCAAAGACCCATTTGAGGTATCATAGATATCTTTCTATTGATATAAGATACATCCTCCATTGTGGACATTGCAGAGATAAAATTCACCCCGAAATGCAACGTATGCGCGACCACGTTTTGGCAAAGCTATGATACTTCAATCAACGATATCTCATGAACCAGGAAACGAAATCCAATTCCGTAAAATACCCATTTGAGCAGACAAAAATTCCTTCAAAATGAGCTATTATCAGCCCTCTAAAACACTTTGTAGAGGTCGTGGTACCTCTCTAAACATTGCAGTCCACACAGATTAGAGTGAAACAAAATATATTTTTATTTTTAAGCTAAAACTGAGTCCTACAGACATGAATATGAATGCTACAGCCCATGATCTAATGCTCTGATACCAATGATGCGGAATTTCTCAACAAAGTAAGAAATTCCACTTACGAGAGCCAATTCATACAAAATAATGAATGAATACAAATTTTGCTATCTTTTATTAATAAGATAAAAAGCTTTTATAGCTTTAAAGAGGAAAACTTCCTCCACAAATTGAGAGATAAGATCTTTTAAATAAGAAATAAGTTGAGAAAATATCTCAACTATTCCATGAAAATCTCAACTAGACCTTGATATTAGGAAACCAAAATATTTCGACACACTAAACCAATAATGATAATCTCCTAATACAAACTATTAGTAAAGATAACAAATATATATTTAAATTGTAGGGAACATAATCCTTATCAATTATTGACTTTACTTTTAATTTCTCCTTTAACCAATTAGAGATAGTGGATTATTCAATGTTTGGATTCACTCCTTGCTCTTGACTCCCTTTTAAAGCTTGATCTTCTTGTCTTTTTTTCTTCTCCTTGATCTTTACTTTTCCCTTCTTGATGATCCATTTGCTATTCTTGATGCTATTGTTCATCATTATCCCTCTCAAGATCATGCCTCTGTTTTTCATCCTAAATATGCTTCGCAGGAACTTCCTTGAGCTCTTCCTTCTGCTGCTTAATATTGACGTCCACCAATTGAGGTACCATAATGTGCTCTTCCATTGGTTGATCCTCAAACAGTTGCTCCTTAAGAGGCACTTCTTGTTGTATTTCCTATTGGGTTCTCTACTCCTCAGTAATTGGAGTGATCATTTCTCCAAGGACAAAGGATTCTTTCTTTTCTGCCTCCTCCAATTCTTTGGCAGTCCTATCAATGTTGTCCAACTTAGGGAATGGGATACCATTCCCAGGAGAGGATTTTCTTTGGTAGACCACCTATTTTTTTCCCTAAAATTTCTACTATGATTTCCTCTTCCCTTGATGCACTTCCACCTTGTGAAGTGATAGGAGTAGTAGAGGTTGACGATGTTGTTGGTGCACCCTCAACTTGCATGGAAGAAGGCATATCCTCTTGTTGTGCTGCAATGGTTACGAGAGGCTGCTCTACTAAGGAGGAAGGAGGGATAGGAGGAGTTGTGTCCACTGAAGAAGAAGCACCTTTCTTGCCTTTTCCTAATGGTTGATTCTTCTTGGAAGGTTATTCTATTGAAAACTTGGTGATCCTCCTCCTCTTCTTAATTGATTTTCTTTTTGGCGTGTCCTTTTTCTTCTTCCCCTTAGCCTTCTTTACCTCTACAGGATCTTCTTTAGAATCTTCTTCATCAATATCATGGATCTCAACCTCTTTTTCTATCTCTTCCTCTTCTCCTTTAGAATATTGGGATTCCAAGTCCCCCATTAGATCATAAGTTAAATTTACACCCTCTTCCAACAAGTTAGAGGTATTAAAATCTGCCCACAATTTGGTATATTTCAATACTAGGCTCATTACTTCTAGTTCTGTGATCTCCTCCTCTACCCACTGTAGAGGTGGAATAGGTATTTACTTCACTGCATTATAATCATGGTATTAAATGCAATCACCATCATCATCTACTTGGTTTTCTATGGAGAATGGTCTGTAGAGCCTCACCATCTCCACCGATACTCTTGAATATCTTCTTTTCCTTACCTCCAACTCATCATGGCAATTTTCCCAGTAATCCTCAATATGAGGCTTGTGCCTATAGGATCTATTGGCTGCTTTCTTGGCCACACCATATGGATCTAAGTTTTTTCGGAAAGTGTGAGTCTTCAAACTGCAATGTTGTAGCTCCAACACAAAATTTTCTACATTATTGTGGTACAAGCCTTTGAGCTGCCAAGCATGACAGGAAATTTATGCCCCACACCTGTCTTGTACATACCTTTCAAGACCTTGTTAAAAGAAACTAATTGTCTAGTTATCTCTAAAAGCACCATTTTATCTATTGGATACCTTGGCAGTCTATATGGCCTATTGGGACAACCTTGTATTCTTATGTATGAAAAATTGGGAAATTGACTGTACCATAACCCATATTTCCTGACTAGGTCCATGGCCTCTTATGATAAATCTAACATTTTGTGCTCCCTGCAGGATCCTCATAATATACATCAAGAAGGCATCATTCACTTTCTTATAATGAGTAGTGTCAGAAAGATGTAATTGTGGATAACAATAATATACCATATATTTCCCCAATTCAATGCCTACTTCCCCTAGGCAAGTTACTCCCCTATACCTGAAATTCCTTGCCAACATGTACACTACATAGGAAGTCATGGTGAAGGATCTTCTTTTCCCCACATTCTTAAATTGAGCATCAATATTATCACTTAGTACCTATTCCCAATGAATGTTCTTGCCATTAGATATCTCTTCAATAATGTAGAACATCCAATCCTCAAACTGGGCTACCTTCTCAAGGCCCATAATTCTGCTCAGCAAGGTGACCATATCTCCATATTCATCTTTGAAATCATTTCTGTAAAGAGTTTTGGGAAATTTGGAGAAATGTTGCCTAGGTTTCTTAGCCCACTTGGAATTGATTATTCCCAAACACTTATCAAGTCCCTCAATGTAGATTTTCTTAGCCTCTTCCAGTGTAATAAATATCACCTTTGAGTGAGTTGGTATATCAAAAGCTACAATCAAAGCCTCCTCTATTAAATTAGCCAATATCCTACCATTTGGGCCTATGACTCTCCTCTGATCGTATCTATATTGTTTTACACATTCCACAATTAGATTAGGGAATTATACAGAGAGAGGAAAACCTGTTGCCTAAGAATTCCATTCTTTACCATCTTTTTGGCCAATTATGTAGGGTTTGACTTTGAACCATACATCCTCTTCTTGAGTTCCTCAAGGTCTATGTGACCCAGGTTTGTAGCACCCATATTGGCCCAATATGAGGCAATCTTTGTCTCAGGAAGAACTCCCTTGAAGTCAAACTTATTTTTGCTATCTTGGAGAGTTTTTCTGATTTCTCACCTTTCTCAACCTTTTCAGCTTGCATCTATTAGCTAAAATGATATTAAATTATTTGGAGAGAAAAGTGTGGAAAGAATAAACAAATTTTCATTAGAAACTTAAATATATCCAATTCATTGTAAAAATCTAAGGAAAATAACCACATTCTTTCACATTTGTTAGAAACCATCATATTTGATCCATATGCAAGAAATTCAACTCTTAAAGATATCAAATTTAAGCTATAAATGCATTTTGGGGATTTTGGACTGCCATGGATTTCAAAGATTTTGGATGGTTTTGAAGTTTGGCGTTTTGAAGACTCCATGGATTCTAGCGAAACTTTGAAATTTACCAACCTTTCCTTCCTTTTAAATTGTTCCTCCAGGATTTCTTAGGAACAAGAAAGAAATATGACTTTTCCACATATTGTAATGATTCTGAAGGATCTTCGTAGATTTCAGGAGGTTTAGAAATCTCTGAGAATGGAATACTTGAGCAGGCTTTGGAGTTTTTGGGATATTGAGAAACCTCCGAAAGAAGGCGATCTTTTGCAGATTTCCAAAGATTAGGAAACCTCTGAAGATGATTTAACTTGCTTCAAAACAAACTTTCCATTTCAACTGACTTCGGACTTTTAGACAATTCACGGATTTTTGGTGGTTTTGAATTTCTTCATGAGGAGCCAATTTTCACAAAGAAATGAATTTAGTGAGGCAAAATGTTCTAAACAACCCTTAGTCTAATTTTGAAGACTTTGAAAATCTCGAGGAATTTTGAGGACTAGGAAATATCTAAAAATTAACTTCTAATGACTTAGCTTCTAAGGCTTTCAGAGTTTTCAAAGGCTCAAGGATTTTGAGATGTTTTGAAGAATTTCGTGAAAGTTAGATTTCCCCGAATGATGGTGAATTTTTCGCTCTCCACCTTTTATCAATTTCAATGAGCTCTTTCGGGGTTTAGGGTGTTTCACAGATTTTAGAGGGTCCCAAATTTTTCAATATGATAGAATTTCAGTGAAATGTCGAATTTTTGAATTTCACCCAAACTCATGACTTCACAAAAACTAGGGTTTTTCAACCATTTGGATGAGCCACCCTCGAATATTTAGGTGCCTTGCGGATTTTAAAAAGCTTTGGAATATTTCAAGAAATGCTAATTTTTGCTAGGCGCTTGATTTTTCAGATTTCACAACAAACTTTATGATTTCATGAGAAGATAGGGTTTTCAACAGTCTGATTTCAAATTTTGCATTCTCAAAACCCTAGACAAACTCTTGCATGAATGTGAATTGATTTCTCTTTACATGCCTTGATAAACCTTATAACATGAATGCAATCTCATTTAGAAACCCCTGCAGTGAATGATGCCTTAACCCTAGCTGCGAGAATTTCATGTGTTTGAATCATTGGAATTGCTCTAAAAACCCTAATACTCAGAGATAAATAGATTGAAGTCTTAAAGCAAAGAGTATAGTGATGTGCATTTCGAATTGAAAGATTTTATGAATTCAAAGACCTCAAACCCTACATGATCTTTGCTCAATTTCACACAAACTGGAAGGAACTTGCCAGAACATTGTGCAAAGGGGGGTTCTTTACTAACCTTTCAACTGGTGTGTGCAAGAGAATGACCTCTAATCCAGCTAAAATGACACTTATGTCTCTGCAATTTTTTCCTATTTTATCTTATGAATGCTAGAGTCGACTTCACTTCACTCTGCTCGAATTTGCAAATGAGAATAAGGTGTGAAATGAATTGGCAAAATAATTTTTATTCCCCTTTTGTACTCAAACATTAATGCGCTGTAAACATAGCTATCAATCACATCATCGATTCCTTTCAGAGATACCGAGTGCTCTTAAAGTTTGGGGATTTTGAGCAACTTTGAAATTTTGAGAATTTCTCGCGATGGAGAATTCCGTGAAAGTCTGAACTTCACTGATTTCAAAAGATGAAGAATTCTCTGAAGTTTGAAAAACTTTGAGACATGCAAGGACTCGATCCCAAAGCTACTTAGGCATTTCAAATGACTTCAACTTGACCAATTATTGCGAGATACTTCAAATCTCCCTATTTTATAAGAACTTGGTAAATATCAGGGAGACAACCAAAAATCAAAATTTTGAGGACCCTTCTTAAGGAGAAAAGGTAGGGAATCTAAAGAGCGAAAAGATGAATGGGGCCTCAACCGAGGTCGAGGGAAACCTCTCCCCCCTACCCCACCTTTCTTTCAACCTCATATCCGAGAAGCCTCCATTTAGATGAAAACAACAATTTCAACCCTAGAGATTGGAACAGCGAACAGCGAACAGCAACGGTTAGCAGGGAACAGCGAACAGTGTGGAACAGGGACGACGTGCAGGGAACAGCGAACGAAGCCAACGAACGGCAGGCTCATATCACGAACGGCGTGCAGGGAACAGGAACGCCGGGCTCATATCACGACCGGCGGCAGGGAACAGGAACGGCGGGCAGGAACAGGAATCTCAAGCCAACGAACAGGGAACAGGAATCTCGAACAGAGCACAGTGGGCCTTGGTTTCGTGGTGGGTCCTCGCAGAACAGGGTAAAACAGTGGGCAAAGCAGAACAGCAAAACGTGAAGACAAAGATTCGCCTTGTCTTTTTTGCAAACAAATTAGGTGTGGGCCTGCCTCTCTTTTCTGTTTATTGGTTCCTTTATTTTTTTTAGTTTCTTGTCTTGTTTTTGTGCAACGTCAAAACGGGGATGTGAAAATCATAGGGGTCAGTGCACTGTAAACCATGGTTAAGCAATCAATAAACTCTCAGGTTATCACATTTAGAGAAAGTCAAGGATCTGAAAGGGTAATAACTTCTTTATTTAGAAAAAATGCACAATCTTTGAATTTGGGGCTTGTAGGGCTTGCATCGGGTGGATGTGAGTCAATATACAGCCCCCAAATGCAGATAGTTGCTTCATGGGTAAAGAGACTTTGCCAAGAAGGTGTTCATATTCCGTGGGATCACTCAATGAAAGCTACAAAAGGGCCTGCAATCTCATTATTAAGCTCTCAAGCAGGGGACCTGGCCAGGCCTTGGATTTTGTTCTGTCCAGAGGTTCCTCAAGCTTTTTCATCTGACGCAAAGGAGAAGTTGGTGTTTGTGAACGCAAAGCAATATAAAGGGATTTTAAGGCGTAGGCAAAACAAAAAACTGAAACTATCACAAAAGAAAAAAACTCATCATGATTTTACCAAAAGGTAGAAACAATGCAAGTGTTGCTATAAACATGCCTCATTTAATAGACGACCAAACAAGGCAAGGGGAAATCAAAGAGTCAAAGAAAGAGACTTTGTCATTTCAAGAGGCTCTGAGGCCAATCCAAAACAAAAAAGAAAGTTTTACAGTAAGCAAAGAGGATGGGGCAGAAAAACTCCATGACAATTTAGACTCCTATAGTCCCACATCTACCCCTTTGATGTGGTCTTCGGAGCTTTATGTGAATGAGCTCATGAACATGAAGAAGAGGATTGAATTGTTAGAACTAAAAGGGCAGCGTGATGATTCCAGGCTAAAAGAAATATTAGAAGCCAACCAGAATCATGCAAGAGAAAACAAGTTGCTCAAAGAGCAAGTAATAAGCTTGCAAAGTAAGATGGAGAGAGGTCAAGAAGAGCTAGCTGCTTTAAAGCAAGATTTAGAACAATCAAAAACAACAGAAAAACATAATTCAAAGGCAATGTTGGTAAATGACACAACACAACTAGAAGCGATCCAATCAGCAATCTCAAACATGGTAACAAGCGAAAGTAAACTAAAGGATCAAATAGAAGAAGCCAAATCTTGGGCACAAGTCATAAGTGGATCGTCAACTACACAAAATGAAATTATCAGAAAACACATAAAGATGCAATTAAGAGAAGAAAAAGTCAAGCAAGACAAAGCTAGGAACATCATCATCAAAGGTTTGAAGGACTTCGGGGAAAAAGAGAGAACTGATATTTTAGCAAGGGACTTTCTCAAGGACCAACTAAAGTGGGTAGGCAATATTCAGCAAGCAAGCATGATCGGAAAGAAAACAGAGGCAGGAAGGGATAGGCATGTAAGGGTTGTCTTAAGTAACATGGAAGACAAGATTGTGACCCTGAGGAAGAGGGGGTCTCTTAGAGGCACTCAAATCTACTTGGATGAAGATCTAACATTCGATCAGTAGGAAGAGCGAAGGAAGGAATGGATGAAAGTGAAATTAGCAAGAGATGCCGAAAAATGGGCATGGCTAAAAAATGGGAAAGCTCAAATTGGCGAGCAATTACCACACAATAAATAGGAATTAGGGGCCCCACAAGAGCATTTACACATGGTAACTGGGGCCCATAGCATAAGGGAAAGACATTATCATTCTTACGGAAACGCATGAGCATGATGGTTGCAAAGTTCCGAATTTTGAAGGATATGTTAAAATCTCAGCATGGAATGAAGGGACTGAAACAGGTAAGGGACATGGTGGGATTGCAGTCCTAATAAAAGAAGCTTGGGGAGCGATAATAAAAGTTGAAAAAGTGGATCCAAACAAGCAGCTTATATGGTTAAAAATAACTAAAAATAGGACTATAATTTGGCTGGCTGCATGTTACTTTGCCCCTAAAAATTCAAAGACCTACAAGAAGAGAAAGTTGGATAATGAGGATCCGTTTGCTGCCTTAAAAAAGGACATTTGTGTTTTTAGCTCTTCAAGAGAAATAGTGCTAATGGGAGATTTTAATGCTAGGACGGCCAACAATCAATCCATTCAGTTGGGCAGTAGTGAGGAGGAGGACAACGACCCCCTTTGGCTAGAGGAAGCGGAGGTTCGGCCTTGGGAAAGGACCTCACAAGATGGCAGTGGGGGTGTGTCACACTTTGGATTGGAGCTACTTGGTTTGTGTAGCTTATATGGCATGGTGATTTGTAATGGTATGAAAATGTGGTCAGATTCAGGTGGTATCACTTGCAAAACCTACAATGGGAAAAGTGTGGTGGACTATGTGTTATGCTCTCAAAATTCGGTCCCTAGGCTGTTGGAGTTCAATATTGGGTGTTGTCTTATTGGTCTAAATTCTGATCATATGCCTCTTTTTGTTAAGTTTGGCATTCATGAAGGCAACCGACAAGAGGGGAAAACTCACCTTTCTCATAAGAAGGCTCATTCACAAGGCAAAATCCTTGTGAATCATGAAAATCAAGAAATCTTTGTTGCTGCATTGGATCATCAGCTTCAAGAAAGAAAAAGCATACCGTGCAATGAAAGCAATGAAAAAAATGATTACATTAGCAGCAATATGATGGTTCCTCTGATTCATTTTTGCCCTTGAAGGTTGTAAGAGATCTTGCACTAGGAAGGGGATTTCAAATACTTTTCCTTCTAATCCATGGTATGATGAGGATTGCAAGGCAGCAAAGAGATTGGTCAAAAAGAATATGTCAAGCAAAGAAACTAAAGTAAACTACGAGAAGTTGGTAAAAGCCAAAAAAGAAATATATGTGAATTTAAGAAGGAAGGAGCTAATTTCTATGGGAAAACACAACCCCAAAAGTTTTGGAGAGAGTTGCAGCAAAAGAAAAGTCAGTGGAAAATAATATCACTGGGATGCAGTGGCTAGAATATGTGAAACTCTTGTATGAACGACCAATGGAGAAAAGCATGCCCCCTTTTAATTCATATCTCAAGAGAGCTCTTCTCGGAAGAAGATATCAAGAAAGGTATAAAAAATCTCGCAAGTGGTAAGGCTCAAGACATTGATGGGCTGCAAGCTGAATTCTTAAAGTGGGGTTGTGAGCTCCTCACACCTCATATCAAATACCTCTTTAATAACATTACTCAAAATGGCTTTCCGACTCAATGGACTACCAGTGTGGTCATTCCCTTACACAAAAGTGGGGATATCAATAATCCTTCTAACTATCATACTATCATGGTCAATCTTCTGCTTGGTAAATTATATGGGAGCATGTTAGAGCGCAGAATCAGTAATTGGGCTGAAAAGAAAGGTAAAAGGGCAAAAGGGCAAGTTGGTTTCAGGCCAAAGCATTCCACCATAGATCACTATATCACACTTAGACACTTCGTTGAGAAAGCTTGGGACACTCAAGGGGGTGAAGCATTTTGTTGTTTCGTTGATTT
This sequence comes from Sequoiadendron giganteum, assembly GCA_007115665.2. NCBI lineage: Eukaryota > Viridiplantae > Streptophyta > Pinopsida > Cupressales > Cupressaceae > Sequoiadendron > Sequoiadendron giganteum. The sequence goes on along the minus strand of CM021100.1, from coordinate 679,856,384 downwards.
CAAAAAGCCTTTGACACGGTGCCTCGGGACAAGCTTTGGAACAGAATGGGGGAACTTGGTATTCCTGATGAGCTTAGAGTGACAGTTCATAAACTTTATGAGAAAGTTAGAGCTAAAATTAGAACAAAAGATGGTATGTCTGAATGCTTTGGTAGTGACATTGGGGTCAAGCAAGGTTGTCCCTTGTCTTCCATGTTGTTTGGCTTATATATTGATAAGCTTGAAGAATGGTTAAACAAAATTGTTGGAGAGGGTATTCATCTAGCTAGTTATGTGGTGAAGTTACTTTTATACGCGGATGATCTTATCTTAATTGCAAAATCTGCTCCTAGTTTGAGAGAGCATTTAAAGGCTCTCAAACTTTTCTGCCAAGAGGTGGGAATGCAAGTTAACACCAGCAAAACCAAAATCATGATCTTTTGTTTGAAAAGGAAGAAGCAATAGTTTAATTTCATTTTTGAAGGTAGCTCTTTGGAGGTGGTGGAAGAATACAAGTATCTGGGTATTGATTTTCATAACAGGCTCAATTGGGAGACTTGCAGAGCGAAAAGGATTCAAGGTGGTTGGAGGGCGTCCTATTTACTGCAGAACAGATGTAGGACAACAGAGCTATGGGATTGGAAAACAAAGGAAACCCTTTTTGGTTTGTTGTTGGTGTCGATTGTCCTATATGGGTGTGAGGTTTGGGGGGATAGCATGTCAAACCACAAGTGGAGGCAAGTTGAAAGAATTCAAAAACATTTGATCACTACTAGCATCAAAGTCAAATCCTCGATTCCGTACAAGATTCTCTTGGTTGAAACTGGTACTTTCCCGTTGGAGGCATCCGCAATCATTCGGTTAATAAATTACTTAAAAAAAGTTGAGAACGTGGAGACACATCGCTGGCCCAAAATGGTGGTTGGGGAGGAGCTAAACCGTAGAAAGAAAACTTGGATGAAGCAAAATAGCAAATGGTTGAGCAAATGGAACATCAAGCTGCATGAGTGCCCCAACACGAATGCTGAGATAAAAAGGTATGTGCTAGAAAATTTTAGGTGTGCTATGTGGACTAAGCAAGTTGGCCATAAAAAGACACATTATATCTGGGAGTTCAACTCCACATGGGAGCACAATGAGAAAGACTACCTAAAGGTTGCAATTAAAGGGAAGGCTAGGATTTTGATCACTCAATTGAGAACTGGGTCGCACCATCTTCGATGTGAAACTAGTAGGTGGGTTGTCCCCAAGGAAGCCTAGGAACAAAGAACTTGTATTTTTTGCAGCAAAGGGGTCATGGAGACTGAATGGCACTTCATCATTGAGTGTGTTGCTTATGTTGATATCCGTGTCCAGTATGAAGACAATTTAAAGGTACACAATCTAAATGAGCTCTTTAAGGAGACTAGGCTCCTCAAAACTGCTGGCTTTCTGGTCAAGATCTTTAAGAGGAGGGCAGACATGGAAAAGAACTTGAAAGTGGTTAAAGTTCCGACGTTGGGTCCCATAGACTGATGGTCTCGTGGACGTCATTAAAATCCATTCATTCATTCATTCATTCATTCAATAGTGGTCGAGTGTGGCTTCAACCTCCTGCAAAGATGTTTAACTACAGGGGTGGGTAGGAGAAAGATGGGGGGTCTCCATTAGGATAGGGCGTGTGTGCAAGGCAACAAGAGTATTCATCTCCTTTAAGCTCAAAGCTAAGTGTGTTCATTTATATGGAGGTCTATGATATCATTTTATGTTTGGGCATTTACTTTGCATGTGCTATGTACCTTAATATAAGTGATAATTCTAGAATTAAAATGCATCTCAAAGTGGGGGCATAATGTAATAGTGAAGTGTGTAGACACCCTAAAATTGGCCCCTCACTTTTGACTTATATAATTAATTAAATAATTTACTATTTAATTAATATTGATCCTTGTAATTAATTAAATTACATAATATTTTATTAATTATGTTCCCACTTATTTTACAGTTAATTAATTTGACTAAATCAACCATAGCTCTCACTTAATAATTTTTCTATTCCTAATTAATTAATTAATCCTTGATTAATTAATTAAATCTCACTAGTCTCCTCTAATATATTTTCAATTTTAAATTCCTCCAAATCCCCAAATTTTCCATCATATGACAAGTATCCACCCCCTCTTCAATGTTCACACATGTGTGAGCATGCATGGGTTACCTCACACTTCCTCCTCACCCTTTGACTTGTCTATTATTGGTTGCCCACTCACACATGTTTGAGAATATCTCTAACACGTGTATCCACCCTACCCTTTCTATTTTCTCACACTTAACTCTTTCATATATTTTCTCATTCCCTACCCTTTCCAAAATTCTTCCACTTGTCACATTCATAAGCCACACTATATGTGTGCTCACACATGTGTGCTTACATCATCCCCTTCTCACACTTTTCACAAGGTTAAGCCCTCAATCCCCACACTCACTCTCACTCAATCTTAGCCCTCCATTGATCGATACATCATATCCCTCTATTTTCTTACCTAAAATATATAAACTGAAGTCCTTCCAATTTTAACATCCACTTGTAAGCTAATCTTATGTTGTTCATGTGCTCGAAAAAATCCATTGCTAAATTGTTATTGTGTTGGTTTATTAGAGAAGTTCATAATTTAAATTTAGCAATTAATCATCAATTTTGAGGATCAAATCAAGTGGAGAATGGGTGCACTCTACTTCAACTCAATCAAAGGAGTAATATAAAAAAGATAAAATATTTGGTAAATATTTGTAATCTTTATATTATTTCCTTTATTTATTTTTTGACTTCACTTTGGAACGCCCGATGGTACCCATGTCCCTATTAATAACTATTGTTTAAGTTTTTATGTGAACTTACATGTGTTGGAACACAACAATCTACCAAGAGGGGGGTGAATCAATAGATATTAAAACTTATCCCTTAAAACCTTTTGTGAAAATTACTTCTTTTATCTCAAAGTACCTTATACAGACTAATTCATTTAGCCCTTAGTGTGCAAATTAACTAAACACATAGAGTGATAAACACACATTCACATAAAATCCCATAACACCAAATATACGTGGAAAATCCAAGATGGGAAAAACCATGGTGACAAATGTTGCTTGAGTCTACTGCTCAAAGACAGTGTCACAAGTAAGTCTTTTGTTACAATATTTTAGGGCACCAACCCAAGGAAGCATTGAATCCCTGATTTAGGAGCACCAACTCCAAGGAGACACCAATCCCCTACACCGAGCACCAGCTTAGTACAAATGAGGCAACAACCCTTACAACATTACAAGCTCATATATGCATACAATTGATTTTGTATAACCTAATGATGCATCAATACATTATTGCACTTTTTGTAACTTACTCTCTATCTACTTTGTTCTACACTCTCTTTTTTTTTGTTCTACACTTAAAACATTCTCAACTCCACCTTGTTGCACCTTGAATGTAAACCCTTGATGATGTTAAACTTTTCTTTGGGTTCCACTCTATCTCAACATGTGCATTATTTTTATATTGCACTCTCCCCTATTACTTCTATCCACTCTTTTCCTTTCTATAGTGTTTCATACACCTGCACTCACTTGAATGTAAACCTAGATGATGATGTGTCTTGTGTCTAGGTTACACATAAATGTTCATTCACTATTTGCACTCTTGGCTCTTTTTCTACTCTATCACTCTTCTACAATAGATACAACACATAGACCATATTCTAATTATCTTGTTCATTTCCTTGACTCCACCAATCAGCAATCTCTACCTCGAGATGTGCACCACCGTCCAAATAACCTAGAACCCTTTTTTAGGGTTTCCTTCCCTTGCTGACATCTCCAACAAGTTGCCAATGCATCGAGCCACACACTCACTATGTATAGATTCGTTGAATCTACTAAACCAAACAACCTGTTATAGACATGTAAAATTGACCTAACACTTATTACACACCCTAAATGACATTCTCACATCATTGACATCATTATTATCAAATATCACTGCATTTCACATCAAAAGCATGGAAAACCCTAAATTCCTCTATTAATTGAACAATACAACATTATTTAATTAATTCAATTTTTCATCATTTTAGATTAATTAAATAAATTGCATTTACTTAATAAAGTCCTAAAACCTTGATTTCTACTATTAATTGAATAATAAGATATTATTTAATTAATTCACCTTTTCATCAAATTTGACAAATCAAATAAATTTCATTCATTTAATAAAGTCTTAATCTAACTTTATTCCTCCTGATTAATTAAATAACACCAATTATTTAATTATGTCGCTAATTCACTTTGTTCCCCTAAATTAATTGAATTATTAAATAATTTAATTATGACACTTTCCCTCCAAATTTGAATAATTTGAATAAACTATTCAAAGCATCATCAAAAATCAAATCAAACTAATGCAACTTTGTTTGCAAAATTCAAACTTGATTTTCACATTCAACTCCAAAAGGAATCAATTAATTAATCATTCTCAACAACTTTCCTAATTGAGAAAATTACAAATCACTGATTGTTCAATCTATTTCCTAACTGACCAATCTATATTCCTAACAGATCAATCTATTCTTTAATCCCATAGATTATTCAATCTAATTCCTGATTGATCAATCTATATTCCTAACAGATCAATCTATTCCTCAATCACACTAATAACGTAATCAATTTGCACAAATTATGCCCATCTAAATCCTCTCAACATCTTTCAACCGTCAATCAAGATATTATACTACATGATCCCAAGAATTCATTTTGAATCATAAATTCTATATAACAAACCTTTTTTCTCACAAAAAAGGATCAAAGAATCAACATCATTCATACAATGAAGTAATGCAGGAATCTTAATCGGCATTGAAAAAGCTTCAACACATCTTTGATCAACAACACACACACGTTTTTCAAGCTCTCACACACAACAATGGAAGCTTCACATTGATACGAGCAACCACATCTTCGTGAACACACTCTAACATGGGACATGGGTAACACTATTTGTTTTGGATTTCATTTTCATTTCTTTTAATCAATTACGTTCTTAATTTCCTTAATAGTTTAGCTTCATTTTGTGAGTGAAGGAATGAATCTTGATCATTATTTTGGATTAGATTAGCTTCTATTCTTTGTTTTGATCTCATTTAAACTCATAGATTTCCCCCTCACACTTTTTTGCATGCCCGGTGGGACCTCAATCCTTAACACTAACAATTTTATGAGCTACATTTGACGTTACAAGCCCTAGAAGCACTCTGGAAAAATCCTCATGCACAGTTCTAGCGCTTTTGACTCTTATTTTGGCACTCTGACATTTTTTGGCACACTTGACACTGATACTACCACTTTTGATTGGCTTTTGTGCTTTTGCTTCTAGGAATAGAGGCTCTCTTGACTTTTTTGGTGCCTTTGCTCTCTAATAGAGGGTGATATTGTTTGTTTTTCCTGCACTTTTGCTTTGTTAATCTGTGTCTGAGATTTGCAAGTTAAAATTTGATTTTTAATGCTAACAGGTGCCTGATTTAAATGTGTGATAGGTACTAATGTCATTTATGTAGGATTTGTAGGAGTATAATTGATAGTTATCCCAAAAACAACTAATACATTTGTTACAGGAAAGACGAACAATCAAAGAATGCTAAGTTTTCTAAGCTTTTTAAGTTAGAAAATGATTTCATTTGGTGCTTAAAAAAGAACCCCACAAACAAACACTTTTGATTTAGTGCTCTAAAATGAACTTTTTTCAAGCTTTCTAAGTTATAAAATCTTTCAATTTGGTGCTTAAAATGAACCCCACAAACAAACACTTTCGATTTAGTGCTCTAAAAATAATTTTTTTCTAACTTTCTAAGTTAGAAAAATACTTTCAATTTGGTGCTTAAAACAAACCCCACATACAAAATTAATTCAAATTCGTGCTCTAAAATGCATGTTTTGAAGTTTTCAATTGGTTTTACTCTGAATGTGTGATTCTTTTGTTGATCAAATGATTTAAATTTTTTGGCAAACACTCAATTTACTTTGTTGACCACTAAGACAAGGTTTAGAAAACACTTAGTTTTGGGCTTAAAATGGACAAATCAATTTTTGTCTTGCACCTTTTCGATCTCATTGATTGATATCTAGAACACTTATATTGGGTTCTTTAAAAAGAACCACTGCTATCTTATTCACACTTTTTGGGGATAGAACCACTGGAGGCACTTAAAAAGAATCAAATTGCAATGAAGTGTATTTTGTGTTTGGAAAGCTAGGTGTTTATCCTCTCCTCTCATTCCTTTTAGAAATCTTGAGTGATGAAAAATATCTTGATTTTTGCACATGCATTTACAGTTCAAAGCGTACCTTTAGAGGGCCTGCCTATTGAGACACATCCCATGTTGGAGAACCCATGGGCGACTCAAGCGAGACCTTTGTTTCGGTCCTCTATATAAATTATTGTGGGTGTGAGGAAAGTTCATCATCCACCTAGTGTGAATGTTCTATGTCAACGCCAATCTCCCCAGTATCCGTGTGATATGTAAAAACCCACAAGGACTGGGAGGCCTCTTAATTGAGCAAAACATTGCATGTATAGACACCAATTATCCTAAAATAGTCATTAATAACCTTTGTTAAATAGTGGCCATCCAAGTCCAAATCTGAAGCATATTTAAAGTAGTACATTAGAATAGCACCATTCCAAGAAGTTACTTACCATGTTCAGTTTTGGTTGAGGCGATAAAGCAAATAGGGAAGGGACTCTTTTGCTTGGTGTGTCAAGATGGTGTATTTCCTTGACATGGAATATTTTTCCATTCCATCTTCACGGATTAATCATATCTTAGGGGATGATTGATAGGCCTATCGACAAATACGTACCCACTTGGGCTAGAATTGTAAATGCTTGTGAGTCAGTCCAAACATAGTGTATGATTCCAAAACAGCTCAAACAAACATCAACATATTCGTCAAAATATCAAACACTTTAAGATTAGTGGAATACTTTGAAAAGAGCCCTATGTTTGCACTCCCTAAAAAATATTCTAAAAAATATCTTTGAAAGGCCTCTAGACATTTAGGCCTAGATTTCAAGTCACACCAAATCTGAAGTTAATAGGAGAAACTATAGCCTTTACTAGTATCTTAATTTTCACTTGGTGGAAAGAAACGTACCTTTAAAATTTATAGACATTTAGAGCCAAAACGAGTGTTTGTTATAAGAAGATTCAAGTTAGTCCATACTTTTTTCAATGGTATCACTTGTTGTATCCCAAAAATAGAGCACTTGAAGAATCAAATCAAACCAAATCACCCTAAATCTATGAATTATCCAATATTCCACCAAAAGCATTGAAACTGGAAAATAAATTTACACAGAGGCCACTTCTGCTACTATTTACGCCACACTTGACCAAAAATTGGTCACATTTTCCACAAACAACTCACTTTTTCTCTTTGTCCCATAGTAGCTACTGATGAAAATCTATTGCTTTTGACAAACTCATCGCACTTGATCTTAAACTAGCCACACTTGATCTTACTTTGGCGCATCTGACAACATTTCCTTAGTGCACTTGTCAAGAAACTAGGCGCATCTATCCAAAAAGCTCACTTTTGACTATTAAATCACTACATTGAGAAAAATACCCATGGAAGCCACACTTGACATTTCTCTATGCACTTTCTTTCCAAAATTTAGTGCACTTGACAACAATCTACTCATAGTTGACCATATTGGCCTCTTTTACTTAGAAACTGGTCTCTTTTTCTCAAAAACCATCACTTTTTCTCTATCCTACTGACAATTAGAGAAACAAACCGAAGGTAGTTACAAGATCCTTGTTAGAATGAAACAATTGGAAACCCAAGATAGGTCATATAGTCCTTCATCCATCTTCAAACTCCATCCTACTTTTGGGAATCAAAATCAAAACAAACAACTTGATATATTCCATCACTCACACTTCTAAGATATCAATAGTTACTTGAACCTCACGACTAGTTCAAGTAAGCTTTTCCACAACATATCCTCTAGAAGAAGAAGTGAGATATCAATCCAGGCCTTTCATTATTTTGAGTTCCAAGAACAGTCTCACCCCAAAACAACACTCAAACCTTAGGGTCTTGAGCTTCATAACAACCATATCAAACATCAACACTTTCACCTTATGACCATTTGGCGACCAGTTGCTCCAATTCAAGAACCAAACCTTACACTAGCTATCATACAACCAAACTTTGAGTTGATTGAAGAACAAATGGATATAATTAGTAGTTTGAGGAGCTTTATATTTGAGACAAAAGAAACACCCAACTAATGGAGAAACATAACAAACATCCTTGATAAAGAGGAAGAGAAAGTAGATCTCACAGCCAAAAAACTTGTGTTACCACCTCCTACATGTCAATAGGTATCCATCCTTTATGATCTTTGGAAAGAGAAAAATCCTTAAATGAAACTCCATATTTCTCCTTTTAAAGAGGCACCATAGCTCAAGGTATATCAAGAGATGTGCCTTGAAGATTTACTGCAACCGGGACACCTTGGTAAGAAATCATTACACTCGCTCTTCAAGGAGCGAACCAGACTGGTATATCCAATTCGGGCCCGTATTTCCACCTCTTATATTACAATAGACACCATCATAGTTAGGAGTCACAAAACGTTGGAAAAAGTGTGATAGTTGTTTATGGCAATCACGTGCTCACAACATAGAAAGAACATGGAAGCCAACCAAAAGAAAACGATACCATACCACCGACAAACACCACAAACAACATAATTAACCCATGGGGATATAAATCAAGTGACCTTACAACAGGATATTGAGCATCATAACATCTCCCAACAACATGTCAACATCAATCTATTACCCAAATCACTCTTATCAAGGGTCACAACATTATGTAGGGAAACAACATCAAGGGTTTCAAAATCACCATCAAGGAATAAGTCCAAAACATCAAATTTCTCTAAATGAAATTGAGAAAAAGATAGAGGAACTTAAACAAAATCAAAATACGACGTATCCCCAATACCATGTTCAATGTCTAAACATTGCATATCCACAACAAACAAACATCATTCCACAGACATCTCAATATATACACAACAAAACTTCCAATATCATTAAAACATTGATTCATATCAACAAAAAAATCATCAACCACAACATCAAGTGAAACAACAACAATGGTCACAAAATCAAAATCAAATCCATCAACAATATCAACATTCAAATCAGAGAATTCCATATCAAAATCCATCTCCACCACAACCAACCTTACAATCAAACCATACTGCTAAATGTGAGTACACTCCTTTAGGGGAGCCAATTGAGGGTGTGTTAAACCAATTAGTCAATGCCAAACTTATCACACTTCCAAAACCATCACGAAGTGGTGAACCTAGCATAAAATTCCCATGGTACGATGACAAGATCTATTGTAAATACCATGCAGTAAAAGGTCATGATGCATCAAAATGTGTTACACTCAAAAAACTCATCCAAGACCTCATTGATCGAGGAGAAATAGCTATTGAAGATGAAATTCAGGGGCCATCTACCAATGACAACATGGACAATATCTCAAACTCAAATGTTGAAAACAATGATCAAGAGTTATCTATCACTTATCACATTGACAATGTCTCTACATCATCTAGTGAGCAAGAGGACATACATCAAGAATTTAATCCCAAGCATGATCAAACTCAATCACCCAAGTCTAGCAATGATCCAATCCAAGATATATTGACATCATCCAATCTCATGGAAGTACATATTGATAATAAAGAGACTCTTAATCCAACACGTATACTTAATGCAGAAAATCTAAGCCACGAGTTATTACTCATATGTCCATATTTTAAGGAAATCCAAGGATCCTTTACAATCAATCCCTTCTTTGAAATTGATCCATGTCAAGAGTGCAAACGAAGGCATGTCGAATATGATACCACACAAATTCAAGATCAAGAATCCCTATCATCAAAATACGACAATGACTTGGCAGATATATTCCAAGATATCCAAGTTTTTCCAAAAGAAGAACACATCCATATGCCAAGAAAAAAAAAATCTACCCATGAGATGCTTACTCCTAATGGACATGTAGATGATCTTCATCCAAAAAAAGAGTCTCATACTCTTGATATCATTACCCAGGAAAAAGAGTCACCTACTCTTAACATATTTACACATGATCAAAGCATGGCAAAATCTATAGACATATCAGAAAGTGATCAAGAAGAAGCATTAAAATCATAAAAATCATCCAAGAAGATTGAAGACATCAAGTATAAAAATATGGAGCACAGTATCTTAAAATCAACAAAGATAACTAATAATCTTGAGCAATAAAGCATTGGGTATATAATAGTCAAAGAAGCACCAATACATTTTGAAGGGCCATCAAAATATGATATTTCACGAGATCAAGTTGAAGATATCAATCAGAAAGTTATCCCACATATGAAGGATCCTACCAGTGAAGAATCTATAACCTTTGAAGATCCACAACAGAGCAAAGAAGGATTAGCACCTTGTTTTTTAGGTAAATTGTATACTACTGCAAATAAAAAATTTCAATGGATGCATTATCAAGGTAGAGGATTAGGCCTACATGAATAGGATATCCTATCACTAGTGCAAATTTTTGAAGATCCTAAGCATAAATTTCTTGGTTATTTAATAATTAAGGGATCTAAAAATATTAGTGATACCTCTATAATATTAGGGGCAACTTTATCTAATGCAAGCATCAACATAGAGAACACGAAGGCTCTTTATGATGAAACCACTACCAATGCTACAAATAGCCATATCATGAACCACCATCCACACATATTTCAACCCTTTGTTGGGACAATAACAAGGGAAAAATCTATAACAAAGAAAGGAACAATTCATTGAAGCAAAAGAATCAGTAAAACAAAATGGACAAGCAAAATTCAAATGGATACAAAAGAAAAAGAAAGAAAATAATCCCTATCAAACTCCATTAGTCAAAGAAACTATGGGGTAAAATAAAAAAAAGGGAAGTTCATCCATCAAAAAAGTCCAACAATACAAAATAAAGCTTCAAGAGTGACCTTCAAGGTATATCAAGATGTTGGTCCCAATCGAGTCTCCATATCCACCCATCATTTCTCAGCATTCCAAGTTTCGAAAGTCAAATATTCCAACCTCTCGACTGATCCATCTAAATCTCTTTTACCTCAATGCATTTCTCCATCCATGATATCCAAATCTCACATTGACCAGGTATTAGTAGCAACACTTTATCATAAGGACTCTAAGGGCACTCTATCACAATGTGCACATCAAGGTAAGGTTAACTTCGGTATCAACAAGGAATATAAGAATTATCAAGAGTTACATTCAAGTGCCTGTATCCTAGGAAAACAACTCCTCCAAGCAGGATATCATTGGCACATCATGACAACAACAACAACCATATTAACACCAACAACATCTATATCATCACTGCCAAATGATTCAACATGATCAAAAAATTATCACCATGATGAAAACTTGGTAAACAGGCATCTTGTCTGACATCAAAAATTAATAAAACAAAAAAATTAAGAAAATAGTCAAGAGAAATATCATCCTCTAGTGAAAACTACTATGGTGGAACTTTGGACAAGTACCATGGTGAAAACCTAGCAAACAAGCATCATCTGTAGAATCGAGCATCTACGTGCACCATTTCAGGTGAAAGCATCTCAGATGATCCACAATAAATCTAACTTACCTTGATCGTGAAAAATGTTTGGTGTACACTTTACAGTTGCTTATGGAAAACATCTTGACATGGGTCACTATCATTAATCCTATCATATCCAACATTATTTAAGCCATGAGGCATTATCCAAAGGGGAATACTCTATCCAAACATGTTATCCTATCACAAGATAATCCATTACCTACATTGCTAGACACTGGGGGCAAGTACTTACATCTTGCTTCAGAATAAATCTTGATCTATGTCTTCTAGCTCAAGTTGTGATCTAGGCATTGTCCCAACAACAAGGTGTACCACCAACATGCTATCAAGGTAACCTTTAAAATAGTTCATCCCAACAAGGTATACCACCAATGCACTATCAGGGTGACCTTCGAAATAATCCATCCCAACAACAAGGTATCCCACCAACGCACCACCAGGGTGGCCTTCAAAATAATTCATCCCAACAAGGTGTACCACCAACGCACTACCAAGGTAACCTTCAAAGATGCCAACAACTCATATCATTTCTTCACTCAAACTTCTAAGATATCGAGATTCGTTTGAACCTCATGGCTAGTTCAAGTAGATTTCCCGCAACATATCATTTAGAAAAAAAAAAGTGAAATATCAATCCAAGTTTTCAACATCTTACACCCCAGTCAAAAGTGTAAAAATCCAAAAAAAAAGATAAAAAAGCAAAAAAATAAAACAAGGAAGAAAAATAGTAAAAATAAATAAAGCGTTCTTTAAGTGAAAACCACTTTTTGGCGCTTCTAGAATAGGTATCATGGTGAAAACCTGGCAAATATGCACTATGTTTGAATAAGACTTGCATTTTATCTATCGGTATTATCTAAAGCATTCACCCATTCATTCCATAATAAAACATATGTCCAACCATGGCTTGTTACTAATTGAGAAAAAGTAGTCTTGTCTCCAACTGGGGGCAACTTCCCGAAGCTAGTCATGGATTAGATCTTTGAGCATCCTATCATGGTCAAAATTATTGAAAATCATAAACATTTGAAAAAAAAATCAAAACAACTTTGGATTATTCCTTCACTCAAAAAATTCGAAGATATCAACATTCTCTTGAACCTCACAGCTAGTTCAAGTAGAGTTCCTGCAACATATCCTCTAGAACTAGAAGTGAAATATCAATTTAAGTTATCGTTTCAAACCCAAAAATAAGTTTTGTGCTTTGAGTCAACTGGTCGAACTACATGGTCTCTACGTGTACAACATAGGAAAGGCTTATCTCTAATCAACCCTCGAGGCCTTAGGTTAGTCCCATTAGGTTTCTATCATGCTTTATTTCAACTTAGTCAAAAAATACAAAACCCAAAAACATTCAAAATCAAAATCCAAAAACATTCAAAACTCAAAATCCAAAACATTCACAAAATAGAAAATACCAAAAACATAATTCACATCAAACCAAGTGAACTACGAGACTTTGCATGTACAACGTAGGCAAGGCTTATCTTTGATGAGCCCCCAAGGCCCTAGGTTAGTCTCCAAAAAACGACAAAAACAACATCAGAAAAACTCAAAAAAAATAAAAAAAATCCTACTTCATCATCACAATCCACAATCAAGTTTTCATCCATAATAAACAAGTCGGCATACTCACCCTTTGAAAAAATAGGAAAACAAGCAGAGAAAACATCAAAATCTAGAACTTTCAAGCAAACAATCACAAATATTTGATTACAATACAAACAAAAACAAGGCCAAAGTATTAACTACTTGTCTTTTTGACAATTCACCAACAACATCCTTAGATATGCCTTAACATATCCGTTCCTATGATAGACATGATCAACAACAAATAATAGACTGAAACCTCAAAACAAATATAACAAGTGATAGTGCAACTTTGTTTTTATCTTTTTATCTTCTTATTTTTATGATTTATTTTATTGACTCATTCCCAAGATCTCTCGAGGATGTCCATAAGGATTTAGAGAAAAAGAAATGGGGTAATCGAGCGTCATTTTGGTTTATTTTGATTAGAGGTTAAAAATGGGTTTTGAAGGGGCCTGTAACCCTTTACACAAAAGAGCAGTTGAACCAAAAGATACAATCAACTAGAACATATCAACCCAACCACAACAAAACAACAACAAAAAGTTAGCAAAAAAGGAGGACCCCACCCAACAACATTACATATTTTTCAGGATATCAACAGCCTCCACATCGCACGCCACATTCTTCAAGCCCTCATCACCAGTAGCAAACAAATATTTAATAGGAGCACCTTCCTAAGCTTTGGTTTTGTTATGGGTCCTATCCCTAGGCCCACCCAATTTAACCTCACTAATCAAAACATTACCCTTCTCACCACCCTTATCACCAAGCACCTCCCCTTCCATTAGCGTGCCATTAGCACCAGTATCCTCAGTATCCTTGCCAATTTTAACACTATCCATAGGAGAAGTAACACCAAAAGATTCAACATTGAACCTAGATTTATTCCCCTCCCTACCTTTCTCCATATTAGCATATATCCTTTCGATGTGATTTTCCAAGGTGAGGACTCTTCCTTCAAGATTCTACTTCATCATAAGCATTTCCTCCACCACAATTTTCAATGAATTCACCATATCATCAATCTAATCTTGAACAGGGGAATCATCTGCTTTACTCATCACACCACACTTTCACATTTGTCATATTGAGTTCATGGAAAATCCATTTAAAAAGCTTATAAAAAATAATGGAGCCCTCTTTGGAAGCTCCCAAAACATCAGAAATATTCTCTTTATCAATATTAAAAGCATCCTTACCATCATCATCATCCTCATGCGAGGAGCTAACCTTGTCCACACCCACAACAACACCCTTTCCCTTATCAGTAACAATCGACGTCTTGATTTTATGAATGGACTCCACAATCTCCACAACAACCACCTTCCTTTTCATCTACCTATTTGAATCCACCATAGGAGAATCCTCAGCATCCTACCCCACCTCAGCCACAACCTTCTTATCCTTCTGCAAATCTCTAACCCCACCCAAAGAAACCACAACATCCTATCCACCAACAATTTTAAGTGGAGAATCCAACTCCAACATTTTACTTGTAGACCTCACCACCATCTTCTTACTACTTCCCATGATCAACTCCCTTTTATCCAGAGCAGGGGGAGGCGAAGACATCTCACTAGTCGTATCCTTCTCCTTTCTACTACGACTCAACATTTCATCATCCAGCTCCTCACTACAAGTGTCATAACCCTAATTTGGGCTCGGCTCCTCATTCTTAAACTTCCTTAGAGCAAGGGACAACTTATCCACATCCATGGTTGCCAAAGAGTCCAACATAAAATCAAAATCATCCTCCAACATCGACTCTTTTTGCAGAATGAGCTTCCTCTTTTTCCTTTTTTTGCTAGCCTACTCCTCCTCAAAGACCGTCTCATAACCCTCCTCCTTTTTATGCACATCCTTAGGGGTGACAAGTGGCTTAACCACTTCAAAATCTTTGGAACAGTCAGAAATTAAGAGGATCAACCCCACATGAAGAACATGGTTCTTCAGGTTTTTCTTATGATCCATAATGCCAGCATCCAAAGAGGCCAAAAGGTAAAAGGGAAAGGAAATCCTTTTCTTATGTCAAAAGTGGTTAAGTAAAACAAAATGATAAGCGTTTACCATAGAATATTGACCTTTAAGGGAAATGAACTGCATAATATCCTCTGCCACATCCCCCCACAGTGCCTTGATAGATTTCCTATGATATCCCCCACTCCTCACAACACGAAGGTCTTGAGCTTCATCTCCTTTAAAGAATATTTTCATGGTGTTTTGTGCTTCCTTTTTATCTATAAAGAACTTCATACCTTTCATAGACAAACCAGTAATTTGAGCTATGAGGTCTTCATTAACATCAAACTTCGTACCTCCAAGTTTCATAACCTTATTATTCTAATTTTTGGAAAACAGAGCAATTCTCTAAGGGTTATTTCCATGAAGCCTCTCAAGATAAGACGTCAACCCTCCCTTCTCAAGAATTTTCCAGACCTCCAGTTTCTTCTTTACCACATCGCATGAGAATGGCTTCACACGATTTTTGTCTCTGCCCATGGCTGCCAAACTAACAAAGTCAAAAACTTTCAAAACTTTCAAAATAATGAAGAGACTTCTCAGAAAATCATTGCTAAGAATGACCATAATTTGTGTGAGGAAGGAGACATGGTAGAGGTGATTAATTATTCTTATAATCCACTCCCTATAGATATCACCCTTAGTACTATCAACTCGAGCCAAATTCTGATTACCACTCCTCCATATCATAACCTTCCACATGAAGAAAAATATGCACACCCAAAGCCTTAATAAATCATTAATCACCTTAGATTTGGGCATCATGATTAATTGTAGCAATAACTTCTATAGGTAGAGGATCATTTAAACCTCACTCCTTAGCCCCTCTAACTCCCAGATTAGTAAAAATATCAGCAAGACCGTTCCCCTCTCTCAAAATATGAGAAATATAATAATCATCAAAATATTTAAGGATCTCAATGGAATCTCTAATTAGATTTTCAATAGTCCAAGAGGAGGTAGCACACTTTTTCAAATTGTTAATGATATTGAGAGAATCATCCTCAAGCCAAACTTTCTTGAAGCCTTTATTTTGAGCCAATTTGAGTCCATGATAAGCAACAGCCGCTTTCACATAGTGGTTTATCTGGGTTCCCAAAGGGAGCGCCACAATAAAAACAAGCCTACCATTAGAATTTCTAATCACTCCCCCACAACTAGCAGGTCCCAAATGTTATTTAGCCGCTCCATCAAAGTTAACCTTTACCCAACCATCCAGAGGAGCTTTTCAAGCAACATTCTCTCTAGAAGCTTTCTCTTTAGTAATCGGGAGGGAAATATCATAGGGCAACTTCCACTTCTGTGCAACAGACATATCATATTAACTCAACATGATCTCCTGCCCATTATGAAAAGAAATCCGAGCCACAATTTTTTTTTTAATAGCCACACAGATTTTATATGCCACAGAGATAGCAGGGAGAGCAGAGTTCCTAAAAATCCTATTATTACGTTCAAGCCACAAACCCCAATCAATATGAGGTAGAGAGAGACCACAAAAACTGCAGAGAAGGATTAGAAGTGGGGCTAATCCATTGAGACCATAGGTCCTTAATCGAAGCAGGGAATACCCAACTAAGATTCCAAAGATGTAGCACACGTGCCCACACACCTCTAGCAAAACTACAACCACTCAGCAGATGGAGGGAATCTTCATCCTCCTCTTCACACAGAAAGCACCTATTGGGCATCATAAAACCTCTCTTGACCAAATTATCAGTTGTTAATACCTTGTTCTAGCACAAGAGCGAGAAAAAAATATTAACCTTAGGAGTCAATCTTGAATAGGGAAAACTTTAGTGGCGAATCTTCGCCAATTGGCGAATATTTGAAATCAGGACCTCCAAAAATGGTGAATAATACAAGTTAGAAAGGATGTCAAATCGCCAGGTTTTTACAAAAAAAAAAAGTGTCTCGATTAATTCGCCAATCCATTATTTTTTAAACAATGCGTTAGTGGAATTGATTCGCCAGTATTTTATACTCTAATTACAGATATTAATTATATTTGCCATTAATTTTATATTCCTACAATTAATTTTTGGGAAATATCGCCACTAATAATAATTTACTTTTTCATTTTAGGGATATTTTAGCCTTGAATAGGTCTTTTCTTTATTGCCATTGATTAGCTTTTTAATCGAATAGCTGCAAGTCAATTATGTGACTTGATATGCACATGCCTTTTAAAAAGGTTGTTGAAGCCCGAAATTTGATCTCCACCGTTCATTGTTGCCAATAGTTCATGACATACGTCATCATCATTGTATCGGCGGGGCATCCCTAACTGTCCCACTGATGATGTTCACTCACGCCGATAAGGCTTCCATACTCTTCCTGGGGTCCACCAAGGCACAAGTACACCACTTGTGTAATTCTAGAGAATCATGAAGGGAATCTACAATATTCACGCCAAAATATCAGAAAGACATTTGATCAAACCTCTATTTGATCTCCACCATTCACTGTTGCCAATAGTTCATGACATACGTCATCATTGTTGTATCGCTGGGACATCCCTAAGTGTCCCACTGATGATGTTCACTCACGTTGATATTCGCTCATAGAATGAACTTGCAGCCATCCGATTTAAAAGCTAATCAATGGTAAAATTTCCAAGTTTCATTTAGTCTTACTTTTCAAGTCATATTTTTTTAAAACACTTCATCTATGTGTGCTCCAATGCATTTTCAATAGTGAAATTATGCTTGGTGACCCTTCCTGTATTGCGACAGGAGCGCGTCAGGGCCACTGTCCCTTGACCCCATGAGGGGGTGTTGCCCCCTCGACCCCCACAAGGGGGCTCTACCCCCTTGACCCCCACAAGGGGCACTGCCCCTTGACCCCGCCAGTGGCTGCCGCCCCCGAGCCCCTACTTCAATAAAAAAAATAAAATTAAAAAAATGGGGGAATTGCGCCTACCAACTATGCAAATTTTTAAAGGAGAGATTCAGCATTATAATTAATCGTTTTAGTGATTATTCACTAGGATTCGCTATTGTGATTTATTTTTTTACCAATTATTCATTAAGATTCGCCAAGATTTTACAATTTTTTTAATAATGTGCATAAGATTCGCTAGGGAAAATTACTAATTTTTTCAAATAAAAGAAAAGATTTGCCAAGATTTTACACCTTTGCTAAGGGGGGGGTTTCTTAAAGTTATCCCTAATCTTGAAGACCAAATAGAGGTCCAAAAAGTGGTCGGGCCAACAAAAGAATCATTAATATGAAAAGTCAAAGCAACAAAGAAGTTACAATTAGATGAAGGCTTCCATACAATTTTATCCATAAAGAGGATAAAAGGGATATGGACCAAGGACAGGGCCTTGTATAGGGCATCTAACCTTAGATCAACTTCATGCAACCTTTTCCAATAGCCTTCAACAATATAATCAGCAGCAAATCTGCCAAACTACCACAAACAATCTTCAATAAGAGGTTGAGCCCATGACTCATCTTTAAGCGACCTATTTCCAATCCAACTATCTTCCAAGAACAAAATCTTTCTACCATTGCCCAGCTGCCAAAAAATCCCCTTAGATAAAAGCCTTTGAGCCTTGACCATACAATTCCAAAGAGCAGACCTAGAAGGGGGAGAGAATTCAGGATTTAAGAAGTCTCTTATAGCATCAGCACCCCGTAAGTACTTGCTCCAAGCAATTTGCACCCATTCACTCTTAGCATACAATAACTTCCACAACCATTTACCAAGAAGAGCAATATTAAACTGATGAATTTTGTGAATTCCAAGTCCACCAGCCCTTTTATTTCTGTAGACATCATCCCGTGCAACTAGATGGATTCTTCTCCTATCCTCAACATCGGACCAAAGATTTTTTTTTGAATTTCTTCCAATTTATCCATATATTTCCTAGGCATGAGAAATAAATTGAGAGCACAGACAGGGAGATTTTGGAGAGTTGACTTAATCAACTGCACTTTCTTGGCTTGGCTTAGCACTGCCCCCTTCCAACCAGCCAATTTAGAATTGAACTTATCAATCAACCCCTGCTACAAGGACTTAGGAACATTAGAACACAAGGGGAGCCCTAAATAAGAAGCCAGGAGATCACCAATCTGGCATTGCAAAATTCTAGCAATTTTTATCTACCTGTGGGCCAGAGTATAAAAAAAGAAGATCACAATCTTGGGTAAGCTAACCTTCTTCCTAGAAGCAACTTCATACTTCTATAAGATAAGTTTAATAGACTCGGCTTCCTTAATAGAGGTCTCCCCAAGCATGAGAGAATCATCCACAAACTACTGATGGGAACAAATCAAATTGCTAGAAGAAGGGGCTAAACTAGCCATAGCCCCCGAGTTAATGAATCTTTGAATAAGATGCCCCAAAGACTCCACCATAATGATAATCAGAAAGGGAGATATTGGATCCCCTTGCCTTAGACCTCTGGAGCAATCAAAAAAAGGAGAGGGCGACCCATTGACAAGGAAAAAACTGATGAGTGGAAATTAATTGAAGCACAAGAGCCACCATCTTCTCCCCAAAGCCAAATGAAAGAAAAATCTTAGACAGAAAGCCCCAATCAACTCTATCATAAGCTTTAAGTGAGTCAAGCTTCAAAATAAACCCAACATGCTTATTAACAGTTAAGGAATGAATATTCTCATGAACAAAGAGAATGGAATCCAAAATTTTCCTACCCACCACAAACATATTTTGTTGAGGAGAAATGATACAGGGTAGACCCCTTAGCAACCTGACTGCCAACACCTTAGAGAAAAACTTATAGATCGAATTGCATAAACTAATAGGACAGAATTCATCAAAAGAAGAGGCCCTTGATTTCTTGGGAACTAGAACAATAAAAGAGGATTTCAATTCCTTTAGAAGAGAGCCAGTCCGAAAAAATTCTTTAGTAGCAGCAACCACCTCCTTGCCTATAATTTCCTAAAAGAACTGAAAGAAAAATATGGGGAAGCCATCTGGGCCCGACGCCTTATTCCCTTCAAAGAAGAAAACAACACTTCTAATTTCCTTTGTTGATGGAATGCACACCAACTGCCTATTAGTCTCATCATCAATGATCTGAGGGATGTCCCTAAGAATATCCAACTGAGAATCCAAATCAAGCTCCCCCTCGACCGCAAGCAAATTAGAGAAGTAAGAGGAAGCAACATTTTGTAGATAAACATCATTTTCCAGGACTTGATTATTGAATTTTATAGTCTTAATACGATTGGAAGCCTTGTGTTTCAAAGTAGACAGGTGTAAAAGATTTGTATTCCTATCCCCACTATTAAGCCACATGATCCTTGACCATTGCTTCCAAAATTCCTCTTCCTTTGCAACAATATTATTATTATCTCTTAAACTTACACCTGAATTGAGTTGTGAAACTCAATTAGCTAGAGAAACATGGGATCATTCTCGAGTTGTGGGTCATGAGTATGTGCAGGATCATGATGCGCCAAAAAGTGGTGATATGTAAGCCATATGATGGTCCATGTGGCTGACGACTTATTTTTTACCCAAAATTGATGAAACGAAAAGGGTTTTTAGAGGATATTCTTAGCTTTGCACCAATATCACTTATGCTTTAATTTTAATTTAATAAATTATTATTATTTATTTTTTATTAGAATTACGAATAAAGTCCTAATTGATAGGGTGATTGAAAAAAATCTATAACTTTCAAATGGTATCACATTTTTTGAATCCGAAACATGCGTCACATTCTATGATTTGTATACTATAGGATTAAAAAAGAAAAAAATGAATTTCATGAATTTTTGACCAAGTTAAGGTGGTTAGACCGACGAGATTTTATATATTTTAAAATTTGTAATAAAAAATTCATAATTAATTATTGACTTGGAAAAAAATTATAAAAAAATATGCATCACATCGGGACATGAGTCCTCTACTTATATCTAAAAGCTTACAAAAAAATACTATCATTTTATTGTGGTTAGGGTGGTCAGACATACACCTACTTATTTTTACCCTAAAATTTAAATACTATTGCATTGAAATTTCAAATTTTCACCAAATAGAATTTTTTTTTTTTAAATAAAGGTCTAGTAGTTTAAAAAATACATTCAATTTTCTACAGATTCTATTTTTACATTTTTTAAAAATAATATAGATAACTTATTCAAATTTTTACATCAAGTTGTCTAACCCTGATTTTTTGTCTTTTTATTGCCACTTAAGAGCCTGTTTTTTCCATGATGATCCTGCACATACCCTCGCCCAAAATGAGAATGAACCTCCGGATAGGCTGACTTCCTAGTTGGTTATCACCTATAGCTACTGATTCTTTAAAGGAAAAGGGAGAAGGAATGCTTAGAAAAGGAAAGGCTAAAAATGAAATTACTGGGTGATACACCAAACTAACTAAAACTATGAAAGTTCAAACTTTCATACCAGGGAAAACTTTAAGAAACCTCCCCCTTGATGAAGGTGTAAAATCCTAGCGAATCCTATATACTTCTCGATAAAAAATATTAATTTTATTGGCGAATTTTTTCGTTTTTCGAGGAAAAAAATAATCCCACTTGGCGAATCTTTTATAATCCCTGGAAGTCTGTAGAAAATCTTGGCAAATTGCAAATTTTTTTAATCGAATAAAATATTTTTCATTGGTGATTAAAACCGTTTTTCAAACTAGAAAATTTTTTCCATTGGCGAATTAATCTTATTTTCAAAACAGAAAAAAAAAATTGTTGGCTATTAAAACTTTTTTTCGAAGCAAAAAATATATTTTCATTGGTGAATTAAAAAGAATCTCAAAATGATAATAAAATCTAGTGGCGAAATAAACGGATATGCCAACGAAAAAATCATAGGGATTGTTCGATGAATGTTTGATGGACGACTGTAATTGCATGTAGACACCTAAAAATGACTTAGGCCTGCGACCACTATTTTACCACCTTTCGTCATAACATGATTATAACATTTTAATTATGTTTCTAACCCACATTCAACTATTAATTAAATAATTCATAATTATTTAATTAATTCATAATCTCTCATTCTTCATGATTATTAAATAAATAAATATTATTTACTTATTTAATATGTTACTAGCTATCAAAGTCTTCTTGCAATTAAATAAAGTCTTATTTATTTAATTAATCCTTGTCATTAATGTCCTTCTGATTATTAAATAAATATATTTAAAATATATTGATTTAATATGTCACCAATTCTTAAATCCTCTTAATTAAATAGATTTGATAATTTATTTAATTAATTAACTACTTCTTCTAAATTAAATAATTATTTTTAATTATTTAATTGTGACATCTGACACTTCTATATTTTTAAATAAAACAAAATCATTTAAAAATTTCTCACATGGTTAACTGATTCTTCATTTAGTAATTAATTTCAAAAATTAATTACTTCTTATCTCACAAAATCCCTATTTTGAATTAATTTAATTCAAAATGGAAATATTCTTCTACAAATCAAGTAATTTCTAAAATTACTAATTTTCTAAAATCTCATCCCCTTATCTTCTAATTTTTACTAATTTCATCTCAAGGTCACGTTTATTCTCCACCATTGATTTAATTTATTAAATTAAATCTTGTCCACACATTTGAAGATTGTTGCCCTAACCCTAATTGAGAGTTGTCACCTTGAATCTTAACCATTGATTCTAGGGCATTTCTCAATATCTCATCTCATCCATCCGTTCAAGATTGCATTTTCTATAAAATGACAATCTTGATCTCATTTTCAAGATTGAGCATCGCTTAATTATTTTTATTATTGACATTCTCATCATCTTAGGCTATTATTACTATTTGCATAATATAAGTAAAATTCTAGTTTGCACATAGAGTCATTTCATAAATCCTTCAAAAGCTTTGCTAGGTCTAAGCACATAGAATTTGCTCACAAATCTGAGGGCATCCATTATCACAGCAAGCTTGAGGAGGTGCAATGGAAGTTAGCCATGGAGCGTAGGAATGGGTGAGATCTTTCTAGTTCTTGCATTTCTTTACATTTTTTCTTTGCATTTTATTGTGTGATATTTTATTGACTTGCAGGTGTTACTAATCCACTATTCTATCTTGCAAGAAATTATTCATCATTACATTGGTGAACCCGACAATCTAACACATTTTTTGCAGGTTTTGTACGGCCTTAGATTCTATTTTGCAGGTACAAGAGTACAGAATGACGCAACCGCAGGCTCACACGACGCATACGCTTTGTCGCACCGCATTTGAGATCGTGAACGCCACATACGCTCTATTGAGATGCATACAAGAGCTAGAACGATGCATTCGACAGGCCGCGATGCATTTGACAGCCATTGCACCGCATTCGGTCGAGCTGCAAACGACTGGTTGTAATTTCTTTAAATTTTGTTTTCTAGATCCGACATGACCGCGACCAGTTTTTCTTTTTTTGGGATTAAAATAAACCAACCCTAGGATAGACATTTAATTTGAAATTTACCAATCCTAGGATAGAAAATTTAATTTGGAATTTATCAATCTAGAATAGTCACCACATTTTACTTTTGTTTGGTTAAAATGAACCCCATGTTTTTGTGAAGCAATATCTTCACTTAGAATAGAAAAAATTTCATTTGGGTTTAAAACTAAACATTTGTCTATTGTGTTTGATTGGATAATAGGTATAAGCTCTCCTCTTTACTGGGTGACCAAAAATCCAGACTTATCCATTTTTATATTTATGCATTTCATGTTTTATTACAACCTTTAGAAGGCCT
This sequence comes from Sequoiadendron giganteum, assembly GCA_007115665.2. Taxonomy (NCBI): domain Eukaryota; kingdom Viridiplantae; phylum Streptophyta; class Pinopsida; order Cupressales; family Cupressaceae; genus Sequoiadendron; species Sequoiadendron giganteum. Next base: position 679,832,334 of record CM021100.1, on the reverse strand, counting down.
GCTGTAGTGGGAAAAAGTACTCACCCTACGGGAACGACCTAAGTGGGAACAACCAAAGTTGGGTTTTCTGACCCACTATAATCAAAAGTGAATTTTGGGGAAACCCATATTCAATGGTAGTAGGAAAGATAACCATCCCCAAAATCTTTGTTCTAAAGATTGGGAGGTCTCCTGAGGGAGTTTATCTATTGCTATGCCGAACGGAAACCTTGACTAAGAACCATAGTGTAGAAGCCATTCGTGTCAGTATCCAGACATTATTTCAATCACGGTGCAAGGGGAGGGAAGAATCTCCCCCCAAGACACTCACCATATAATCACCACGAACTATTTGCTCAGGGGATTCGGTATCCACTTCCATCACCTTGGTTACGCATCTGGAAAAGACAAAAACACGGGCACCCTCTAGGGGGTGACATGGTTGTGTGAGTCGACATGATTTTAAGCTGTGGGCTGTGATTGTTATGATGACCTTTTGACTATTAAGAGTGAGTCTGCTTGAAGTGTCTTTTTTTTGTTCAAATACCAATGCAAACAAAAAAAGGTCATGCTTGACCCTTGAGCATACACTTAATGTTTTAATTTCTATATGTTTTCCAATTGTTTTCAAACAAACTTCAACAAACTAAAAAATCAAAAATCTGGGTCAAAAAACTTGTCAAAACTGCAAAACAGTGTTTTGTTTTCCAAAAATTTGCCTATTGCACCGCAATCACTCTGTTAAACCGCAATGGCCATATATCGAGTCGCATTCGCTCTAATGGGCCGCATTTGAATCATCCTGAGTTGCATCCGCTCTGATGAACCGCAATTGAAACATACAAAGCTGCATTTGCCAGTATCACCACGCATTATGTCGCAATCGACACTTTCTAAACCGCATTTGCTCTGTCGTACCGCATTTGTTGTGACGCATTTGCGAAAAACCTCAAATCACTTTCTCATTGTCAAAAAAAAGAAAGTCCACAACTTGTCTTTAATTCAATCAAGTCTGCCTCCACTATTACAGTTCAAACTAGACTCTTAATTGCTCAACTTTCATCAAACATTGCATTATAGGAACTATTTTAGGCTCACAGTAGGTTTCCATTTTGCTTTCCATTAGATTGCATTGGTAGCTTCACCATCTCCTTAGACACTTACTTTTGCAGATTTTAGGAGTTAACTCTTATCATTCATTGTCCAAACTTTTCATTCAATAGTAGGTTATCATTGGACCCAATTACCTTTGTCACTTTGTCAAAACTTTTGTGAATTATTTCCCACTCAATAGTCTAGTGTGGAAACTTCACTTTGTCCTCTTTATAGCCCTTTTATGGTCCATTGGTCTTCCAAACTTGAATCATTGCAAAAAACTTTGTTTGCCCAAGTTGTCCTCTTTAGATCCCCCACTAGTAAGTACATCTTAAGCTCCTTTAGTTGCATATCATTTGGCATCTCCATTTAGTATCACACCACTAGCATTCACAAGTCTTTTGGTCTCACTTGAATTTCATAGCATCCTTTAAAAATCCAAAGAAACCAAAAAACATAGTATCATACCTAGATCATTCTCTCCATCATCCTAAGTTGAGAAAAACGTTTATGGTTGAAACTCGATTACAGAAAAAGAAAAGACTCATGGATTCCTTTAGACAAGACACCAACTTTCTTGATTTCACAACTGTCTTGGATTCATTCCCTAATGCCATGAACAATCCTTGTTTTGACATGGGAAATTCCAACATCAATCATTTCAGTGAAATGAACATCCCATCATCTCCATCACATATTTTTGAACCATTTATCCGATGGGATCAAAATGGGGACATCTTTGAAGAAGACATATTAGTTGTTGCCCAACATCCAGAAGTTGTTTCTTTTGTAGAAGTAGTCTTATATGACTCTTCTAGATTCCTAGCTATGCTCCTTGACCAAGGGGCTAAGTTACCAAAGGGATTTGATCTTAACACTCTTAGAGCAACTTCTCCCACTCCACCATCACACAATCCTTCCATGGGAGCCTCTTCACAAAATGTCATCAACACCATCAATGCTACCTCCCTTGGTCATACTACCACCACAACCAACACAACATCTATTGGGGGATCCTCTTCCCAAACCAACACCACATCACAATCCATCCCCCAATAAACATCCACCATCCCTTCCCAAACAATGGGGGCAACCACATCAAACCTCTTTCGAACTACATCTAGTTCCATGAGTACATCAACAAACCTATTATTAGGTTCTTCAAATGTTATGGCAACCACAACTCATCCAACCCTTTTGGGAGAAATAAACAAAGAGTTACCATACAAGGCACCCAATCCACTTCCTCATAGGTTAACACCAACATTCCTCAAGGCCACAATCTCTTATTTGGGCAAGGAAATCAAGGCCCTCAATCCTTCACTCCATTTGGGCATCAACAAGCTCAAAATCAATAAGGCCCTCAATCCTTCACTCCATTTGGACATCAACAAAATCAAAAATAGCAAGGTCCTCAAATTCAGTCCAACATGGCAGGATATCACATCCCCACTTATGCCTCTAAAGTCCATACACAGCAGCACATCCCAAATCAAAACACTCGTTTCCAACAACCACCAAATCAAAACACTCATTTTTCTCACCAACAACCCATTCCAAATCAACACACCTCATCCCAATAGTTGGGGACTCAAGCTGCCCCTATCACCAACATGGGGGATGCTACCAACCATGCCATGGTGGAAGCACTCACACTCCAACTCCCTGCTCTTCAAACACAAGTGGAGACCTTGCAGCAATCCAATAAAAAGTCATACTTGTCACATGATTTGTGTCCATATGAATTTGACACAACCTTGTATATGCCACCCTTTCCTCATGGATATGTGGTACCTCATTTTCCCAAGTACAAAGGCAAAACAAACCCCATTGAACACATAAGAGAATTCACCACTAGTTGCATGGACATTGCATATGAGCAAACTTATCTCATGAGACTCTTTTCTAGAAGTCTCGTAGGTCATGCACTAGAATGGTTCTCACTTTTGCCTAAGGGAATCAAAACATGGGATGAATTGGAAAACAAGTTTGTTGAAAACTATGCCTAGAGCATTGACATGGATATCAACATTGCCTCCTTATGCAGACTTACCCAAGAGGATGCAGGAGAGACTTTTATTCCATTCTTTCAAAGGAGAACTTTAGCAAGCAGATGTCCGGTAGAAATACCTGAAAAGGAGAAAGTTGCCATGTTTGTACAAACTCTACTAGAACAGCTAAGGTATGGCTTACAAGTCCATTGTTGCACCACCTTTGTTGACCTTGTTGAAAAAGGTGTTCAACTTGAGAAAGCCTTGATCGCCAAAGGTGAATTAAAATATGGTGGAAAAACCATCAACACCACCACAAATAATAACCCAAGTAGCTCAAATGACAAAACCAAATACTGGGTTAAGAACAAGCACATCACAAATGATGGTGTAGTTGATGCAAAAACCGTCAATGCAACAGGTCATGTACTCACAATCAAAGGAGTACAAAATCAAAATGCACCTGTAACTACACCGACACCAACTACCAATGCTATCCAAATCAATCATGCACAATCTAATCAAAGGCAACTGCGTCAACCCCGACAATTCCAAAAACGTACATACACACCTTTGGGTGAACCTATTGAAATTGTCTTGAAGAAACTTCTTCAAAACAGCGTCATAATGCTGGAAGAGCCAAAACCATACGACCTTGGTCAGTTCAAGCCGTCATGGTGGGATGACAGTTCATTTTTTGATTGCCACCGTGCCAAAGGGCACAAAACTTCCTCTTGTCGTCAATTGTGAAATCTGGTGCAAGACCTCATAGAGAACCACACCATCGAGTTGGGTGGTCAATCATTTACATCTAATTCGGATCATACCATACATAAAAACCCACTGCAAGACCATGGTAAAGCTTCCTCATCTGGCACAAAGAATACCAACAATCAAGCCAACCACATCCATCTGGCCTATAATACTATCTATCCTACATACAATTATCCCGATTGTACTATTATCAACAATCTTTGCGCTGCTGATGAAGATGAATGTGTTAATACCATTACCATTAAAAAGGCCCCGGAATGCAATGTAACCATGTGCAAAGGAAAGGTCACCATCCCAGGTCCTTCTGCACGTCAACCAAAAAATACCATACCTAGTCCGTCCGCCAGATAGCCCAACCCAAAACTAGAGTTCAACATTATTGAGCAGTTGAATTAAACACTTGCTCAAATATCCATTCTCGAACTGCTCTGTATTTCACTTGCGCATAAGGCCATCCTAGATAAAGTACTGCAAGATTCGTTTATCCCAACCAACATCGATGTCAACCACTTTGAGACTATGGTCGGATATCTGAATTCACCTCATCACATCACCTTTTCAGACAGTGACTACTCCTAGCCCAAACCATCGCATAATGATGCCCTTCACATTGAAGTTTTTGTCCACAAGCATAAGGTTAGATGAGTCCTAGTAGATGGCGGAGCAGGATTGAATATATGCTCTCTAAAATTGGTCAAAGCTCTTGGTTTCTCTGATGCATGTGTAGATGCTAGCAAGAGCATCATCATCAAGGCATATGATGATGAAGAACGCACTTCTAAAGGTGTTATTACAATTCCACTCTGGGTAGGACCAGTTATCATAGATACAACATGCCAGGTCCTGGATCGTGGCATCCACTATAATATCTTACTTGCTTGCCCATGGATTCATGCTCTAAAGGCTATTCCATCCACATACCACCAATGCCTCAAATTCCCTTTTGATGGTACTGAGATCACTATCCCAGGAGATCCTGATCCATTTCAATACTGTACCAACCTGTGAGCCACCGCCAAGCACCAGGTACCCATCAATCGGGAAGCCTCATCTTCCACGTCATCCAGGTATATTGACCCTTCGACACTCACAAAATCATCCATTCCATCACCTTCTACCACACCATCTTCATCGGCCTCCATCCCAAGTAAAGACCTTCATATCCAGGACCTTGGTTGTGGAGAGTTCAAATTGAATATGGCTTACTGCATCACCACAATACTAAAGCATCCTAAAGTCTATGGTAGACCATGTTTTGCAGTTGAGCCCAAAACAACTTTCAAAGTTCCACCAAAAAGTGTTTTCACACTGTGGGGCGACATGGGTAATGAATTTATTGACGACATAGCTAATTGGATCTACAAAGACCCAGAGGAGTTACCTCCACTACTAGTGCACCTTTATGGAAAAGGCTATGATATATGCAAATCCCTAGGTTTTGACGGCACTAGCAGCCTTGGAAAGAACAACAATGGAAGGAAGGAACCTGTTATCATAAAAGCAAGACCAAAGTACATAGGGCTAGGGTTTGACCAACTCAAAACTGACGATCAATGTACCAATGAATTTTCAAGTAAGGACATAAAGGCAACGAAAAGTGTCGAGACAAGAGAAGAATCCCTTACAGAAACTGACTCAAATGAATGGGAATGGGGATCTGATAAAACCCTAAGTGACTATGACATTGACGAACTATTCTTGGAACCTGTCCAACTCTCATTTGAAGAAACATTCTGACAGGAATATAACATTGACCCTATTGACCAAAATTCCAAAAAGAAAGAATGGGTAAGCATTCCTTGGAACCCAGAAGAACATAAGGTGTCGTCGGCAACACTTGAATCTGAGCCCACCCATGAGCCTAACCTATCTGAGCCCACTATCCATACTTCTGAAATTCCAACCACTAGTCATGATATTGATACTTTTATCCCATATTATGATTTTGAATTCGATTCATCTAACTCAGAGTATGGACCATCCATTGCATCTGACACGGATGTGGAAATTGACAACTTTTCCTTTACACTTGAGGCATTAATTTTCACACTTTCTGCATCCTCCCCATCTTTTACCAACACTGATGATGGGATCCCCCTTGTTTATCCACAACTGATCAACTGGGACCAACAAGATCCACCAGTGATGGACATATTTCAGAATGATGAGGCAATTGCAGAATTCATGGGGCTATGGGAAGGTATTCCATGGGGTGATCACAAAATAAGGTTCTCCATCGATCTAGATTGTGCAGCTTACTTCGGGGAGACTGTGCAATCCTCCAGTCGCAAAAATACAAAGAATAAAAAATAAAAAGAAATGTCTTTACGTGAAAACCACAAGGCACCTTCTGACAGTAAAATAGTAAAAACAAAGGACGTATTTGAAGGTAAAAACCTCTCTGAGGCACCTAAGGATGGAGGATTGGACTTTCTCCCCGTAACACAAGAAAAATCAGCTATGCTCATTGAGGACACAATGGAAGTTAACATAGCCACACTAGAGAATCCCAAAATGATTCTCTTGGCTGCATCATTGTCAGACAAAGAAAAACTCGAATTTCAACAATTCTTCACAAACAAGAAAGTTAGCTTCACATGGTCATATGCTAACATGCCAGGCTTGGATCCAGAATTTGTTTTACATCATCTTCCTTTAATCCTAGGAATCACGCCAGTCAAACAAAAGCTGCACAAAATGCATCCACATATTGCACTACTCGTCAAGGCTGAACTAAATAAGTTACTGGATGTTGAGTTCATAAGGTCAATAGACTATGCTGATTAGATATCCAACATTGTCCCTGTTACAAAGCCAAATGGACAAATCTGTATCTGCACAAATTTCAGAGATTTGAATAAGGCTTTCCCAAAGGATGACTTCCCCTTGCCAAACATAGACATGATTGTTGACCTCATGACAGGATATGAGATGCTATCCCTCATGGATGGTTTCTCAGGCTATAACCAAATCTGAATTGCAACAGAGGATCAACATAAAACAACATTCACTTGCCCTTGGGGAACATACTGTTGGAATGTCATGCCTTTTGGCTTAAAGAATGCAGGTGCCACATAGCAAAGGGCTATGACAACAATCTTTCATGACATGATGCATATCATAATGGAATATTATGTAGATGACCTATTGGGAAAATCTTTGACAAGGAAAGAACATCTCAAAGTCTTGGACAAAATTTTTAGACAGCTTGAGGATTACAAGATTCGATTGAACCCAAAGAAATGTGTCTTTGGAGTCACTTCAGGCAAGCTATTGGGATACATAGTTTCGCGATGAGGCATTGAGGTTGACCTAGCAAAAGTAAAAGCAATTCTAGACATGCCTCCTCCAAAAGGAATTAGCGAGTTGCGAACACTTCAAGGTAGATTGCAGTCTATTCACCGATTCATGGCACAGTTGGCAGATAAGTGTCAACCATTGCAATATATGTTACGCAAAAGCATTCCTTTTGTATGGATGGGTAAATGCCACATAGCCTTTGAACAAATAAAAGAATATCTATTGACACCACCAGTGTTGATGTCGCCTATTGAGGGCAAACCATTAATCCTATATGTCTCCGCAATGACAAATTCACTGGGGGCATTATTGGCGCAAAATGACCATGAAGAAAAAGAAAGATCCATATACTACATCAGCCGCACACTAATTGGATATGAGCTCAACTACACAACCATTGAAAGGGCATGCCTTGCAGTTGTCTTCGTGGCACAAAAATTAAGACATTATATGCTGAGCCATCAAACACATTTGGTAGCAAAGATTGACCCATTAAAATATCTCCTGAGCCGAGCTACATTGACAGGCCATTTGGCAAAATGGGTCATGATATTAAGCGAGTATGACATACAATATGTGGAGCGCAAAGCAATAAAAGGTCAAGTAACAGCAGATCAACTAGAAGATGCACCAATCCAAGCCACTCATCCACTGATAACTGATTTTTCAGATGAGTCTATTTTTCACGCAGAACCAGCTCTACCATGGAAACTATACTCTGATGGGTCCCACACTGGTCATGGCTCAGGAGCTGGCATATTATTTATCATACCACAAGGGGATTCAATTCCTAAATCATTTCGGATTGCCTTCCCTTGTACAAATAATATTGCAAAATACAAGGCATTGGTCACAGGTCTCAAAATAGCAATTAAATGGAAAATTCATACATTGCTCATATTCGGGGATTCTCAGCTAGTCATCAATCAAGTGAATGATGACTATAACACAAAAGATGAGAAGTTGCTTCCCTACAAATGAATGGTGGATAGTTTCTTGATGTATTTCAAAATGATTTCATTTGAACAAATCCCAAGGACACGAAATAAAGCAGCCGATGCAATGGCTACCATTGGATCTCTCTTAGACATCCCTAAGAATGTGTCACAATTTGAATTCTTAGTGGAACAACTACTGATGCCTGCATACGATATTCCAGACTTAGAAATGGTGTGCGATATTGTTGGTCCCAGTTCGCCTTGGTATTAGGACATATATGACTATCTTAAATCCCAAACCCTCCCACCCAACCTGTCCAACAACCAACAAAAATCCTTTATCTAAAAAGCGGCTAGACACACCATCGTCAGTGACACCTTATACTGTCGTGGCTTTAACAACACTCTTCTTTGTTGTCTCGACACTGATGAAGCCCAAATGACTTTATGAGAAGTACATGAGGGTATATGCGGATCTCATTCGAGTGGCCCAACCTTAGCTAGGAAAGTCACCAAACTGGGATACTACTGGCCGACATTGGAAAAAGATGCTCTTCAGTTTGTTAGAACATGTCGAAAATGCTAGGTGCATAGCGACCTAATTCATGCACTTGCACGGGAATTGAGACCGATCACTTCTCCACGTCCTTTCGCACAATAGGGACTCGACCTCATGGGTAAGATCCATCCATCCTCTTCTAATGGCTATAAATTCATAATCACCACCACTGAGTATTTTACTAAGTGGATTGAAGTCGTCCCTCTCACTTACATCACTGATAAACAAATATCCAAGTTCATCCTAAATTACATCATTTGCTAGTCTAGTGTCCCACAATCCATCATCACAGATAACGACAGTCCATTCAAAAATCAGGACGTTCATGAACTCTGTGAGTGATTCCACATCCAGCACCATTTTTCCACCTCATATTATCCACAAGGTAACGGCCAAGCGGAGGCATCAAATAAAACAATTCTTCACATTCTGAAGAAGACCGTCAATGACGTTGGCCGAGATTGGCACCTACAACTTAATCCTACTTTATGGGCCTATCGTACCAGCATTCGTACCCCCACTGGAGCCACTCCATTTTCCCTGCTCTACGGATTTGAGGCCATATTACCCATCAAGGTCGAAATTCCTTCTCTCCGAGCCTCTTTGAAATGAATGATTGATGATGAAGAGTACAGACATACTCGCCTACATGAGCTAGAAGTGTTACAAGAAATATGATAAAATGTCTTAAATCATTTACAGGCATATCAAAATTGTCTCTGTCGGAGCTATAACAAGAGAGTCATGGTGAGAAAGTTTGAAATCGGTGACTTGGTTCTCATGCGGAACCCCAGAAATCAAGCAGACCATGAAAAACCTGGTAAGTTTGAGGATAATTGGCTTGGTCCTTATATCATTAGTGTTGCATTTGGTTCTGGAGCTTATCAGTTGGCCACACCTAATGGAGAACAACTGACATAACCCATTAACAGTTTACATTTGAGAAAGTTCTACACATAGCATCAGAGAGCTGGGCTAAATACCTAAAAATACAAAAAAAATGGAAAATAAAGAAAAAATCATCCCTTGATGAAAACCTGGCAAAAAGGCATCCTGGTGACACCAAAAAAATCAAAAAATGGAAAAAATAGTAAAAAGAAATGAATTCATCCAATAGTGAAAACCTGGAAAATAGGCGCCATGCATAGTCGATCATTGCTTCTCCATCTACTGTCAGTCAAATCGACCTTTATCCATTTGTCATAATCACAAAGGCTTGACACATTCACGACATTCACCCTAAGTCCTGCCAATTCTGACCATGGTTAGCATTTGGTTGACATCATCCCTTGCATCCTTGCCTTTGCCTTGCGTCTACCTATCTCCATACCATTGGACTCGGATAATCCCCGCTCTTTCTGGGGGAAAAAAATTTATCGTGCAACTGTAGTGGGTGTCGCGCATGATCCTGCATTCTTAAAAAGTCCTGAAAAAATCCTAAAATTTTGAAAAAAGTCCTAAAAATGTGAAAAAGTCTTCAAAAAAGACCTTAAATTTTGAAAACGTCTTGAGAAAATACAAAAACATCCAAATCAATGTCAAAAATCCCAAAAACAGATTCAAGGTCAAATGTCAATTTGATCAATTCAATTGATCACATCAATCAATCTTCGTCCTAGTCCGAACTACGTTGTCTCTGCGCATTTGCTATGTAGGAAAGATTCATCTTTGAATCCCTGAGACATTACGTCAGTCCTTCTGGGTTTTTCAAAATAAAATCATGATTCAAGCTTCTGTTCTTCGGACAATGTCATTGGTCGTGTCAAACTACGAGGTCTCTGAGTGCACGACGTAGGCAAGGCCATCAATCAATGGACCCTCGAGGCCGCACTAGGTCAGTCCATTAGGGTTCATGTCACTACATGTTCACAAACGTCAAACTATCTTCAAATCAAGCAAATCTTATGTCAATCTTGAGCTATCATTCTATCGGAAATCTGTTTCATTAGCACTTTCAGTCAATTCAGCAGGACAGCAAAGACATGTAGTCAAAATCCTATCAAGGCAATTTAACCTGGAAAAACTTTGGGTTCTTCTTCAGATGTGTCCTTCTGAAGAGCAACTCTCATCAATTTCTTTATGCTTCTAGATGTGTCCTTCCTAAGCATTGTCATCATCACCTGGCATTTTGATGGATTCTCCTAACTCCGAGAATCGATCTCCTAGATATCAACGTCATTCAGGATGTGTCCTTCCTGAATTTGATATCGCTCGACATCTGACAACACCTGACATTAAAACACTTGGCAAACACTTGGAAAACTTTTTTTCTGTCTTTTGATGATTATCATGATATTAGTTCCTTATGTCCTAGGAACCATGACATACCATGATGATTATCCTTGTCTACTTATCAGTCTACTATTAGTTTCTCTAGGATGTCGTGACTTCAGGATTTAGAGAAGCAATGGCATAGTATGATGATGTTACTGTCTCTTTTTTTTTTACTATCATGTGCTTAGTTTCTGAAGGATGTCTTATCATTAGGATTTAGAGAAGCAGCGACGTCTCATGACTGGCTTGGTTTTTCTGGCAGTTGGTCATGACAAAGCGACTAGGGGCAATTGTGTTCCTTGCACGAGTCATGATCATCCTTTGTCTATGACTGTTGATCTACATGATGGTTCGACCTTGCACACTATTGATCTATGTCATATCATAGTGTTTGTCAGCCATCATGACATTTTCGCCCAATGATGATTAAAGAGCAACAACTAGAATAGCACTATAGCAAAGCTTTGAAGGAATTTTTTAATTTCCGCACTAACATGCATATCTTTCTTCGCACTAACATCTTCACCTTCTCTTCTCTCGTTCTTTGATGATATCCTATGACATACAAAAACAAAGTTGCATACAAATGGCATGATCATTTCATATTCACATCTGCATAAATCAAATACCACAATTCACATTGCATAAACACTATCATTTGCATCCATTCATAAAACCATCATTTGCATCAACATATAAGCATCATAAATAAACATTTGCATCAGCATATAGGAATCATATCATCATCACTTTACACAATGCATACATAACCACATCCATAATTGCATTCATAAACATAAGCATACTATCCATACACCTCATAGCATCCTAAAAGCATCACATAAGCATATGATAAAGCATTAGAATACCATAACATATAACATCATATAGGCCACATCAAAAACTACATCGCATATATATATAATCTCAAAAAACATGTCATGTCATAGGATAGAGTCATATGATATCCCAAAAATAGAGCTCGTAGGCTCAAATATCAAAATATACAAAGTTGTCTAAAAAATCAATCTTATGATGGCCCTCCTCCATCCTGTGGAGATGAACTGTGAGGTGGATGTACCAGATCAACCATGTGAAATGTGACCTAAATGGGAGTGGTGTCCTGGGTCTGACTCTGAGAGCTTGAGGCCTCGGTAACATGAGGTTGGCTCTGCTCTGTCTGCTGTCCTCATGACACTGCTCTATGCCCATGCTCTGACCTATGGCTATGGCCTGACGAATGCCTGTGCAAACTATGTGATCTATGGCCTGATGATTTCCCTGATACAGTGGACCCCCTCACACTGGTGTGACTACTGCTATGAGATCTACTACTACTATGTGTATGGCTGCCACTGCCTATCCTACTTTAGGATCGAGACAAACCTGGGTCTCATCAATCTAGTGGAACGACCTGCTCATATAGTACCCTGTATCGCCCCTTGCTCTCTGCCATTCTGGCCAACTCTCTGGCCATATCTCCTATCGGCCCTGAGCATAGCTTTGCGAACTCTATCACCCACCGCTCTGACTCCTGCCATCGGAGAACAGTCTGATCTCTCTCCACCCGGGTGACCTCTAACTCCGCTGCCAAGGCCTTGTTATGAGACAAGGCCGCATCAAGTTTGCTCTATAAATCAGTGATCCACTGATCAATAGTGGCATCGATAGACAAAATGGGTGATTTTTCACCCTCATCATCCTCGGAGATCATACACTCCCGTAGTCACTAATCTGCCTCATCCTCCTCCTCATCTCTCTCCTCGGCCCAAACCTCCTCCACATCTATGTCAAGAGGGTGTCCCCAACAAGTGGATCCTCCTCTGCTCTCTCCTCTGCCCTCACCTCGGCCTCCTCCTCTCCACCCCTCACCTCCTCCTCAACCCTTGACTCCACCTCCTCCTCACCTCCTTAGCCCTCACCTCCGGCTCTCTCTCCTCCCCCTCCTCCCGAATGGGTGACAATGGTACACCACCCACTCTTTGCCTCACTCTCCTAGGTTGCCTTCGTGCTCCACCATCTCTCCTCCTCCTCACACCCCCCATCTTCTCCACCCCCATCATCTCCTCCACCTCCTCCATCTCCCCCACCTCCTTCATCTCCCCCATCTCTACCTCCTCCTCCCCTGCCTCCATCTCTACCCCCGGCACCTCTGCCATCTCTCCCTCCATCTTTGCCACCCCGACCTCTCCTTGGTATCCGTGGAATGAATAACCTTCGATCTATCAGTGATGGACCATCTGGATCTGTCAACGAGATGGGCTTGTGAACCTGCCACCAGGCGTCAAACTTAGCAGATGTCCCTGGATCTGCTGGACCCCTCTCCACACCAACTGAACTGCCACTAAACTATCAACCTGCTCCTCAGCCACTGTAACTGATATGGGCGGCCCCCACATGGTCTCCCTGGAAGACCGAGCATACTCTATCGTGCCTAGTGGCACAACGTGCTACTCTCCAAACTGTCATAGTACTCGCTGGGGCAGGTACATCTCAATAATCCACTGAGTCTGTACTGTGCGGCCAATCAAATACTTGAACTGTCTACAAAAGGATAAGTGGCCATCCTCATCTGACCACTGAGCACAATCTCTGTAGGGCCTCCAAAAAAAATATCATCGTATCAATCCGATGACGCCAGTACCCAGTGTATCCCACACGAATCTAGCTGACTGATCCCGCTTATAGGTAAACATACGGCATCCCATCACCTAGTTGCTAAATCTACACCAGTGGTGGAAACATGGGAATGCACTCCCATACCCAGATCATCAGGAGGGCAGTGTCGCAACTGATACTATGCCCCTGGTGATAGATAACGTCATGTAACTGATGATAAAGTATGGCCAACAAGCAGGGCCCCCAAGCGAAAATAGTCCTCTGTCCTCACATGCAAACTAGTACATTCCCCCCATCTAATGGGAAATCTGTGACCACAACGATCTGGGATCAATAATCCGGTGATCAGAGTCATGAGCATGGATTCAAACCTGGGAAACCAATCGGCTACAACATCCCAACCGATCTCATAACCGTCCATTCCCAATGGCACCATCAGCACCCTCATACATCTCTGATAGGGCCTATTGCACTCGATGCGGATCATAAGTAACTCTCTCTCCGCTAATCGAAATGTGGAGAATGCAGTAAACATCCTCCAAGGTCACTGTCGCCTCTCCAATAGGCAGGTGAAATGAATAGGTCTCTGAATGCCATCTCTCACAAAGAGTTGTCAGCAAACCCCTATTTTCTTGAATAATGGGCATATAGGTGACGTGATACAACCCTAGTGCCATCAGCCGCTGCCTCTGTCTATCGCTCAGGCAATCTCTGAAGGCATATGTCGCCGATCGAAACTCTCGGGTATAAATCGACACAAGCCGACTCTACACAAGAAAGGCTAGGATTAGCACATATTGAGCAACATGGTGGAAATTTTACTACTACTGGCAATTCAAGGATACATCCAAGCTAATCTCGGCACAAGATCAACAATAGTCAACTCTGGTCAATTACAATTGCGTCGCGTTGACCACAAATGTGTCACAATCAGTCAATTAAGACTCTGCGAATGACAAATGGGTTGTAGCATGTCAAATGTGTCATTCTGACCAGCAAGTGCACAATCTAACAACGAATGCGACGTTGTAGATAACAAATTTGTGACCTAACAACGAATGCGTTGTTTGGCTTGACAATTGCATTGCGATTTCGCAAGTGCATTGTTGGACTTGTCAATTGCGTCACAAAATGGAAAATGCATCGCAAAATCCTCACTTACATCGCAACCTTATGATTGTGTAATTTCCCCTTGTGGATGCACAATCGCACAAACAAGTCTAAGCTACCCATCGCACTTGCGTCGTGATGCAATCAAATGTGTCGAACGCGAAGGTGTTTGCAACTTACGCGACATCATTTTCGTCACACCGCATTTCATTCCCCCTCCCTAAAACCCTAATAAATGCATTAAATTCAAAAATTGACAAGTTGAATAGGTTACTTATCTGTGCCTCTGTGCCCTCGGGTCATCGGAATGTTCGCACGTGGTATCCACGGTGTGTAGTCACTGGAATCACCATTGTCTCTCAGAGCTCTAATTTCTAAATTTTCTATATGACAAATGAGCAAATGACACTTGGATTGACCTTTTCAACCTATTTATAGGCTAAAAATTAGGGTTTTGACCTAGTAGGTTCTACTGGAGGCTCATTTGACCACTTTTGACCGGAATTTTGGCTAGCTTAATGTCCTCCATTTCTAAATTGGATCGCGCCATCACTTTTCTAGTCATTAATTGAATTAGTTGGGATATTTTCCAAATTTTTCTGACCCCAGATCAAAATTTGAAAATTTTCCCGAGGGGGCATAGGCACTTCGTACCTTCACCGGGGCATATTCTGGACTTGTTTTCTTTGCCACAATGCGACAAGCTGCATTTTGACAAAGAAGGGCAAATGTAGACACCTAAAAATGACTTAGACCTACAACCACTATTTTACCACCTTTCGTCATAACATGATTATAACATTTTAATTATGTTTCTAACCCACATTCAACTATTAATTAAATAATTCATAATTATTTAATTAATTCATAGTCTCTCATTCTTCATGATTATTAAATAAATAAATCTTATTTGCTTATTTAATATGTCACTAATTATCAAAGTCTTCTTGCAATTAAATAAAGTCTTATTTATTTAATTAATCATTATCATTAATGTCCTCCTGATTATTAAATAAATATATTTAAAATATATTGATTTAATATGTCACTAATTACTAAATCCTCTTAATTAAATAGATTTGATAATTTATTTAATTAATTAACTACTTCTAAATTAAATAATTATTTTAAATTATTTAATTGTGACATCTGACACTTCTATATTTTTAAATTAAAAAAAATCATTTAAAAATGTCTCACATGGTTAACTGATTCTTCATTTAGTAATTAATTTCAAAAATCAATTACTTCTTATCTCACAAAATCCCTATTTTGAATTAATTTAATTCAAAATGGAAATATTCTTCTACAAATCAAGTAATTTCTAAAATTACTGATTTTCTAAAATCTCATCCCCTTATCTTCTGATTTTTACTAATTTCATCTCAAAGTCACATTTATTCTCCACCATTGATTTAATTTATTAAATTAAATCTTGTCCACACATTTGAGGATTGTTGCCCTAACCCTAATTGAGAGTTGTTGCCTTGAATCTTAACCATTGATTCTAGGGCATTTCTCAATATCTCATCTCATCCGTCCGTTCAAGATTGCATTTTCTATAAAATGATAATCTTGATCTCATTTTCGGGATCAATCATCGCTTAATCTATTTTTATTATTGACATTCTCATCAACTTAGGCTATTATTACTATTTGCATGATAGAAGTAAAATTCTAGTTTGCACATAGAGTCATTTCCTAAATCCTTCAGAAGCTTTGCTAGGTCTAGGCACATAGAATTTGCTCACAAATCTGAGGGCATCCATTATCACAGCAAGCTTGAGGAGGTGCAATGGAAGTCAGCCATGGAGCGTAGGAATGGGTGAGATCTTTCTAGTTCTTGAATTTCTTTACATTTTCTCCTTTGCATTCTATTGTGTGATGTTTTATTGACTTGCAGGTGTTACTAATCCACTATTCTATCTTTTAGGAAATTATCCATCATTACATTGCATTCAGGAAGTAAATCTCTGAAACATTAGACTTGTGAATTGAAATCTCTGGAATAACACTAGAACCGTTAGATGTGGACATGTGGTGAGATAAAGGCCCATCACTCATCACTCATTTTATCTTTTCAATGCCTCGACATTGTACATTTCATTTAATTAAAATTCTCAATATTTTTGAAGAAAGTGTGGTTGGCGTGCTGCTAGTGTTAGCAGTGGCATCGATTAATGCCATATGTGATATGAACATCTGAAGCAATTTATTGGATAGCTCATAGCTTTAATGAAACAAGATTTGTAATTATTTCATATCGTTTGAATTTTGAGTGGCACTGGTGATTTTGACAGCTTGTTAGCTTGAGGTATAGTTGGCATGTAGCCAGACATCAATCAAATTAAACATTTTAATTGTATAGGTTGGTAGTAGCACTGGTGGCCCATAAATAGGGATAGTGATTCAGTGAATAAAGGATAATGTCATAAGGGTTTTTATTTTCTAGGGTTAATAAGGATTCATGAAAAGATGATATGGTATTGGGGATACTGTAAATTATCTTGCCTACAGTTATGTAGTTACAAAGTAGTCAGTAAAAGACGAATTTCCTTCAAGTTCAGAATGGGTGGAATTGGAAAGAAGTTGATTTGGTTAACTTGACTTCTCAGACAAGTTTTGAACCAGGATGAGGAGCTTTGATGGACGTAAGTTTTATACCAGTGCATGGAAGTTGCGTGCAAAAGATGGGAGCAGATTTGCTTCTCCTCTTGTATTTTAATAGCTCCTATTTCCCTAGAATGGCTGGCCAAGCAAGCCCCATGTATTTATTTTCAAAGAGACATTTGTATTACATATTTTGCATGACTCTAGTTCTCAAAGGGGATAAGTACATTTTGTATCTTCATGGCTCTCATTTCCCTAGATTGATTAGAACCCCCTTTCCCTAGCATGGTTGGAAAATCCACTAGCAGAAGCTTGGAATCATGCATTTATTTTCAGAGCCACATTTGTATTACGTTGTCACCTGCGGAAGCTTGGAATCATGCATTTATTTTTAGAGTTACATTTGTAGTAAATTTTTAGCAGCAGAAGCTTGGAAATTGGAATCAATTTGTAATCCATTGAAACAAGCAACAACTTGGAATAAATTATTAAATTGTGTCTATGTAAAGTACTAAAGTGACACATTGACATATGTTATTTATACAAAACAGGAGCTTGACTGATCTACAACTACTCATCTTTAAAAAGATATGTAATAATGTGACATTGAAATTCAGTTGCAATAACAAAAATGGTTGTTTTGTGTTATTCTTCGTTATTCATTTACACTTACGGTAAAGAGTTGTTTTTTGAGTTCATAACTTTAGTGTCTATTAATATAGTCAAATAATTTTTTTTCCTTTGAGAAATTAAATAATAAACTTTATGCAATATGCACTTGATAATTCATGGTTATATCGGCCATCAGGGGAATGCAATCATTCGTTCCACCGATGTTTATGTGTTACAACGATGTGCTTAATTTTTTTGACTTTATCAGTATATTGGGGAGCGCACCTTATGAGTCTTCGGGCCATCAACGGTGTTGTGATAGGGGTTCCGCCGATAAAGCATTGTTAGGCCGATGCCTGTGGTATTGATTTTTGTTAGGAATGGGGGAAGGACTACGAGTACGAGATTTCAAATCTATTTATGGATGCAATGTAATTATGTAGGGTATAATATGGATCTTGTCACACAAATTTCTACAATTTTCATTCATCATAAAATCAAAGCTTGGAAGAACTGGCCATTCGGCTCTACACTGAAAACTCTCGGCAAAAAAAGAAACTACACTCTGACTCTTCACACAAAAAGCATTTCGTAATAAAATCAAAATGCATAAAGCGATAGGCTTGCAAACTTAAACCTTCAGAATCACCCTATAACCATTAGATTTAGAAATATCAACGGTTAAGAATATGCAACTTGTAGACCAACGGTTCCAATTTCGAATTTTCGAGAAAAAAAAGCATTTAAAGCGCTTTGTACTGCTAAGTATCAAGTGACTTTTTTTAAGTGAGACATTGAGAGGGTCAGCACATGGGGAGATTTTTTTAATTCCTTTACAACGTTAAGTTATTGACCCCTTGGCCTTGATGCCAATCCTATTGCACAAAAATTTAAAACACATGTGTCATGTTTATTTTTTTAAGTTAATATCATAAATTACTCAAGTTTCAACCGTTGGATGAACATTTGATGTATGATTGTAGTTGCATTCCATAATGAAATGCACAGAGCGATGGGCTTTCCAACTTAAACCTCTGGAATCACCCTATAACCGTTAGATTTAGAAAGATCAACAGTTAAGATTAAGAATTTGCAACTTGTAGACCTAAGATGTTTCATTCACTTTAATGTTCCAATTTCGAGAAACAAAGCATTTAAAGCACTTTTTACTGCTAAGTGTCAATTGTCAAGTGATCATTGATTTTTTTTAAGTGAGAGGGTCAGCACACGGTGAGATTTTTTCAAGTCCTTTGCAATGTTAATTTACTGGCCCCTTGGCCTTGATGCCAATCCTATCACACAAAAGTTTAAAACAACTTTAAAACACATGTGTCATGTTTATTTTTTTAAGTTAATATCATAAATTACTCAAGTTTCAACCATTGGATGAACATTTGATGTATGGTTGTAGTTGCATTTCATAATGAAATGCACAAAGCGATGGGCTTCCCAACTTAAACCTCTGGAATCACCCTATAACTGTTAGATTTAGAAAGATCAACGGTTAAGATTAAGAATTTAAAACTTGTAGACCTAAGACATTTCATTCACTTTAATATTCCAATTTTGAGAAACAAAGCATTTAAAGCACTTTGTATTGCTAAGTGTCAACTATCAAATGATTACTGATTTTTTTTAAGTGAGAGGGTCAGCACATGTAAGATTTTTTCAAGTCCTTTGCAACGTTAATTTACCGGCCCCTTGGCCTTGATGCCAATCCAGCGCACAAAATTTTAAAACAACTTTAAAACACATGTGTCATGTTTATTTTTTAAGTTAATATCATAAATTACTCAAGTTTCAACTGTTGGATGAATATTTGATGTATGGTTGTAGTTGCATTTAGTAATGAAATGCACAAGGCAATGGGCTTCCCAACCTAAACCTCTTGAATCACCCTATAACTATAGTCATCTAAATTTGATCACTTCCATATGATCAAAATCATCTACTATTCATCTATTTCATTAATAGTGATTAAATAATTTATTTAATCATTATTTCATTTTCTGCCTAAGATTCCTAAAGTATGTAATTAAATAAATTAAATACTTTACCTTATCCCTTTTTCTCTCTAAATTAAATAAATAAGACAATTTTTTAATTTAGTCATTTGACCTATTTGGATTAAAACTAAATTTTAACTCCTATTTTTCTCTCTCCTTGTCACATTCTCCATAATCCTCTTTTAATTCGGATTAAATTAAGTAATCTGTTATTAGGATGTGCACCACTTAATATTGATTAAGTGTCACATCCTCCATAATCTCCCACTTGCCTCTAATCTCTCATTAATTATCCTAATCCTGTGTTTGTACAACCTTAATCGAAGTCATTAACCATATTTGGCTTACCTTTTTTTATCAACCTTTCTACTTGCCTTTCTTGGCCTTGACTCTCTTTCCCATGTGAATTTTTAATTCACATTTATTTATCCAAGGCTTTTCTCTTCTCCATGTGAATTTTTAATTCACTTTTATCTTTCCAAGGTCTACCCTATCCCCATGAAAAGTTCTCGAAGGCTTGACTTGTCACTTTACATGTGCCAAGGACTTCTAGAACCTTTGACTTGTCACATCACCCACATGTGACAAATCTTCAGCTTTTTGGAGACCCTCTCTTATCCACTAGATTCTTCCAATCATTGTGAATTTTTAATTCACTTTTATTCCTCCAAGGAATCTTCTCATCCCCCAAGGTACCTACAGGGTACTTGTCCCTCATCCACCTCATGTACTTCTCTTCCACCTCATTTTCACATCATCCCACCCCAAGACATTTCACATTCCACATGTCAAGATGTGAGGGCTTGTGAGTCCTCAACTCACCATAGCCCTTCATCTTGATCTTGTTGGATCAATCTCAACTGTTGAATTCTCTAGAGAATTCAATTTATCCTATAAATACCCCCTCATTTCTCCCATTTTGAGGATCAAATCTTTTGCTACCAAACTCTTGCCAATTTACCATTTTAACTCTCATCTCATAATCATCACACCATCATCCATCTTGCATATCATTTTGCACATTCAACATAGCTTGCCATCTAATGAGCACACAACTCTTCAAGAATCAAAGGGCCAACCAAGGAAGGAGCAGCACAAAAGTATAACCAATTTCAATTAATTGTCATCTTGTTTTTATGCTTATCTTGCCTTAGGTTAATCATTGAGGTGCCCTTTTATTATGTTATCTCCTCTTATTGCATCATTTTAGCATCTCACACTAGGACTTGACATTTTATTAGGATCACATTTCTGCATGCCCGGTTCACGTTTGTTGTTGTTTAACTTGTTTGCAGGTTCAGGTCGCAGAGGGGCGGATTTTCCCTCCCGGGCGTTGTAGAGCAGCGAATACGCCCTCACGATCCAACGTTTCTGACAGTTTTTACTATAGAAGTGCGGATACGCCCCCACGATCCGACGTTTCTAACAGTTTTTACTACAGAAGTGTAGATACGCCCCCACGATCCAACGTTTTTGACAGTTTTTACTGCAGAAGTGCGGATACGCCCCCGCGTTCCGACATTTTTGCCTAGCAGTTTTACTGCAGAAGTGCGGATACACCCCCATGTTCCGACATTTTTTTTTGCTAACTTTGTTTTGTAGAAGTGCAGATACACCCCCGTGTTTCGACGTTTTTGCTAACTGTTTTCTATAGAAATGCGCATACGCCCCCGCATTCCGACGTTTTTGCTAATTGTTTTACTGTAGAAGTGTGGATATGCCCTCGCATTCCGACGTTTTTGCTAACTGTTTTACTATAGAAATGTGGATATGCCCCCATGTTCTGACTTTTTTTTTTGCTAACTATTTTCTGCACAAGTGCGAATACGCCACTGTGTTCTGACATTTTTGTTAACTGTTTTTTGTAGAAGTGCGGATACGCCCCCATGTTCCAATGTTCTTTTTTTTGCTAACTTTTTTCTGCAGAAGTATGGATACGCCCCGTGTTCCAACGTATTTTTTTGCTAACTGTTTTCTACAGAAGTGCGGATACGCCCCCATGTTTCGACGTTTTTGCTAACTATTTTCTGCAAAAGTGTGGATATGCCCCCACGTTCTAACATTTTTGCTAACTGTTTTACTGCAGAAGTGCGGATATGCTCCCGCATTCCGACGTTTTTGCTAACTGTTTTACTGCAGAAGTGCGGATATGCCCCCGTGTTCCGACGTTTTTTTTTTTTTGCTAACTATTTTCTACAGAAGTACGGATACGCCCCCATGTTCTGACATTTTTTTGGCTAACTGTTTTCTGCAGAAGTGCGGATACGCCCCCGTGTTCCAACATTTTTGCTAACTATTTTCTGCAGAAGTGTGGATGCGTCCCCGCGTTCTGAAATTTTTTCTAACTGTTTTACTACAGAAGTGCGGATATGCCCCCGCATTCCGATGTTTTTGCTAACTGTTTTACTACAAAACTATGGATACGCCCCCATGTTTCGACGTTTCTTTTTTTTTTTTTTTTGCTAACTGTTTTCTGCAAAAGTGCAAATATGCCCCTGTGTTCCAACGTTTTTTTTTTTTTTTGGCTAACTGTTTTCTACAGAAGTGTGGATGCCCCCATGTTCCAACATTTTTTGCTAACTATTTTCTGCAGAAGTGCGGATACAACCCGTGTCCGACATTTTTGCTAACTGGTTTCTGTAGAAGTGCGGATACACCCCCGTGTTCTGATGTTTTTGCTAACTATTTTTTGCAGAAGTGCAGATACACCCCCCTGTTCTGATGTTTTTGCTAATATTTTTCTACAGAAGTGCAGATACGCCCCCGTGTTCTGACGTTTTTGATATTTTTCTGCAGAGGCGCGGATATGCCCTCCTATTCCAACATTTTCCACAGCTAACATTTGCTTGCAGGGCCTTTATTTCATTCAAATTTTAATGTTTTCCTTATTGTTTTATCTATTCACTTAGCATAATTAGGGGGAAGTAATACTTGTTGCTTGTTGCGTCTATTTTTCTTTGTGTTACCCTAAGGGGGCTTTAGTTTGTTTTCACCTTCCCCTTTGCACTTTGTGCGGATCTGAGGGGGTAGTTGGAAACGATTAGTGTCTTCTTCTTAGCGAGACCTACTTGAGGATTTCATCACCCCAAGGGACGATCCCAACCATGCGTACCGACGGGTTATTAAAGGGGGGAGAGCCAAAGTTGTACTCCAATCCATTTGTGTCGTAATTGGTGAAGCGTCGAAGCTAAGGTGATACCTAGATAGACGTGAAGAGTTGCTCTGAGCCTTTCAGTATCTCGTTGGGGTTCTCGACTCATGCTTGTGACGAACTGGTGTTCATGGTTGTGCCTCACGTACTGAGCGTATATCAAGGACTCCCTAAAAACCTTGTTCATCCTAGAGTAAGACCTTTATTGGTCATACCCCTTAATACTAATCATAGGATTGTGCTTGTTCAAAGTGTCTTTCTGTGAAAAACCAATAAATTTTGATAAGTCAAACCTTCATTGAGTCATTTCAAGTCTTTGCCATAATCCCTCATTCCAAACCAAGTCACTGTTCCTGCAGAGGGGCGGATTCACCCCCCTGTTTTAGCATTTTTCACTACAGAAGTGCAGATATGCCCCCCTGTTCCGACATTTCTGCCAATTTTTTTACTGTAAAAGTGCAGATACGCCCCCCTGTTCCAACGTTTCTGCCAATTTTTTTACTGTAGAATTGCAGATACGCCCCCCTGTTCTGACGTTTCTGCCAGTTTTTTTACTACAGAAATGCGGATACGCCCCCTATTTCAACATTTCTGCCAGTCTTTTTACTGCAGAAGTGCGGATAAACCCCCCTGTTTCAGCATTTTTCATTGTAGAAGTATAGATATGCCCCCATGTTCTGACGTTTCTGACAGTTTTTACTGCAGAAGTGCGGATACGCCCCCTGAAGGAACAATTTCATCCATTTGACCATTCTCAACCCCCGTTTGAACTCCCAAAGTCTCCATTTGACCATTTGATCATCCTAAACACTCATCTAACCAATCCAAACATCCATTTGACCATTCCAAACCTCCATTTAACCTTTCTAAAACATCCATTTATCACATTCTCATTGATCATTACACCATTTGGGATACCCATCTTACCATGTGACCTAAACATTTGCACTTTCCAGAAAGATTAATTCAACAACACATCTTTCATTTGCATAAATCTTGTTTTAGGAGTTATCTCCCAAATTGACCAAGGTGTTAAGTTTGATCATTATCCTACATATCAATCCTTGTCTTCAACCTAATCGATCTACTTCTATCTTGAGGCAGATTTGTATTGTAAGTCAATATCATTGGCCCAAATCAATCCCCTTCCATCTCAAGGTGGATTCAGTGCCATGATCATAGCTAGTTCAATCTGATCAATCAACATCATAAGTCACTTAGGGTGGTTTCCGAATCAGGTTTTAGGAAACCCTCCATCAACCAATCCTTATCCAAATCATCAAATTGATACATCATCAATTGATCCATCAAACTAATCCTCATCCAAATCATCAAATTGATACATCATCAATTGATCAAAACAAACCAATCCTTATCCAAAATCATCAAATCAAATTGATACATCATCAATTGATTCATCAACTTATCCAAACAATCCAATCCAATCTATCCAAATCTATCAAAATCCCATCATCCAATCAAAATCATCCATTGACCAATCCTTATCTAATCGTCAAATTAATTGATACATCATCAATTGATCCATCATTCAATCCCAATCTGAGCTTTCATCCAATCCCCATATGAGCTTCCAATACATCCTAGTTCTCTATCCATCATCTATTATGTCCTACTAATCTATATCCATCATGAATCTGTATCCCCCTCTCACACGACCAATAATAGTAGTCAAGGGGAATCCTAACTCCATTGATGACGATAACGAAAATCTTGTTGATCATGAAGATTGTTATATAGATCCCCTTGATGATATCATTGCTAGCAAGCTCTCTCCAATCGCCTCCCAAAATCCCACTACTTCTTTGAACTATCCCACCATGCCTTCATCTGCATCTAATAATGGTTCTTATGCTACCCTTGACAAGGGATATCCAACATCCTCACCATTGACATATTCATCATGTCTTCCCTTTCAACCTCTATCCTACCCAACCTCCATATCCTTCTCTCCTTATCATCATCAACAATCCCAATACCTCTACCTTAATCCCACATCCCAATCTTCCCATCCTAATCCCACACCCACACCTTCCTATCACAATCCCCCATCCCAATATTCCTCCTATCCTAATCCACCATATCAATCTTCTTATCCTAATCCATGATCCCTATCCTTCTATGCCAACTCACCATACATTTTTTCCTATGGTGGTTCACCACCTCAATCTTCCTGTTCTAATCCAACATCCACACCTTCCTCTCACAATCCCCCATCCCAATATCATTACATTAATTCCAAATCTCCCCATTCTAATCCTTCATCCACATCTTCCTACTATTACTCACCATCCCAATCTTCCCAATCTAATCCCACATCCACGCCTTCCTACATCACTCCCCCTTTCACCGCATTATATCTTAATCCTCCATCTAAACATAACTCACCTAGTCCTCCAACCACTCCTAGTCCTCCATCTAGTCCCATCCACTCATCTAATCATAATCCTCCATCTCCTCATAGTTATAAATCTAATCCTCATTCACCCATCCACTCATCTAATTCTCCAATCCCTAACCCTAATCCCCCATCTCCTCCTAGTCCTCCATCCATTTCCATCCCCTCATCCTAATCCTCCATCTTCTCCTAGTCCTCCATCCAATCCAATCCCCACATCTAATTCTAATCCTAATCCACCAATTCCTAATCCTAATCCACCAATCCCTAATCCTAATCCTCCATCCATCCCTGATCCTCCATCTATTCCCATCACTCCACCTAATCCTACATCCCTTCCAAATGTCGCCCAAGGACTCATGACAGAAGAGACTCAATGCCCTCCAACTCTATCATGCACTGTCACTAGTGATGAGGCCCTTCTCCATCCTACACCTATCCCTCCCATCACCATTCCTAACACCATCCAAACGGTTGAGCCGGTCAAACCCATCAAGTCCATTGAATCCCCATATTCTACTACTAGATCCACCCAATCCATTGAAGACATCCACTCCCCTCCTCCTAGTCCTAATATTCATGAACTTCAATCCAATGACCTTCATGAATCCTCAATCCTGCTATCTCCCCCAAATTGAGGAGTCCCTCCAACACTCTTCCATCATCATACATCCCCCACAAGGTGAGTCATGCCAAGAGCTTGATCCAAAGCATACAAGCATATCCCCTCCTCAAAATCAAGATCCTACCATCCGATCCACTACATCCCAAGATCATAATCCCCTATCCATCCCATCTCATGATTCCTATCCTCAACCAAGTCATGATCCTATCCTCCCATCCACCCCATCTCAAGATCACACTAGCTCACCCACTCCATCCCTTGATCCCCTTTTCATTCAAGATCCAATCACTCCATCTCATGAGCCCTTATCATCCACTACCATAAATCTAGATCCCATCATACTCCTTAATTCCTCTCCTGATCCCTTATCACTCATTCCTCCTAATGTGGCTATCCCCTCATCTCCATCTCATGATCCTTCATCGCCCATCCCAATGCCACTTTTGTATCACCTTGGCCACATTACACTTATCTGTGGTGGCCTTCTTATAGAAGAAAAACAACATGTATGCACCACCCTACCTCTTCCACCTACTAATGTGCTCGCATCATGCTTCCAAGAGAATAAGCATCCTACCATAAATCACATGCTACAAAACATGAACTATCAAGGAAAAGGTTTAGGCCTTAATGAGCAAGGTACTTTAGAGCCCATCCAAGTCAAAGAACATCCAGGCACACATGGTCTTGGATATATCTCCCAAAACCCGCACTCTAAAGATGTTGGTACAACCTCTATACATCCTAAACGATCCTCTTCTAAAGGCACAAGAGATACTTTCCATTGTTCTACCAAGTCATTTGCCGCCATCCCCCCTCCTCCATCATATTACCTAAAAACAACAATCCATCTTCCTCCCTCATCCTCTCAATCCATTTTGGGTCCTTATGTCCCTCCATCCATCATTGCTCATCCTCCATTTACTATGGGTTCTTATAGCCCTCCATCAAACCCCACACATCTTCCATATATTTTGGGTCCTTATATCCCAAAATCACCCCCTCCATTTTATCCTATTCATCCTTTCATTCATCCACCCCCTCTCCCTCATACACAACATAAATATCCTACCTTCATAACTCCTAATCAGGATCAACAAAGGCACATACCTACACATTCTCCATCTACACATAATCCCTATAACCCTACCTCCATTGCTCCACATCATCCATCTCCTTGCACCTATCCCCTTGCTACTAAATTCACTTTGGATGCCAAAGAAAAAATGTATAAATCCAAACATCCACATGAATCTAAAGCTCCTCGTGTCCCCTTCAAAATACATGTTGAAGAAAAGAAAAATCAAGTCCAAAATCCAAATCAATCCAAATGGCCACAAAGGCCCACCAAAGGAAAAATAAAAACCATGTGGATCCCAAAGAAAAAAGGTGCCATACCTTCAATTGAAAAATCCATAACGACATCCAAATTTTCTATTCCCCCACAAAATCATTCACCTCCTCCATCTCCTAAATCTATTTTGGGTCCCTACATCCCAAAAATCACTATCCCAACTCCTCCATTATCACCACCCTCTCCATCCATTCCTCCACCTATCTTTTCACATCCACCACATGTGCCAATGTTGGTCCTGAACACCTTCCCCTATCACACATCCACTCCATCATTCCAACCATACACTTTTCAACACCCCATCCACTACCCCCCCTATCTCCACCATCCAATCCCTTTGATTCATCCTCTTGCATAATCCATTTCTTCTACTAAGGTTGTACCAACATCCGAATAGTTTCTTTACACATGGGCTCTTATTACCTCATATGGAGATTGATGCTTGAGTCCTTCATCTATCTCCTTATCAACTATCCTCCAAAAAATACAAAAAAAAAAAAAGTAAAGTAAAGAGAAAGTCATTCGTCCAATGGTGAAAACTTGGCAAACAAGCGCCTTGGATAAGTACCATGATGAAAACCTATAAAACGAGTATCATGTGTAAATTCCCCATCTAGTCTCCTTCCATGATTGGGGGCAACTTCCACTTACGCATTCCTTTCCTCCATTTCCTACATTTTCCTATCTCCCACACCTTACCCATCATCTCCCATTCATATCCCAGTCCCTCCATCTTCCTTGTGATCTTGATAATGACAAGGGCACATATATATACATGCTTTGGACATCTCTTGGCATATTTTCCCCTCATCCACTATCATTTTCTTTATCCCCCCCCATCTACTTTTCTGATCCATGCATCCTATCCACATCCATCTACCTGCCTTGCCCACCAATCCTACTACGATCCATATCCATTCGCTCCTTTATTTCCCCATCCTTCTATCTTCCTTCCCTCTTACCTCATCACACATGACACATCTAGATTGGGGGCATCTCCTTCTTTGTGTCTTAGTCCTGGGCGACACCATCCATCTCCCCATCCTTATCTTCCTATCTACCCATCCACTAGTCATTTTCCATATTTTCATCCTTATCTCCTCATCCATTTATCTACACAGTAATCCATGTCATCTTTCCCAATCCTTATTCTTCTATCCATCTATGCTAGTATCTTTCTATTTCCCCATCTTTATCAATCCATCCATTTTGCTTCCATCTCATAATCCCTTATCATTGGTATCTAGCTATAGGCTACCTCCATGCAATCCAATGCCATGCTATCTCACTATCATCACTCCTATTTATTTCCTACATCTTCCTCCTACCCTATTACTCTTCATCATTCATCTATACATCCTCTCATCCTCCCAATTCATCTTCTAATAATCTTGATCTATCCACCATTTTTTGGATACCTCTTGGCATATATTCCCTTCATCCATCCACCCACATATTCCTTATCCACCTCTCTCTATCTTCCATTTTCCATGCATCCTATATACCTCTATCTATCTTCCATTGTCCATGCATCCTATATACCTCTATCTATCTTCCATTTCCTATCTCACTCCCTTATCCACCCATCCTCCTATCCCTCTTGCCTTGTCATGCATGACACATCTAGAGTGGGGGCATCTCCTTATTTACGATTGAATCCTTGAGACATCATCCATCCATCCTCTCCATATCCCCATCCTACCCATCCTTATCTCCTCATCCATTTATCCATCCAGTCATTCCTTCCATCTACCAAATCCTTATCTTCCTATACTCTTATCCACTAGTCCTTTTCGTCATTTCATCCTTATCTACCCCATTCCTCTATCCTCTTATCCTAGCCTTACATCTTTCTAATATCCTTTCAATCTTCATCACTCATCTATCCATCATCTCTCCACCTATCCTCACATCTTCTTATCCATCCATCCCTTTCCCTCTATTTTCCTTCTATCTCATCATCCCTTGTCATTGGTATCTCGCTATAGGCTACCCCCATGCACTCCAATGCCATTCACATCCTAATTCGTCCCTCCTATCTATTTCCTACATCTTCCTCCTATCCTATTACTCTTCATCATTCATCTATAAATTCTCTCATCCTCCCAATTCATCTTCTAATAATCTAGATCACTATCCCATCCCTGAGCTTCGCATAACCCACATCCACATATCGACCATCCCATCCGCACGGCCTATCCTAGCTCATCATATCTGCTCCATCCTTTTATCCATTTATCATGGTCATCTCATCACCCCTTATCCATTTTATGTCGGCGGTCTCTTGTTGAACTACGTTGCCCCTGCGCTTTCATGTAGGCAAGGTTGGTCATTTGATCCACCCTCGGGGTTCTATATTTTGTCTGTCTTGTCCTCTTCCATCATCTGTCTTTGGCCTTGTGTTGACCTACATTGCCCCTGTGCTTTCACATAGGCAAGGTCAATCATTTGATTAGCCCCCTAGGTGTTTGTCTTCCTGATCATTGTCCTCCATCCTCTGTCTTCATCGTCCTCTTTCCACTTTTAGCATGGTCTTTTCTTGAACTACGAGGGCTCCATGCTTTCACATAGGCAAGGTTGATCTTTGATCAACCCTAGAGCCCCTAGGTCTTTAGGGTTTTGTTGTTTAGTGCCTTATCATCCTGTTGTCTCATCGTCTTGTCATGTCGTCAAGTATGTCCTTATCCTAGCTGGTGCTTTCAAAACAAAGGTCTTTCATATCATGAGATCCAATCAATTTCATATATCCTGTGTCATGTCGATCAACCAATCTATCCTCCATCTTTATTCTCAATAGGATGTATCCTTCCTAACAAACCACATCAACGCCATCCATCATCTTGATCCTATGGAAAAGGACATTTGAAATTGATTGTGATATTTTGATGCTTTTGGATTTTGTTTATCATTTGAGCTCCCTATCAACACTTTTCATGGTCGCCTTGATCCATTATATCACGGTGTGCTTTGACTAGTCAACATAGGGAAATATCTTGCTCATTTCTTTGTTTATGTCTTCTTGGTTGTCCCATGTAGTACCCACCAAGATCCCTGCAGTCTTGTGTTACGCTGGGGCATCCTTTTGTGCTTGTGGTTATTCCAATACCTGGCCCAACCAAAGTCATCGCGACTTTGGGGTGTTGGAATAGCCTTCTTGTTTGTTGTGTTTTTTTAATGCATTAGACACTAATTTGTCTTGGTTTACATACCCTGACGCCTGGTGTCTTATGCTATAGAAAAAATTAGTGCTTCGAAGATGGCAAATTGCATTAGGATTGCATTTCATTTTTCATTCCATCATCTTGCATGTATCCCTCATCCTCGCATCCAACAAAATCCCCCACCAATCCATAACCCTTCATCAATTTCTCTCCCCTATCCATCCAATCTCTTATCATCATCTCTTCAATCTTCTTAGAATACCATCGATTGGTTATTCTAAGCATCTTGTCCCCCATCATTTCATTTAACCATCTTGCATCCCCATCCCATCTTACTCCATTCAATCTAGAACAAATCATCTCATCCCACTCTTGGTCTTGTTCCCATCCTTGCTACAAGCCTTGATCAAATCATCCTCCTCCTCATCATCATCATCCTCAAGATGTATCTTTCCCTATCCTTTTGTGTTGTTTTGGGGATGTATCATTCCCTCATCAACAATGCTATCATTATCATCATCAGCGGGATGTATCTTTCCCTATCCTTTTGTGTTGTTTTGGGATGTATCATTCCCTCCTCAACAATTCTATCATCATCCTCATCATCAGTGGATGTATCCTTCCCTATCCTTGTGTTGTTTTGGGATGAATCCTTCCCTCATCAATAACACTCTCATTAGGATGTATCCTTCCCCATCCTTGTGTTGTTTTCAGATGTATACTTTCCTTATCAAAACAACATTCCATCAACCATCCACCCAATTTGGCTTGTAGCTTGACTGGGGCAACATCATATGTTTCCTCGAATCCATTTGTGCTCACCTTTATCTCCTATCGCTTATCATCATTTTTTATCCATCAACTTACATCATTGTCTTCATATCCCCTTTCATCATCTCATCTCTCATATTTTCCCACATCCCTTCATCCTTCATCACTCATCCGCTCTTCTGCCCTTTTCCAGGGTGGCTCTGCCCTTCTTGGGGGCAGATCTACCCTTTTTCGGGGTGGATCTGCCCTTTTGGGGTGGACCCGCCCTCTTTCGGGGTGGATCTGCCCTTTCGGGGTGGACCCGCCCTCTTTCAGTGAGGATCTGCCCTTCCGAGGGTGGACCCGCCCTTTCGGGGCAGATCCAACCTCTTCCGGGGTGGACCCATCCTCTTTCGGGGTGGATCCAACCTCTTCCAGGGTGGACCCACCCTCTTTCAGGGCAGATCCGCCCTCTCGGGGCGCACCTGCCCCTTTTTGGGGCGAACCACCCTCCCGGGGCAGATCCACCCTCTCGGGCCAGACCCACCCTCCCAGGGTGAACCTACCCTCTTCCAAGGTGGATCCACCCTCCTAGGGTGGACCTACCCCTTTTTGAGGCAGACCCACCCTCTTTCGGGGTGGATCCGCCCTTCTGCAGTGGGGCAAATCTACCCCTCTGCAGACATTTTTATCCCTTTTCTTCCCGGGGCCGCCATTTGCAAACCGTGCGTCGGATTGACTTTGTTCAAAAGGAAAACTTGCTTATTTTTTTGTGCTATTTCCAACCATATCCTCCATTTCTTCCTATTAAGAATTTTTTCGGGACCCCCCTCTTTTCCCTCCCTTTTTAAGGGGTATTTTTTTACTTCTTATTTACCTTTTTTTTCCCAAACTAATCCCTTCCCTTCCCGGGGCCACCATTTGCAAACCGTTTGTCCGTTTGACTTCATTCAAAAGAAAAATTTGCCTAATTTTTCACACTCTTTCCAACCATACCCTCTATTTTCTCCTATCAAGAGGTCACCTGGGACCCCTCTCTTTTACCCACTCGCCCTCTCGAGGGGCCATACCCTTCCCATTTATCTATTTTCCCTACCATAGTCATTCCCTTGTAGGATTGGGACATCTTCATCCATTCCTCCGCTAAATTGGACAACTCAGGTCCTCCTCCCCATGCTGGGGCATCATCTTCTTATTACTTCTTCTATAGAGTCATTTGCACTTTCTTTTCTTTGAAGCACGGTTATTTGAACGATACTTCGAAGAGGGGAAAAATGTAGTCATCTAAATTTGATCACTTCCATATGATCAAAATCATCTACTCTATTCATCTATTTCATTAATAGTGATTAAATCATTTATTTAATCATTATTTCATTTTCTGTCTAAGGTTCATAAAGCATGTAATTAAATAAATTAAATACTTTACCATATCCCTTTTCCTCTCTAAATTAAATAAATAAGTCAATTTGTTTAATTTAGTCATTTGACCTATTTGGATTAAAACTAAATTTTAATTCTTCTTTTTCTCTCTCCTTGTCACATTCTCCATAATCCTCTTTTTATCTGGATTAAATTAATTAATTTTTTGATTAGGATGTGCACCATTTGATCTTGATTAAGTGTCACATCCTCCATAATCTCTTATTAATTATCCTAATCCTGTGTTTGCACAACCTTAATCAAAGTCATTAACCATATTTGGCTTACATTTTCTGGTCAACCTTTCCACTTTCCTTTCTTGGCCTTGACTCTCTTTCCCATGTGAATTTTTAATTCACATTTATTTATCCAAGGCTCCTCTCTTCCCCATGTGAATTTTTACTTCACTTTTATCTTTCCAAGGTCTACCCTATCCCCATGCAAAGTTCTAGAAGGCTTGACTTTTATTCCTCCAAGGAATCTTCTCATCCCCCAAGGTACCTACAAGGTACTTGTCCTTCATCCACCTCATGTACTTCTCTTCCACCTCATTTCCACATCATCCCACCCCAAGACATCTCACATTCCACATGTCAAGATGTGAGGGCTTGTGAGTCCTCAACTCACCATAGCCCTTCATCTTGATCTTGTTGGATCAATCTCAACTGTTGAATTCTCTAGAGAATTCAATTTATCCTATAAATACCCCCTCATTTCTCCCATTTTGGGGATCAAGTCTTTTGCTACCAAACTCTTGCCAATTTTTTATTTTATCTCTCATCTCATAATCATCATACCATCATCCATCTTGCATATCATTTTGCACATTCAACATAGCTTGTCATCCAAGGAGCACACAACTATTCAAGAATCAAAGGGCCAACCAAGGAAGGAGCAGCATAAAGGTATAACCAATTTCAATTAATTGTCATCTTATTTTTATGCTTATCTTGCCTTAGGCTAATCATTGAGGTGCCCTTTTATTATGTTATCTCCTCTTATTGCATCATTTTAGCATCTCACACTAGGACTTGACATTTTATTAGGATCACAATAACCGTTAGATTTAGAAAGATCAACGGTTAAAAAATTTCAAGTTGTAGTCTTGTAGACCTAAGACGTTTCATTCACTTTAATGTTCCAATTATGAGAAAAAAAAAGCATTTAAAGTACTTTGCACTTTGAAATTGTACAATGATTTTTTTTTAAGTGAGAGGGTCAGCACACGAGGAGATTTCAGTCTTCACTCTTTAGATTGCTCATTGCAGTGCACCACCCTATTTTGGATTCCATAGTTCCACTTCCAACAAAGCCATTCTAGTTTTCAAGAGTCAAGACTCAGAATCTGGGTAAGTGAAAGAATTCTTGCAGCTACGTTTTATTGTTTGACATTTCTTAAAATCTTATTCTGTCAAAGTTTGAAGTTTGGGTTTAGAGACTTAAGAATTCATTAAAATTAAGGAGAACAAATAGGTATTAGGGAATTCAAATTTCACAACTTCAAATTGTATAAGCATGTCTACCACCAGTACCACTAGAGCAATTTTCGATAAAAAAATACATTATACAGAATTTCTTAAAACCCCAGGTCTCACTGATGGGTACCATGATATTCATGATCCTGAAATCTATGGTAGGCATACCTCAGAACTTAGATTTTCATCTAAGAATAAGGCTGCAAATAAAATTCAAGTTAATAGTATTAGTGCACCATGGGTAATTGGATTAGGGCACATGATGTTACATGAGGTTTTCCCTTGCCCAGAACTTATCATGGTCTGTGCCGAAAATTATGATGATAAAAAAAGAGCAATTGTTAATAAAGATAGACAAGAATAATTGTTATCCATTAATCAAGAAGAACTTGGAAAAGTGTTGGGGTTTACAACCGAATAATTTGGAAATGACCACATTGACCTAGAAAATCTTGCTAGTGATTATGAAGCAGTGGAAGAAAAGGAGAAAATTGCTTTCTTAAATAAAATAGTTCAGGATAGAAACAAATTGAAAGGTAATAATAAGCCTCCTTATAATTTGGATATTTTTAAACCATGGGTTAAAAATACTATTTCCATGCTAGCATTTTTCCTTGATCTGGATAGCAATTTGGAAGTGGGTGCAAGCCTCCTTGAAATGGTATTTAATATCCATTATGGTGTTGAACATGTCAAATATAATTATATTTAGCACATTGTAGAATCCATGCATAAACAATTTTCAATGATTAAAGCAGGTTCCACCAAGACATTTAGGTTCACAACCTACTTGTGCTATCTTTTCTATTCAAATTTAGAGGAAAGTTTCAGACCAACAAGCTTCAGATTCAGCCCTATAGTAATGCAGAGGAAAATAAAATGGCTCTAGTATATGAATGGACCACTGAGATAAGGATGCATGATTCTCGAAGGAACTACAACCATTTTGTAGACTACTT
The DNA here is from genome assembly GCA_007115665.2 of Sequoiadendron giganteum. Lineage (NCBI taxonomy): Eukaryota > Viridiplantae > Streptophyta > Pinopsida > Cupressales > Cupressaceae > Sequoiadendron > Sequoiadendron giganteum. Next base: position 679,797,154 of record CM021100.1, on the reverse strand, counting down.
TTTGGCTCCATTGCATCAAGCAATTACAAATACTCCAATGCCTAGATTTCCTATGTCATGTAGAAACTTCATGCAACTAGGAAAAGAAATACAATTGGCTGATTGGTACTTAATGGAAGAATATATTGTGATAATATTTTATGGATCGGGAGTATAGCCATACAAACTTCCAATATATGTGATATAAAGGGTTTTTGCATTAGAATATGAAAGGCAGGTGCAGAGTGCTGATGAACTACACTTTCTCAGTCAGCAAGAGAAGACCTTATTTCCTTCTTTACCTTTTTCATGTGGAGGGTTCACATTCGAGAGAAAAGCATTTAGTGTGGCACATAATCTTTTGAATATTTTTGAATTTGATGCTATATGTCACTGGCACTATGATCCATGTGACATCATTAAATCAATGATTGTGGCCAATAGGAATGTTGCAAGTAGAATTCAACATCAAAGTAAACCCTTGCTTGAAAACTTGAGAAACAAGGATTCTTGGGACGAGGTCAAAATAGCAATGGAGAAAAGTGTTGTTGAGAATGGTATTTATTTTGAACAATTGTCAGTAGAAATTATGGCATTGCACCGAAAGACAATCAGGACATACAATATTTTTTATGAAGAAAGTGATAAAACATCTAGTAGAGTAAAAATTCCAAGTTCTCTAGAGAAGGAAGTTACAGATAAAAATTGGTCAAAATAAAAAATTACTGCCTTTTGGTCTATGAGGAAGCACCTAGGTGATCCAAGAGCTCTTGCAGAGTATGGAGCTAACGAAGAAGATAAAGAGTTTAGCAAATTGTGGAATATAGAGCATCTTGATGAACATGGAAACAAAGAAAGTGATGATTAATCTAATGATGATAGGGAAGAAGTAGAACAAGTCCATGCCAACTACAAACCTAGTTTAAGTGAGGCTGCAAAAGAAGCATATGCATTAGCATATACTTTAGGAGCAGCCATACTTCAAAAAGATGGTTATGAAGCTGGTCCTTTGGGGTCCCAAAGACAAGGCCCTTGGACAGTAACAAATGTTGAGCATAGAAACTCAGTTGATAAATTCGGCCTTGGGCTTGGAGGTGAAAAAGTAGACTAAGGGCATACAAGTCAAACTCAATTTGTTAGAGCTTCTAATCCTCATCCTCATGGTTAGATACAATCACAACTAGGACATACCCATGGTGGAGAGCTTAGTGCAACTAGGAGTGCCATTGGTGGAAATGGTATGGGTCATAGTACTACTAGTGGTCAACATGTGCTACAACAAAAAATTACACACAAGAGGAAAACAATACAAGATACCACAGAAACACCAAGTGATCAAGGCAATCAAAAGAGGAAAAGGATTTTGACAGGTTCAAGTCACACTATCAGTGGATCCACCACAAAGGATTTATTTCTAGGCACTCCCCCAATTCCAGTTAGTGTGGTTGTGACATCATTAGCAACTGCAAGTACTCCTATTCCTTCACCATTCAAGAATTCCATTGTTCCTGCCTCCCTAGGTTATGATTTCATTGAAGAGTTTAAAAATAAATTAGACTTGAATAAAAAAGAAAACAAGCAACTAATGGAGAGTGTGTCTTCTATAACTTTAGATCCTACAACAACCATGGTATTACCCACATTTGACACAAATAAAGAAATCATGGAGTACACAATTATTGTTCCCACAATTCAAAACAATTCAACAAATCATATGGATCGATTTGAATACCAGGTAACCAATTTTCAATTGGATTTTTCTGGCCTAAAAATATTGACAAAATTAATGTATCAAAGAAGAACAATGAATTGGTGTACACATCATTGCTAAAGAAAGATAGAGAGAAGAAAAGGTTGCAAACCCAAATAGAAAAGTTACAGGCAGACCTAGCAAATGAGAAAGCAAAGAGGAAAGCAGTAGATAACAAGAGCAATGAATTAGAAAAAAGAATTAAAAAAACTGCCTCTACATCAACAAGCAAAGAGGATAAACCAAATGAGAGAGAAGTGAATGACCTGAAGCAAAGGCTAGATGAGAGCAACAAGAAATATGATGAGGAAGAACCCACTTCAAAAAAATTAAGACTAAGCATTGTGAATGGAAATGCACAATGGGAACAAAAATTGGAGAAACAAAGAAAAACAAATGAAAGATTGGAGACAGAGCTGACATAAGCAAAAGAAGAAATTAAGTCTGGTCAAAATAAGTTATCTGCATTTTGTAGAGATATACTGAGGCATATGAAACAACAGATCTAGGATGAAATAATGCAGAGGTTTGATCATTTGTGTGACATGTTTCAATTGATTGATTCTATCAGACAACATTATAAGAAGCTCAACAAATATTTAGTGGACAACAAAAATGTACTGAAATTAGAGAAATCTGCAAATCAAGTTCTACAAACAATCTACAAAGCCAGTGATAATGATTTGAAATCAAAAGGGATTACTAATCGGATTGAAACCTCAATGAAGTTGTCAACTATCATTGAAAAGTGTTCGAGAATGCGTGGAACAAAGGAATATTTGCATTTGGTTGCAGACAAGATGAAGGCGGTGGATGAAAATGTAAGGAACTTCATAAAGCTTGGTTTTCCAGAGGCTTTTGACACAAATGACCGATTCATTGGAAATGATGGTTTCAGAAAGAAGATGGAAGGTGCAAGGAAGATTGATTTCGACCAGTTTCCTCATAACCTAGATGTGAACTATTTGGATTCCATCATAACACTGATAACCTTGAATGCAAAATTGACTGAAGAATTCAAGGCAGGTTCCACTTCCAATTACAATCATGAAATGTCAACAAAAATTCAATTCAAACAACATCAGTTAGAACAAATAGAAATTCCACCACCTAAAGAGTGGAAGTTGCTAGAAAAGGTGATACAGTGACTTGATTTTTAATTTTCAATCTTTGATAATATGAGTTTCCAAGTTCCAACTCAGCTCTGTGCAGACTTGTATTTGAGCATTGGCAAGATTTTGCATTTCCAATGCCAATATGTACTCCTTCAAGTGAAAATCAATTAAAAATCTCAAATTCAAACTTCAGTAATGTGATGATGTTCAATTATCTATATTATTTATTTTATCATTTGAACTATAAGGTGATGAACTGTTAGCTCATTATATTTACTTCTTGGTAGAGATTCTAAGTTATGGATGTTGAACTGTTAGCTTTTGTTATGTTGGGACAAAAAATCCTGATTAGTATCCACCAACTTACACCTCACCCACATCCCACATACTGAAAAAAATACACTACATTTGATTTTATGATTAGCACAAATTGCAGAGATTTGTGTGACAAGATCCATTTTGTGGCCCACATTACTATGTGATCATGTCCATAAATAAATTTAAAACCCCATGGTTACAGCCCCTATTCCGAAAGAATTCAAATTTAATGTACTAAAAAATTAAATGTACTTCCACACACTCAATTTGAATAACATAAAAAACCACTTTGGAGACAGCCAAATAAGTTAATAACATATAAGCATATGAATCCACAACAGTTGAACACTCGAAAGAAAATCAATAATCATGTGTAACCTTCTCCATTGTATTGATCTTCAAAGTTCAAATGATATGCATTATAAAAATAGTTTATGATATGAGATGCATGGGCGAATTGGTGCAATCTATATCTATCTTCTTACTATTTTCTACTCTAAAGTCTAATTAAAAATGATGTGATGATCTCCTATTTGGGTCTTGATCTCTCTTATATATGAGAGGCAACAAGCTGCAAACCCTTACAAAAATTCATGACATTTCACAACTAAACATAACTCAAATTATAAATAAAACAATGTCCCAGGTGAATGCACCAATCCATTAATCTCCAAGTAGAAGCTTGTGACCACCTAAGATCTATTCAAATCTTCTACTCCATGATAGGGTGCTCATCATGCTTTTGGCGAGCGTTCTTACTCTAAATCTGATTCTGACACATCTACATTTTGGCTAATAAACAGATTGGTTGCAGAGAGGTGATGGATGCACTCTTGTTCATCATAGGTGTCCACATTAGAGATCGCCTCTTTCATATCATATTCCATAGACATTATTTTTTCGAGTTTCTTATCAGTGTTTTGTAAAATCATATCCTCGTCATTTATTTCTTGCAACACAGCAGTTAGAAGCCCAACAAGCTCTTTCTTCCAATCATCATATTCTCACGAATTTCCAATGCCATTATGAAGTGGCGGGAGTGGGACTGAATCAAAGCAGTCAAAATCTTCCCTAAGCCTATTATGATATCCATTATGTGATTCTACAAGCTTGTTATATGTCAGCAATATTTGTCCTTTCATGACATTCTTATCTACGAGCTCCTTTTTTTTCTCCATCATTCTAGGCTGCAATCATTCATTCTCCACCAATGAAATGCGTGTTTGTTTGAATACTTTCCAATATTCATCAGCACACTTCATCATTTTATTGAATCTTTCTTTTATCATTTTAGATACAGTGTTATATTTGATGGTTTTCACTTCTTTCTCCAATTCTTTACATTTCCCCTAGGATTTTAGATGGAAATTCTTCCAATAGGCTACATCAACCAATGCATCAAGCACTCTCTTATCTTTTTCAAGCCATGGAGATTACAACTCTAATGTGGAGGAGAAAGATGTTCTTTCTCTTTAATTTGCTAGCTCCTTCTTCAGCTTTTCATTTTCCTTAATCAGTTTTTCAATCTGTTCTTTGGTAAATTTTGCCACATTTATGTTCAATTTTGTTGTCTCCATAGGGTTTGTATCCCCTACTCATTGAACCAAGAGATGTCCAAACACTTGGTTTGGATTACTAATTATAGCAGGTCTTTTATCATGGGGATACAATGACCAAATAAGCAAGGTGGCTTCATTTGGGTTGTACCCAAATCCTGAATAAATTTTGTCACTTGCTTCTTCTATTAAGTTCATTGTCTTATCCCCTCTTTTTCTGAAGCTATCGAATACAATTGAAGAGCTAATATCCCACCCTGGCAGGAGAAACACTTCAGCTTCTTGAAGCAATTCCCTTCCTCTTTCAAGAGCGATGGACTCCATTCCCTTATCTACCTCCATTTTCAATTCCTCCAGAGCGGTTGCCTCTTGTTCAAGAGTGATATCTTGTATCTTTTGTCTCATTTTTCTTCCTTTATATTCATAAACAAATTATTAAAATTCAGAAGATTTAACAAAATTACAATAAAAAATAAACTGTTGTCTAGCCCTGGCCCTCACATCATCAGATAGTTCATTTGATGCCTCAAATCTTACAATATTCTGCTCTTGAGGGGGCTCGTATTGTGCAATCACAGGAGCACTTATTTTTTTCACCTACTCACCCTCTTCATCACCTTGCTCTTCTTCACTTATATCAGTATCTAAAGAAAAACATACCTCAGGAGTATCCTGTGAAGGTATATAATCCAAGGGCTCTATGTCTTCAACTTGTACTCCTGAATAGGTTGCATGAGGTGCATCAAAAACAACTGGGGGAACATCCTTTACCAGTTCACTGACATGAGTGATGAGTTGCTCAATTCTTGTTAAAGGATCATGTATCTCACCAAGTCTTTGAATAAGATGGGAATATTTTTCTCTTCCATTCCTCTACAAGCATAATCTTGTTATAGGTGGCCATTCTTTCGTTGGTGGAAGCCTCATCATGGTTTCTTATGACATCTTAGATTGAGAACAAATGTTCATACCCTGATAGCCCTTGCAATAATCTCGCCTTGTGAATAAACCCTTCTGCATCAGATTGTTTCCTTACATCACCTAGACGTAGGTTGTATTGTTCTAATTTACCATCAATTTCTCCATATCCTTCATTGGCAACCACTGTAAAGTCTCCAAAATATAAGGTATTGGGCATAATTGATTGTTTTCTATGTCCTTTGAGGTGTTTGGAATCATATTTTTCCAATTGCCTCACAATTTCTAAATAAGCAATTCGTTCAGGAACTACTTGTGGCATCAAGTGTGGAGCCCCTTCGAACCCATAAACCTTTATCACTGTACAATCAGAGAAAGCATACCAGTGTCCCCAGTTATGATTCACTTTATCTCTCTGCTCATTTTCCTTTGGTCTTAGAAATATTTATACTTCTGGGGATAGGTTATAATTGCACGGATATCCCAACAACTTCATCAATGATTTTACAAAAAAAATTCAAAATAAAGGTAATGAGACCTACCAAATTCATTGTCCCACAATGAAGTCCACACTTGTACAGGTTTAAAATCTCCATTTTCATATGTATCTTTTATCCTTAATTCTTCACTCCAGACCCCTCTGACTTGTCCCTCGTACAAAAGAAAATGCATAAGCAAAGAATAGTGTTCAAAATCAATATTATCACTATTATTTTTAATATTTGCAAGTCCTCAATGTAGGGCATTGTCTAAGTAGCTAGCATAATCAAATGGCCTAGAATCCTTTCTCTATATGTCTGGATCTAAGACCATTGGGGAAATCGACATGAGAGGTGAAATCTCTACTCCCAAAACTTGACGAGCTAAATAATAGGTGTATCGGAAATACTCTTCAAACAAATCTTCATGGAAAGGAGGGTTTTCACTACTAGAGAACCTCCCGAGTTGGCCTTATTCATCCTTGGGCCTATTCAAAGGTAATTTCCATCTCTTATAGCTGGTATCCATGTGGCGATACTCTGTCAAGAGATCTTTGACCGTGAATGATATATTCAATGAACACTCTAACTGAAATACATTAGAAATGAGATCCCTAGAAATAACAAGCATGTCACCCCCACCATTTGATTGGATAGTTCTTTTCTTGGGATCATATCTAATAGCAAGAGATTTAATTAGCTATGCATTCACAAACACATTGGGCACCACAAGTCTTCGTAGGTTCAACCTCCATGGATTGCAAATTGGTCGAAATCTAAATTATTTTCTATAATGGTACATGAAGAGTTCGCACCCTCGTTGCGGTGTCCAAATATCCCCGTAGCCCTTATGTTTGTCCCATATTCGATCCATGGAAGGATTCATTTGAGCACTACTCTTGGGTCTCAGCCTCGACCCAAGGCATTGATCTATCAGGTCTTCATTTGGAGTCTCTTAGGATTTTTAATGTCCAGTTGATCCAAAGTCTTAGTCTTTTTGATTTTCTATTTTTTAGCTTTGGGTTTGTCTGTACTTTCTTCCATTATTTAAATCTTAAGATTTTGATGAAAATATCTTCTCAGTTGGGTCTGAATTACTTACGTGAGTCTCGCCAAGTCGCCTCCCCAATCCACTAATCTTTGTTGCATCAAAACTCCAAGCTTTTCCCTTCTTGCTTCTTCCCTAAGCAAAATATTCTGGGATTTTGTAACAACTATGCGATCAACTTGTGATATAATTCACTTCAATTATGGTTCATAAATGCACCATCCATGGACCATCTTTCAGTCTTGTCATCAAAGAAGAACATTTATTTCAAATATCTTGAAGTCGACGATGCCCCGGGATGTCACATCAGTCTTTCACCGATAGCCACCCTCTCCACCGATGGACACCTATCCTTTGTTTTATCGGTGGGACACTAGATAATGTTTCCCTGATGCACCATAGTTCCCCCGATATACTCTATGCATTCGATAATTCATGCCCATGGTTATAATTGATGGTTACTTTTGTTGACAATTTGACTCTATCGGTATATTGGGAGAGCACCTTAGGAGTCAGCCTGATAGCGTATTGTAACGCCGATACTAGGTTGTGAGATATTTTCATTGGGCCATTGACAGGACTGTGATGGGGATTCCACCGATGAAGCATTGCTAGACCGATGGTATTGAATTTTGTTAGGAATGGAGGAAGAACTACGTCACTACAGAATTTCAAATTTGTTTATGGATGCAATGTAGGCTATAATATGGATCTTGTCACACAAATTTCTATAATTTGCATTGTTCATAATTTATGAACCATAAAATCAAAGTGTCGTATATTTTTGTGATTATTGATATGTGGAAGATAAGTGGGGTGGACTTGGTGGAGGCTAGTTTCTTTGTAAAGAAAAATTAAATTTCCTTTTAAGAGATCAAATTATCACAATTTCATGGATGATGGAATACAATATAAAATATCATCAACTACAATTTGACTTTGGCATATGATTCATGAAGTGCAATATAATATAAAATATCATGGAGTATAATATAAAATAAAATATCCTGAAGTGCAATGATTCACAATTTATTTGAATACAATATAAAAAACCATCAACTACAGTTTGGAATATGATTCATGCAGTGCTTGAGTGTAATATAAAATAAGATATCATGAAGTGCAATGATTCACAATTTCAATGTTCATTGAATACAATATAAAATATCATCAAATACAGTTTGGACTTTTGAACAATGGAAACTGATTCATGAAGTGCAGTAAAAATACCTAAAACCTGCTAATTCTCTTCCATTTCCCAAACGGAGTTAGGGTCCTCAAACCAATGCTCATCTTGAAATAAAGTAAAAGAGTCATTTTGATTATGAGTCTTTTCTTCACTTTCTTTGGCTTGTATCTCAAATTCAACATTCATTGTGTGATTTGAGTCAATTTCAATATCATTGTCATATGTCCTAGGCCCACTACCACTGCCACTACCACCAGTACCGGTGACGCTTAGAATTGGAGAGCTTGTGTTACACAACCCGGTCCCTCTTCTTTCACATGTGGACCTCCAGATTTTGAGTGCCCTTTCAAAAGGAAAATTTTTGATATTATATGCAGTTTCTTTCATCCTCAAGCAATTTTCCAAATTCTTGTCCAGTTTGTTTCTTAACTTTGATTTCAAAAACCCCAATGTCTTGAAAACTCTCTCATCCTCCACCGACCCCAATCTCATTGTTTAACATAAATCAACAAGTTTGAAATATTCTGACATCGAACCATGCAATATTTCACTTTGACCTAAGCTTGTCCAAACCTTTTTTATTGATCTTGTTTCAAAGGCCTTCTCCTTGCCCATGGATTTATACTAGTCCCTCATAGCTGTTGAAAAACTCCCATGTTGCTTTCTAAGCTTATTTTCATTTCCTTCTATTGTCTACCCATTGTATGTTACCTCTTTCAAAAACTATTCAATCAAGGTTTTTACTTGATCATGAAAATATTTTGGGTTATCTCGTTTTACCCAAAATTGAGGATACACAATACCCATGGCTTCAAGTATTTCATGTCAAGGGAATCTTTCATGAATCTTTGAGGAAAGATATTTTGCAATTTCCTTCAAATTATCACTAACATATTTAACAATGTTGTTAAAATCTTCCACATTAACAGGTACTTCTCTATTAGAGTGCCCGACTTTCTTACAATGGTACATTGGTATCTCACATCCACGTACATAGATACATAAGTGTCTGCTTGCATTAAACTATAAATAATTAACAAGATTATTCAAATCAATAATTTTTCGCCACATCAAATAATTTGCACCTTCTTGTGTTAGATCTAGATAAATGATCGAGGGCCAAGCATGTAAGTTTACATAGATTGACATATTCATAAATATAAATAGTTTTATCTTGGGATTTTTTCACAAGATTGTTCATCTCATCCAACATGGGGAGAAGACTAGCTAAAGTCAAGAGTGTCTCTATATCGCTTAACCTATGTCAGAGGTCAAGAGCTTTGTCTACTGTGTTGCAATGCTCATACATCACTCCAATCAAGGATTGATATTCTAAAAGAACTTGTTGCATTGGTCCATGCAAGGAGATCCATCTAGTATCAACATCCTTGAGAAGCTTGTTTCCAGGTGTTATTCCCTCAGCAAAATTTTGAAATTCAAGGAAACATTTGGGACTTCGACAGAAGTATGTGTGGATCTCGTGAACTAGATTTTCAACTTTTGATACTGTAGGAAACTTGCGTATAATTTTGAATGCTAAATTCATTTTGTGGGCCATGCAGTGAATTCCAAGCATGTATGGTGCACAAGTAGTTTGTAACTTTGTGCAAACACCTCTCCTTTGACCTTGCATCACTGCAGCTCCATCAGCTCCTACACACGCCAACTTTTTGGCAATTGTAAACTCATCCATACCTACAATTTCATTCAAAGATTTCTTGACTAGTTCAAATAGATTTTGCAATGTTGAATTGTCCTTCATTTTATGAACACAAAGAAGATGAGCTTGGCGAACATGTTTTTCTACAGTATACAAATGCATATAAACCCAATAAGTATTGTCTACCGCAATAACTTCATCTAAAGATAATGTAATGAAATTTGACTCTTTTTACTTTCTCCTTTAAATCTTGCTTTTCCACTGCAGCAAGACAGCTCGCCCATTCCCATCCAACGTTTACTAACCAATGTGAGAAGGGAAAGTGGGGAACACTCAAATAAGATAATAAATCAAAATATTTTGGGTAGTCTGTCATAGGACGCCCCCTGGAAAAAATATGAAAAACAAAACTCATCTGAATAGTTTTTGACAGATTTGTTGCTTCCATGGCTTTTCCAAAATGAGCCTCAAGTGTACCTTCACATTTTTTAATCTTCAAAATTCTATGGTTATGCTCTCCATAATTTGCAGCATACTTAACATGAAGACATTCTTCCTTTGTTTTCCATCGTACGACTGATTGTTCCTTTCTGTCTATGATTTGTTTTTCGTAAACTTTACCGATATGCTTTTCTATAGTGTCAATCTTTAGCTGCATCGTCTTGTCTCTTCCACATTTCCAACTACAAATCTTACATTTGACCTTTGTTGCCCTTTCAATATCATTTTTGTTTGATACCCCCACTGGTTTAAGGAATGGATACTTTGACAACCAACCAAGTTGAAAATTCCTTGTCATTTCCCACTCGCACCCCAATTTTGATTTTCCTTTTCTTTCTTGGTACCAACATCATCCTCATCCAAGTCAATTATCTCATTCTGGCTAACCAAGGTATCCCTTGGAACATATTATGTGGTATTTCCATCCTAATTTGATACATTTTGATTTAACTCAATTACAATATCACCTTAACCTTCATGTGGCAGTGAGGTATTGTCAATGCCATCTTCAATAATATTTGGTGGAAGAGTTGATGATGTAGCTCCACCTTGATCTGATGGATTATAAGCTTTTCCAATTCCAAAGTAAGACTGTATGGTACCTCCACATTTTGGGAGTTTTGATGGCCTCCCAGTCTCTTCATTACCCTCAGGAGTCTTACCCTTGCTGCTCGACATATTGATATCTCACTTCAAATAAAAGCTGGAAAAAAATGTCTTCTTGTTTAAGAAGGATAGACCAACAGAGAATATATATCCCATTCCCTACTCAAAATCATGTTTAATACTAAAGCAAGAATGGAAAATAGATAAAGAAATCTTATTATTATAACTAATAACTAATAACCGTATGAAGAAATGATCACTCACCTTTGAGTCTACGTTTTTGGCTTTCCCTGACTTCTGAATCGAGAAGTAGAACCTCACAACCGAAAAAAATGTGTAAGAATAAATAACAGTTTCAATTATATTTATATCAATCCATATTTGGTGAATTCCGCGGGATTTTTAAATGGTATGTTAAAAATTTGATGAATCTCGCGTGCTTATACAACAATACTTTGTAATTTTCAAGGCGAAATGTGTCCTCAAATGTAATTATTTTTAAATATTATTGGTGAAATAGGTCCTCATAAGCAACTATTTATAAATTTTAATTGGCGAAATAGGTCTTCACAAGCAACTATTTATAAATTTTAATTGGCGAAATGGGTCCTCATATAATGTTGTTTTAATAGTATTGGTGAATATGTTGGTGTTTTGTGACATGTTACCTAGGATTCCAGGCAAAAATATTAATCGGTCCATTGGAAACGCATAGTCTGTTATGGTGAATTTATTGCCCAAACATGCCTCGTAAAAAAAAACCGCTGGCAAATGGACATGCATTGGACCGATAGTTTGTAAAATCTAGGCAATTTGAACACGTTGTTGGGTACAATAAATTTGTCAATTTTGAATTGTCCAATTCCTAGAATTCGCCAATTGGCGAAAATTCGCCACTAAATTTTTCCCTATTTCATATACTTGAACACTAATGACTGAATACAGAATGCACAACTTATTTCTATAGAATCATGCAAAAACATTTCACATGAAAGTTTGAATGCACTATCTTCTAAAAGGAAAATACTTTCACATTCTAAAAGACATAATGCAACTTTAAACATAACCTGTAACCTGCATGAATATACTTTTACGGAAATGACATGAAAATGTGAGACAAAACTATAAGGAGATTAAAGTACCTCACTAATAACTTGATCAATCACTTGGTAATGCATAATACTACAAGAATAAGAAGGAAAAGATCGATTCTGTAAAATCCAAGGTGCTATCTATATTTCATATCCAGAAATGGGTTACAAAATGTCATATCTATCTATATTTCATAGGACTCCAAAGTCACTAAGTACAAAATTTGCATCAATAAGAACTAACTCAAGAATGAGTTACAAAAGAAACTAAGTAGCAAAGATCCAAACAGTTGCACTAAACAAGGACATTCCAACCTCCTTGGGTCGGAGGCCACAAAAAATCCATAAATCTAGCATGTTGATCCTCTCCACAAAGGCTCTAGAATGTTGAAATGGTCAAGTTCGACCATGTCAAACATGAGGGCACAATAAATTGATGCCTATATGTTCTCAAACCATTGAAAAGTTCAAAACAAACCACTATATTTTCTCCATGTGTTTGCAAACCAAACTCAACTTCCCTAGATTCTCTCCCCATCATAAATCAAAGCATATCCTCCATCCACTTATGACTTAGTCATATAGCACATGCTCATATATTTTGCATTTAAAAGAAATACTTTAAGTATAAGTAATTTATAAAATATCACTTAACTTAAGCATTTAACAATGTAAAACAAATGCAAAAATAAAAACCCTCCACTTCCATGTATTCTATAATATCAAGGTCAAAGAAAGAGTTGCTAAGTCATATACATTAAAATGCTTGATATAAGGCAAAAGCAAGAGAAATTCATAAGGCATAAAGTGACCCACATGGGTATTAGTTGCAATGTTGTTTTTTTTTAAATATGGCAAAAAATTTCCAAGTCCCATCAACATCACAAAGCTTAGAGTTTCAACCCTAAAACAATGGCAAAAGAATGAAAACTTATTTCATTTTGCGAGAAGCTTCTTGAAGAAGTTGTGGCCAACACCATGAGGGTTTCTAGAAAATTTATAGTCAAAAGCCTTCTCTGTGGATTTTGAGCTCCATTTGACACTTGACCCGCATCTTCTATTAGTTTTCCTCTAGATAAACATACTGTTAAGCATTTTTTAAGAAGTAATTATGATAAAACACTTCTATTTTCACTTGATTTTTTGCTTATACAGGCCCTCCATGGCCTCGACTCCTGTAGCTATTCTTACCCAAATTCTCATTTTTGTTTCTCTCTATTGATTTAACGTGGGTTTGTGAACATATATCTAGAAACTTTGAGGAATAAACCTTGACCACAGAGGCACAAGTCTATGCATAGGCCGACGAAGAGTCTCAGGTAAGCCATTAATGAGATTATTCTATTGGAAATTTGAGCAGAGATAGACAAGAAATTATACACACAATAATAATCTTATTTTTTCTTCTCAATCCATTTGAAGACATACAAATATATATAGGATAGGTAGTTCCTATATTCAAGGAGAGCTAATCTCCATGAATATATCCTACAAACCTATTATGTGTGAGTTGTTGTAACTCGCACAACTCATCTACTATTATTAATCTAATTTGTTGATTAAACTTAGTTACTTAGCTAATTACTTACAATATAATTTACCATACTTTAAATATTAGCTAACCATGTGAACACTAATTCTTAACACCCCCCCTTAGTGCGAACATGGTAGAAAGGAATTCACACACTCCTCTGTGGTATGCTCACCCCTATGGCATGTCCAACTATGTGACTCATGACCTTGATCCAAAAGAAAGGTTCTCTCCTTCCATGGTTTTAAACAGGCTTACCACAAACCTTGGTGTGAACAAGAACCCATCAATTGTCCACCTTGTGTGGTTTTCTGGATCCTCCCACAAACCCTTTCAAGATCCATGAACTACATTACATTGGTGATTTTTTTTGCCACTATGCTTGTACATCAAGGAAGTTATATGGAAATCAACATACATATCACAAATCTGAAAAACCCTTACTAGGAAAGGTTTCACATTACATTCCATAAGAACACAATGTTCTTAATTGTAGTCACTATTATTGATCATTGCCACTCGATCTCAAACAACATAGGCAAACACCATTGCCACTGGAAATTGCCTTTCAATTTAGCTATTTTGGCACGAAATGGGAATGGAACATTGGTTATTATTCCCCCCACAATGTGAAATTCTATTTATTCACACAAATAGGAATACTGAAAAGAAAATCATACCATACTACATACTACTATCTGGATCTTGTTGTCTAGATCTTGTTGCACATGGCCATTATTACCAGTGAACGTATTCACTATTCGACCATCTTCCAATGAAGTACGACACTCAAAGGATCTTTGTAGTCATTTGCTCTTCAATATGACCGTTTTTCAGGATTCACACACCAAACTAAAAAGCAGAAAAAAAACACACAACACAATAGAAAATAAAATGCCACCATAGCTAATAAGCGACCTTGTCATTGGTGACTGATGAGAGGTCGCTAATTGACCTCCTTCCTCCATTGCCTTTGTCCTCCATTGAATGTTTATAACTCAGCGGAAGGTATATAAACGAGGACAATACGCACTCCCTATTGTGATACAGGGCGGGGTCGAGGGGTGGAGCCTCCAAAGCTAGGAACAATTTTCATCTTCATTTTCATTGACAAAATAATTAAAAATACATTTTTTTAATTTCTACGAGTGTCAGATTACACCGAAAATGCACTCTTTTGACATTTTTTTTTTACACACTAACACGACAATGCTTGTGAAAATGGACTCTATTTTAAACAAAATAAGCCAAATGGCTCAAATTTTCTGTAAGACCAAAGTAAACTAAAAACTCAATTCTAAATTATCAATTCATACCTAAAGTTAAAATATAAATGACTTGACTATTGACTTCAAACTCCATATAAGCAAAAGACGCACATAACAAAAACCTAAATACTTTTATGGTGATGCTAGATTGCATTTTGGATATGAAATTTTGATGCTCTCATTAAACCTTGAAGATGAAGAAGCCCTATTAAAACAACACATGCGATCGCTATAGGGCCATAGATGTCAAGGGTTCGAAACTCTGCGGGCACTATTTTCATAGATCTGATTCTACAAGTAGAAAACATCAGTCAATGTATAGGAGGGCGGGACTGCGGATGAGAAGTTTAGGTATATCAACCTCAAGGTCAATGTCATGATCTGATCAAACAAATGAAAATAACAATGATTGTTGGTGTGGCTAAGTCAATGAATAAGCAAGAATACCAATCTTTGAGATCAGTTCACCTTATATGCATATCTTCGGTTCTCATGAAGATTTCTACTATCGGTTCAATGAACCTCTCAAAAGTTGAATGATTGTTATTGATCATACACTATTGATTTCTTAAAATCAGAGAGATCGTGACTACCACAGATCAACATAATTCGTTGACTTCAACACGCTAGAGAACAAATATAGAGAATAGAAACGTGTCTCACTCCAATATGACCCAATCTTAATTCTGCATCATGTAAATTAACAAATCTGCATACAAGCTAAACATTGATGAACCAAAGCTAGTTTAGGAGCTTTCGAAATGTTGGAGAACAACGAAGGTGTGGACCGAGACAAACTCAAGGGGTAGAAAGACAAATTACTGTAAACATGGAAAAGACAGAATAAAGGATATTTTGATGCACTTAGTGATCTGTATAGAGAGCATACAAAATTTGGTTCCTCAATTGCAATCAACCATATCAACTCTTTTCCATTATCACCTCCAAATACAATATTCTCTCCTCACAATAGCAATTGATAATTATGCCATAATTATCCTCATTACAAAATAATAGGCACCAAATCTACATTGCTCATACCATATTGGAAATTTGAGCAAAGATAGACAAGAAATTATACACACAATAATAATCTTATTTTTTTCTTCTCAATCCATCTGAAGACATAAAAATATATAGGATAGGTATTTCCTATATTCAAGGAGATCTAATCTCCATGAATATATCCTACAAACCTATTCTACGTGAGTTGTTGTAACTCACACAACTCATCTACTATTATTAATCTAAGTTGTTATTTAAACTTAGTTACTTAGCTAATTAATTACAATATAATTTACCATACTGTAAATATTAGCTAACCATGTGAACACTAATTCCTAACATATTATATTGTTTTACCTTTTTTGAGAAAGAAAATTGCTCGAACTCAAGCCACCATCTGTCAAATGCTTCAATACTTTGATTATTTTTCTTTCTCAGTCAATGTTCTCAATTTCTCTAAAGATTCAATGCATTTCAAGTAGAAACTGAGGTTTGTAAAAAGAGAAAACAGTCCATTCACTTACAAACCACAGGTTTATACTTTTAGATCATGTCCTTCTCCTTCCGAATGGCCGTCATCATTCAAGCTTTGCTTTGTATTTCTATTTTATTTTTCTAGATTCTAGATTTTCTATTGATATCCTCCATATGTTTTACCTCTGTTCTTTCTCATGGTCGAGGCTTACTGTAGCTTCAAAAAAAATTATCTGAGCTATGGCCATTTCTCCTCTATGTTGCAGTCATTTCTCCTCTAGGTTGCGGTCATTTATGAAGAAATAAAACTCTCCTTTCTTTTTTTCATATAAATTAAATGCTAACTCTGCTTTCAGCTACCTGAACCAAATTCCTTTAATAATTTTCCCCTCTTTTATCCATTACCACTGTCAAAGCCTTCTGACAAAGACTAGTTTTAGCACCAAAACCCAGATTTACATTTATTATGTCACATAATGGCATTGTATTAGATATTCATGAAAATGTCGCATACTTGATTTTTTGCTCAACTGCTAAGCCTTCAGAAGTTTGAAAATAGTTTCCATACTTTTAAGTAGCCCCCCTGAGATAGTAAAAATAAACTATAAGCATGCATTTTTTATACATCTTAATGAAATTGTCTTGAATTTGGAAAAACCTTGACATTCTCATCTCCCAAGCTGATTTCTTCCAACATTGCATGGATCCCTTGTTTCTATAGTGAATTGTCTCAATGAAGCTCATTAGATTTAATGGGATCTCCTGTAGATTTTCGTTTTTCTCATATCTTGTAATCATTGCATTTTATTTATGTCATCTCTTTAGGCATTTTGTAACATCTCACATGCTTTGTTTATGTTTTCATAAGGTCTTCACGAACTTGCTCCTTCTTCCTATATTGTCATAGTATTCTTTCACCATTGATCAATTATGGAATGATGAGGAACAAACTGCTCTAAGAAAAGCACTCATATTTTTGTAACATCCTTAAACTTGATAATGAAAGTGATGCAAAAATATGACTCCCATATTAACAAAAATGCATTAAGAACAAGAATATAAACTTGATCAAATCATTCCATCTTGTTCATGATAGACCCTAAAGATCCTTCAATAATACAAATTTCCTTATGATTTTCTTGTTGTCTACCATGTGAATGCTTAACAAGATGAACATATATTGCACTGTCTTTATATGTCATAGAAAATGCTTTTTTAGCTTTCTTCAAAGACATTGTAATTCCATTGGGCATGCATCATTGTTTATATCAGTAGATACAAGAACTTTATCATTATGAATAATAAAATGTATCCTTGATTTCATTACACTGTCATGGAAGACTTAACAAGTCTATCTTGTCAAAACACAAAATGAAAGCACGCTGGGCTCAACCCTTGTGGGAGCCACATTTATCCCACATGTTGTAATCAAATGAATTAAAATAGTAGCATTACTTTTCCTATATCTGCACTTCAAGCAAACAAGTTAGAAAAAACATGTGCATGTTTTATGTGTGTTTGATGACTTTGATGGTTTTCCTAGACACCTAAAATATGCATTGCTTATTTAATGCACATTGAAATAAATTTATACATGCATAGGTGTTAGTTCATGTAAGGTTTGAGATCTTTCATTGCTTAGAGCATTTCTCTAACACCATTGCTATTGCCAGATGCAAGAACTAGGAGCGAAATGAAGCTAGGGAGGACACAAGCAATTCAGGGCAGCAACAACGCAAGACAACACACCGTGAACCAGTCATTCCCAGGTAATGATTGGTTTCCCTCCTTATATTCAAATTTACTTTATGTTACTTATCCATGTATATAATTTTTTTTATTTGCATTGAATAAGTAAAGTCAGTCTCATGGCTTGTGTGAGACAGTGTACATTTTCTACATTCAATAAAGATTAAAAAAAATTTCAGAAAAGATTTGAACCCTTCTTCTGTTACATGCACTTGTATGAATGCAGTGATTTGTAAAATGCAATCATTTTGGATTATTTCATTTATACACTTGAATTTAATATAGGAAAGATTTAAAATGCATCCTTTCTTCTATCAATTCAAACAATAAACTCTACCTAATTGAGCTATAAGTGAAAATATGGTAACATTTTTGGTGACATCTACTACATGTTTTCCTACTAAACATCCTAGCCAGTTGCCTAAGCCTATCCTTTGGGCATGGAGTCACTCAAAAACTAGGTTCATGACCTAGAAAATAGACTCATAACTTTTGTAACTCAGATTGATTGTATTAATGAGACCTTGGAATTTATGAAAACATAACAACAGAAATGAAACTATCTAATTGTACTTGAAAATAACTTAGGGAATGAAACTTGCTTCTAAACTATAGTGCAGAAACACTTATTGAAAGCATAAACCTAACCTAGTATATACAAAGGTAGATCATACCTCAAAACAGTGTTTGAGGTCAATCCCATTAACTGGGATAGGCAAGATTTCTCCATCCATCTTTGATAACTGAAATGCATTATGCTCCTTGCATTCAGTAATGACAAATGGGTCACTTCAGAAGTTATCAAAATTTATATGCTTATTTGGCCTGATTTTCAACTCATCCCATTTGAGAATAATATCACCTTATCTGAACACTATGGGAGTTTCTTTCTAATCAAAGACTCTCTTTGTTTGGATTTGATGATACTCCAAAGACTTCATTGCCTTATCTCTTTTCTCTTCCAGTTTCATGAGTTGAGCATATCTAACAGACATTAGGTCTTGTTCTTCAAACATCTCCAATTGATGTACAATATCAAGAGTTGGTAGCTCTATAGATAAAGGCAATCTTTTCTCCTTATCATAAACCAATACATATGGAGAATTTTCAACAGATCTCTTAGGAGTTATTCTATCTGCCCACAAAGTAGACTTCAACTTGGTGTGCCAAACTCTTTGGTTATCCTCCATGATTCTTTTAATAATCCCGATCAGATTCTTGTTTGTACTTTCAGCCAAACAATTACCTTGTGGGTAATGATCTGAAGAGGTGTTCAGATGAATTCCATTCTTGATAGCCCAATCACTTACCCTTAATCCAACAAATGCTAAGGAATTATTTGAGATAATTGAGTCAGGTACTCCAAACCTGGTTACTATATCTTCATAAAAGCTCAGAACAAAAGATTCATTAGCTTATTTCAAAGCTACTGCTTTTGTCCATTGTGTAAAGTAATCAGTTGTTGTAAGTACCCACCTATGACCTACACTAGAAGGTGGATTAATTGTTCCAACAAAATCAATGCCCCATCTCAGGAAGGGTTGCTCAACTTGAATAGGTTGCAAAGGAAAAGCTGACAACCTCTCTTTTCCTGCAAAAATGGGACATTTAACACACTTTCTTGCCCAAGCATGGGCATCCTTAAACAAGCTAGGCCAGTAATAGTCATCTCTCATAATTGTTCATGCAATTGTCCTTGGGGAAAAATGACCCCCTGTAGTTCCATCATGGAAATCATGAAGAACTTTGTCAATCTTATCACTGACAATACACCTTAATAAAATACCATTAATATCTTTTCTGAAAAGAATGTTATCAATCAACACATATGGAATAGACTGCAACCTGAAGTATCTTCTTTTAGCTCTATCTAAATCTGGTGGACACTCACCAGTCTGTAGAAAATGGGTTATATCTTGGACCCAACTTGCATCCAGCACAAGTGCAACATTTTAAAGCTCATTATCATTCACTAAAATAGTCTCTGGTTCTAATTTTGGTTCCACTTCAGGACTTGAAGCTAACTGTTCATGGAGTCCTCTACCTCTGAAAAGATTTTTGGTTTTGATGTCAACATCAAACTCCATAACTCTTGTGACTGCTCTTTTCCCATTCAAGTCTTTGCTCAACAAAAATTCCTTCACACTAGGGTGAGCAATCATAACATGAATCTTGTTGTTAGAGACTAAAGGCTTAAATTTCTTTAAACTTATGATCCCAGCAAGAACATGCTTCTCAACAAAAGTATACCTTTGTTCATAATCAACTAAACCTTGACTAAAAAAGGCTATTTTTTGCTCTAAATCATCATTATTTTTTTGAACCAACATAGAAGAAATTGAACTTAAGCTACCAAAAGCATACAGAGTAAAATCTTTTGAAAAATCTAGATTTACCAGAGTGGGAGTTGATGCTAAAGCCTCCTTGATTGCTTCAAAACTATATTTGGCTTCCCTAGTCTAGCTAAAAATTGCATTCTTCTTTAACATGGTTGTCAAAGGTTGTCAAATATTTGCAACATCAGGTATAAACCTTCTCAAAAAGTTTATTCTTCCTAAGAAACTTTGCAGCCCTTTTTTATGATTGGGTAATGTGTAGCTCCAATATGGCTTTGACTCTCTTAGGATCAATGGTGATCCCCTATTTTAACACTATGTGTCCAAGAAGCCTACCTTCATGGACAAAAAAGATACTCTTTTTTGGATTCAGGGATATACAAAATTCTTGACATCTTTCAAAAACTTGTTTCAAATGGGACAGATGCTCATTAGCATTCTTAAAGAATACTATGACATCATCTAGATAAATGAGGACAATTTTATTGATTAAACCTTGAAAATCCATGTCCATAGCCCTCTGAAAAGTGGCTCTAATGTTGGACAAGCCAAAAGGAATTATTTTGTAGGCCATTGTGCCCCATTTTGTTGTAAAGGTGGTTATAAACTAATCTTCCTCTTTGACCAACACCTGGTTATAACCAGAATAACCATCTAGTAAAGAAAATCTCTCTGAACCAGCAACTACTTGGAGGATCTGCTCCATGGAGGGCAGTGGGTAATGATCTTTCAATGATGCTCTGTTAAGATCCCTAAAGTCCACACAGATTTTAATCTCTCTGTTTTTCTTTCTAACCGATACAAGGTTAGATACCCATGAGATGTGTTTAATGGGAAAGATAATACCCCCTCAACCATTTTGGTCAGCTCTTTGATCATGAGAGGCTCTAACTTAGGTTCAGAAGTATTTGTTTTTGCCTAACAGTCTTAGCATCAGGTTCTAATTCAATGGTATGTTGGGCAATATGGGGATCAAACCCTTTTAAATCTAAGTACTCCCAAGAAAATACATCATGAAACTCTTGACATAAAGCAAAAAAAGCATGTTTATCTTCAGCTGAGCAGACTTTACCTATCTTAAGGAGCTTACCTTTGAAAATCTCTAGCTCTTCGTAGTGTTCTTCCTTGATCTGCAAACTAGATTTATCCTTCTTAAGTTGATCATTAGTGCTGAAAATTGAATCCAAGGTGATAAGACACTTGGGTAACTTATTTGTCTTCAACTGTATGACCTAATCATCATAATGTTGCTTAAGTTTTTCCTGATTTACCACAAAAAATTGATCTTCTTCCAGCAAAAAAGATAGAATTTGCTCATCACTGTCAAACACTTTTCAGTGAATGTTGTTGTCAGGAATTGAGGGCCTGACTACAAATTTCACATACCGTTGTATTTTTTCCTTCTTCATATCATTAGGAATGCCAAACTGTGCTCCAATGGCTGCAAGCCTATCTGCATGTTTGTTCTGATTTCTAGGACCAAAAACCAAATTAAATGCACTAAATTCTTCTATCACATCCCAGACCCTATTTCTATAGGACTTCAAGGCATACTTCTTAGCAACACTCAGGCCTCTTATTTAATTAACAATCAGCTCACTATCTCCATAAACCTTTAGATAGCTCACTCCTATTTTCCTTGCCCATTCAAGACCTTGAATAAGACCCTCATACTTCACAGTGTTGTTAGAGCATGCAAATCCAAAACGAAATGTAGAAAATTATTTATCACCTTGTGGGGACACAAGCATTGCACCCCACCAGCTCCATACTTACTCATGGAACCATCAAAATACATCTCCTAAAGCTCATCATGTTGCTTTAGCAGTTGATTTGTACTTTATTCAAGGTTTGGAACCTCTACATCAGGTTCATGCAACACATAGACACCCATACCAGCATCATGAATATGATCATCAGGGGTATCCACCACATTCTCTACTGCCCATTCATGTAATAGAACATCAGGTAGAACTTCAGCTTGCAGCTCTCGAGTAGCAACAAGCTCACTGTCATAAAAACCAGCACAATTTGTGTCTGCAGCACTAGGAACAACATTAATCACACTTAGATTATAAGGTTCTATATGATCCTTGGCCAATTTTTTAGACTTTATGGTAACCTTAGTTCCATATCTCATTCTAAATAGCATATGTGACCAGTCAATAGATACATAACCCCCTATCTTGCCTGTAAAGTCCCTTGACAAACACAAAGCAAAGAAAGGTGGTAGATCAATGACACATATATCTTGGGGAGCTAAAAAGTTTGAGAAAGCATGAAGTGTAAGGTTCAAACCCTTAATGACACCTATGGTATTAATTGAGGTTTCATGTAATTGAACTACTCCTTTCTCTAAAGGCTGATATTTTAGTCTTAGCCTATCTACAATTTGCTTTGGCATCACAGAGCTACTAGCTCCACTATCCACCATACAATTATGGAATAATTTATCACCTATGATCAAAGATACATAAAACAGAGGTGGTTTGACATCCTTACCCATTTCTTTGTCGGGTTGTTGTTTGTTGTCCTGAGGAGTATTTATGAAAATAGCTCTAACCTGACCTACTGATGGCTCTTTGGACACTTTTAAATTAGATAAGGTTGTTTGCAACAAGTATTTTTAACCTGGGATAGCTAATGAATCCCACATAGACATCGTTACATTCATCTTTTTCATGTTATTAATGATGTTAAAAGGCAGAATGGGATTTACCTTTTGATAGGTTTTTACACCAACATGATCCACTTACAAGTGCGGTTGCTCCTTGGCAACACCTTGTGATTTCCTCTACAAAATGTGAGGCACTTGTGATGTAGATGTTCCTACACCTACTTCTTTCCCTTTATCAACTATTTACTCAAGCTCAAACACTCTTTTCTTTTCTCTTGTGTTTGCTGCAACTGGAGAATCATCTACGTTAACTCCACAAAATTCTTCTCGTTGTCAATTCAGCAGAGTAGCATCACTTGGAATTTTCTCCTGTTGTTGTGGAGCTTCATCATTAGGTATGTTTCTTTGTGAACTTGAAGCACTCTGCACCATTAATTCCCGGTTAATGATTCCATTAGAGCATATGGTCTGATTATTTGGTTGGTCAAAAGGATAACACCACTCATAGTCAGTTGCAAGGTTGTTCTGAATAGGAACAAGGTCCCTAACTGCACTAATAGGTGCTGGTACATAAGGCTAATAAGGCCTTGGATTTATGTTTTTCCTAGAACCTTGGTAATTACCTTGGTAAGGTTTCCTATTTGCTTGATATTGTTGGCCTTGACCTTGATAAGGCTGACTTGGCCCTGAGTTTTGAGGCTAATAGGGCGGTCTAGGTTGAAACTACTATTTCCTAAGGCTAATCATCCCATTTCCAAATTATTGCATCAATCCCCCAATCTCCTACACCTCATTAGATGAGGCTGATACAACCTTTTCTTGACTAGGAAAAACTAAAATTGTTGGAACAGCAGGTAAAGAGGTAAAAGGTGGAAGCTGCAAGGGCATTGAAGATTGTATCTCTAAGAAAATGGGCATAGGAGGCCTAGGAGAAATTTTTCCAGCTTGTATTAAGTTTTTTTCTGCCCTAATTGCTAGTTCATATGCATTAGGTAAAGATGTTCCCCCCATAGACTGAATCATTACAGAGATATCACTATTTAAATCTCTCAAAAAATACAAAAAAGCATATTCAAGAGAGGGTCTTATAGTAGCAGGGATTCTATCCCAAGTCCTTTGGAACCGAAAGTTGAAATCAATCATTTGCTCCTGAGGAGCTCTGTTGATAGTTGTCAATTGCTCTACCAGTGACAAGTGATCAGACTTGTCTTGAAGCTGCTTGTGCAGCTTGTCTCCAAAGTCATCCCACATTGTAATGGTGCAGACTGCTAGACCCCTATACCACTGCAAAGATTTTCCTTTCAAATATGCAACAAGCAGCCTAACAACTATGTCCTCTTGAGTTATGTGGTGAAATCCACATAACAAAGCTACATCTCTTATGTGCTCAATAGGGGTAGTCTAATCCTCCATAGTGAAAATTGGTAAACTCATCAGGGCAGCCACTGGTATGTCATTATGTTGTGCCAAATTTAATGGACTGCCTCCATTAAATGGCACAAAGGACTGATTTCTAGCCATTGGAGGTGGTTGAGATGGATTAGTCTATGCTTGAACAATAGGAATAGAACTTGTTGAAGCAGTAGAACTTGAAAATGTAAATGCAGTTGAATTTGTAGAAGCAGCAAATGCAACTCTCTTTGGGTTGATTGAACGTGAGCTTGTTGTTCTGAAACTTGGTGAGGCAAAACAAGTCTTACTCTGCCTTTTGGATGGTCTACCTCTCTCCTCCTTGGTAGTTGGAAAAAATATTCAGGTCTTACACCAGGTGGTGTCAATTGAACTCTCTTCAATGGAGGAGTTCTTTTTTTTGTTTTGTGTTGTCTTCTGGGTGGTGATAGCTAAAAAATCTCAAAATCTTTAGCACTCCTTGTTTTTATATTTCTCATGTGCTATAATAGCACTTTTTTTGTTGTTCTTCACTTCACAAAGTCACCAGATATGTGTTGATAACCTCTTAAAAGGTATGAAATCTACTAGTTGCACATCAAAACCAGCAAACAACTTGCAATTCTTAAAACTGTCAGGTTTGACAGTCCCACTGGGCATGCCAAAAACTGTTCTCTTAAACTTGCACCCGAACTGAGTTGTGAAACTCAGTTAGCTAGAGAAACATGGGAGCATTCTCGGGCTGTGGGTCACCCAAAATGAGAATGAACCTCTGGATAGGCCAGCTTCCTAGCTGGTTATCACCTATAGCTACTGATTTTTGAAAGGAAAAGGGAGAAGGAATTCTTTGAAAAGGAAAATCTAAAAATGAAATTATTGGGTGATACACCAAACTAACTAGGACTATGAAAGTTTGTACTTTCATACACTTGAACACTAATGACTGAATACGGATTGCACAACTTATTTTTGTAGGTTCGTGAAAAAACATTTCGCAGGAAAGTTTGAATGCACTATCTTCTTAAAGGAAAATACTTTCACATTCTAAAAGACATAACGCAACTTTAAACATAACCTATAACTTGCATGAATATACTTTTGTAGAAATGGAATGAAAATGTGAGATAGAACTATAAGGAGATTAAATTACCTCATTAATAACTTGATCAATCACTTGGTAATGCATAATACTACAAGAATAAGAAGGCAAAAATTGAGTCTATAAAATCCAAGGTGCTATCTGTATTTCATATCCAGAAATGAGTTACAAAATGTGCTAAAAAATGTTTATAGGACTCCAAAGTCACTAAGTAGAAAATCTGCATCAAGAAGAACTAACTCAAGAATGAGTTACAAAAGCAACTAAATAGCAAAGCTCCAAAAATTTGCACTAAAAAAGGAGATTCCAACCTCCTTGGGTCAGATGCCACAAAAAATCCATAAATCTAGCATGTTGATCATCTCTAAAAAGGCTCTAGAATGTTGAAATGGTCAAGTTTGACCATGTCAAACATGAAGGAAAAATAAATTAATGCTTATATGCTCTCAAATCATTTAAAAGGTTAAAAAAAACCACTATATTTTCTCCATGTGTTTGCAAACCAAACTCAACTTCCCTAGATGCACTCCCCATCATAAATCAAAGCATATCATCCATCCACTTATGACTTAGTCATATAGCACATGCTCATATATTTTTCATTTAAAATAAATACTTTAAGTATAAGTGATTTATAAAATATCAATTAACTTAAGCATTTAACATTGTAAAACAAATGCAAAAATAAAAACCCTCCACTTCCATGTATTCTGTCATATCAAGGTCAAAGCAAGAGTTGCTAAGTCATATACATTAAAATGCCTAAGATGTAAGGCAAAAGCAAGAGCAAGTCATAAGGAATAAAGTGACCCATGGGGGTATTAGTTGCAATGTTGTTTTAGAAAAATATATGGTAAAAAATTGCCAAGTCCCATCGGCATCACAAAGCTTAGAGTTTCAACCCTAAAACAAGGGCAAAAGAATGAAAACTTATTTCATTTCGCAAGAAGCTTCTTGAAGTTGTGGCCGGCACCATGAGGGTTTCTGGAAATTTTATAGTCACAGGCCTTCTCTGTGGATTTTGAGCTCCATTTAACACTCAACCCACATCTTCTATTAGTTTTCCTCCAAATAAACATACTGGTAAGCATTTATTAAGAAATAATTTTGATAAAATACTTATATTTTCACTTGATTTTCTGCTTATACAGGCCCTCCATGACCGCAGCTCCTGTAACTATTCTTACCCATTCTTATTGTTGTTTCTCTTTTTTGATTTCATGCGGGCTTGTGAACATATTTCTAGAAACTTTGAGGAACAAACCTCAACCATAGAGGCACAAGCCTATGCATAGGCTGACGAAGAGTCTCAGGTAAGCCATTAATAAGATTATTTTGTTGTTTTACCTTTTTTGAGAAATAAAATTGCTCGAACTCAAGCCACCATATGTGAAATGCTTCAATACTTTGATTATTTTTCTTTCTTAGTCAATGTTCTCAGTTTCCCTAAAGATTCAATGCATTTCAAGTAGTGTTGGCAAAACAAGGATAGACAATTGAGAGGGGGGGTGAATCGGTTGTTACAAATATTAAACTTATTCAACCTTAATCAACCTTTAATCTCAGATCTGATAATTAGCAATGAAAGCATAAATCAACAATACATCAGAGACACATGAACACCAAGATTTTATACGTGGAAACCCTGTTAGGGGAAAAGCCACGATGGATCTTAGTCCACAAGATTATACCATGTTAGAAGTATAATGAAAAATGAATAAGGAATGCACATGCATTCGTACACACTGCCTAGAGCTCACTGCTCAAAGGGAAGGCTCGCTGCCTTACATAAAACAATCAAATTAAATCCATTTAATGAGGTTGAACTGAAAAATTAGCTTCTACAAAAGTCTGATGACAGTTTTGGTTAGGCATAGAAACACTTCTTCACACTTTGCAAAATCTTCTTCACACTCTGCTCTAAAATCAAATGATCTGATCTTTATTCACACATTTCGCATTCATTCACTAAGCATACACATACACATACACTTCAAAATGAGGAAACAATCGCTCTTATATATCTGCTACATGAATTAACATCAACAACTCTGTCTGCCACAAATAAAGAATAATTACAACTGTCGGCCCAAATCATGAACAAATCTCAATGTGCACCAACCTAAGTCGGTCACAAAGTAATGAAGACCTAAATTAACATCCTCAAAAACTATAAACAATAAAATATTAATCCATAAGGATCTGCAACACACTACCACCATCATGTCGGCCAAGAACATAAAACCCTCAAACACACAAAGGAAAATCTTTGATCATGAACACACCAATCAATGTGGACATACCACAATAATAGAGTGTGATCTAGAAACATCACTGAACATTACAGTAGCATACGCAATAACTCAATTTACCATAATTGCATTCTCTTCTTCCAGAAATCCCTGCTATAGTAACAAAATAATTGTAGGAACTTAGAAACTCATAACTCACTCCAATCTTGATGTGTACCAC
Organism: Sequoiadendron giganteum; assembly: GCA_007115665.2. Taxonomy (NCBI): domain Eukaryota; kingdom Viridiplantae; phylum Streptophyta; class Pinopsida; order Cupressales; family Cupressaceae; genus Sequoiadendron; species Sequoiadendron giganteum. The sequence goes on along the minus strand of CM021100.1, from coordinate 679,769,004 downwards.
TAAAAATTTTGGACAACATACTAGACAGGCTCGGCAAGAAACCCTTTAATGCGTGACCTCTGATTAGCAACATAAACAACTTTCCACCATTCTGATCTTCACAACTTCACAGACTGCCTACAACATATTTTTTCTAATTTTCTCAATATCCTCGACATATACAGCCTTCAGAATCATTAATGCTAATAGTGTTGACATCAATGATAGCCAAATATCAGCAACACAACCACAACATCAAACAATCTCCCCATTTGGCATTGATGGCAACACATGATGTGAAAAAATACCATCAACACAACTAGCTCTTCACACAGTACACTTCTCCTTTTTTCTACACTTCTCCTCCTTAGATTGTACAAGGTTTTTCACATTACACTTCTCCCCCTTTGACATCAATGGAAAAGGTATACAAGCTATGAACCACATATCATCTGAATCATCTGACTACTCCCCCTGAGTAGCAGCCACCACAACATCAATCTGAAATAAAATCTCACTGTAAGTGCACGGATTGATGCAAAGACTTCCATCTTAGTTCATATTAGGAGGGGAAATCACCCCTAACTTTCCTCTGAGATACTCAAAATTATCCTTAAACAATGGTTTAGTAAAGATATCTGCAATTTGTTCCTTAGTGGGCACATATTCCAATTTGACTTCTTTATCACTCACTTTGTCTCTCAAAAAGTGATACTTGATGGATATATGTTTTGTCTTTGAATGTAACATCGGATTCTTGGAAATTTTTATGGCACTTGAATTGTCACATAATATAGCAATAGGCTCATTATACTCAATTCTGATATCTCTCAACATCTATTTCATCCATAATACTTGAGTGCAATTGTTTTCAGTAGCAATATATTCTGCCTCAGCAGTAGATAAGGAAATGGAATTCTACTTTTTACTTAGCCGAGACACCAACTTCTTCCCCAAGAAGAATGCACCACCACTTGTACTCTTTTTTTCATCTGCATCTCCTACCCAATCTGCATCTGTAAAGGAATTCAGATTAAGATCATCATCCTTAGGATACCAAATACCAAAATCAATTGTTCCTTTTAAGTATCTGAAAATCCTCTTTATTGCAGTCACATGTGATTCCTTTGAATCAGCTTGATATCTAGCAACCATGCACACAACATTCATAATGTCCGGTCTGGTCTGAGTCCAATATAGCAATCCACCAATCATTTACATATACCTTGTTTGATTAGCCTTAGGAGAATCATCATTTTGTGTTAACTTGCATCTGGTTACCATTACTGTACCAACTAGTTTTGAGTCTTCCATGCCAAAAAAATTCAGTAACTCTCTTACATATTTGGACTGAGATATGAAAATTCCATCATCTAATTGAGTTATTTGCAATCCTAAAAATAATTTCAGCTCTCCTATGATTGAAATGTCAAATTCACTTTTCATTTCATCAATAAATTTCATGCATAAGTCATCATCACCTTCAAAAATAATGTCATCAACAAAAACTTCAATAATCAACTCTTTATCCCGATCCATCTTGAAATATAGATTGTTCTCAGCAATACCTTTATTGAATCCAAGTTTCAACAAGTATTTATCCAATCTAGCATACCATTCTCTAGGGGCTTGTTTGAGTCCATATAGTGCTTTCTTCAATCGAAAAACCATGTCTTTTTCATCAGTTAGTTGAAATCCATCTGGTTGCTCAACATTAACTTCTTCTTCTAATTCACCATTCAGGAATTTTGACTTTACATCCATTTGATAGATTTTATAATTCTTGAAAGTAGCATAAGCAATAAATAACCTTATAGCTTTAATTCTAGCAACAGGGGCAAAGGTTTCTTCAAAATCAATACCTTCCATCTGTGAGTATCCTTTACATACCAGTCTTGTTTTGTTTCTAACTACTTCACCTTGCTCATTCAGCGTATTTTGAAAGACCCATTTGGTTCCAATCACATTTTTATCCAGAGGTCTGGGAATAAGAGTCCATGTATCATTTTTCTCTATTTGCATCAGTTCTTCTTTCATTGTTTCCATCCAATACTCATCTTTACATGCTTCATTGACATTACTAGGCTCAATTTTAGAAATCAGGCAATATTCTTCTGCAATTCTTCTTCTAGTCTGTACACCTTTGTCCTTGTCTCCTATAATTTGATTCTCATAGTGATTTAGCTTTACATACCTTGGAACTTTTGGATTCTCTCTAACTTTTGGTTCTTCTATTCTTTCTTCTGCATTTTCACTAGCTTCTTCTTCATGATTCTTTTGATTCACCGGAACAATTTAAATTTAATTTTGTGTCTACGCATTCTTTCCATTATCAGTACTATCTTGTTGGCCATCTGAATCATATCCACAGTATCTAAATGATCTAACAGTGTCTTGATCAACTCTAACATTTTCACTTTCAACCATTTTCTTTAATCTTCTATTGTAGCACCGGTATGCCTTGCTCTTAGTAGAGTAACCCAGAAAGATTCCTTCATCACTTCTAGCATCAAACTTGTCAATATCTTCATCTCTCTTAATATAACATCTACTTCCAAATATTTTGAAATACTTAACAGTAGGCTTATAACCAAACCATAGTTCAAAAGGATTCTTACCAAAATTACCATTAACATTTACCCAGTTGATAGTGTATACAGCAGTGCTTACAACTTCTCTCCAATAGATATGAAGAACATTACTTTCCAACATCATAGTTCTAGCAACATCTAGAATTGTTCTATTCTTTCTTTCAACAACTCCATTCTGTTGAGGGGTCTGGGGAGCAAATAACTGTCTTTTGATTCCATGCTCTTCACAAAATGTATTGAACTATCGGGAAGTGAATTCACCACCTCTATCTAATCTTAAGAATTTGACCTTCAAACCTGTCTCATTTTCTACCAAAGCTTTGAAACATTTGAACTTTTCTAGAGCTTCATGTTTTTCTCTCAAAAAAGCAACCCATATCATCCTAGAATAATCATCAATGATCAACATAAAGTACCTTTCTCCTTGTAGACTTCTGATTCTGGATGGACCACATAGATCAGTATGAACTAACTCCAATACTCCATTTGAATGATGTTGTTTGCTCCGAAAAGAAGTTCTTGTCTACTTTCCCATATGATATTCCTTGCATATAGTGTTAGTAGGCTTCACTAACTTAGGTAGATCTCTAACTACTTGAGTGGAGCTTACTTTGATAATGTTATCAAAATTTACATGACATAGCCTTTTATTCCATAACCAGCTTACATCAACTTGAGCAATAAAGCAATTTTCACTAGCAGCACTTAAGTGAAAAATATTACCTCTTGTCTTTGTACCTAAAGCAATTAAATTTCTAGAGCTTCCCAATATCCTGCACTTATCATCTTTGAATTGAAGATTTTATCCCTTGTCTACCATTTTTCCAACACTCAACAAGTTATGTTTCAATCCTTCAACATAAAGAACATCATCAGTATTACATTTACCACCAAGAGAAATAGTGCCTCTGCCACAAACCACACAAGCATTGTTATCTCCAAATCTTACAACACCACCGTCATACTTTTCCAAGCTTACAAACTTTCTTTTTTCACCAATCATATGATGTGAGCATCCACTATCAATTACCCATTCATCCTTTTCATCAATTTTGGTTGTAAGAGCTTTCTCAATATTCTAATTGTTAGCAAATTCAATGGACACTGTACCATTTTCCTTGATAGGAATGAATACCCATCCATCTTCATTTCCAATTTCTTTATCAGATTCATCATCAGTAACAACTTCTTCAGCATAATAACATTTCTTTTTAAATCTAGACTTGTCAAGTTTATACTTAGAAACTCTTTCAGGACACCTTGATGCAAAATGACCTATCTTACTACAAGAGAAACATTTAATAGGTAGTTTTCCTTTGTAATTACCATGTCCTCTGGATTCTCTTTTCACTATCAATGCTTCCATCTCTTCTATCTCTCTTTCTTCATCTTCAATTTGTCTCATCTCATCTTCATATTTGAATGTTCTTCTTGAATTCTCTCCTGGATCATATCTCTATTGGCTTTTTCTAGATACAATATCTTTAAATGCAGATTTTTTTTTAGGAGTAGACTCACCAAATTCACTCAATTCAAAGTCAACTAGTTTACCAATCAACATGTCTCTTCTCACATTTGTTACTGTCCTGAGTTCTTCAATAGCATGAGCTTTTTTTTTGTAAGAAGCAGGCACAGATCTAAGCACTTTAGCCACAATTTCATCTTCATCCATGACCCCACCGACACATCTAATACCCATCACTAGTTCATTTACTTTTTGCATGAAAACAAAAATGTTTTCATCTTCACTCATCTTCAAGTTCTCCCACTTGCCCTTAGCAATCTTCACTTGAGCATCTCCTTCATACAACGTTTCCAATTTCTTCCAGATCTCATGTGTTGTCTTCAGACCTATCACATTTGTCATCTCTAAATTTTTCAAAGCACTCAATAATGCTTCAATAGCCCTAATGTTGATTTCAGCTTCTTTGATCTTATCAGCAGTAGTAGGACCATTCTGAGGAATATCATATTTGTTCTTTGTAATCTTCCAAAAGGGTTCACCAATGCACTTCAAATGACACTCCATTCTGATCTTCCACAGAGAGTAATTTGTACCATCGAATCTAGTACTATCCTTCTTGTATGATGCCATCTCGGATCACCTCAAGTTGTTAAACTTCTTCAGAGGAACCAACTTTGATACCAATTGTTGGAAAAACAAGGATAGACAACTGAGAGAGGGGGGGGGGCGAATCAGTTGTTACAGAAATTAAACTTATTCAACCTTAATCAACCTCTAATTTCAGATCTGATAATTAACAATGAAAGCCTAAATCAACAACACATCAGAGACACATGAACACCAAGATTTTATACATGGAAACCCTGTTAGGGGAAAAACCACGGTGGATATTAGTCCACAAGATTATACCCTGTTAGCAGTATAATGAAAAATGAATAAGGAATGCACACGCATTCAGGCACCCTGCCTAGAGCTCACTACTCAAAGGGAAGGCTCACTTCCTTACATAAAACAATCAAATTAAATGCATCTGATGAGGTTGAATTGAGAAATTAGCTTTTACAAAAGCTTGATGACAGTTTCGGTTAGGCATGGAAACACTTCTTCACACTTCGCTCAATCTTCTTCACACTCTACTCTGAAATCAAATGATCTGATCTTTATTCACACATTTCACATTCATTCACTGAGCATACACATACACATACACTTCAAAATGAGGAAACAATTGCTCTTATATATCCGCTACATGAATTTACATCAACAACTCTGTCAACCACAAATAAAGAATAAATTACAATTGTCAACCCAATTCATGAACAAATCTCAATGCGCACCGACCTAAGTTGGTCACAAAGTAATTAAGACCTAAATTAACATCCTCGAAAATGCCAAACAATAAAAGATTAATCCATAAGGATCTGCAACACGCTACCACCATCATGTCGACCAAGAACATAAAACCCTCAAACACACAAAGGAAAATCTTTGATCACGAACACACCGATCAACGCGGACGTACCACAATGATAAAGCACGATCTAGAAACATCATTGAACATCACAGTAGCATACACAATAACTCAATTTACCAAAATTGCATTCTCTTCTTCCAGAGACGCCTGCTACAGTAACAAAATAACTATAGGAACTCAGAAACTCATAACTCGCTCCAATCTTGATGCGTACCACTGAAAATTTTGGACAACATACTAGACAGGATCAGCAAGAAACCCTTTAATGTGCAACCTCTGATTAGCAACGTAAACCAATTTCCACCATTCTGATCTTCTTTGCTTCATAGACTGTCTGCAACATACTTTTTCTGATTTTCTCAATATCCTTGACATATACAGCCTTCATAATTATTAATGCTAATAGTGTTGACATCAATGACAACCACATATCAGCAACACAACCACAACATCCAACAAGTAGAAACTAAGGTTTGTAAAAAGAAAAAATCGTCCATTCACTTATAGATCGCAGGTTTGTACTTTTAGATCATGGCCTTCTCCTTCCTAATGGCCGCCATCATTCAGGCTTCGCTCTATTTATTTATTTTAATTTCCAGATTCTGGGTTTTCTATTGATATCCTCCATATGTTTTCCTTCTATTCTTTCTCATGGTTGAGGCTTACTGTAGCTTTAAATTATTTTTTTCTGAGCTATGACCATTTCTCCTCTAGGTTGCAACCATTTCTCCTCTGGGTTGCAGTCATTTTTGAGAAATAAAACTCTCCTTGATTTTTTTATATAAAATACATGTTTACTCTTCTTTCAGCTACCTGAACCAAATTCCTTTAATAATATGCCCCTCTTTTATCCATTACCACTGTCAAAGTCTTCTAACAAAGACTGCTTTATGCACCAAAAGCCAGATTTACATTTATTATGTCACATAATGGTATGGTATTAGATATTCATGCAAATATCAAATACTTGATTTTTTGCTCAACTGTTAAGCCTTCAGAAGTTTGAAAATAGTTACCATACTTTTAAATAGCCCCTCTGAGATAGTAAAAATAAACTATAAGCATGCACTTTTAATACACCCTATAATTGCTCTTAATGAAATTGTCTTGAATCTGGAAAAACCTTGATATTCTCATCTCCCAAGTTGATTTCTTCCAACATTGCATGGATCCCTTGTTGTTGTAGTGACTTGTCTCAATGAAGCTCATTACATTTAATGGGATAACATCTCCTGTAGATTTACATTTTGCTTATATCTTGTAATCATTACATTTTATTTATGTCATCTCTTTAGGCATTTTGTAACATCTCACATGCTTTGTTTATGCTTTCATAAGGTCTTCACAAACTTGCTCCTTCCTAAACTATCATAGTATGCTTTCACCATTGATCAATTATGGAATGATGAGGAACAAACTGCTCTAAGAAAAGCACTCAGATTTTTGTATCCTTAAACCTGATAATGAAAGTGATGCAGAAATATGACTCCCATATTAACAAAAATGCATTAAGAACAAGAATATAAACTTGGTCAAATTATTCCATCTTGTTCATGATAGACCCTAAAGATCCTTCAATAATTCAAATTGCCTTATGATTTGCTTTTTGTCTACCATGTGAACACTTAACAGGATGAACATAGATTGTACTATCTTTATATGTCATAGAAAATGCTTGTTTAGCTTTCTTCAAAGACACTGTAATTGCATTGGGCATGCACCATTTTTTATATCAGTAGATACAGGGACTTCATCACTATGAATAATAAAATGTATCCTTGATTGCAATACATTGTCATGGGAGACTTAACAAGTCTATCTTGTCAAAACACAAAATGAAAGCACGTTGGGCTCAATCCTTGTGGGAGCCACATTTATCCCACATGTTGTAATCAAATGAATTAAAACAATAACATTAATTTTCCTATATCTTCACATGAAGCAAACAAGTTAGAAAAAACATGTGCATGTTTTAGGTGTGTTTGATAACTTTGATGGTTTTCCTAGACACCTAAAATATGCATTTCTTGTTTAATGCACATTGAAATCAGTTTATACATGCATAGGTGTTTGTTCATGTAAGGTTTGAGATCTTTCATTGCTTAGAGCATTGCTCTAACACCATTGATATTGCCAAATACAAGAACTAGGAGCGAAATGGAGCTAGGGAGGACACAAGCAATTCAGGGCAGCAGCAACGCAAGACAACACACCGTGAACTAGTCATTCTCAGGGAATGACTAATTTCCATCCTTATATGCACATTTACTTTCTGTTACTATCCATGTTTATAATTTTCTTTATTTCCATTGAATAAGCAAAGTCATTCTCATGGCTTGTGTGAGATAGTGTACATTTTCTACATTCAATAAAAATTACTTCTTTTTTAAGAAAATATTTGAATCCTTCTTCTGTTACATGCACATGTATGAATGCAGTAATTTGTAAAATGCAATCGTTTTGGATTATTTCATTTATGCACTTGAATGTAATATAGGAAAGATTTAAAATGCACCCTTTCTTCTATCAATTCAAACAATAAGCTCTACCTGATTGAGCTATAAGTGAAAATTTTGTAACATTTATATTAAAGTTGAAAAAATGTATAATTCAAGACATTTGATCTTTTTATGTAATTCTAATATTGTACTTAGACCTCCTAATTAGAAATATTTTAAATCACCCACATAAGTAGCAACAATATGATTATTAATTTTACTACGTATTGACATAGGCATAAAATATGCATGTGATTCTATGTGCTTTTCATCAATATCAATGTGTTGGTAAAATAAAATTAGTGAAAATTCGGATGGGGGCTTAAATGAACATATTGTATAAAAAAATGTTCAAGTCTAGCATATCTAGAATATGTACTAGTTACATCCTCCTAAACTTGAACTAGAATAATAGGATAACTCTTGATATCTTGTCAAAGGTATTCGATTTATAATAAGTTTGATGAGTATTAGAGGTATTGGTGTTGTAATAATTCGTATGCTTATTAAAGGTATCAAATTTGTAATATTTTTAATACTTGTTAAAGGTATCAGATTTATAAGAAGTATGATGTCTTTTAGAGGTATCAAATTTTTAAGAAGTCTAATGCTTGTCAGAGGTATCAAAGTTGTGAGAAGTCCAATACATATTTAGGGTATTAGAGAAGGAAGAAGTTTGATACCAGAGTATGAGAAAGAAGAATTTTGGTACTTTATTAGGCATAAAAAGGATGAACTTTGATAAATTATCAAAGTATCGAGGGTCAAAGAAGAAGGGTGATCACTGGGAAAGGAGCAATGATTAAGGACAATGAATGGCTAAGGGATGTTTGAAAATGTTAATAGAATCATTGTCTTTATCTAATTAACGATAGGATAGGATAAGTTCAAATGAATTTATGCATGGTTGGGGTGTGGATTAAAGGCAAATGATTCCTTCATCCTACCCTTGTGTTATGTTTATGAGAGGACATGGTTATGGGTTAGAACTCAATCATTTTCATGGTGGGATTCCCCTCTCTTGTAAGATCATCATGATGGCTTGTCACACAATTGGTATGTATTTGGTTTATGCCACCTTGCTTGGATAAATGGTGATTTTATCTTGTGATTGTCCTTGTGCTTGAATTGATACTTTGTATAGAGAAACATGTCATTATTGTATCTTAATTGTTGGTGTTGTTCTTTTAAAAAAAATGTTTGATTGGCTAACATCATGGGAATGTAGCTTGGGGCATTATAATTTTACCACAAAATATGTATAGACCAATTCCAATCATGGTCATCTCATACCAAGCGCCAAGTAAGATTCTAAAGTGTTTCAGTGTCCATTAAGAGAGATAAAAGAGAAAAAAGTGCACACAATAATGTGAAGTTCCCATGAAAAGGGGAAAGCGAAAATATTTAAAGTAATAAAGGAAATTTGCTCAAATACCCCAAGTCAACTACATTTTTGCAAATAAAAATGACCATTTCTTTAGTTTTTATTTTATAGGATATCTTTTATTTTTCTCATTTTATATTTAATAATTCTAGTAGTTCATCAAAAAGAGTAACATGGCATAGTTAAAATGTGACCAATGACACATACTCTCGTCCTTATTGCCCACATATTTTTGAGCTTAATATTAGTATGCACTATAATAAATTTGTTGATTTATATTTTTAGGTTACAAGTGAGTGATGGGGGAAACACAACAAAAATAGTATCTTATAAAACCACACACTAGCTAAGTTCCCTCACCATTCTTCATTTTCACTTTTCAAGTTACTATATCATGTATGACTAATTAATTTATCTTCTAGATCTACATGTGGGATAAAAAAAAAAGGTAATTACAAGTAAATGTGGATCCCATAATGCTAGTCTTCAGCAATGGTATCTGCATAATGTGTAGAATAATACACCCAAGGTGGCAAATGTCTTAAAATTATACTTGTCAATTTGGTAGTTTGATGATGATTTGATAGTCCATCTCATGACTTATAGGAGTGATTTTCACATCCTCTTAGCATTTCCAACTTATTGATAGTGTAATTGCCCCTCCTATCCTCTTATCCATCTTATTTAAAGCCTCGAAACTAAGGTTTTATTACTTGCACAACACCAAAAACCTTTTGTAGACCTTCAACCAAATAGTTTCTTAGGAGACTATACATTCACCTAGGTAATCTATCTTAGGTTGTAGGGCTGTCTAAGTGACCTACCCTAGAAAATGAGGTAACATTTTCCCTTGAAATGAGTGACCCTATCATATTTGTTAGACACATAACTACTTTATTTAATTTTTTATTAGTTTGTCACTATTTTTTCTTGTGAATGAGAGTTTATTCAAGTTTTAACTTAGCCAACTCTCCCCAAACATTATTTTTTTATCCCCTTAACTCTTAATTACCTCATCATTCATATATACCAACACTTTCCCATGAATGAGAAACTTCAAAAATACAAATAAACCCCTTTCCTTTGGCATCCAGGGAGGCTAATTTTTTTGTATTTTTCCAAGATTCTTGTTAAAAGCTTTGCATTCCCTATTTCATTGATTCTAACACATGGATACTGAGTCACCTTATAAAATTAATCCTTTTACATTACAACCTCCACTTACAACATTCTTATTCTTAGTATAGGACTTTTTGAGCCTTTTCTCTTATCTATTGAAGCTTCAAAGATTCTTATGTCTTTCAAGTAATTTCCAATTCCTAAATCTAGAGCTTCCCTGTTCGAATTGTTATCAAGAGAAGGTTATAATTATTATAGAGGTGGATCCAAAATAATTTGGATTATTTGAGGACACAAGTCACCACTAAAATATTCTATAAAGATTCTTGCTATTTCAAGTTTTTTTTTTTTTTTTTCAAAACATTTTATTTAGTAATTAGAAAATTCAAAATTGCCTAAAAACAATAACTTTATGTTCACATTTCTTGGTTATAGTAGGAATATTTATTTTATTTAGAATAGATTGAGTTTATTTCTTTTAGATAGAGTAGATTATATTTTCTAAGTTTCTTGATAATTCCCCTTATCACTACAAAAGGTGTGTGAAATTAATCCCTTGATCCAAACACAAGCTACTCTTTGAACAAATATTGACTTTCAAATTTTAAATTTTAAAATGAGATATTTCAACTCACCAAAATCAAAAATTAAAATTGCATTAGATCATTTAGTTTATTTTAAAACTACAAATATCGTTCTTTATTTTTAAGAAATATAGAATAGTTTATTTTTGCATGAATTTAACCTTATTAAAACTTTATAAAATAAAAACACAAAAAGAAGAGAAATCCATGGATTCTTCTAGGAGGCACTTGACAAACTTTCAAACAAAACTCACTTGTCGAGCTCTCTTTAATCTATTTTCCTCCTCACCTAGCTCTTATGAAATATGTCTTGAACAAAAGAATATTGAATAAAAGCAATATTAAATGAGATTAGAGAGAATTTTCCTATTCATGTAACTCTAACTAAAGAATAATCCCAAGAACAAACTAAAATATTGAGGCTAATTCATCAAGAAAATATGCAAAACTAGATTTGAATGAACACAACTAGGATCTCCCAAGTGCAAGACCAACTCATTAATTATTTTAACATAGAAGATAGAAATGAAGTAAATATCATCCAATAAACCAAAAACACCAATATTAACTTGTTTTTTATTAAGGATAAAAACAGATTTTGAAGGGACCCAAAACCCTTTACAAACAAATTTTGAATGGATATGGAACCCAAAACTAGAAGGTTGTCAAGACATAAAGACAAGAAAGCACAGACAACCAAGGAAAAAAGGCAACCAAGGCCAAAGAACCATAACCGACTACAAAGCCGAAAAGCCAGCAGTCAGCCAAAAACCAGCCCCCAAACAAGAACCATCAAGATTTACATTTAGAATTACTCTTGTGGGAGCGGAGAGTCATGTCAAAAGGAGGCTTAGAGGACTTTTCTTTTTTGCCCTTCACAGTAATCCAGCCCTCCTCCACTTGTGTTGCCTTATCAAGCCAAGCCAACGCACCATTATCCTAATGACGAATGCCAGCAACCGCTGACTTAGAGATTTCATCCAAGTTCCTCCCAGCAGGCTTAGACATAACAGGAGAGCCACCCGAAAAGAAAGCCTAGAAAAATCACCTGAAGTGGCAATCGTAGGCCCAATCTCATTCTCTTTAGGGGTTACAACATTGTAGTCTTGCATAGCATCAGCAGCCCCAACATTTGAGACATCCGAAGAGGATGCCCCAAGTCCCTGTGATTCCAAAGCAACCACCTCAGAAAAACTCCTAGGTTGCTCAACTTTCTTCACAACCATATAATGTTGCAGGGAAGCCCCTTTCCACCAATATTAACTTGTTACAAGAGTTGATGACTCAATTATATCAAATAAACATTAAACTAATAACCAAACCCTCCATAATCATCCCATTCAAATCCATTAAGATAACCCCATAGACCACAACACTATTTCCTCCCTAATGTTATAATTTCACATGAAATGAATAACCCCTTAGTCCAACCACCACTTGACTAGCATTTTACATAAGAGTAGGAGTGACTTGTCAAGTGTCACCTAGAAAGTATCCATCACATGTGTTGTCCAAAGTCTTAACTCATTCACGTGGTGCTTGATTCAATTCTAACCATCACAAATACAAGGAAAAAACACACACAAATAGAGATGTTAAATATTAAACATAAATTTTATCAACTCAACACAAGTGTCGACCTACAAAATAGATAGTTAAGAAACACATAATTTGATATAAATATTGAAGATAAAATAGAAATGATATGACACAAAGGACAATTATTGGCCTACATAATACATCATTACAAAGCACAATTTTTGGCTTACATAATACATCATTACAAAGCATAAAAGCACTACAAATTTGGGAAAAAAAATCAAAGATAAAACAAAAATGTCATGATATGAAGCACAAACTTCAACTTGCAAAAAAATTGTTAGGATGAAATCCAAACATTGACAATCTAACAGAAAAGTTGATAATAACATAAAAATATTAAATATTAGATTAAAACACACTACAAAATCATAATTAGAAGAACATTTCATATGAACCTTGGTTAGAAACTCACCAAGTCATTGGTTAGCAGTAAATCACTTGCAAGGCACCAACTAGTGAAGGTACAAAGTAGGAATCATAGTATAGAGGCAAAAACATTCAAAACAAAGTTAGGAAATGAATTTATGAAGTGTTAGCTAAAAAAACTGCAAAATCTAAAGTTAGGCCAAATAAACCTATATGTGATGACTCAACAAAAGGAACCTACAAGGTACCCCATTGGAGAACCCTACAAAACTAGAAAATACAAATATTGATATTAGAATGGAAATGCTAAATATTAGGCAAAAATTCTTCACCATAAAGAGGAAACTCTATTATATAATTCTTAAAAATCACAAATGCTAAATATTATGTGCATTAAATATTCGAAAAAATGTTATTCTAGAAAGAAAAAATATTATTTTGGAAAACACATCCAAAAACATGAGAAGACCTATAAAAAGTACTCTAAAATTACCTATAACGAAAGGATTTTACTAGGACAAGAGTCCCACTAGGTGTAGAAAAATGTGCAAGGTAAAATATAGAAGAGAAATGGGGAGAATGCACACAAAACAAACTCATATTCTAAATTAAACCTAGCACATCCTATAGAAAAAAGAAGGAAAAACACAACAAATGCTCAAGGAAATTAAATAGTATACCTTCTAGATGCATAGATGAGCTCTCAGATGTGGAAAGAGAGTTTGTATGTTGGATGCTCTTTAGAAATTCCAAGTTGGGATGGCATGTACCTAAAATTATTGATACACTTCTACGTATGGTAAATATCCTTGAGAGGATGGCTTTTATAGATTTTTGGCTAGGAATGTCAATGATTGAGATTGCATCTTAGGTTGAAGGATTATGATGCCTTATCTTGTAGGAAATCTAATGATGAATGGATGATATTAATGCACATGGAGGGGTGAGATTGATTCAAGTGGTGAATGACTAGGATTTTCTTATTTTAATTGAAGGGATGAGATGCAAAAAGTCATTTTTTTAAGATTTTTGTGATGTGGTGGATATGAATATTTTTATTTTTAAAACAAGATGAAAAGGTGGAATTTGCATGATGAAATTAGCCTAATTAATTACAAAACTTGACTTATTTACATAATTATTGGAAGGATAGTATTATTAACTAATTTTTTAATTAATTAGTGTCAAAAATTAGCCTAATCAATTAAATAAATATAGTTTATTTAAATAATTGTTGATGGTTCAATGCAAGGTTAATGATGGGTGATGGGAAAAGGTAAGATTAAAATGTGGGAGTGAATTTTAAGTGTACATTTTTCCCCTTTTTGAAATGACATGGAGAGTCAAAGGAGTGACATCATTTCAAAGAAAAATTAAAAGATATTTGGTCAAGTGGTCAACAATAACCAAAATTACTTGTTCACCTCCCAATATTGAAATCTCCATAATTCAATCCATAGAAATATTGGTCCAATCTTTATCCATAATAGAGTGGTTGTAAAAATCCTAGGCTTTTGATAGTTTCTCATTTATTCTATTGAGACATCATAATTGGGGCCATCACAAAAGAAATCTTGCTTCACTTTCTCACAAGTCTTCAAAAAAAATGAGTGACCTACTATAGAGGAGAAGTGAAGTTCTAGGAGTAATTGAGACTTGAGTTGAGAGTTGGGAATTAAATAAATTTAATCCTAAATTGTGAAGACTTATCCTATTTATTAAAACATTGACATAGATTGTAGATTTTATTCCAACTATCAATGATACCTTAAACTATTTGGTTAGTACTGCATTCATTTTTAATCTCCTCAATATAATTGGGTGCCAAGATGAAAAGAGAGATTATCACGCCTTCTTCATATTAATGTGAGAGGGCATACACTACCACATTTTCCTTACCCTTCTTGTAAAAAATCTTATGATCATATTCTCATGTCTTTGTCACTCATGTGTTGTTAAAGGAATGACACCGTTTTATATAAATAAATAAAAATAAAATTAGGCTATGATGATCTAATTTGATATGTAAATTTCAACCTAATAGATAAGGATTTCATTATTGAACATCATTAAAAACAACCAATATTTATTTTTCACATACATTCTTTGCTATTTATTAAAACATGATCTAAATCAAATAGGTAAGATGAAATTTGTATAGATATATACATTCCTTAACATTTTTGCTATTTGTTTATTTGATGAAATCAATCATTAGCATTTTTGCTATTTGTTTACCTAATGAAATCAATCATTAGCATTTTTGCTATTTGTTTACCTAATGAAATCAATCACCAATCTCTAAACATGAAATTGTTAATTCTCTATAATCTTTTATTTTTAGTCTAAGCTAATCCTCAAGAAAGTTTGTTCAGTTGAAAAACTATATTTAATAATTTGACCTCTACATATTTTAAGGATTGTCATTTATGGTGAAGCTTTACATGATTTATTTTTTTCTACTTTGTTCAAGGTTCTATTTATTGTACAAGTAGTAAGTAAATTGGTGTATGGTGCAATTAATGATACTTCGGCTTATCCTACATAGGGTTTAGTTTACTTGTAGGTCCCTATAAATTGTGAAATGTTGTCAAACACAAAACCTTGGTAATATCCCCCTCGGCCTTGCAAAGCCAAAAGTAAAAAGGAGACAACCCTTTTAAGGACCCAATTCTCATTGTTTTCTAATCATAGCCTTTACAATTTGTGATAAACTTCCCAAGAGTATGTTGTCAAACACAAAACCTTAGTAATATCCCGCTTGGCCTTGCAAAGCCAAAAGTACAAAGGAGACAACCCTTTTAAGGACCCAATTCTCATTGTTTTCTAATCATAACCTTTACAATTTGTGATAAACTTCCCAAGAGTGCATCATTTGTAATTATCTAAGATTTCAAGGTCAAGAATTCGGAGCACCAACAACCACTAACTTGGTTTCTTTGTTGTTGAGCATTACAATTTTATTAGTTGTAATTTTCAATATTTCATATAGTTCATATAGTAAACTGGATCAGAGAACTAATTTCAATCAATAGAATACTCCAACAAACTAGGATAGCCTTTATTGGTTATATTCAACCATTTTAATAGTGCTTGGATCTCTTCCCCTTGACCGACTACAATCACACAACATTTGGGGTTTTCTATCTATAGTATCATATCCCATGTATCAAATACATATGGAGACATATACATATGATATCAATGCCATATCTGAGAATATCATAACTGAATTCGGGCATATAATATTAGTATGATATGAATACCTAGGCATGGAAAAGAATGTATCCCACAACTCTAAAATGTGCATCTCAGAAGCAATTGTTGGGAAGATTCATGCGCTTTCCAACCCATAACCCAGATTTAAGGTGCGTAGTTTTCAGTTGACTTTGAACCTATCCCATCTCAACTTAACTGAAAATTAAAAATTATCGTAAACGCCACTTTTCTGCTATAATTAGTTAGTAGGAGGTTTAAGGCTAGTTGCAACTCTAGTTATTCTCAAGGGACTACCTAGCGATGTTATAAATTGGCCACAAGCATAAAATTACTGAATATTACGAGACTACCATTGCAAAAGAAAACAAACTGTAGATTCAAAGCTTCTCTCTAACTCCAAGAAAGATTATTTAGTATCAATAAAAACGAAGGAGAATGCCATGGAGGTTTGTATGCCAGTATGTTAACAATTTGTTATTTTTTCCCATAGAACTTGCTTTATTTCCTTTGTCAATGATAAAAGCATTGTGTTAGCTAATTAAGATCACATACATTTCAGTTCTCTGCTTTCTTAAAAAAAATTGTTCTTTGAATCTCAAAAGATAAAAACTTAGCCTTTTAAAAGAAATTATCCACTCGCTCCTTCAAGGGTGCTATTTCTTTTCAGTAAACTCAGTTATGTTCATCACATTCAACAGGGAAGGCTCGTACAACCACGTACTTAAATTGTATGTATTCATTGTAGATTTTTGTTACGGGTAGCTATAAGAGGGAAACCTTCCCAGTAAATAGAGGAAGGACAATAAAGCCTTGCACAATGTACCTGACCATTTTGTCTTCTGGAAAAATCTTAAGCATACCAGACCATAAATGACAAAAATAAATCTCAAAATACATCCAAAACGAAAGTTCACTAAAAACATCAGCATCCATAGATGACTGCTGGATATCATAATGGAAAATATCAAAATACATTCAAAACGAAAATTCATTAAAAACATCAGCCAGCACCTCCCTTCACGGTAAAAGGCACTTCTTTCGCTGAAATTGTGGTGAGATAACAAATGCTGCTGAAAAGCAGTCAATACCTGCTTTTGGTCCAAAAATTATTCCCAGTCTGAAATTTTCACAGCTGATAAACTAAAAGTCTAAAAACAGTCAAAACAAGCTTACCGGAATAAACAGTCCTGTCACTTATGTTTTCTAACCATGCTTTTGAATAAATCTTGTTAGGAATTCTCTTATAAGAACCTTCACCATGAATTATTGATTCAAAGCAACTAATTTGATCAAAAGCTTTGAAGTCCACAACACAAAATCCCCAGAAGGCACGTCATAGTAAATCCAATGTCCACTAACTTCTGTATATCAAGAACCTTAACTGTTTATAGCCCATTCTATGATCTGCTACTGTGTGAATAACTTAGTAACTGGTAGTTCTGGATTTGGAGGAAAAAGAACAGGTAAGTAAACTGGAGAGAAATCAAAAAAAACATTCTTCAATCATTTGTGCTGATGAACTATTTGTTCATACTTGTCAGATGAGAAACAAGAATGAATGAATAGTATTTATAGACACCAGAGAACTTCGGTTATTGGGATGAGGACTCCATCCTTGTATGCACATTTACAGCGTACTATGTCTGTATATATTATACCCATATGGTATATGCCCTTAAAATCTATTAACATACCGTGAGTTCAAAATGGCATCCCCATAACTGTAACCGTAGTACCGAGTACAAACCACAACATCTCCAGGTGACTGATAGTAAGCCGTATGTTAATTCCAATAGATAATGAAAATACCAATTCCCAAAAAGAGTGCCATTTACAATTACTGTAAAAGTGCCTTTGCACACACAAAATAATTGATGTATCTCATGATTCGGCTCTTTGATCTATTTTTACTGCATTAAGAGTTTCTGTTGGCAGCCTTGATTTGGATGGCAAATCTACAAGCATATGACCAGGTGTAAAATACATTTGGAGAGACATGATGCAGATCAAGACGCCCAAGAAAAGCTGAAAAAATCAAAGGCATTTAAGTCAATCTCATAGGAAAAGCACAATCTGCTAATGTGGAGATAAAATACTATCCAGTAGTTAACAAATGTGCATGGTACTGGAGAAAAGTTCTAATGCACTTGTAACTTATTCTGGAAACAGACAGAAGGTAATGATAGAAACAGGAAAGTGAAACAAGCGTCAAGTAAAAAGCATCATACCTGCAATGTTGGCTTGAAATCAAATAAATAAACTGAAAAAACCATAGTAAGAAGCATCGCCATAGATGTTGCATAGACCTTTGTAAAACATGGATATTTCACTCTTTAGTATGTGCATAACATAGGAAAACAGAACAATTAAATAAATTATAAATTGCATTAAATTTGATTAAAAAACCATTAGCATCTCTGCCAACTTCCATATTATGCCACCAAAACC
The DNA here is from genome assembly GCA_007115665.2 of Sequoiadendron giganteum. Taxonomy (NCBI): domain Eukaryota; kingdom Viridiplantae; phylum Streptophyta; class Pinopsida; order Cupressales; family Cupressaceae; genus Sequoiadendron; species Sequoiadendron giganteum. Next base: position 679,750,275 of record CM021100.1, on the reverse strand, counting down.
AAACTGAATACTGTTCTTATTGTGCTTGAAAGAGCATATTATGAAGGCATTTTCCATGGAAAGAAAGAAATCATTGAAAAACAACCCATGTAATGTTAAAGCATATCGATATCCCTTCTAAAGGACCTTAAGTTGCCTTAAACCTTGGTAATTAGGGAAGAGCAGAATAATTATATGAATGAGAAAAAATGTCCAGTTGGGGCAAGTAATTATTGTGCCTATTCAAACTAGGCAATATATTGTATGTAATCAGGCCTGCCATAAAGAAGACTCTGGCATTTTGTTTAACTTTGCCATATAAAGGTCACTAATTTTTCTTTATAGGTCATTGCTAATCAAGGAAAAGGATAAATAATTAAATTAGATCATCTATATGGAAACCTGTAATGCAGCAAGTCCAATTGGGCAGTGATTCATTTGTACGGTTTTTTACTTTTAAACTCCATGATAATATGATTCATTTTTACCTATGAAAAGACATTCACACTATCAAGTATCAACAATAGGAGACAAATAAATTGAAAAGAGGCAAATTGATTATTCACCTTGACAATATTGTCTGCATATTTCATCAGCCAGGAGACTAATAAACCAGTGGAACCCAAGTTAAGGACAACCAGCCATGTTATATAGTCATAATTATTGAAAAGGTGTTGCCACCATGGTCCTCTTTCATATCCAGCAGTCACATCATCCATTATTAGTCTTATCATATTGAAAAGCACACCAAACCTGCAGAACAGTATCCTGTCACAACTTAAAACTCTCTGCTGGCATGTGCAATTTAATAAGCAGAAAAATAAATGGGCCAGAAACAATGAGGCAAATCCTATGAAGAAACATTCAGTTTCAGAATAATAAAAATGATTTTAAGAGAATATAGACGAAAAGCATAAAAAGTTTGTAAGATAGAAAAAAAAAATCACTGCAGAAACCATGAAGAGTCATTCATTTGCCCAGTCAAATCAGAATTCTACAACATCCATATCAACTGAAATCAACACTCATGTTACACATGCACATATGCATACGGAAGACATTCAAGGCAATAAAAATTCCATCAGTGCTGTGGATCTTTATCCAGTTTGTACACACTTAATGTGAGCACCTGATGGACTATACAACAATGACTTCCGACACTAGATGGGCATAAAACCTGTAAGCCAACTGATTATTTGCAATACAATTTAATTTCTCTATTATATTCAGTATTTATTATGCTTACTAATGTTGGCTTTTATGGTTCGTGTGATCCAAAAGCTTGTAAATATGTATTTTTATTGGACTTAAGTTATAATAATAAGCCAATGTCCTTATGCTGATTTATTAGCAAATTAATTAGTATGTGTGGAGGTTCATGCGAAGTTTCTCATATGGTAGTCAGGTGGTTGGCAGGAGAAGGCCGTTTATTAAGGATTGATTATAATGTAAATTATTCTTATCTCGTGAACATGATGTGAATATTATATTGAGCGTTGTTCTGAAATTCATGGTGTAATTTAATCTCCTGAGTGCTTTCTGATCCTACAAGTGGTAGCTAAGGGAAGGAGATGCAGAGGTGGTGGTTGAGACAGTTGGAAATTCATAGAAGGGAGAAACCTGCAGAAGCAATATTTTTAATTTAAGTGAAAAATGCTGTAATTTCTTTGATATGAATTTACTTTTTGTCTATAGCCTAGAAGAAAGATAAAGCTATACAGAATGCTCTCCAATGGTGTTCAACTACAGAAATAGTGAACCAGATTATGGCAAGGCAGATTCTGCTCAAAATCAAAGGTTCTTATAAGCAAATCAATGGGCATTATTTATCCTGAGATCTTGCAGTCCATGCGATCTATAACCACTACAATCACACTTAAATTATCAGAATCTTCAGGCCAAAGTTGCAGTCATTCACAGCACTCAAATCATGTGATGGAATAGTAGGTGGCTCTGGCAAGAGTTACTGATCCTGTATGAGGAAAAATGAATCTTTGGTTCATTTAAGATTTTATGATGGACATATGGTAAGAACTAAGAAATGCCCTCATAAAAAAATCTCAGATCTGTTTAGATTTTTGTAAGTCTGCCTGCAGTCATATATTCCACATATTTCCTTACATGTGCTAATACAAGTGGCTGGTACATTTTTTTGTGGTAGAAAATCTGATCTATCAGTAATAATTTGAATTACAATCATATGCTCCACATATTTCTTTATGTGCTAATACAACCAGCTGGTGCAGTTTTTTTGAGCTAGAAAATCTGATTCAGTAATCAGATTTGGAATTATTAAAATCCGAGGTTCCAGAATCCAAGACAAAGATTTGGTGCCAATGTATAGTCAAATTACTTTTAAAAAAGGCATAAAATTAATGTTGCATGGTGGCATGATGTGTTGTTTCCAGAAGATTGAACGATGACTAGTCAGGTACAAGAGTGTGTACAGCTGTTGGCTGTGGTTAAGTTGTTGAGGATACACCATTCAATGTTGACTAGGTAAAGTCTAGGGCTATTTTTCTAAATTTATTTTGACAAGTTTTAAAAATAGCAGTAAAACAAGTGGATAGTTTTCACACTTCACCATATCTTTATTTCCAAGCATGTATAAGTGGTTCTGATATTCAGAACAGCACTGTTTTGGCGCAGGTTTCAATCAGTCAGCAGCTGTTGTAGCCTTGGCAACTTCCTTTGCTGATTGAAACAAACCCCTAGGATTCATATTTCAAGATGCTGACTGAAGTTCAAAATCCTAGGTGGTCAAGGCAGTTTTCAGCACTATAGAAGAGGATATAGCAACAAGCATAGGCAATCATAAATCACTATATAGGGATCAATCTCATCCAAATTAATAAGCTGCTTTTATTTATCCTCCACCTTTCTTGTGTAAAGCCGAAGGCCGTATTGCACAAAACTAGGTCTTTGAGGCGTCTTTTAATCAACTTAATATGTTTCTTCATGTGAATGGTATCAAACAAATTCCAGTTGTGCTCACAGCCAAAAGAACTACAAGGTTAAGACAAAATTTAGAGGGATAGCTTTTGAAGATATGGGGTATTTCCACCTTAATCTTCCCACCAAGAACCAGTAAATAAGATATTCAACAGTTTGTAAATAAACAATATTTAATTAATAATTGTAATTTGTAGCTTGCAAGATATAAGACTTCATTTTTTCTTACTTGGTTTTTGGGTGGATCTTCCTCAAATAGCTAGTGGCAAAGTGTTACATCCCGCTAATTAGGTCAAGCTCATGTCAATGAAATTTTGTTGGCCGTTATGGTAGTTGCAGACAATTAAATTCATGAGACAATCAAATTGAGAATAAGATAATGATTTTTATGTGGAATCATAATGGAAATACTTTTATTCCTTATTATGTAAATGTGAATGATTATTTGAGTATGTTGGGAATTTCTTTTATTCACTAGAAATGAGTTAGGAGTAAATTTGTATGGTGCGCATATTATTTAAATGATAGGAACGTTCTAACCTCAACTTCCGTGTCAAGAGATGCAGGTTCGTCAACGTCGAAAGAAAAAGGAATATCATCCGGGAGAGGGCTCGATTATCAAGGGCCATTTACCAATTGCTCTGAGCCGGCGTAAGATCAATGTGTCGAAATCATACCTTGGCCTTTATCAAAAAATAAAATAAATAAATAATAAATAAAAGTAAAACAATATTTTATTTTAACTCATTAAATAATTATGGAGTCAAAACCCCTTAAAAGTATATATATAAGTATAGTATGCTCAAGACTAAAATTAAAGTCAAACTAATAACAAAAACTTAAGTCTCGAATTCTTTTTTTGGTTGTCAAGTTTCCTTTACCGCGTGGGGAGGGGATGTTATTTTAGCTGAGTGGAAGATTAATGGAGGGAGTGGTGGCGTCGGGAGTTTCTTCCGCCATTGGTGCCTTGGAGTAACGGATGGAGAGAAGCCATGCAGCTGCGATGGCTACTAATGGCTCAATCCTTCTCTTTTTTGAGCGCTCCCTGGTCTTATCACCTTTTCTTTTTCTTTCTTTTCTGGTTGTGGACTCGAGAGGTATCAAGAGGTACGAAGGATTTTCCTCTCACCTCGAAAAGAACCGTTCTTGTGTCTTAGCCATTCCGCGTCGGGACCTCCAGAGCCGCGAACCCGCAAGTGTTGGAATCGTCTCTCACTACCTCTGTTTGGCTTGGGTACCTGGATTTTCTCGTTGAGGCAATTTCCGACGCTGATAGCATCCCTTGCACCAGAAGACGCTTAAGGACTGCCGACCAGATTTCTATCAAGCACGTAGTTTTTTCTTTATTGCTCCCAATGGTGTTCTTTCTTTCTTTTTGTACAATTTCCAAGAGAACCTCCGTGTATCGAATTCCTTTCTTGTTCTGCCTCTGTTTGCAAACGACTTCATGAGTCTAGTTTCTGGTATAAAATATTCCTTGAAAGTAATTCTAGAGGTGGTTGGTATTTTTTGTTTGCATCTCGGTTACATCGAATGTCTTGTTGAATGCAATCTCCTTGCTATCGAATAAATCTTTCTTGAATCTGATTCTGTCATGAATGAATGCATCTGTATGTGTCTAGTATCTGCGGTGGGTCTGATTACTGTTGAAAACTCTATTATCTTAACTGTGAATCCCACTGGTACTGTAGTCATCACTAAAGGAATCTGAACATACGATATAAAATGGTCTAAGTGGCCTGTCTCCTTGATTCCATTTAGCTACATTAGTCACCGCCGTGGTTGCAAGTTGCTGACTGTGTATGGACCCCCATTCCGAGTTTTATGTTACCTTCTGAGTTGCCTTCTCTCTGTTGCACCGAAGTATTAGTCTCCATTTCTTGTCCCTAATCTAATGTGCAAGTCTTCAGTCATGAGAAATCTAAATATGGATGATTCATGAATTCTAGGAGAAGTGACCTTAAAAACTGAACATAGCAACAAAAGCCATAACTTGGATTAACCGCCATGTCTATACTACATGGGGAAGCAAGTTCAGATAAGGAAACCCACGAAAAGGATAACTTTACAATAAATAAATGGAAAAGAAAAATCTAATGCCGAGTAAGGGTGAAGGCGCTGACGGCACAGGAGTGCCAGATCATTCTAACAAACCTTGGCCAAGGTATGATGCCAGATAGGCATAGGTCAGCCACCATGAATCGGATACACTTAAGGTCAGAATGGTCCTTTCGAATAGGGGGTACCTACAGACAAAGGATCGGCCAGCAGTGTAGATTCATGGCACCAGACTCAGAAGGGCACATTGGTAAATTGATCCAAGATAATTACCCTCGTAAAGGGACGGGTTCTTCAGTTGAAGAACACGGGAGGCCAGCAAGCCTTTGGTTGGGTGGTAAAGCCCCGGATGATATATCCTTTACCTTGATGGCAGGGAATCCAACTCAAGTGAACCAACTCCCTTGCTATAATTTTTGAACCCTTATCTCATGTTTCTTTTAATGTAAGTACCTTAGCATGTTAGTTGTCAGTTGTTAGAACAATTCTTTTATAAAAGCAAAGGGTTAGTCAGTTAAGTTGGTTATAATTGTTAGTTGATTTATTTGATGATAGTTATCTTTCAGCTGAAATGATGTTTCTATTTAATTGAATATAGTATGATTCAGATTACATTTCTTTCTTCATTCAAAACCAGTTTCTTCTTCAGCTGAAATTAATTAGTTAGTTAGTTAATTGGTTATTCATATCAGTAGATTAGTTAGGTTCTAACACAAAGAAAAGAACCTCCCCCTAGCTTGCTTATAATTCTGCAACTTTGAAATGATGAGATCTCTCACATCAACCACGAGTGTCATCCTCTGAATGCATGTTGAGAGGCCCTCCATAATCTTCCCATTAGCATATGTAAAGGTATCAGAGAACAAAAACTTGGGGTTAAGGTGGTACCCCATCACATGAATGGGTTGGTGGAGTTGATTGTTTCACCTTCAATCAATGATCTTCCAAATGGATTCAAATCTACTTGTAACAAGCATACAATGTTTCCAATAGAAGAAAACTTTTTCTAGAAGTTACGTCAAAACTGAACATAAATGGCACTCTGTGACGTGCCAAGAGGTAGGTGAGATGAACAATGTGAAATGGCAATAGTTTTAGACTTTGGAGGTCAAGGATGACAAGGGACTCATAGCAATAAGGTAGGTGGATGAGGAGAAGTTCGACTCCCATGGGATGAAAGAAGTTACCAATGAGGTTCAAGAGTCGAGCATGACAAGGAATGGGTGCTCGAATAGAGCTAAGACCACAAGTCTTACTACAATAGAGTAACCTGGAGGAAATATGAAGTCAAGAGTCGAGAGTCAAGGTTGACATGAGGACACGTGAGGAAGGGGAACTCCAATACTCTAACAGGAAGTGAAGGAAGGGCATGATAAGAAAGGCAAGTCAAAAGTTTTGACGCAAAAATGGCTAAGGGAAAATTGGACTATAGTGGGAAGGCATGCTAGGACGAGGCGCCCCAAAACTCTGACGATTGATAAACATAGAAGAATTGGCATGCCTCAACACTTATAGACTTTGGAAGCCTAAGAAAGACACACGGGGAAAGAAGAGAAAGAACATATACACAAAAATTGGACCAAGGAAGACACGAAAATTTGGAAATATGTATTTTGTTCCATAACAAGATTATTACAAAAAGGGGACACAACAAGTCCACCCCACTCAAATTTGCTTGCCCTCAAGCAATTTCAAAGTTGGATGCTCCAAGATTTGTGGCCCTTCCGAAGTTGCATCTGAAGAGCACACAGGAAATACTAAGAGGGGGGGGAAGGGGAGGCAGAAGGGGGAGTGAATTAGTATTTCAGAATTTTTTAAAACTTTAAACTAGATTAATCATGTAAATCAGAAATCAGATCACTGAAAGCAACATAAAGAACTGTTAGTTTTTATGATCAGATAAAAAACTCAGAATTTAATTCAAAAATCAGACACAATAACACAGCATATACCCTGGGAAAACCCTCCACTTGAGGGAGAAAAACCCAGCAACATAGATCTCTCTTATATATATATAAATAATGGCAACAATTCTCTTTATAATGAGGCCAATCACAAGGCCAATATCCAGCACCAACTCAAGATGCAATAACAGATAATAATCTGCTCTTCCTTAATATCAAAATCTGCACTTGAGGAAATTCGCAATCTGCTCTTGATGAAATTCGCACTTGAATGAAGGAATGAATCGAACTTGCTTTATGAATGAATGAATGGAAATGACCTTGTATATATACAAAGTGAGAGAGAGGTCGCACCTCTTCATGTACAAGGTCGGCCACATATGGAAAATACAATTACAAATAAAAGATGCGAATTACAAGGAAGGTCAGCCCAATTAGAAATTATATTGTTGCCAAGTGAAGCGCCTCTTCACTTTAATTATCTCAATGAAATAAATAGCCGATAGGCTATATGCAATTTTATGTCTTGACTCGAGGTTGGAAGGATGAGCCCGAAGCTGCTATAACATCAACAAGAACAACATAAACACCATAGAAAGATGAACACCGTTTTTCACGTGGAAAACCCTTTTGGGTAAAAAACCACACAAAGATATTTCTCTTACTATCAAATAACGGGCACCAACCCCAGAATACAAAGAGAGCACCAACTCTCCTTCGAAGCACCAACTCCGAAAACACCAAAGCACCAACTCCAGTGGCTGAAGCACCAACTCCAGACTTCAACTCTTTGATTCAAAACACTCAACCTCTTCAATCTGCACTTGAACACAAACTGATCGTTGCTTCAATCTGAGCACTATGTAAATAGACTCCTTTCACCCCGAAATAAGATGACTCTCACAGCACTTTTATACGAACACCTCTTCCCACTCAGCTCAACAATACATAACAGCTAACACAATCTCATTTAACATATTTCCAGTCACTCATATGTGCAACTTAACTTCATGACAATCTGCAACATGGCTACAAACCTCAGGCACCAGATTCATGCATAAAATCTTGAATCATTCTCTCTACAGCCACCATCAGATGAAGACTTTTCATGATACAAGAAGGGTCATTCAAAATCTCAGTACCACGAAAGACCAACAATCATATTCTGGATGCATCTTCAATTTTTGAAAACCTTACAATATGAAGTCCATACTCTTTCAAACATTAAACTGTACATAAACAGCATAGACAGATTTTTCCCTTTTTCAAGGATATAGCTCAGCAACATTCAAGAAGAAGATATAGCTCCGTCGTAAATTCCTTTTGAAGATACCCACTACAAAGTATTCAAAAACCGCTAATGCAAAGGAGATAATAGGTGCCAGAAAATTAGCTGCAGACTACTGTCATTGACAAACAAATTTGTCAAAATTGTTCCCTTCAGAAATATCTGAATCTGTCCAGTTTAATAGCTGATCTGACATAATATTTTAGCTGAGTCTGAAGCCGTCACAAGGATTCTGTCAGATGAATTTTAAACTGTTGCTAAAAAGGATTTCTCTCACACAACTTTTATAGAAAGCAATCAATATTTGTGACTTTCATATCTCTCCAAAAAAATTATCGCTGCACTCCATCATATACTGCAGTTCCAAAAATATCAAGATAGAGGAAAGACGTTACACACACCACATAGAGGTCGCCTAAAAAATAAGAGACACGATAAGCTGAACATGCCTATCAGAATCGTCTTACACTTTCTCAACATTAATACAAGTCATGATAAATTAATTTATACGTCTTCCACTTTCTGTAGCCTACAGAAATCGACCCCATTATAATGATTTCCACGAACCTTATAAAGTGGGAGCCATCACGATATATATTTAGCCACTTCACAATGAAAACCGTCGCTGCTAAAAGGGAAACCTGAAGACAAGAGCCCGCCATAATTAAAAATAGGAATAGCCGCTCCTCATAAAAACGTCTGAGCATTAAACAGGTAACGCTAGCAATTAAAAGTCTGAAGCTGTCCATCAGGTATTATCACTGGGAATATAATAACAAACAAAGTATGCTGACTTCGATACTCATGGAATAGAATCGTCACTATCAATATTGTCTTAAAAGAGTGCGACATCTTTAATTTCTTAGCCGCCAGCGATACAAAGAGGCCTTCACGTCTCCCTCTTTTTGCATATATACTTCAAGCCAGAGTAGTGGCTATGTCAGATAAAAAAACATCTCATAAAAGAAGCCATCTATAGCCGTCGATATGAAAGGAGTCGCCCAGATTAAAAACTTAGACCATCACGATTTCTTATTTCATTAAATTAGCAGCTCCAAAAATAAATTACCTGAACTCGAATACAATGGCTTTGAATGTATAAGCCGTCATCATAATAATAACGATTCTCTTAAAAAAACGCCTCACTAAACTCTCGAAAGGTATGTCTGACAGTAGTCTTCAAATATTGACCGATTCTCATTAAATAAGATTTGATATGCTTCTTTCAAGCACCGCCTCTTTTAAAAGATATCAGCCCTTATTAAAATCGCAGCATAGAGGATTAGCTGCCTCAAATAAGAAATAATATAAGTCCCATAAAATTTATAAGACATAAACCACCGATTCAATAAAATGCCCATTTGACCATTCTGGCACATAAGTTGACAAGTAGGCAAGCAACAAGCAGATGCAGATAGACAACAAGTTTAAGTAGACACACACTCTGCTCAAATAGACACCCAGGCAGCTCCAGTAGGCAACCAAGGAGCTCAAGCTGCTCAACCAGACATACAAGTAGCTGAATCAGGCAAGTAAAGAGCTCAAGTAGACAACCAACCAGCTCAAACAAGCAGACACCTAACTCAACCAAGCAGCCAGGCAGCTCAACCTTGACATCAATGACAAAATATTCCAACAGCATCTTCAACAAGAAGGTTCTTAGATTGAATCAAATACTCAATGATGACTCTACCTCTCAACTTCCTTTTCCTCACCTCCATAATTGTGTCAAAAACCAAAATCAATTTGCCTTCTTCATCTAATGGAGGCAACTGGACTAATGGTACATGGAAAATGTTGTGAATCTTACTCTCCTCATGCAGCTCTAACTCGTATGCAACTTCACCAACCTACTTCAAAACTTATAAGGTCCATAGAAAAGAAGGTCGAGTCTTTTTAATCCACTTTCCTTCAAAGAGGATTGCCTATAGGGATATAGGCCTCACAAGCACCATATCTCCAACCTCTAATGCTCTCTATAATAACCCGCCCTCCCCACTTCCCCCTCCCCCTCTGGTTTTTTGGGGTTTCGCCAAACAATACAAAAATATAGATTTTTGCAAATAAACCAATGCCAAACAAATGCAAGAAATAAATAACCAGATTTTATTAATGATTCAGAGAATACATATAATTCATACCCGGAAACAACAGCATAAATTGCAGATCTGAAAATGCTTGATCAGCAGCTGAGAATATCAACAATCTTCAACCCTGTATTATCCACCTTGAATGTTCTTTCAAACTGAATATCAAATTGAACCCTGAAAACTTTGTAAACCCCTGAATGTAGATCTCCAGGAAAATCAATGAAGCTCTGTAATAATCTTTGTATGAAACTATCTCTCAAAATACCCTTGGGTGATCTTCCACACCTATAGACATTGTTCTATCATGAGGAGAGTTATATTAATGATGCTTTACTAATTATTTTATACTACAAATCCCCACTTGGCCAAATAATTAAATAAAATAATAAATTAGTAAAGCATCATTAATATAACACTTTATTAATTTCCATTCAACCCCCTTATAACACCTTTAATAAGTCATCATTAAATATTAATATTATTAAAGTCATTTGACTTTAATATAATAATAAACCATTGATCCTCAATAAATTACCCAACACCAACTCAAATAGTGATCCGACCATATTTTCCAAATGTTGGCCTGATGGCGACTGATCCAAATGAGACTTACTATAAATAAAAGTATAGGCAATGTGACCAAGTGACTTACTATAAATAGTAAGTGTGGGAGAAAACAACCAAAACAACCTCCAAAAGGTCCATCACCAAATCACCAAGTCACTGAGCAGGAGAAAACTGAGATAAACCTTTGAAAACCCAACTGAGGAACCATTGAACACCATCTAAACGGTCCCTAGAACATCCTGTTAGCCTATGGGAACCAGATAATAGGGTAACCCCTACAAGGATACAGATCCCAAAAAAAAGGGGACATTACACTCTCTTTATCCTATGACAATCAACATACGTCTTATGTTAATTCTACACCTATTGAAAATTATCCTTAAGTGATTTCAAGGTATCTTGGCCTTGCTTGATCAAATCACTCATTCTCGGGACCCTACTATCATACAAACAAGGTCAATGAGCTTTGTACTCATACAAGGCCATGAAGGTTTCATCCTAATAAACATGTGATAAGTAGTGTTATAACAATGCTACCCCAAATGGAGCCATTTGATCTATGACTTCTCATGACCAGCAACATAATTTCTCAAATAGCCTTCCACAAATTTGCTCACACTCTTAGTTTGACCATTCATCTGGGGGTGGTAACTAACGTTGGGCATAAGCTAGGTTCTTGCCAAATGAAAGAGCTCTTGGCAAAACAAGCTCAAGAACTAGCTATCTCTATCACTCACAATATTCTTAGGCAGCCCATGCAACCTTGAAGAACAAGTCAACCGCCTGCGGTGCTTTGAAATCTAATCAAATAGCAAAGAAATGTGCATACTTTGTGAACCTATCCATAACCACATATATGTAGTGTTTACCATGGACTTTAGGGAGTCCAATGATGAAATCCATCGAGATACTTCCCCACTTCTGCTCCAGAATGGGTAAAGGTCACAAAAGTCCTTTTGAAACTGTTTTGTTTTATTCCCCTAGCAAACTACACATTCCCTAATGTGTTTGAGGATATCATCCTTGAGTCCCTTCCACATGAATCTCCCTTAATCTGCTTATATGACTTGAAATATTCAAGGTGTCCCACCAAGGGAGTATCATGAACTAATTTAAAAATCTTACCCTTCATTCTTGATTCAATTACTAAATAAATTCTTCCCTTATAAAGAACAAGTTTGGTAGACACAATAAATATATCATCCAACATCTTCCCTTCCAAAAGATCCATCACGAACTCATTCTTAGCATAGTCTGCTATGATTTGTGCCTTCCAATCAGCAGAAATGTGAGACATCAAGAAAAATGTTGACTTTTTGGACAATGCATCACCCATAGTTACAAGATTCACCTAGACTCGCCGAGCCATAGTTACAAGACTCGCCTAGATTCACCAAGACTCAGCTAGTCGCAAGGTGGTTGGCACTAAACAGGTCTTGGGGACTTGTGACCCAAGTACTTGACAAATCGTGTCAAAGATCCTGATCCTGAGTGGAGGATTGGATGCACTTGTTAACTGTAATGCCTAGTAATCAATGTAAATGCAGATGAAACCCAAGGTGGAAATTCTAATTTATATCACTGTTTCACTTTTTCCTTATCACTGTTAACATTCTTGTCAGTGAAATTTAGTGGCAGGAGTATGTACATTGAATGTTTATAGTGTTGTATCATTAAACTTATTCTTGTCGGTGAACTCTTATGACAAGTTATGTCTGTTGAAATGCATGTAGTAATGTAGCATGATACTTCATTCTGTGACATAAATTCAGTGGTAAAGCTGTGACAGATCTATGTATGTTCAATGCTTCTAAGCATTATACTCTAGATGATCTTAAGGTGAACAAATGCAAATTGAGTTAAAGGAAAGGGACAAGATTCATTATTGATATTAGTTATTGTCATGAATCATGAAATGAATATGTAATGACTTTTATGAAACAGTGAAAAAGAATTGTATTCACTGCTGCGTGATTGAGAATGAATCAATGCATTAATATACAGTTAGTGCCATTCCAAAAATTATGGTATATTCCATTGTATCAATGTATGATAATGCGTAAATATTTACATTTCTTGATCAATGATGAAAAACAAGAATTAGGGTTGCATATTATATAAAGTAAAGAGCTGTACAAGTTTATTCTTATGAAGAGGCAATTATATAATCTGATATCACTAAACAGTGAGGTGACTGCTTTTCTTAAGAAAGATTATTTAGTTGTATCTCATAATGAATATTCAACCTAAATGTGAAAGGATCATTCATAAGGTATCTATCTTGAGGTTGATAAAATAATTAAGGATATTTAAGAAATTATGTACTTAAGAAGAATTGTCTACCGCTGAAACACATAACTAGTGACCACTCAGGAAGAGCAGGATCTCTGTGAACACAAGAGATCAGAATAAACTTTAGGATAACGAATAAATCCAACTTAGTGAACAAATGGGATCAATATTCTCTTTTGATAAGCCTGTCTTAAGTCTCCTACCTTATGAGCTTAGTTGAGAAAGGCCTAGTACACTGATAAGAGAATCAAATATCAAGGAAGATTCTTTAATCTAAATTAGGTTTCCTTCTTGGATCAATATGGAACCCTGTAACCTTATAAAGGGGAAGTTAAACATAAAGATTAATAAGTTATCCTTAATCTTGAGTGAGAAATGATACCTTATTCCTCCTCTAAGAGATTTGAGATTAAAATGTGAAGTGACTCAAGTTAGTAACACTAACTGATGAGTGTGATAAGGAACTTGATGTTGAACCTGAAATAAGAATTAAGTCCTTAAGATCATTGTTTGTTAAGCAGTGAAATCTGAAAATTGGAACACCTAGTGTTGAACAGATAAACATTGTGGTTAAACTTATGAGTGTCACATTATGATTTAAGCATGTAGTAGCCTTATGAAGTGACTCTGATTATTTAAAAAAAGAGTTGTAGTTTTTGAGGTGTCAGTACACCCATACAACACCAAACTCGCAGACTGTAAATTTTGTGCCTCCTGCCAATAACATGCGATTCACACAGTCAGCATGTCAAGCTCCACAGTCACTACAGAATGAAGCCACATCATCAATGGCGTCTACATCCTCCAATCAATCATTTCAACTTCACAAGAAAGTGATGGACAAGGAAGCTGAATGATTGAAATATCATCAACTTATATAAATGTTTGTTCTTGTGATTAATAAAAGTTAAATTATCCACATCTCAAAAAGTACATGAATAATGGAGATGCATGGATACAAACACTACACATTTTCATACCACCAGACCTTCTTAGGAATCAGCTTGATGGAATAACATGGCCTTGGGATTTTACATACAGCATAGTATTTATAGGTACCATATCATGTTCAAGATGAAAATAATACATTCATTTGCTATGTCTCATCTCTTTTCAATGTGTGATGGTACTTTCACATTTGTTCATTCATTTCCATTGAATGTTTTAACATTAACATTATGCACAATTTAATTAAGTAGGCATGTCTCTTAGATTGTGCATTGTAACTCCTAGACTTGGCACCAACCCTACATTATCCACCACAAGATAGAACTGATTAAAGAACCTCACTATCTTCCAGTTGACTTCAATGGCAACATTCATCAAGATAAGTTTCAAGAAAAAGATGATCGGATAGCTTTACAATTACTTTTAAGGCAAAGAAATTCAAGAAAAGACTGTTATGAATCTTTTTAATTTCGTGACAAGTGGGATCGGTTGTATAGCTCCACCAGAAACTGTTTTTTATTTTGTCTTTTGTTGGTCAGTGTGGCCCAGTTTTGTGGGTCAATTGGTTTGTTCGTTTATTAATATATTATATGTATATTTTGGAAAAAGATTTATCCCACATGTAAAACACCAAAAGCCGAATTGGGAAAAATGTTATAAATAGACTCTTAGTGGCATCAGAGATATTTGGAAGAAATTAAACGTTATACACTAGTCTGAAGATCGTATTGAGCTAAGACATTGTCTATGACTCTATATAATTCTGGATTCAACCTGAATTGGCAACCATATCCTCTCAGGAATGTCATTTTTCTGTTATATAATTTCCAGCAATATCAAAGGTCTGTTCTCTTTCAGGGGTTTTATTTTAAATCAGTTCCACAGCCATCTTCAGAATTTTCAGTTTCAAGGTATCATTCCCAGTTGTTAGACAATACAACAGTTTTTAAAATATTTATTTTTAGTTTCCAATTTAGATTTTGAAGTTTCAGACCTAGGGTTGGTAGCAGAAACGTTACAGAATTATTGTTTTGCCTATACTCTGTTGACAATGCTGACAGCAAGAAGTGTAGAATGTGCCTATCATTATTTGTTTCAACTTTATTGTTAAAGAATTCCAACTTGCTCCAAGGACTTTCTCATTCATTATACTTTCTACCATGCTACACATCGGCATATATCAAAAAAACATTATAGCAACAGATATAACTACTAGAATTTGAGATACAGGGATACCTACGCATATAACTGTACATTTTGCCAGTACAATGAATCATTGTTTTTCTTCATAAGATACTCAGTATAGACACCAGCGAGTGCCGAAAGGCAAGCAGAGAGTATACCAAGTAGGTATCCCTGTAATGGTGCAGAGAAAACGGAATTGCACTTGGTCTCTCCACAACTTTTTATCTGTGAAATCAAAAACCCCAAATATCATTCTTCTGACAGCCTGAAGAATCAATTGCTTTCCCTACTTTCATTATTGCTAGTATTAAGGTGGATGATATTGATCATACAGAAATAAATACAATTGTAAAAATCATTCCGCAATCTAAAAACACAGAACAGAGCTTGATAATTGAAGCAACTTAGCATGTCATAAACGTGCAATATCAAATATAAAAAGCTAGGTAAAAACTTAAATCGGGACAAAACTCATCATTTCCATATGCAGCAGGGTATATCGGGAAATGCTATCATACATGAGGAAGAAAGAAAGACGACCAATATTAATCTCAGGCCAAAGAAAAACTGCAATTGTTGTAAGACTCAACCCTTCAAGGTTTTCAATCACAAACTGTTAATATGGTTTTATAATGAATGAAAAAATGAAGCTCTACAGTGAACAGCTGCTAGTTATCAAAAGTGTTTGTGATGCTAAAGATAAATGGAAGACATTTGAGATGCAGACAAACAACAGATACTTTCATTTGTGGGGACCATTTAGATAATTTATCATAGTAGCCATGTTCATAGAAAAATCTAGAGATTCGAACAAATGTAAAATACATTCAAGTAAAACAACATCAGAAGAAAAACAAGAAAAAAATGAAAATGTAGAATTCTTTCTGCGAAAATATCCTGAAGCATGTAGAACCTACTTCACAGAGAATTTTCAATTTAGGGTCAACAAATGTTAAGAGAGAATGGAACAATGTCAACCCACTCTCTGCAAATAGAAAAACTTTAGTTTTAACTTTTAATATATGTGACTGAAGAACTCAGAAAACAAGTTTTTGGTTATAACTTATATGCTACTATGGAACTTCAATACACAAAAGAAAAGAAAAAGAGAAACAGCATAAGGATAACTTTGGGCCAAGGATTTTTGTTTTGTTGTATGACTAGCCTTTTAACCTTTAATAATGTTACTGACAACTTTATGTTATATATAAACAACAGGGACCAAGCTCCAGAATGGAAAGCAACAAGAAAAAGAGTCAGGCTGAGGAAACGATAGACCTTAACGGCTTCCAATATTTGCACAAAAGTTTTTATAAGGAAGAACTCGAGGCTGCTGAGACTCTGCATTGGCTGTAATTTTCTCCTCTGTTTGTCTTTGTTATGTTTATTGTGCTTTGAACTTGTGTTTCTGTCAGTTGTCGCAGCTTCACTGCAATTTTACTGTGGATCAGCTAGAGTTATGCTGACATTTTGTTGTTTGTAACTGGGAATGGAGCAAAAAACTCGTTTCTAGGAAGATTGTTGGTTAGATCAGCAGCCCTTGACTCACAATCAGCTGTTTTGCCAGCTGAAAACCCCCCTCACTAACTCACACTGTTACTTCTGCTTACATTCTGCTGCTGGACATCCCTACTGGTAACAACTTTTGGAAACTTATTTGGAATTCCGATTTTAATTTCTAAAATTAATTTTTTTTTCTGGACTGCTGTTCAGAACAGAATTCTCACACAGGATAATCTTCAAAACGTGGGTTCCAATTTCCTAACAAATGTGTTTTATGCAATAATGCAAAAGAGTCAATTGATCAACTTTTCTCCTTTTGTGATTTTTCTGCTGCTATATGGGATAAGGTTTTGCAGAAATTAGAGGTTAGCTGGGTTATACAAAGCTCTTTGGTCAAGTCTGTGGAGTGTTGCTTTCCTTCTTGGACTCATCTGATCCTTAAAGATGGGCTCAAGTTCCTCTACACTTATTTTGGGAGCTTTCGTAAGAGAGAAATAATCGTACCTTCAACAAAGTGGCTCAGAGTGTTGATGTTGTCATCAATTCTATTATACATTTTATTGCAGAAAATGTTAATCATGCCAATATTAGGAAACCTGCTCTCCTTGTTCTTACTCAGGAAGCCAAAATTGTTTTTGGTTGGAGCATAAAGAAGAACTTGTAAAATTTTGATAATAGAAAGAAGATTATTAGACAAAATACCTTTAATCTTCACCTCCTTCTAGCTGGGCTAAGCTTAATTCAATGGTGTTGCCAAAAGAAACCCAAGTGTGGCTAGTGCTGGTGCAATTATTAGGTACTGCTCAGGGAACTCTCATTACTGCTTATTCAAGGGGTATTGGAATCAAAAGTAATAATACAGCTAAAGCTTTGACAGCTTTTTGGGGGGTCAAGCTAGCATATTCTTTGGGTATAAGTTTATAACTGACTTATTGATTGAAGGGAACTCAAGAGTTGTTCTTGATTCTTTCAGAAAGCACGCTACTCCTGCCTGCAACATTAGAGATATAATTTCTGATATTCATGGCTTACTTCATATCATAGTTGGAAAACTTAGACTCGGCAAAAACTCGGCAGACCCAAAATTTGCAACTCGGCAAAAAACTAAGCAACTTCAAAAATTGCTTAAATTTCTTTGCAAACACCTTTTTTTTTGCAAAATTCAAAGACAAAATATATCCAATAAGTACAAAGTATTTTCTATTAAATTTGATTCATTTGAATACAAATTGAGTACAAAATCACATCATCATGCAAATCCTGATACAATAGTTACCTGGCAACTATTATGAATTTATGATGATTGCCTTTGAAAATCATCATCATAATTCATAAATTCCATATTACAACATTTGACATCTTCCTCTATCCTAGTCTAGTGAAAACTTGGGGGGAGGTTCTAATCTTTGCACACTATTATAGTCTAGTGAAAACTTGGGGAGAGGTTCTAATCTTTGCACACTATTATAGTCTAGTGAAAACTTGGGGAGAACCAATGATATTATGATAGTGATAAAGATAATTGTCTAAGTTGTCGATTCTAGTCCCTACTCCCAAATCCCCTCATTGTAATCAAATTTCTTATACAAGAAGAGATCCCAATAATTAGTGGGAGTCTAGGAGTGGAGATCTCAGTAGGGTCAAGGGACAGTGCCCCTTTGGGGGTTGGGGTCGAGGGGCAACACCCCCAACAAGATTGAGGGGCAATGCCCCTTGCGGGGTTCCAGGGCAGCACCCCCAATGCCCACCAAGCCCAAATTAAGGCCTTTCAAACCACATAAAACTTCTTGTCGCACACCATTTCACAATTTTATCACTTAAGGGAGAAATTAGGTCTTTGGCAAATTTTTATGAAGAGTATTTGCTCTCCAAGTGCTATGTGAGCAAATGTGAGGGACATTCATGCATTAATAGGGCAAAACCGTGAGTTTTTTAACTATTTTTTTCCAAAAAAAATTGTTTTTTTTTCATGTTTTGCATTTTTGATGTATTTGTCGAATTTTTTTGTCAAACTCGTTAAGTTTTTGGTAAGTACTTGCCAAAAAATCATTGAGTACTTTCCAAAAACTCGACGAGTTTCTTTGGCAAGTAAATGGCACTAAAACTTGCCATCTATTTTACTCAATGAGTTTTCTGCGAGTATGCCATCTATGCTTCATATGTTTTCTAATCCTAGATTGTTCATATCTATAGGGACGATAATCGAGTTGTGGATGCCCTAGATAATTATGGCATCAAGCTCACAGAATGGAGGTGTTGACATAATCTTGACTATCCTCCCTCTTATATTGTTAATATCCAAATAATGAAAAGAATAATATTGCCATTTAGAGGGTGCTTGGGGAAGAGTGTTATGTTTTACCCTAGTAATAGTTGTTGGTGTCTATGTATCATCTTGCTTTGGCTCGAGAGGGGTATTGTTATCCCTAGTAATTATGCTTCGGGTGGTATTGAGATGGATGCTACTTCCTTCAACCAAAGTCATGCCATTAAATAGTCTTGTTATGACCCCACCACAGGTTGCTTGCATAATGACAGTATTCATGCTACCAATCCTTCTAATTATTACTCCTAGGCTTCCACGAATATGCATTTACTAAAAAATAATGATACAGTCATTTCACTCACTCAGGTCGCTTGTGGTTGGAAGGTTTCTCCATGATATGATTGTGTGGAGAGGTCAATTTTGTATGACAATCAACTTGTCGAGTCTGAGGCAAGTTTGAGTCTTGTAACACTACTCCATACTCATACAAGCTATCTAACCAATCAAATATTAAGTTTCATATTTTGACACATTCCTCCTTTGAAAGTAAGGTGCACTAGGAGATGGTCAAGGGACCTCTAAGTTCTAATACATTCTAGACAAAAGAATAGATAAAAACCAAATGCCACAGAATATCAAAATACAGGTCCTTAGTCCTCATTTTATCACAAGTTATCTTATTGAGGGGATCACTTCTACATTAACTTTGCCATATTTAGCATTTGTCTCTTTCAACAAAGGGGTTGGCAACCTCCTGAAGAGCACACAAAAAATACAAAGAGGGAGGGGGGGTGAATCAATATTTTAAAACTTTAACACTTAAAACCATTAGAATCAACAACCAAAACAATAAAATCAAATATTTGACAAGAACACCGATATCACGTGGAAAACCCTTTCGAGTAAAAACCCATGGCAGGACTATTGCTTTCATTAAACTTCAAATGGGCACCAACCCAAGAGACTACAATCTCCAGATTACAAAAGTGAGCACCAACTCACTAGAAGCACCAACTTCGAACAACTAAAGCACCAACTCACTAAGAAAATTCACAACTCTACAATTCTAATTTATTGACTCAAAATGCATCCTTCCACACACATATTCTCTTCAAACTGAGAACTATCATAATCTAAACACTACCTCTATCTGAATACTACTGCAATTTGAGTGCTACCTAACAATCTTGCAACTTGAAACAGCACAACTCATACTTCCTCATACTTCAAATCGGCCAAAAGGAGGGCAGACGTATCAACTGTGAAATATGCCTGAAGATAAAATTTTGCAACAATTCATAGTTTTTGCAGCCACCTAAGAATATAAAGTGTGCACTTTCTCTCTTGATACTGAGACGAATATCTCACTCATACATGACATCTCCTGCTTGATTCAACCTGAATTCAAAATACAGACACATGACTTCCATGCACAGAGACTCAAATTAACTATCACAGCTTACATGCTTAACACCTTATGCAGTCCGCCTCTAAACTCTTTCACACACCGACAAAACTCAGCTTCAGCACATCTCCATACAAACTCAACTCATTGCAAGAATAGATTTCTCAAATCGGCAGACTCACATATCAACACTTCAATCCCAGAAAGAAAACCATACGGCTTCTACACACTACAACCAATGAATACAGCCATTACTAGTAAAGGCTCCAAATTGTCTTCGCATATTTTGACCTATTTTTTAGCAACATAAAATGGTCCGCTATAAACTTAATTGCCACGAAGACCACTAAAGCAATGACAATACATAACATTTGATCCCATGCAAAATGATATAGCACGTCTCATATTCATGAATGTCAACAAGACCAATACAGGAAATAGAACATATTCAGACTATGCAACTTCATGACTCCACCTATATTCGTATAAACTCACATGCTAACCCATTATGTAGCCCGCGCCAGGAATAGATGATAGCAGTAACGTTTGAATGCTCACAACTTCCCACGATGCAACCAAGAATGTATGCAGGACATTACAAACATGAATGTGGCAAAGGTTAAACTTATACCATCGTAGGCATTTTTCACAACTTCTGAAAAAATCCGCAAATTTTAAAAGGCCACGAAGGCCAACATTTCGCACTACCTAATCTTTCACGCACTTCATAACCAT
This sequence comes from Sequoiadendron giganteum, assembly GCA_007115665.2. Lineage (NCBI taxonomy): Eukaryota > Viridiplantae > Streptophyta > Pinopsida > Cupressales > Cupressaceae > Sequoiadendron > Sequoiadendron giganteum. The sequence goes on along the minus strand of CM021100.1, from coordinate 679,729,103 downwards.
CATAAATGTTCAATGATAATGTTTTTAAAACCAAAAGAAATGATAAGACAAAGAATAATCCCCACGACTTGAAATCCATAACCCGTCACCAATGAGGGAGCCGTCGGCCAAAAATAGATGTGTTAGGGAAAATAAATTCAATAGCCGAATAAAGTGAAGCCGTCTCACAAAAATGAAACTTCACGAATAAGAAATCCATTAAGCAAGCCTTCAACTAAATGCAAGGCGTTACAAATCTCTTGACCCGACCTCTTGACATGTCAACACTGATTTGGCATAACTACCACAATGGACTTCAGTTTGTATCCAGACTTGTACACTCAAGGCGTGATCGCAGCACCTCCATGTACAGCTACTAAACTTCATACAGCATCCTCACATATTATAGAACTTCGAGGGAATCCGACGCAGCCTCAACAATGATTTTGTGCCTGATAATAGCAGATAGGTTGCTCCTATAGCTTCGCACGCACCCACCAAAGGCTCATATGAACTTGTAATCATGCTTGCGTTCCAAAACCGTAAGTAGCAACATCAGCCGTAAATTTACTTTGACATCAATGAAAAAATGTTTAAGGCCTCCTTCACCTCCTTTACTTCTTACAATGTTGACTTTGTATCCCTAGGAGGTGAAGGGAACATGAGAGGTGCAGAGACAGTGAAGGAGTTCACTCTATCAAATAACATTTTAGCGTAAAGCACAAAACTATTTCTTAGACCAGAATGCTCAAAAGAAGGTATGAATCCCTTGCACATCAAGCCGTCCTTTATAACATTTAGACACTAGCTTGCTTGTAACCCACCTTTTTCCAAATGTGTGTTTGCAGTGCTTTTTGTCAAGGGAAAAAGACAACTTGTCAATCTGCCCACCCTATGTTTCCTCAAGCATTTCCCACTCAAACTCTAAAGGTAAATTAGCATTGGCTATCCTAAGTGCATTGGAGGTAGACCTCCCATCTTGCATCTAGTAACACTCATACTCCCTTGATAAACTTCACTGTGGCAGTCTGCAACTTAAGTACTTCCTCAAAGATGCCATGCACCCTTTCTAGAGAGAGGTGCTCATCTTGTAAGAGAGGATCAACATATATAGAGACCAAAACTTCTGCTTCCAGTTTCCAATATCTAAACTCTTTAAATTTCTGATCACAACTCATAGGATCCAGCAATTTTTATTTGATCATATCTTTTAGCTCTATTACCTTTTCCTTGATACCCTTGCATCTTGCTCACGAAATCAATATGAGAGTTTGTGGCCACCAGCAGCTTACACACTTCCTCTAGCTTAGCTAGTTTGGCATCCTCAGATAATTTTAACCACTTTGTGCAATGGTATATCACTGTTACTTAAGCCACTTGGGGTAGCCATTGAACTTTGAGACCTGTTATAATGCCAGCCAATGATTTGTACAAATCAAAATTAGAAACAAGCTTCATGAGGGAGTCCAACAAAGCATCCACAGTCTTATTGACTAGATCCAACCTAAGCTTGAAAAGCCTTCTAATAACAGGGACAAGCTGTGAGGTTGTGCTCCGAGGTTTGATCTCTCTCCTCTCTCTATTGGGCAACTAGGGTCTCCAGTTCTTTGATTCTCCTCTACAATTCACTCTTAGGAAATCCCAACAAAATTCCTGCAACAGAGGTGGCTGGAGATGGAGCAGGAAGAGCTGAATGTAAAGGGGTTCTCAAGGTTAATTGCATCCTTTCAAATGCCGCCCTCAAATTTTGCAATTCCTCCTTCAACTTCATATTCTCCTCAAATCTTTTAGCATTTTGAGCCACAACAATGCACTAGGGTATTTATGATACAATATTTGTCTCTCTTTGCAAACTAACCCTCATCCACATACCCCTGTGCAAGGCCATCTCCTGATCATCCACACAACTTCTGATGAGGTCCTCAGCCTCTTCATATCGGTGCCCAAAACCTGCCCTCTTTTGGCTAAGCCTCTTTTGATTGATCAAACTTTCAGAATCATACAGTCTGTGGTTGACCTCAGTTTCCACCAACCTTATCATATGCTTTTCTGTTGCAAAATTCAAAATCATGGACCTCGAAAGCAGAAGGTAAGATTTTTCCCTTGCTAGCATCCCTGAATTGTACCTTTATCACCAGAACTCAATTGCCTCACTACTTCCAAAGTTGCAATCCTCATGGGGATGGTTTTGGGCAATTTATATGGTTGAGCACTAGAACCATAGATCAGGATGAGAGTATGCCTGTCGCAAAAGAACTAATCTCCCCAGTTATGATCTACCTCACCAGAAATTCCAAATTGCAAGGGTCTGATGAATTCTGCTACATCTAACATCCTAGGCCTGCTTCTCCCATAATTTTTTCATAGAGCAGATTCAAAGTTGTCTTTGAAAACAGTATAGGAAGCATGAGGATAGTGCCTGTCCATGTGGATAGACTATAAGTGGACAGGTTTAGTTTCTCCATAGTTACCCTCTGGAAATGACAACTTGATCCTTGAGAAACTTAAACAGTACACCAAACAGTGAATAAGAATGTAACACATGACAGAATACTTTCCAAATTTTTTGGGGCCCACTGATTTCTTGAATTCAGACAATTTAATATATAGGATTTTGATTGTCACAGAGCAGTACAAATGCAGCCTCCACAACTCTTGTGTCTACATCAATCCCTACCACCTGACAGAAGCACAAATGAAAATACTGGAAATATAACTAAAGCTTAGATACATCCAATGGCTCTAATTCATCAACAAGAATCATCCTTTCACTTGAACGTTCATTAGCCATCAGCTTTTGGTGAAGCAGAAGCTTAAACCCCTTATATGCATTTCCATTGGCCCTATATACAAGAGTCAATCAATTGAGATTGATCAACTTGTTTGCCTCTTGTTTTAAGCCAAACACCTTCTCCACAGTATCCCAATTTAATTTGAAAATAACTTGACCATCCTTACTACAAACCTCCCTAGTTTTTTCATTGTAACACTGTCACCCACTCCACAAATCAAGGTTTGGAAAATATTTTGTAACAACCATCTTCCCCAAACTGAATACCCAAGGAGTGCTGTTAGGAGTATCCCTGCCCCTTTACTACCATACTGAATGGAAAAGTCCCCAACCAAGATATGTGCTCAAGGGATCCAATATCTTCTCTGCAATCCTCAAAACAGTTGGGTGTTATCCTCACCTTACCAGATGACTTCTTATACTTCTTGTAAACCACGGCAGATGCAAATGCTTCCGCCTGACTCATAGTTCGCATTGAGGCCATGGTAGGGTTTAAAAAGACTAATACTTAGGGTTTTTGACTTATGCAAGTGAAAGAAACTCAACCAGAAATCCAATTCACAGAACAATTCACTGCCAGGCAATTACACCAGGACAAAAAAGTAAAAACACAAATTCAAGTCCACAATTTTACCACACATCCCACCCAGCAATTTTACAAATTTAATGCACTATTACTATGACCATGAACCCTGAAATCCAGAACAAGACAGAGGAATTAAGCACTTACCCATGAACACTTAAAGGCTAACACCCACACACTTCAATCTGTAGTCACAAGCCAAATTGTATCCAGACAGCCCCTAATCACCAGAATTAACTCAAAGCTCAACAATTTCCTCCATTATGGAAAAATGAACTCCACATTCTGTATACACCAGCAAATTAGGGCCTCGTAAATGTGCATCAATGGAAAATTTTGTTTTGCCTGTGTATAGGCTTCTTGAATATTGAAGTTTTCAAATTTTAAGGCATTAACATAACATGTTTGAAAAGTATGGGCTGATCAATGGTGGAGATAACATCTCATCAAGACCAACAGTTGCAGAAAATTCATAAAACCAACAATGTGCCTGCAAAAATCTGTAATGAAGCAACCACTGCCATGTGGTGCAATCTAATGAATATGCACAAGAGGATCAACAATTGCGGATGATCTAGACTTTACCCTTGGTGCCCTCCGATTGTGTTTCGATTTTCAGAAATCAATCCTAGATCATGACCTGTATAATTATACTTCACTACAAGCACTACAGTGGATAAGGGTCAATCTGTATAACCAATTAAAGAACACCTAGCGTCCTGCCAGCTGGGATATTGCGTACATGGGAGACAGTGAGGTACTTCCATCTGCACACAGGACAAGCACATCTTCCAAATACAAGCCAACTAAAATAATTATGTTACCTCAAGTTTCTAGGATGGGGGCGGTAGGGGACGGGGGAACAAGTTTCAGGGATGGCTTTTTTTGGGCAATTTTTGGGGACGGCAAGGGACGGCAAAGGGTACACCAATATAAAAATCGGAAAAATTTAAAATACATATGGAAATTCCAAATATTCATATGATAACATTGATAAAGCATTCATCATACACATTAAAGATCCTTGATACATAAAATTTGTGTTGAACTGAAGTTCACATAAGAGTCAAACAAATTACCAAATGTAAAAACTTAATTGCTTTCATAATTCATTGTCAATATACATGTGATTTTAAAAAATAGTATACAAGTTACAACAAAATGCTCAAAGGCTGCAAGTTTCACTTTCAACTACAATATGAAAATACAAAATCAAAGGAAGTTTCATTTTATTTCCTCCTCATTTAGGGCAAGTTGGGGTGTGGGATCTGTTGGCATGTGAAGTCAATTTTCTTTATCCAAGGCCTATTAGTTTAGGCCAAAAGCCTAAAGGCTAGGGGGTTGCAAAGGGGTTGGGTGTAGCCCCCCTACCAATATCGAAGGTAGTTCCAGCAAGGCTGTTAGGCCAAGCTAGAGAAAAAAAAATTAGGACTAACTATTTTTTTTTTAAATGTTGCTTTTTATGGAATGGCTAACCATGCCCGAGACAGTTGAGGGACATCACAGGCGTCACCACCCATCCCTTTTTGTTTTTTGGGACATCCCCAAGTTTTTGAGACGTCCAACGAGGACACCCCAAAAAATGTTGGGGACACGTCCCCAAGTTTCCCAAACTATTGTAATTATCCCGAGGAACACTAGTACTCACCATGTGCATGGTTAGATCTTCATTGTTGCTTCATGATCAACGGTCGTAGGAAGATCCGAAGACCATCTGGGAACAACCTTTACCATCAGCAGATATATTGAAATCAATAGAAATGTGCCACATTACCTTAATACAAAAACAATCCCCTAATATGCAAATTTAACACATCACATAGCTAGACCATCCTTAATGAAAAAGCACTTTGAAGACATGGACTAACCAACATCATCCACATAAGCACCCAATGATTGTTCACATTGTATATGCATGGTGACCTCAAATCACATTATACCATTTTAGAACTTCCCAAGATAGAACATTATTGCCCAGGCCGATTTACCAAAGTATAGAAGCCAATCAACTCAGAAAGAATGTTCACTTCATAGAAAACTTTGACTGACACAGCCGATTACATAGCTAAAGGGAAACATGATATTGCAGATCAAGAAGACAAATGATGGGACTTCTTCCTAACATTTTCTTGACTGCAAGGCAAGACACCTAACCGAACATAGCAATCTTGCAAGCAGCCTAGACACACATGCAAATGAGACAATATTTGAAGCTAAGGCACAAATTTATGATGCAAAGACAGGGTACATAGAGACTGCAACAATGCATCAAAAGCCAGCACTGAAATACAATAACCCAATACCAACTTCCAAGACAAACGAAGCTAGAAAACCCACTTTAGAAGATTTTGCAAATAAAGGTAAAACACCTCCCACATCACTCCTACGTCCTCCTTCCCCGCCAATCAAAGCAAAGGTTGAGACCCCAAGGAAAAATGTAGAACAAAAGACAGAAGATCGCTGAATGGATGGATAGCAAGGTGTCAAAGGAAAGGAAATCTGTTAAGTCTACTCCCTTGAATTCCAATGCCATATTGTAACTTCTCCAAAAGCCTCCAACCAAAAAACCAAAAAGCTAGACAATATTGTGGAAAGATGAACGTGGACAACATACAGTAAGACTGACATTTCTCCTCTAAACAACAACCAACTAGAGGTGGATGAAATGTCCCCATTTTTACACCATGTTGTTCCATGAGCATGGCCAATTTCTGGAGTTTTTCGTAAGTTTCTAGGTAAGCTGAGAGAACTCAATGTTCTTGGAGAATTCAATTTCGGGGTTTCTTGGCATCCGGGGTTGTTTTGGTTAGAGAAGAAAAAATCTCAAAAAAAAATCCTGATTATACCCGATTTTTTGCAAATCGGTGCCACGAACAATTTTTTCCCCCAAAAAATCCGTTCTTTTTAAAAAACCATTGGCTACGATTTTCAACAAAAAAAATTGTGTTTAAATCATGTAAAAATTGCATATGAAACCTTAATCAATCTCCTGCCAACCTATGAAACCCTTGAAACTTACGAAATGGCAAAATATTTTATAAATAATGCAGTCATGCAATATTTTTAGGGCACGACTACAAACGGGAGCTCGTCGGGACGTGCATAGAAGGCGCAACTAGTTGCAAACTTGCAGGGAGTCGGGAGGTGGTGCATTTGAGTCAAAGGTAGGCAATTTTTTGCTGTAACACTGTTGCAAATACATTCTATAACTTCACACCATATAAATAGTATTGACACAAAATTCAACTAGCATACAAATAGATGAATAATTTGTTAAATAAAATATTCAATGTGCACATCACAAAGATCTTTCAATTTAAATTAACAAGATAAAAAATGTTAAATCTATTCTATTTTGGTAGGGCTTCCATTCAAAAGATAGTATTTTACTATCATGACAAGTGAATTGTCTGTTGATGTTTTAATTTTCCCAACCAGATTCTTATGACAATCTATAGGACAGCTACTTCAGATGTTTGATTGCCTTAAGGGGTTGGCCAACAAACAGGAGATGGATTTTTTCAATTATCTCCTCTGCACTTTAGGCTCTGCAAAACCTAGAAGGGTTGTCCTACAATATTCATCATGATTTCTTAGAGTGATCGGGTGGATATGGAATTTCCACAATTATCAGAATATTGTCCTAAACAGATATGTTCTCGTTAATGTAGCCAAGAATTACAAGTGAAACACAAAGATGAGCTAGATCCTTGAGATTTTATGCATTCATTGCTTTGAGAACATGGGAAATAAGATTATGCAATAAATTATTGCTTGAAAGTAAATTCATTTTAATTTGAAGTTGATCAAGAAACTGTAATCAGAAATTCCTTATAGATTTGACTTGTGCCTTAAACCTAGGGCATGGAGTCTAGGGAACACAACTGAAAATCTTTATAACTGTATGGATCCTAACATTTAGGCATAATAATAATGCATTCATTATCCCTCAAATCTTTGCAAGCAATTCAAACCCCTGTAATATCTTAAACATTCAATATTTCTTATAAAGCATATTTGATTTACTACTTGAGTAAAAGCTTTAAGAGAAACATTCATACACAAAAAACTGCAAAGATGAACAGAATAGATCCTTGATCAATTTTATTCATAAATGCTTAAGATAAGTACAAGTATGAGACAATACATTTGCAGAAATTGTCATTGTATTGGTTTTGTCAATGCTAGTACTGTTATACAACATTATCAATCACATTTACAACCTATCCTATCAAAACCTAGTTTCAGACATATACAAACTGCTATACAAAATGTGCTCTGCTTACAAAAAATTTCAAGATTGTTTGCAAAAGGCCTTGAATTCTCTTTTATAGAAACAAGGGAGCAAACAAGCCTCAGGCCTTTTGACAAGTGTCACATATTCATGACAATTTTAAACCCATTACAAAAAGCAAGTACAAACTGCCTCGTGAAGGAACAGATCTTCCCCACTAAAGACAAAAGTTGTTGCATAGGCAGTTTGTAGAAGATCCTCGTTGCCTCCAAAAGGTGCTCGAAGAAGAAGGTGGAGTACATGTACTTGATGTTCTTTTCCTTACCTTCTTTATCCATTCAAAACCCGGGAAATGTTGACTATGCGAAAGAAGACAAAAAGGTAGGTCCACTAGAAGACAAAAATCTTGTTGAAGTTGAAGAAGACATTCATTGATGCTGAATAAGCAAAAAAAACCAAAAAGAATATTCCAGCCCCAATTGTATAAAGAATGAAAGAATATTCTTAATGCCAAGTCGTCAAAAGAATTATAAATCTAGCAAATTGTTGTATTTATCATCCCGGGCCTGATATTGTCTCTCTGAAGGCCATTGGAATGCAAGGAACTGATACATGTTTGTTGCATATCTACCATACTCGTGGATTCAAATTCCTTTTGGAACTCCTCCATGTGCTGATTTGTGTCCCATATTTTGTCCATACTGCTCTTTAGGAGATCAATGTCAACCTTATTCTTGTCACAAATGAAGAAAGCAAGTGTAGGAGTAATGCTCCCAAATTGAGATTGCCATAGCAAATAGACCTTTACCTCTCCATTATCCTTTTCTATCTTAGGCATTATTCTAATGTCACTGTTATTAAATCCTTGAATCCTTGCCTTCTCCTTTTCTTCAAGTTCATCCATAAAACCTTGTAGCTCCCCTGTTGCCTTAGCCATCTTGTATGTAGGTACAATTCCACCTGATGCATTTGGCTCATTGGCTGATCCCTTACACATTCCAAGCAGTGAACTGACCCTTGAAATCCATTTGTTCATCAGGGGTGTGGCCTTTCCTCTGTCCTCAGCAATCCTTTTGATTGCCATCATTAGTTGATAACTTGGTAGTAGTCCTTATGGACACTTTCCACTTCAACACTTTATTCATGAGATGCCCCAATACATTTGAAACAATATTCAAATTATTTTCATGTTGATCTTCCCAAAAGTTCATCACAATCTCATCAAATGCATTGATCTGTTCTTTGAGTTCTTCATTGTCTTTTTCCTCGTCAGATTTTGGTGGTGGAGTTGTGGAAGAACTAGCAACCATGGAACCTGCCCTTATTGCCAATGTTGTTGAACAAGGAGGTGTTGCTGCTGGTTGTTGTTGTTGTTGTTGTATTTGAATTTCCAACATCTTCAGCCTATTATATTCCTGTGTCAACTCCACATGCTCCTGCAGCAATTTATCATACTTTTCCTGGAGGGATTCTGCAGTTGCCCTACTAAATTTGGCAACATCTACTGCCAATGTGGCTGCTTCCACTACAGAAGTATCAGATACTCTTTTTATAATCAAACCTCCCCTCAAATCTTGGGTTGTTCAGCAACCGGTGGTTTATTAGTATTAGGGGCAAGGGCCCGAATTGCTAGGGTTTCCCATCTAGGGTTGAACCCAGAACCAAATAGTACAGCCGCAGTTTCATCTTCAGAAGAGAATATCTCCTGATCCTGTCTCCTTATTGTATCAAAGGCGATGGCAGAGGCAATATCCCAATCTTGGAGCAGCAAAATCCCACTCTCTATGACCATGCGCCTGCCCTCTTCAGGGGTGATGTCTCTAGTTTTTGCCTTCATTTCTACCAGCAATCTCTGAGAGATTTCTTCATGTTTCTCCCGTGGGGCATTGGCTTTTTCTTCTTCCAACCTAGTGACATATTCATCCCTCTTGCTCCTCCAAACAAATTCAGCAAATTCTTGAGATTGCACAAATTTATCATCCTCAAAGAAATTTTTGCAAGCAAGGTCCCTGATATCAGTGGTATTATCTCTCTTCCCCCAACAATATTTGTTGCCATTCTCTCTTGGGATACTTGCACATCTTCATCCCTCTAAGGGGAAGGCATTCGTCTGATTACATCATCCCTTGTAATTTCATACTCATTATCTTCTTCAGGAGGGATGGGGTAATCTACAAGTGGAGACTTTTCTCTTCTTCTTCTCTTGGGAGATGGTTCCCTTGGGGGAGAATCAAGATCTATCACATTAGGAGAAGAAGGTGCATGTTGTATAGGTGGTGGAGATGGAGGCAAATGTGCCTATGGAGGAGACTGATGAGCTTGCTCCCTTATTACAAAACCCTTAGGCTTTCTCCTAAAAGAATAAACAGATGGATTAATCTTGGGAGGCTGATAGGCAGGCCTCTCCTCAATAACAAGAGCTTTACCTGCTGCCCTGCTTTCACTTGCAGGGGCTTCCCCAATTATCCTATCAATGTTTGACAAAACTGCTTGTATCCTCAAAATTGGGTGTTCAATCTCTGCATATGCTCCTTTGTAGGCAGCATTCTTTTTCTTCTTAGCATCCTCTATTTTTTGGAAAGTTGTCCACTTGACCTTTCTTTCATTGATCTCCTTTTCATCCAAGCAATTCCTCACGGCATCCTCACTAAAATGAGTATGGTGGTTGTATTGAGACCGTTTGATACTTGCCCTAAGATTTTGAATGAAACCCTCAAGGTCAAATTTCCTTGCAATTTCTTGTCCCATCTTGAACATCTTGAATTTATGATACAACTTATCAAAGCCTTCTCTATTCATTCTAAAATCTGAAAATATAATCAGGTAGGGGAAGAAAGACCCTTTCTTTTTGCCCTCCCAAGTGGTGCTTATCTAACTCCACTAACTCCCAGATAACCTCTAAGAAACCAATTCTCATAGATTTCATGTCCTACCAAGTATCCATAAATCCTTAATATTGTGCAATCAGAGTGGAGAATGAAGTCTCTCCTCAATTATGCTTGATGCCCAAGTCAAGTCTTCTCTCCACAAGCCTTAAAAAATCTAAATCTCCTTAGGAATCTTGGCCACCAGACCCTGCAAAAATGATAAAACCTTGCCAGCAAAATGATTCCTAAATGTAACATAACTAGCCTGTTCACAATGCAAGTCCCGGACATGAGTCCAAGATTGAACTAGGATCTCATGTCCCTCTCCATCATTATCACATATTTGAAGAGCAAGACTCCACTCTCCTTTTCCTCTATATAACACAAAAGTGAATACCACCAAAATTTCACATTTGTGTGGCTCTTCTTTAGTTCCAACAGCTACTTGTGGATGGTGTTGGCAACAAATGTCGCATACTCATACTCATCATTCACCATTAAGTTTTGGATGTCAAAAGCCATGTACATGAAATGAATTGGGATCCTCTCCTGTTTATCTGCCCCAAGGACTTGGCACAATGGATAGTAGGTCCTAACAAAGTAATTCTCAAGCTTGACAAGTGTGAATGGCTCAGTTTCATTCGGAGGGATCCTAATTGATTTGCCATTAAACCCCTTTTCCCTGTATTTTGGCAGCCAGAATGCCCTGAAGCTACTCCTATCCTTACATACTTTTGTTTGAAAGTATCATAATCAATTGGCTTGCTTGCGGCTGAGTTTACCTTAAAATTTCAGAAATTGATGCCTTGTCACTTTGAATCATTATCACACCATTGATAGACCCGATTGCCCTAATCTTCTCATCGTAATTGGCGGTCATTGCTTTGAGTAAGTCAACATCCATGAACACATTTGGCACAACCAATTTTCCTAGGTCATACTTCCAAACATTTGAGATAGGGGCTTGCGAATTCCTTTTGTCATACCAGTGGCAAAATAATGACCACCCTCCCATGGGAATTTTTGCATCTTTGCACTCATGAGCTTCGTTGGCAGCACCAGAACCATGAACCTTAATCTTCTGGGTGGACGAACCAGAGAGTTGTGCAACTAAGACATCATGCAAGGCATGGCTTTGGGATGGGGAAGCGGATTGAATTCTTGGTGACTCATTTTTGCAATGTATTTCAAGAAACAAGGGTTTTTCCGACAGGTTCTAGAGTTTTTTGATAATTCAGACAACTACAAGGGCGAATTCAAAGAAATTCATAATAGAAAAGATTACCCTAGATCAACTTAAAACTCTAGAATGCAATTTAGGATAACAATAAGCCTTATGACAGAGAGTTTTGAAAGTTTCAAGTTATAGACAAACTTACTAGTTTTTTGTGCTCCAAAAACCCTATTCACTACAACAAGCTGTTAATTGTTGAAAATTCCTCGCTTTGAATGCTTCGAATGCTTAAGTGAGCTCTTCAATTGCTCGGATTAATGCTTTTATGGAAGAAAAAGCATTAATTGTTGGCTTGAAAACCATCTTTTCCGCCATTACTCACAGCTCACGCAAGCTAGAGCACCCAACTACCCGTTTTCCATGTTTAAATGTGAACCATTGATCTTCGAGCAAGAGATTCAATCTGACGACTTCAATTGGTCTGACTAGTTTGAAAATATATTGGCATGTGTGGAAAAGATCTCGAACCAATAAAAAACATCCATTTAGGATCACCTTTACAACTTAGCAAGAGGCATGCCGTTGGGAGGAGCAGTCATCTTTGTCCACGTGGTAGCTCCCCGCTCTTCCGCAATCTTAAGATTAAGCAGCAAAAAAAGGCTTGCAAAATGGCAGAAACCTTTTAGATTGAGCCACATGTCACAAGATGATCACACTTTAAGACTCCTTTCATTGCATAGAAACATGCTTGGCTTGATCGGCAACTAGCACATGTCCATTTAATAGCTCAGATTTTCACACTTGGTAGCCTCTTGCGCTTCGCAGCTTTATAAAAGCCCTTATGAAAATACTTCACGGAATAGCGGAAAAGCAATAAGATGATGCCACGTGGCACCCATTAAGCCACTCTGTCAGTATACCTTTAAAACTTTGCCATATGTCCTCTTTTCGCAATTCCGCAAGGCATTTGTGGGTCCACCCAAAGGGGCTAAGTGAAATGGCATAAACCCATTGAATCAATGCCACGTGGTGTGGTGGGGTCCGCAAATGATTATGTTGCTGCCAACAACGCTTGATATGCCACGTGGCAACTTTTCCACAATTCCGCGGAATGATTGTGGGCCAACCTTAAAAGGCTCTATAGAATGGCGGTATGCCTGAAACTTTGACACATGGGATTGGTGGGACCTACTTCAAGGTCTCACAACAATTATGTAACTCGAACTCACCACGTGTCACCAATTCCATGGTTCCATAGGCAACTTTTTCCTTAGTTAAAAACTCATTGCGGAATGGCAAAAACCAACAAAATAATGAACAACTCATTGCGGAATGGTAGAAACCAACAAAATAATGCCATCTTTCGATGTTGGATTGGTTCCACAGGCATTTAACTTGAATATCTTATTTCATGCAAGGTCGGGCACGGACAACTTAAAAGCAAGATCTAAGCACGTGTACTTAAAACAACATAGTGCGACTAGGTAAAGATGGGGCCATTTTATAAAGATGCAAACTACAAGACTTAGGCTTTTGATAGAAATATTTAGCGTGTGGGTTCTAGCAGTAATATTAGGAGTAGAGGGGCCGGTAAGCGAAAAACACCAAAGACATAACATTGTTACTTAACGAGCCGACAACGGGCAAATGGAGGTCAACGCAAGATTATAAAAAAGTTCAAAGGTGGTAAACGACTCTTAGGGTTTTTAGGTATAAAAGAAACCCGCAGCAGTCTTGTAACAAACCCTAGCCATGGGAAGACCATTTAGAAGCTCAAACAATGGGAAACAGACCAAAAGCCACATAAATTTTCAAAGGTTCCACCATGGTCTATATTCCAAGGTTATATTTTAGCTCACTATTAATTTTTCTTTTTTTGTGTCTACTTTATCATGGTTTAATTTTATCTATATTCAAATGTTGGGATTTTTTTCAATACCATCAATACGTCGTCACACATGGTTTAATTTTGTGTCTACTTCTTATCTACATCAAATGTTAAAATTTTCAATGTGCACATCACATGGATCTTTCAATTAAAATTAACAAGATAAAAAACATTAAAATGTATTTTATTTTGGTGGGGCTTTTGTACAAAGAGATAGTATTTTACTGTTATGACAGATGAATGGTTTATACTTTGAGGTTATGTTTTAGCTTGTTGTGTCTACTTCATATTTTATGTCTACTTTATTATGGTTTAATTTTGTGTCTACTTCTTATCAAGATTTTAAGTACAGCTAAATTGTTATTGTAAAGATCGGTTGGTTATTTGGTCCAAACAACATTTGATACTCTATCTTTTTCTATAGTGGTAGCCTTGTAAATTAGTTCTCTGGAAAGAAATAATCCATATTCCTAGGTAAATGTCTTGAATTTAATGCTAATATAGGCTCTTTGACATAACAGTTCTTTGCTTGATGAATATGACATTGCTTCTGCTATAGTTTCATTTTTTTGCATAGTCACTAGAAGTGATGAGGTAATGTTATGTGTAGGTCATCTTTATCTTCATAACATTTTATCCCTATCTCAAGTTGTAGTACAAAAACCCTTGGCTGCATAAAAACATCAGCATGATGTTTATATGTAACCCAATATTGCACCAAGATGTCCAATCTTTGTGACATCAAAATCTTGGTCATTGTGATTGTGTATGCTTATTTTGATATTATGCATATCTATTCTAAAATGTGTTTTGTGTCTATCTTTTACTTCTACTTTATATGAGTCAATACTTCGACTAAATTTGAAGGTTTGGTTTAATAGCAAAGCAATGTGACTTGGTTTTGTATCTTGAATATTTGAAAATGCATAATCCATGCCCATTTGACTCTACCTATTATGAGAAATGGTTTCTATTTTATCGTTTGACTAGATTTTTATTTGGATGACATATTCTTTGAAGTTTACTACTTGAAAATTTCTTAGTGATAATTTTTTTTTTTCTTTTATCCTTTTGGGATGCAAAAATGTTTATTGTAGTTGTTTTGAGGTCTTACGAAGTTATCGAAGGTTTCAAAGTTTGTTATGATAGTGCAGTCTCTATGATTAAACATTGTTTTGATATTAATAATAATTTGGAATGCAATGTTTGTTAGTAGCATTTTACCATCCACTCACATCATACAACAAGACTAGAGGTTCACTCACATATCATTCACTGAAATGTTTTATTGTTAACTTAGCAATAACTCTATCAACTTCATACAAAACTTACCAAAGAATCATTTACTATCAAAGCTTAAATGCTACATTGCATTCTGCTATTTTAAACAAACTTTTCATTTCAATAATTCATGGGCTAAACTCTCTATTTTATTTTCTCTCTAAATCTCTATGTTACGGAAATGCCTTTAAATTTCAAAAACAAGTAGTTTTTGTCTCTTTTCCAACATTTTTTAAATCTTATTTTTTCTCGACTTTTCTCATTTAAATCCCAATTTTTTCAAAAAATATTGACTTTTAGTTTGCCGATTTTTTCCCCAAAAGATTTTTGCTACTATGGCTTTGGTGTTTAAATGGTATTTTCGATCATGGTGATGCTCTTTGTCGTGTTTTAGCCATCAAGGTTATTCTCCACATCATTGCTATTTTTAGTAGCAAACGACATCATTCTTCATCATCAATTTCTTCTTGGCATGGTCAATTTCAATTTTTGATGCCTCGGCGGTGCTTTCCGCAAAGTGGTTTGGATTATTTAAATTATTACACTAACGTTATAAAGTTACATTATAATATTTAATTTAGTGTTTTAATTTAATAGAGTTATGTTATGTCCCCTCAAGTGGACACCTAGGGGAAAAGGGGACTTAGACATAAAGTTATTTTTAAAAAAAACATTTTTCAAAAAAAAGAAAAAAATAATAGTTTTTTTCAAAAAAGCAAAAAACTCTTCTCTTTTTGCATCATCCTAATGATGGATCATGGAGTTTGATCCGAAACGTCGATGATTAAAAATCACACACAGTTACAAACCAGCAATCTAAGCACTCATTATCATGGACTGTGAAAACTACATGCTTTTAATTAAAAAACTCTCTTTCAAAAAAATAACAAAAAAGCTATAAAAGAAAGTTTGGGGCTCTCATTTGAATTATTGAAGTCTGCAAACATAACAATATGCTGCTGGAGTGAACTGAGAAGTTCTTCCAAAGTTGATTGAGGATGAAAACCCTCATCAAATCACTAGTTTTGATGGTGAAAGATCCTCCCTAGCTGGTAAAGTGATTTCACGCAAGAATCACATTGGTATTCATAGAGTTTTGAATTTTGAGGTTTCCAAAAAGGAAGATTTTTTAAAAGTGTTTTAATTGCAGGTTTTTGGGGTTTGAATTGGAGATTATTGCAGAGATTTTGTAGTGTTTTTTTAATGGTGTTCTAAGGTTTCTTTCTGCTGGCCGTACACTTGGGGATGTTGATTTATGTTGTCACTGGGCCATACCATTCAAGTTTTCTTGGGAAATGTGTTGAAGGGTCTGAAAATCAATTTAGGCTGCAATAACAGATTTCCACATTGCTGGCCGATCCCTATCAGGTGTTTTTTAAGGTTGATTGCAGATTATTTGATTTTCTATGAGTGGTCGTACCCATTTGCAGGGACTCCTAGATGCTTGATGTGAGTCCTCTAGGCTAGAACACCTAGGATTTGAGGGCATTTTCAGCTTTATATTTGACGCCTAGCTGTTAGACATCATTTGCAGTCATTATCAGGTTGAACAAGCGAATTTGTGAAGAGTTTGGATTTTTTTGTGCTGGCTGCCCCTGTTCCAGCAACCCTGTCAGCACTGGGTATGACAGAAAATTAGTAGCAGACCTGTATGCTTCTTTTTCCCTGGTTTTATGAAAGTGTTTGTAGTGCTGGAAGTGATTTTTGCTATTTGCTAACATTGGGAGGCATTCTATGCGGATTGAAATAAGTGTTTAATGACCTTTTTAGCTGCCAGGACCTACAATTTCAGGGCAGCAGACCTGGGTAAATTTGAGAATGATTTGCAGGCATTAAATCTCATCTCCACCACCATACAGGGTTCATTAATTGAGCTGGGCATGTGTTTGACAGTTGAAGACATTGGTGGAGGTAATTATACTAGTTAGGAGGTGATTTTCAGAGGATATACTGCTGTTTCAGGTACTATACAGTCCATATTCAGATCTGCCAGTGTTTAAACAGCCATCATTCTATTCATCTTGGCCTTATTTTCAAAATGAAATCGGTTTGGAGGTTGTTGGGTATGTTTATTGCTGACCTGGGGCTTTTTGAGGAGTCTCCATGCATGATTATGAGAGGATTCAGACGATTTCATGAATGTCCTGAATTTGCAAGCAAACAGAAAACCTGATACAGCCATCACAGTGAGTTCTCAGACCTGCAGTAGTTATTATTGATGCTATTGCTAAGGTACCTTTCATTTGGTGTGTCAAATGTGTTAATTTCTTCATGTATTGCCAACTTATGAGTGGACTCCTAGCATGAAATGTGTAACAGTGGTTGAATTAATAATAAATTCATTGTTTCAGACTTGTAATAGCAGTCATTATTGTAGACACCCAAAATTGTCCATGTCATAATATTACCTAGTCGATACATGACCTTGTAAGACATTTTGTAATATTTTATCCTAAGTCATTACACTATCCCACTTATCTCATTTATTCCACTTAATCACCTTCCCAATTAATTAAATAAATCTCATTTATTTAATTAATTCCCCTTCACATGTCTCAAAATAATTCAAATTAAATATTTGAATTAATCTCTCACTTTTACCACATTGCAACATGTGTCACATGACTTCAACTCTGAACATGCACACATAATTCAAATAATTTTATTATTTAAATTATGAGATTCCCACTCACATCCTATTTTTACCCCCATTCATTGTGCGTCATAAGCATCTTTTCTTCCAAAATAAAGAATAGAATCTCACTTATTTCCTCACATCTTAATTTTGGCATCATGTCATAACCCACTTAATGTGCGTCATAGACACTAAAATAAACTTTTAATCCTAGCCATACATATCACAAATTTGACTTTTAATCTTGGCCATTGAATCAAATCAGCCTTCTCCTATAAATCAATCCTTTCATAGGCATTTGGGAGATCTTCTTCTAGCATCCTCACTCTGCCAAAATTTCTCTCAATCTTTTCTTCTTATTTATCTATTTTCTTCTATTATCTTTCATCTTATCGTTATGCTGCAAAAATGAGCAATCAACATATAAAATCATTAAAACCTTCAAAATCATGCATTCTCATGCAGGTGGAGAAGAGCAATGGAGATAAATCAACTCAAGCTTGGAGATTGGTTTGCATTTGCTTGTTATTTTGATTTTCATGCTAGTTTGTGCTCTATTGTGCTTGTTAGGGTTTTCATATCTTGTTATTCTAGTTTTATATCTGATTTTCCCTAATTACATTTGGTGAACCCGACGTGAATCCTTGGATCTAACTTTCTTTTTTGCAGGTTTTATTAACTTTTTATTGCAGATCTGCCAGTTTTTAGACAAAACCTCAAGTTTTACAAATTTCGTCATATCTTCCAAACAGCTGTACATTTTTATACAATATTTTCACGGAAGCTTATAAATCATCTCAAGAGGCTACAGTAAAAAAATTGAGGGTTTAGCACAATTTTTGCAGGAGTTATCATGATTTTATATTTTTTCATAAAATTGTCTTTCTGGACGCAAATGAACGAATTTTTCAAAAACGTTTACATTTTTAGAAATCTCTTGCAATTTTAATAGGGGTTTGTTTTTTACAGATTTGATTTTGATGTTAAATGAAGTTCTAAATAAGCCGATCTTTAGTTTTTGTATGTTTTTCACAAATCCACATTTTTGAGTGCAAAACAGAGAATTTTTCTAACTTCTTTACATTTCTGGAAAGCTCTCAGAAAATTAGTAGAGGTTCCTTCTTTGAGTTTTTATTTTTCAGATCAATAACATCTTCAAATAATCAAATCTAATTTGGTTATGATAAAAACGTGTATCTGAAATTGAAATTTCCTGATGAACTTTTTGTTTTGGCTGCATTCTAATATCATTTTTTTATTTTGCAGGTGATCATAAGGAGCTATAGTAGCAGCAATACCATTCACACACATCAAATTGGAAAGCGAAAACTTTCGGGTGCACTCATTCTATTATCTTTATCTCTCATTTGATCAATCAATCTTGTTTGCAAAACACTTCAATTTGGGGCTTTAAAACAAACATCTTGTTTGCAATCACACTTTAAAATTGGGCTTAAAAATAACCATTGTCTTCCATCACACATTTTGACTTTGGGTTTAAAAAGAATAAGTGTTTGAACTGTTTTACACACATTTCAATTTTCTAAAGGGAAATTAACAATTGCTAGTGTGAATCAAATGTGTGTATGATCAAAAACACCTCACTTGGTTTGCTTTTATCAAACCCTTCATAGGAAGCCTGCTAGGGGATTTCATCACCCCTATGGATGACCTCAATCAAAGTGTGAATCGAAAGACACGCTTCTTTGAGAGTTAAAATCTTGTCACTCTTGGCTAAGCCCCAAAGAACTTTATACCTTTGGGAAGTGAAGGTGAAGGGTGGGTTACCCCTTTCTCCCAGCTGTGTGGCAAGATTTTTCTTTTAAATTATCCCTAGTCAACCTCGTGCATCCTAGCTTAAAACCTAATTGGCCATACCCACTTGACTATTTCTAGGACTTGTTGATGTGTCTTCTTCAAGTGTGTGCTTAATCATCACATTCATAATTTCAAATTCAAACTTGCTTATGTGTCTTGCGTGTGTGATTCATGTGTGTACATGTGTAATCATTTGTTTGCAAATCGCCATATCAAGCTATGAACACCAACATATAAACATATCATTCTAATCATCTTAATCATCCTTTTTATAATCACATTCTAATCAATTTCACCCTAATCCTAGTCAAACACTTGCTAAAATAGTCCTAATCCTTAACAATTTCAGTCACAAGCCCAAGGTCATACTTCGAGGGCCCCTTCACCTAATCATGAAGATAATCCAAAACCATATATCCTCCAAGGTGGGTCAAACTTTGCTCCTAGTGATGATGAGAATTTTGTAGATCTTAGTGATGATGAAAACTTTGTAGAAATCTTAGGTCACCTTAATGATACTTTTGACAAGGGAAATACCACCATAAGTTTGGAATCATACGCCATTCCATCTACTAGTCCTCCATCACCATTTAATAAAATGCCTATTTCAAAGCATACTAGTCCTACACCAACACCACCATCCAGCTTCTCAAGAACTAATCCATCAACCAAAGAATCCTTTAACAATTTTCTCCAAAGACTACTAACACGGAAAAGACCATCCCCATGTCAAGCACCCATTAATGAGTTTACCAATGAACCTTTAAATGTCATGCCTATTCTTCCAACTCCATCATGTGGTCCACAACCTATTGATCATAAAAATCACACCAAGCCTCTTCTAGAGCCTTCCACTTCCATTTCCACTCAAATCCAAGAGCTATGTCAAGAGCATTATCCTAAGCATGAAGAAACATTAACCTCTCATTCTAATCAAGATCTAGGCCCTTCTAATGATCCCACTCATAATATACTTGGTCATATTCATGACGAAGCTTCCCTCTATGATCTAGATCCTACCTATGATCAAGAATACCATGATGACCCTCTTAGCCAACTCTATGCATTTCATGGTCAAGAGCCTATCACTTCACCTATCCATGAGCAAGAAACCTCCATTTCTCCTATAGACCCCCTACCTTGTCCTATCCATGATCCCACATTATCCACTTGTCATGATGAGACACATGCCTCCCAAGTAAATGTAGAAGATCAAACCAATAGTGTGGATCTAAATGAACATAATCAAGATCCTAATGATCCTTCCACATCCACTATAAACCCCATTTCAAATCCACCAACATGTCCTATTGGTCTATCCATCTTTATTCATGAATGTTCCTTCTTAGAACAACAAAAACCTTTATCCACTTCACCTTCTTCATCTAATAATGAACTCAAGTCTAGTGTCCAAAACACACCTAGTCCCATTGTCCATCGTATGCTTCAAAACATGAACTACCAAGGTAAAGGTTTAGGCCTTCATGAACAAGGTATTTTGGAGCCAATCCATGTAAAGGTCCCTCCAAACTCTTATGGCTTTGGATATACACCCCAAGGACACCAATCTAAAGATGTTGGTACTTCCTCCATCCATCATAAGTTCTCTTTCCACCATAAATCCTATCATATGCCAAAAGCATATGTTGCCATCCCTCATCCATCATCCTACAAATGTCAAAAGCATGTGACCGTACACCTTCCACCATCAACTTTGCCACCATTGCTTCCAACTCCTAATATCCATCCATCTAATCTACCTCCACTACTACCAACACCTAATATCCCCATTATCCAATCCCCTTATCCACCTATCCATAAATCCTCTAAAAATCCTGATCATGACCAATCAATGCACACATTGTCTAAACATGAAGCTTTCACTCATTCCACCATACCCATGGGATTCAAAAGCAAACATTTTGATGCCTCTATCTATAAATCAAAAAATATGAAGGGTCCCCATGCCCTAGAATACAAAAGCAAAGAACCAAAGAAAAATCCATCCAAAAAGCAATATAAGATCATACTTTCAATAGAAAAGTCTAAAAATAAAATGGTTTGGGTCCCTAAGAAAAAGGAAAACAAGTCAAATGACGCATCTACATCTCAAAAATTCCAACCATCCACTTCCACCTCACATTCCCACTCTATTCAAGAATCTCATATTCCATCCCACAAGAAAAATAAAAGTCATAAAAATACTAAGTCTATGTGGGTACCTAAAGCACTTCATCACCCATCTCCTAAGAAAACATCTTCATTGCTTCCTACACCTCCTCCACATCAAAATCTTCAACGTTTATCACAATGTGTGCAACCATTGGTCATGGTTCCCTTCCATTTCACAACAATTCCACATACCTCCATCTCCTCACCCTTCACTCATTATCCTACATACCTCCCTCATCACCTTCCTATGGTCCATGCTTTTGGCTAAGCCTCTCATTCATCTCCCCTACATAATCCACATCATAATCCGTCAATCCCTTCATAATCCATCATCTACCTACTCCATCTCCCTTTCACGTCATCCCTTACCAACATCTATGAGCATAATGACATTTGACATGGTCCATGGGATGACATCCATCTCTAGTGGGACTATCATCTTTCATGGAACTAGAAACTTGAGTCCCTCCTATCCATATTCCCCTTCTCTTATCCAAAAATTAAAAAAAGTCAAAAAAAAAAAAAGAGTAAAGAGAAATCCCTTCATCCAACGGTGAAAACCTGGTAAAAAGGCGCCCTGGATAAGTACCATGATGAAAACCTGGCAAACAGGCGTCATGTGTAGGTTTATCTTCTATGTCACTTACACTTGGGGGCACTTTGTCTCATCTGCACTATCTATCCTATCATGTCA
Source organism: Sequoiadendron giganteum (assembly GCA_007115665.2). Taxonomy (NCBI): domain Eukaryota; kingdom Viridiplantae; phylum Streptophyta; class Pinopsida; order Cupressales; family Cupressaceae; genus Sequoiadendron; species Sequoiadendron giganteum. The sequence continues at coordinate 679,706,987 of CM021100.1, read as the reverse complement.
TTTCTTATCATATCATTTCCATCCTACCTACCATCTTTATCCATCATACCCATATACTTATCATATTGAGTCATTTCATCCTCTCTTCCTCTTTTTGATCTTGATAAAAATATGGGGCAAAATCTTGAAACATGCTTTGGATATCTTTTGATATACCTCATCCTTCCAAACAAGCCTATCATTATCCTAGTGTCATAAGCTTTGTCATGAAGAATCCTAAGTATTGTACCTAGAATGGGGCATGTTATTCCTATGCGACATAGTCTTTGGAGATCACATTATTTCCCTCTTATGATACATACATCCATTTCATTCACTATGACCTATCCTTTTTTATCCATCCATATATCATGAGTCTTTTGTCCCTTATCCTATCACCCACCCTTTCATCCATCAATCCTATCTATTTCCTTGCACCTAGACTTGGTTTTCCCTTGTCATTGGTATCTAGCAAAAAGGCTACCCAAATTTTCATCCATTGACATCTCAAAACATTTCAAAAATCCAAAAAAATCACATAGGCCAAAAATCCAAAAAAAATCAAATATTCCAAAAATCCAAAAAAATCAAAACATTTCGAAAAAATCTAAAAAAATCAAAACATTTCAAAAATCGAAAAAATAAAAACATTTCAAGAATCCAAGCAATAAAATCAAACCAAATCACTTCAACGCATCAAGTCAACTTCTTCAAATCAATTTTTTCATCAAATTATCTAATCACATCACTTCTTCTAATCAAATCCATTCTTCTAATCAATCACATCACTTCTTCTAATCAAACCCATTCTTCTAATCAATCTAATCATTATCATCAAATCAAATCATTTCTTCATCAATCCAATCAATCAAAATCATTCCAAGTAAATTATTCCTCAATTTAATTCAACAATCATCATCCAAATCTTCAAATCAAGCATCTTCAATCCTTCCAAGCAATAATCCAAATGCAAGTCAATCCTTAATCCATACCAATGAAGCTAATCAATCTTGCCAAATTATCCAATCACATCCTTTGGTTTTGATCCTAATCTTGTTGTAAACCCAATCAATCAGTCAATCATCCTTGTGTTGATCTAGGGATATATCGTTCCCCGCAATGACAACACTATCATCATCATCAATCAATCAATCAATCATCCTCGTGTTGATCTAGGGATATATTGTTCCCCGCAATGACAACACTATCATCATCATCAATCAATCAATTAATCATCGGTTTACAACTTGATAGGGACAATACCTTGTTTGCTTTTGTATCATTTGTGCATGCTTGTTTGTGTGTTTTATCATTTCAATTTGCATTTGCATCAAATCCGAATCACTCCTAGCTAATATTCATATCTTGTATCTAGACAAGGTTGTATTATGCTAGGGCATGAGACACATCGTCACCTTGGTCCTTATACCTTGGTGCATAACGTCTAGTGCTATATCAAACATATGATTGCTCACTTTATTGCAGAATAACGTGTCATTTTTCTTTTTCATCTACTTCTTATCTTGTATCATTCATCTTATCCCTCCTTTATCATTTCATTCATTTCGAGAGAATATCCGTGTTTATGCAACCCACCTATCCTCTCGAGGGGGCATCATCATCATTATCATATCCTATATCATCATCCCATTTCTTCATATCTTTTGCATCATCATATTCTTCTATCATCCCTTTCCTTCATTCATCATACTCCTCACTTCTTCAAGTGGTTGGGGCATCATTTTTTTTTCAACTATCCATACCTTAGCTTCTTTGAAATGATGTTACTTGACATAAATTTCACCATCTCGAACATCATCTCAAAGAGGGGCAAAATGTAGACACCCAAAATTGTCCATGTCATAATATTACCTAATCGATACATGACCTTGTAAGACATTTTGTAATATTTTATCCTAGGTCATTACACTATTCCACTTATCTCATTTATTTCACTTAATCACCTTCCCAATTAATTAAATAAATCTCATTAAATCTCATTTATTTAATTAATTCCCCTTCACATGTCTCAAAATAATTCAAATTAAATATTTGAATTAATCTCTCACTTTTACCACATTGCAACATGTGTCACATGACTACAACTCTGAACATGCACACATAATTCAAATAATTTTATTATTTAAATTATGAGATTCCCACTCACATCCTATTTTTACCCCCATTCATTGTGCATCATAAGCATCTTTTCTTCCAAAATAAAGAATAAAATCTCACTTATTTCCTCACATCTTAATTTTGGCCTCATGTCATAACCCACTTAATGTGCGTCATAGACACTAAAATAAACTTTTAATCCTAGCCATACATATCACAAATTTGACTTTTAATCTTGGCCATTGAATCAAATCAGCCTTCTCCTATAAATCAATCCTTTCACAGGCCATTTGGGAGATCTTCTTCTAGCATCCTCACTCTGTCAAAATTTCTCTCAATCTTTTCTTCTTATTTATCTATTTTCTTTTATTATCTTTCATCTTATCGTTATGCTGCAAAAATGAGCAATCAACATATAAAATCATTCAAACCTTCAAAATCATGCATTCTCATGCAGGTGGAGAAGAGCAATGGAGATAAATCAATTCAAGTTTGAAGATTGGTTTGCATTTGCTTGTTATTTTGCTTTTCATGCTAGTTTGTGCTCTATTGTGCTTGTTAGGGTTTTCATATTTTGTTGTTTTAATTTTATATCTGATTTTCCCTAACTACAATTATCATTTATCATTCCATGTTATTATTCTCTTGACAGAAATTTCAAAAAAAAATAGGGGTGGTTATTGCAGTGGAGGTGTGCAACTATACAGTCGCTGAAACTTTGCTTGACAAAAATACAAGAGAAGGTGACTTGAATTTTCTAGAAGCTACCACTAGCTCAGTCACTTACATAGTAAGAAGAGATGACAGAGACTAAGCTGCATTGAAGGAACAAGTATGGCAAATGACTGCATATATATAGCAACTGATTAATCATTAAACCATTGCTTGATTCCCAAGCACCTAAGACATCTTCTGTAGGCCAAGAGATAGGATATTCTGGATGCCTCAAATTTGCAAATTCACAGCTTACAGGAGGATAATGGATGCCTAAATTGAGAAGCTAATGATAAATGGATCTTGGAGTCCAGAAAACTCATGAGCCCCTCAAATTGCTGCAAAAACTAGGAGCTCAAAGGGACAAAATCACTGATGTGGAAAATAAGATGTCTAATGACATCACTATGTATAGTGATTTTCTCCTTGATATTCATGAAATAGCCATCATAGATGCTAAAGTTCTGGTGAAAATTGGGGCCTTATAAAGTACCAATTAAGATATCTCATTTGGTTAAAATGAGACTTTATTTCATGTTTAAAGTCTCCAAATCAACTGTATAAACCATGAGGAAGTTAAAAGGGTCACAATTCTTGATGCTAGGTTTGGCATTGCTATAGAAATCTCCCTTGTGTCAATAATTATGATAAGATGTGGACGAGAAATGTAGCAGAGATCGAGGAAGAATTCACAACGCTGATTAACAAGAACCTCGCTGTTATATCTGGTTAGCGTAGAAAAAATGGAGAAGTTAACCTGTATTTCTAATATAGTAGAAGAAGTTGTGCAAGTATAGTTTAGGTATGGGAAGTCATTAATCCAAAACAAGGATGTGCTATGCACACAGGAGATCGGAGTAAGAAGCATCAACCTATAAGATGTCAAACAAGTAAATGAATTCATGAAAATATAGGCAAAGAAAGTCTGAGATAAAAGTCTAATTGATCTCACAACAGATAAACCAGCTTACTCCAAAGGATGGGTTGCCAATTTTGAGATTATTTTCCCTTGAATTTATTTTGATGATAAATTTTAACTTAAGAGTTATATGTAACAATAACTGGGACTCCTGAGTTGTAATCAGCAATTGCATGTTAGTAATTGCTTTAAGTTCCTTTTTTAAGAGTTGGTATAGAATGCTCTATACCATGCAAGATTTGACTATGGAGATAGCCACCTAAGGTCTAGAAGCTTCAATAAAAGCACAAGAGAGACCAAGCATAAGAGAATAACTATATTACGTCAAAAGATGCAAATGCATAATATGTGTACGTGAATATGATTCAATATGATTGTTTATGGATTGAGTTTACAATACCAAGGTCAGACATAGGACAACATAAGCTTATGACATATGTCTTAATCTTATGACTTGAGACATAAAGTGATAATGCCCTAAGAATGTCCTAAGTAAACTAGTGTGAATAGGACCTAATATGGAAACCGGTTAAGTAGTATACCCCATTCACACCAACACCTCTAAATATAAATAGATGATGATATGCATTTTTAAGGGTAATGGTGAAAATTAGAAATATATGTAACATCATTTTGTTGTTGTCAACTCTCATTCAGATAGAAATTCCAAAACCTGGATAAGTACAGATTACTGATTCTGGACTTAATATCAATTGCAATTTTGTATTAAATGTGGTATCTGCTCCTCACTTGACTATATCTCTTGCATGTAGAACTTCAATCATTTACATTTGTAATTTTTAACAGATCTATGTATTGTATGTACATGCAAAATGTTTCTTCATTCTGATATTATTTTTAAAAAGCTTGCATCTCTATTTTCATTTAAAAGAATCAAAAAATCATTTATATGCATCATTCAAATGCTAATTTAGCTTGAATGTGTTTGTAGTTTCTCTTTTCTTTGGCTTGCGTGATATTATTTCTAGATTTGCAAAAACCCCAGATGATAAGTTTAGTAAATAGTGTATGTATTTTTATTTTCAATAAAGGGAGCCTGTGAAAATAGAGGAGAAATCTAATCTCACATAATTATGTCTTATATTTTTTCATCCAAGCAAAATAAATTGTTAACAAGGGACAATCACATTTTCTTTAATACAAAATAAACCATTTGGACCTTTTCCTTGCTCTTCTTCATCCAACGATATCATTTCTTCATTGTCATTTTCTTGTTCAACTTCTTCCAAAGGGAAATTGTATAGACTTCCATCAAGGTGAATCTGCCTAGAACTATCACTCTCAAAGAATATCGAAAGAACACCACAAAAAAAATCTCAAATATGCCATTACTTTTAAAGTTGAACTACCATTCTCTAACATTATTATCTTTCTTTCTACAAAACTTCATTGTGTCCATGAATCAAACTCCAGATAGAGCTAGGGTTTCAAGAAGCTTGCTTTCAATGGATCTCCTTTCTTATTCAAAATCTATATGTACAAGACATCAGGAAAATAGATCAGAAAATGTCCTCAATGCAAAATACACAAAACATAGTTTTCCTCATTCTTGCCAAGATTGCAATGGAAAATAAGACAAAACAATAGTTTCACAAGTTAGACTTCCCAAGGTCACTTCTAATGGTGCAATAATGGATTTGACCAGACATTTCCACAAAGATAATTTCATATTGCAAGATGAGGTGTGTTTCTTGGAACTTTTTCAGAAGATATCTTCCTCTTTCCTTCCTTGAACTTCTTTGGCAAAAACACTTCAATCCACTCAAACATCTAATAACAGAAATATGCAAAAATATAACCCAGATCTCACAAAAGTGGTATGGAAGGTATGGAAGTAGCCAGATATTCAATATACCCCAATGGATAATCCTTGAGATAGAGTTGCACCATATTATATGGCTCAAGGAGGGAATCACCCAAAAGTATCTCCATATATCTAATATGATAATTTTACAATGATATGAGCATGTATACACAAATCAAATAATAACAATAGAGTTATACTGTAACCCATATATAACACATTTGATTGACTAATTACCAAATATAAACTTATTTCACATGTTACCCTTTTGACCCAATATTACTAACCAAGGGTTATGCATGCCACAAGTTGGCTATGCCATAACTTGAAATATTTCATATCATATGCCTAGGGACAAAACACGAGAGAGATGCAGGTATCATGGATATCAAGATGGAAGCTTAAGGAGATTCCTTAGCTTTCTTTTGCAAATAAGGATATCAAATAATGGATTTTCTAAGGCTGGTCAATATTTTGGAAAAGGTAGCCTTATATGGAATGTTTCACTATAATATGGCTTCATTTTGCATAAATTATTCTCATGAACAATCTCAAATGCTAATTGACCCACTCTTGTGCCAATTTGATATGGTATTATCCTTATTGGACACATTATAAGCCATATGATGTTAAACCTTATGTAAGCATAATTTACCTGGCTTGTGGTTGTTCCAATTGCTAGTAAAACAATTGCCATCCACTGCAAATTTGATAGTTTCCTCTTCAAGAATGTCCTGGCATACACACAATAAAAAGAATAATTAATCAATAAGAATCTTATCAATGAATATATATCTACCACATTAAAATAAACCAATCTATATGAAAAATTAATTCGATTGAGTTTTTAAATTTTGTAAAATAAAATGCAGGATAAAACATGAACACAACCTTCACATATTATTTATAATATAATCCATAATTCAAATATCACCTTAACAAAACATTTCCATTTACTATCTTTTCCAGGAGAAGCACCTGAACAATATACCAGTAGTAACAATCTTCAAATTGCCCATTATCTGGTAGGTCGATGTATCAACAAAAGTAAGAGTTGCAAACTGCACATTGTTGTGGATGAGATAGATGATTGATGGAATTGGGAATAACCGCACGCTTTTCCATGCAGTAGTTACGCGTGGAGGAGAAGATGATCGATACTCTCTCCATAGGAGAACACAAGATACTGCAAGCTGGAATTTATCAAATTGAACGAAGACACATAAGTAAGAACTAGAAATACGACAGAGCTCTAAATGATGCAGATTCCAGACAAAAGAAGACTGATGCTAAGGTCTTTCAAAAAGTCCATGCCCCCATTAGTATCCACTGAAAAGAAATGCCCCTCTTTGAGCACCAAAATTTATTTATGATTGAAAATTATGTTATGTTAAGATAAATTTCATAACTATAGAAACAGAGAAAGTACCACTACAACTAAATAAAATTAGCATATTTTCAAATTAGTACCAAAACATATTTGACTAGTCCTACTAGTTTTCTTTTCCTTTCCAATCAAAATTTACCTATTAATGTTGGAGTAGGTATTCAAAAGTTTTCTTTGGGGCAAACAAGGTGGGGTGAAAGGAAAACCATTGATGGCTTGAGATATTTGCACAATGCCAAGGAACAAAGGGGTAGGAATCCCCAACATAAAGGCTAAGATGATGTCTTTTTATGCTTAACTTAGGAAGAAACTATCCTTGTAACACTGTAACTAGGTAGATGTATTTTTTCTTTTCCATGACATAACAGAAGATGCATTTCTCCCCACATATATATATATATATACATGGAAGATGCATTTCTCCCCATATATATATACATTTGACTAGAAACTACAAACCTTGAATATCTCTGCAAGAAATGGAACGGTTGCATAATCATATTTATAGCTCCCATTACTTTGTGATAGTGCTGTTAGAATTCCCTGCACATGATTGCACATATTAAATTGTGTATTCAAGTATGTTAAATGGTGATAATAATTACTTATTCATGAGGACAGACACAATAACATTAAAGGACATCTCATTTCAAACACTGGATGAGCCTAATTTTGACAATTAAGCAAGCATGAAAAATTTAGCAATCTATGGTCTTATCTGTTTGCATAACAGGATTCATAGGCTTGTGCAAATCCAAAGTTTACTTAGTTCATTACAAATTCAGGCAATTGTTGTATTCTAAAGAAATAATTCTTTAACAAGTATTTTCCATTGGAGTCAAGTACTAGAGTACAACCTAACATGCTGAAGATAATCAAGCAAACTGATTTTAGCTTCTATCGAAGAATCTCTACATGATAATCTTAAGGAAAACTTAGCATGCTGATATTAGCAACATTCAATTGGTTAGGTCTTGATTATTCCACATAAAAAAAGTAGTTTCCAAATTTACACTGATTGATATCATGATACTGTTATATCATAAGATCTATATTCTATACAAACTCTATCCCAGCCCCAATTAATGTACACAAAAAGCCTTCTGTTAAAAACAATAGAACCATTCAATCAACAGAAACAAAGACACAAAGCATCAAGGGGCAACCTCCTTGACTCCAAGCTGCGAAATGACTTGTGTGGAGAAAACATTGCCCAATGGTAATTCTGCAGGAATGCTTGCTGTAAAAGCATAGTATGTTTGAATATGTATCAATGCGCCTCAAAACTCATCACTCACAATCATTCCAATTGATCCATAATCTTGAATTATTCCATTATATAGTGATATTCTTGACAAACTAGACAATCAACTTGGAAGCAACCTCCTTGGCCACCAAACTGCCAGATAACTTGTGTTGACACAGCATTGTCCAATGGTAATTCAGCAGGAAAGCTTACTGTAAAAGGATAGTATGGTTGAATTCGAATTGATACACCTCAAAACTCATCACTCACAATCGTTCCAATTGATCCATATTCTTGAATTATTCCATTATATAGTGATATTTTCAACAATCTAGATAATCAACTTGGAAGCAACCTCCTTGGCCACCAAACTGCCAGATAACGTGTGTTGACACAGCATTGCCCAATGGTAATTCAGCAGGAAAGCTTACCGTAAAAGGATAGTATGGTTGAATTTGAATTGATACACCTCAAAAATCATCACTCACAATCATTCCAGTTCATCCATGTTCTTTGTTTATTGTGCTATAAAGTGAGATTTTCAACATTGTAGACAATCAATTTGGAATTCCAACCTCCATAGTAAGGATGAATTTGAGGAAAAACTCTATTAAGCGACCAAAATTGACAATACAATGTGTTTAACTCTAAGTTTTTGAATGTTGGCATTCTAGCCTTAAAAGTTACAACAAATTAAATTTCGATTGACACCAACTTCTGATTCTTACTAAATCCTGAACTTCTATTGCTCTCCAACTTGAAGCAGAAAGTGATAAATAGAGCATTTATTGCATGTCATTATTAAATTCTTCAGATGGAGGAAGCAAGTATGACTTTCTCTTAGAATTTTGTCAGCTACCTTTTGTTTTATGTTGTCTAGATTCTGGAGACTTTTGTAAAGGATTCAAAGGTTATTTAAGGAGTATAAATGCCCTTACGTTCTCTCAAGGGAAACAAGGTCATAGGTACTCTTGTTATACTATTATTGCTACAGAGAATGCACATTGCCCATACTTTACTCAAATAATGTGTTGGTACTCCAAGCTCGCTTCATGTGATTCTAGAAAATTATCCCAAATTAACCTCTAGGGAACAATCACATCAAGAGGGAGATAAATTCCATCCTCAAATTAAAAGTGAATCTGGACCATTAACAGGAGTGGTTAACTACAGTTTTGGCTCTGCTAGGCCAAGGAGGCTAGTCCCAACAATCTTAAAGGATAGTTAATGAAGCCTTGAAGGACACTGTTACATATAAATAGTTAAACCCCTTGCATGACAACAACCCAAAATCTGCAACTAGTCACTTTTCATGCTAAACTATCAATATTTGTAAAACCTCTGATTCAAAAGACTAAACCCCAGAAAATACCAAGCTCCATCAAAAAGATAAAATCAAACAAAATTCCTGCAGAATTTGTTCCCTTGGAGACACTTAGCAAATTGGTAAACCAATTAATTACAGTCACAAAACATATTCAATATTAAAAATGCTCAGAATCCAGAAAATGACCGATGTGTTCGATGATTGGCAATAGAGTCTGAATTCTAAAGAAAATAGAAATAAGACTGCAAATCAGAGCCTAAAAAGCTAGATTCGTTTTCATATAAAATGGTGAACCAAAAGGATCGCACCAGTCTAGCTGCAATTTCACCTAAAGCATAATTCAAATGCAAAGAAACATCAATTAGCAAGAGATCCTTGGTAATCCATAATTCATCCAAAACATCCCACATATTGATTCTGAAAAGTTTCTTACACTTGGTATCACTTTTCTTCACCCAGAAACCCACTCCAAACAGCAAAGACTAATCAATAACAATAATAGATCAGCAAATGCTAAGTATGGAGAACTTTGTACCATTGAGAGGTCTCACGCTCTATTATCATTTACAAGATTTACAGGACTCAATTTCAACGGACTCTAGAACTTGGCATACAACATTTGACAAAAGATTTCTTAGACACAAAGGGCAGCTGAATAGCAAAAATGGCAAAAGATCCAAATCTTGAGAAAGAGCATCTATTATAGCAAAAAGGGGCAATGCTCATCCAATCAATATTTGACACTTGTCTCTTGCTTTAAATTTCAGGCATGAGGACTCTTTTTACAAACATAAGGCACAAGGCCCACATTTTTACAATAATCAATCTCTATTGTCCCAATCAAAATAGAGGAAGGGAAAATAGAGGGGGGGCTACTCACAGTTACAAAGCAACATGGAACAAGTTGAACATTGCCTTTCACCATAACATAGTTACAAGACTCACTCAGAATCACCAAGACTCAGCAAGCCTTGAGGAGTGTGGAAAAAAATGAGTCTTGAGGACTCGTGACCCAAGTACCTAGCAAGTCTGCCAAACTTGCCAGACCCAATGAGTCCCAACAGGTAGACTTGGTCAGGTTTATGAAAATGAGGGGAGGAAAAGAATAAAAACTTGAAAATGCTTAAACATATAAGCATGAAAGTCAAGACACTCCCAAATCTCTACTCTAATTTTATAAAGAAAACAAATGAAAATCTTTTTGGGCCATGTTGGATGGAAGAGCAAAATATTTTTCACTTTTTCAACTTCTTCCCAATTAAATTCCTAGTAATTAAATTGCATTTATACTTCTAGTTTACCAAGTCAAACCCTGTCCTAGGTAATGCTCCTAACAACTATAGACACTGAAAATTGGTCTAGGCCTGCGAGTACCATTTTCGACATAATTCTAATGTCCATGGTCATGATTAAATAATGTTAATTATTTAATTACTTTCTAAAGTCACCTTTCTTCTATTAATTAAATAACCTTAATTATTTAATTAATTCATTATGACCTTTATTCAACTTTGATTAATTAAATAAATCTTATTTATTTACTTACGTCGCTAAATTAATTAATCCCCTTTCTGAATTAAATAATTTATTATTTAGTTTATCCTTTATCACAATTTCGACTATAATTAAATATTCATTTCGAATTATTTAATTATTCAATTAACCTTTTCGACAGTCAATTAAATAAATCTTTATTTATTTAATTAAATCTCCGAATTTCGAATGTTGAATTAAATATTCATTTAATTCATAAATATTATTATTCCTCGAATATTCCTTTGATTAGATAATCACCTAGTTATCTAAATATTCACTCATCACCTAACTCGAGATCTATTTAAATCAATCAGTTATCTCTTGATTTAATATCTGATCGTCTTTGCGAAGAGACTCTCTGTCATAACCAGTCAGTTATCTAGTTAAGAGTCTTATGCATGTAGATATTTATTAATTAAATATCTTTATTTAATTAATTAATTTATGCGTGCATTCGAATAGATCATTGTCTTTATTCTATCTTTATCCTTTTCATGCAAACATCATTCTTCTCATTTTCGAATACTTTCAACTAGAGATTAAATCATTATTTAATCTTGATCTCTATTCTTAGGTTTTATCACTCACGTCAGTACTAACACTTATCTCAATGCATGTCGAATCTTTTAATCTGAATCATTCATCTATCTCTCGATCTCAGCCTCTCGTTCGAATGAACAATTTTCTATAAATTGACCTGGCTTTCATCATTTCAATTCCTCCCAAAATCGATATACTTTTGGAGCACTTGTTTAATCTTCGATATTTTGCTATAATCACATACATCAAGGCTATACTTGCACACATACTGAAAATCTGGGGGCAAGAATATTATCATGGCGAAATGGAGGACAACAGAGATTATTCATGGAGTCACATCGATCTTTGGTGAGATTGTTTTATGTTTTAGCTATTTTCCTTTTTCTTTGTTGTTTAATGTAGGTTAGTTTTAGTTTAAATGTTTTGTATTGCTTTAATCTTGCTTTCTAGTTTTCCTGCGTTACAGCAGCATTTGCAGACTTGTCTCGGATTCAAGCACATGACTCCACATAGAGCTAGTAATGTTGGGCTAAAAGGATACAAGTTCCTTTCTACCATAGCTAATGATTCTATATTGTGATTTTTTCTTTATATGCCATGGATATCATAATTCATAAGTTTTATACACCTTAAACACTTCACAACATTTATATATCTAAAAATGTTGTTCTCTTCAACTAAAGTTCACTTTTATACTCACGTGGTTGATGTATGCATGTGTATGTAATAAAAGTAGATTCTATTTGATTAGTTTGTTGTCTTTAAAGTTTATTTGTCAAAGGGTGTGTGAAACAAGTTTTAAATCCTTAAAAATTTATATGTTTCATAGTTTTTTCAATTTGCCAAGTCTTGGTCGAGTTCGTGTGTCAAGTCCAAGTCTAGGTCAAAGTTAAGCTCGTCGACTTCAAAGCAAGTCCAAGTCTTGTAACATTGCTCCATAATCATAGAAGCTATCAATAGAAAGATTAAAATTCATATTTTGACACATTCCTCTTTTGAAAGTAAGGGGCAATAGGAGATGGTCAAGGGACCTCTAAGTTCTCACACATTCCTAACAAATGAATAGATAGAAACCAACTACCACAGAATACAAGGGCCTTAGTCCTCATTTGATCACCAGTTATCTTGTTGAGGGGATCACTTCTACATTAACTTTGGCATATTTAGCATTTGTCTCTTTCAACAAAGAAAGGGATCGGCAACCTCCTTCTTCACCTCCTTTACCTCCTACAATGTTGTCTTTGTATCCCTAGGAGGTGAAGGGAACATGAAAGGTGCAGAGACAGCAAAGGAGCTCACTCTATCAAATGATGTTTTAGCGTAGATCATAGAACTATTTCTTAGACTAGAATGCTCAAAAGAAGGTGCTAATTCCTTACACATCAAGCCCTCCTTTATAATAATTAGACAGTAGCTTGCTTGTAACCCACCTTTTCCAAATGTGACACCTATACCGTTTTCTACCACTGATTCTCTGATAAGACTTTTGCCATTTTGATACCCAACCACTAAGTGCACAAGAATCAAAGTTGAAAGCCAAAAAAGACTGCAACTAGAAAACACTAGACGATACAATATATACATATCTACAACAAGTATGAACAGTTTACCATGCCCATGCAATGGCACATTAGCCAACAAACAAGGAATAGAAGAATCAAAGAATTGCCACTTCACTTGCCATACTTCTCTTCTCATTCTGCCCACTCAGCCTCTAATGGCCACTTTGCATCAGCAATCTTAACTGCATTAAACAAAATATTTTCCCTCTGGGCACCCAACAATGCCCTTACTCCTGTAATAAACTCAGCTGTGGCATACTGCTGCTTGAGCACTCCCTCAAACCTGAAGTGAACTCGACCAAGTGAACGAAATTTATTCTGCAAAAGGGGATCAACAAATGTGTAGATCAATCATTTCACCTCTATTTCATTGAGCTCTTTTGCTTTCTCACCTATGGCTTTGCTCACGAAATTCAGATGAGAATCAGGAGCAATTAACATTTTGCAACTCTCCTCAAGCTCAGCTATCCCTCATCCCTCAGGCAATCCAACCACCTGCTGCCATGATAAATCTATGTTGGTCAAAATTTGATGCTAAACTCAAGAAGGAACTCCAGAGTGCATCAGTAGCCTTCACAATTAGATCAGTTCTATTTTAAAAAACCTTGTGAGAATAGAGACAAAATGGAATCCAACCTATTAAGCTCATTCTGATGCTTCATCCCTCTCAACAGGAGCTCCAAACTCCAAAGGTCTGATGAATGCCATTAATACTTCTGACATTCTACGTCTGCTCCTCCTGTAGAACTTTTTATAAAAAAAGGAGAAACAATGTTGTCTTCAAATTCAGCTTAAGAGGTAAAGGGCCAATGCCTGTCCATGTGGATATACCATAACTTCATAAGTTTGACCACCAAAATTACCTTTTGGGAATCTCAATTTTATTTCCAAGGAACTTGGCCAGTGATCCACTAACAATGATTGCTTAAACTCTAACAATTCAATATGCCATTCAGTGGCAATGTATTCCCCAAAGTAATATAAAGTGTTCCTATGAGGAATCTGGTAGTCACATGGAAGTACCAAGGAAACCTCCCCAACTCTTAAATCCACATCAGACCCAATTACCTGACAGAAATACAAATGGAAGTATTGGAAATAACTTTAAATTTAGTAGCATCCAAGAGATCAATTCATTAGAAGGAATCACCTTCCCACTTAGTATATCATATTTTATTGGAGTCCTATGAAACAGCAGTTCAAAACCCCTTTATGCATTTATATGGCTATGTACTCATTGGTCAAATGATTAAGATTAATCCCTTTTTCCGCCTCATGCATCAAACCAAAAACTCTTTTCACCACATCCCTGCTCAGTTAAAAACCAATTTCCAATTCCTGTTGTGTACTTCTCTGGTTTTTTCATTGTAACAGTTCACTACCCATTCAACAATATCAGGATTTGGCAAACAATTTGTTACCACTACCCTTTCCATATCTAACATCCAAGCATTCCATTTCAAGATGAGAATATCCTTAACTCTGCCAAACAGATTGAAAAAGTTCTCGGCCCACATAAGTTCTCAAGGGGTCACAAATATCTTCCTTGAAGTCTTCAAAGTGTTGCACAGTATTTCCACCCTTGCTAAATGATTTCATGTATTTTGGGAGGACCATGCCAGATGCAGACACTTGCTCTTGGCTCATAGATAGTTTGAAGGCCATGTTGAGGTTTAGATTGTCTAAGACTAGGGTTTAAAATTAAGCAGCTAGAAAAATTCAATGGATAACAAATTCCCCAAAATGAATTCCCCTCACAAGAAAATTACACAATAATCCCTAATCACAATTTAAACAGCAATTCATGATCCCAGAAATTTTGCAAATTTCTTACACAATTTCAATGGCCACCAACCCAGGAAACAATTCACAACAACACACCTTAATTTGCTCTCCCAATCCAATTCACACAGATACAACCTCCTAATTGCAGCAATTAGCTCAGACCTTGATAATTTTCTTTATAATGGCAAAATGCACTTCAAATTTGGTTTAAACCAACAAATTAGGGCCTCATAAATGCTCATTAATAGAAAAAGTTATATTCTTAGTATATCAATTCATTAAATATTTTTAAAATTCATATTCCAAGGCACCCACATAACATGAATATGGGAAAAACAATGGTGGAGATAACATGTCATTGAGACCAATGTTTGCAACAAATCTATACAACCAAAGATGCATCCTTATTCAAGCTGTAGAAGCGCAATACAAGAAGTATTGCCATATGTTGCAATCTACTGAATCGACCTAAGGGGATCATCAATTAATAAAAGATCTATACTTTCCTAGTGGGCATACCCAACCATCTTTAGATATTTAGAAAACAATCAAAAATCACCACCTGTACAATTTCATATCACTCAAATCATCATCCTAGAAAAGGCTTTAATCCCCATAACAAATAAGAAAACATCAAGTCTCTTGCCGACTAAAATAATGCACACGTGCAAGCTAATAAGGAACTCCTATTTGGACATGTAGCAAGCACGTGGTCCAACTATGTATAAACTCATTGCCACACAGTACCAACTTAACAATCCTGGTGGCTACCACAGTGAGCATGGGAACCTGCCCAATGGATAGTTAGATCGTTTGTACTATTTCAAGATCATCAACCATCAAAAGATCTTAATGCTTTCCTAAGCCTACTTTTACCATTTGTAGATATGTTGAAACCAATAAAAACACACATCACCCCAATGTAAAAGCAAAGCCTTAAGCACAAATCTGACATGTGACTCCACTAGCTCAACCTCAATCAAGATTTCCTTGAAGACGTGAACCAACCAACAACGTCCATGTAAGCTTTTAGAAAATGCTTAAAAATTATTCATGAGCCATATTATACAATTGAAAAAGGTCTAAAGGTTGATCACTACCGCCAAAACCAATTTGCAGAAGTTCAATTGTCAATCAACTTGTCAAAACAGTAAGCAAACCATCTTTTCTTGAAAACTTTAATCAACATGCCTCATTAGAATATCAAGGATAAAACTTAACTGCATAGATAAGAAAATTACACTTTTTCAATCGCAAGACACCCAACTAAACATAACAACCTTCCAAACTAATTAGTGACAACAAGAAAACTGCCATGGATGAATAAGACTAGACCTTTAACATTATCGATTCTCACAATGGCTTGCAAGTACTTAAATGGAGAATCAACATAGACATAATATCCTACAAGTAGTCTAGACACACACGAAATATAGCAAGACCCAAGGCAACAACCACAAACTTTATCATGCAAATCTAGGATACAGGAAATTGCAATGGAGCACTTAGAGCCAATGTCAAAACACGACAACTCGACACCAGTTCAAAGATAATGGAACCAAACAAACCAACCAAGAAACCTCACTTCAGAATGTTTTGCAAGAACTGGCCCAACAATGGCTCTAATAGGGGATACATGCACCCAAAAGAAATGGTGAGAATTTAGAAAGCCTCCAAAAACACAAACCAAACACAAGGGATTCCAAAAGAAAAGAATTTACAAAACATTTAGAAATCTAAGACCCTAAACCAATTGTACACACCTAAACAAACCTAAAGCAGTTTTCTATGAACCTACACACAGTCATGATGGTACAACTAAACAAAAAGTTAAAATTAAATACAAGGGTCTAAACAAATGCACCTATGAGAAATATTGCTTTAAGTGTTTCTTGTGTTCTAGCAACTCCTAAAAATTTCTAACCAAACTTCTCTAAGTAAAATGTGTCCTACCCACAATGATCTTCAATAATGCATGGTTGAAACCAAAGGGCATCGAACTTGTTATGTTTACCCTTATCTTCTAATCTAGCATTTCATTCTAAAGACCATATCACCTATCTCTCCAATTCTCTTGGTTTAGCCTTTTTGTCAATCAAGAGTTTCATCTTCTCTTGATGAACCATGCTCTTCTAATAGGCATCCCTCTTTGATTCATCCAACACAAGTAACTAATATATATTCTTTGAGTGACTGAATTAATAGCAAGGTCATTAGACTTTTGTAACAACTTTATACTTGGAGTTGTAGGTTAAGAGGCAAAGCATCACTAAATCCAAAAACCAATTCAAATGGACTCTTACTTGTTGCCTTCTTAGGGGTTACTCTATCTCCCCAAACTATGTATTGAAGCATGCTATCCCATCTCTTTTCATTCTAATTAAAAGGCTGATGATATTCATCAAGTTCTTATTACAAGACTATGCTTGTCCACTTCCCTAGGGATGGTACAAAAAACAATAAATTATGTCAACTCCATTTTGCACATGTCGACAAATTCATGTGCCCTCAAGCACATAGCATTGTCTACAATGATTTTTTAAGGAACCCAAACCTTGTGATGATGTCATTCAAGAGGCAACTTTTGTGGAAGCATTCTTGGTTAGAATTGTCTAAGCCATTTAGTAAAAATAGTTTCCATTTGCCAATATCCATTTAAAACCATCATTATACTTTACAAAGATTTCTCCAATGAAATCAATTCCCCACTACTAGAAAGGAGCTTCAACTAGGATAGACCTAAGAGGTAAGCCCCAAAAGCTTTCAACTTGCCTTAGAATCTCTAAGAGCAATCACACTTCCCAACCATCCTAACAACATCATTGAAGGGTAGAGACCACTCTCGTATTCTTAGAATTTTATTGGTTGTAGTTATGCAAACGAAATGACCCCATAGAATCCCTAATGGAATTATGACATGATCCGTTGGGATTCCTCTTCATTTACACATTTCATTAGCACCCTTAATGTGATGAGCACATGATTTTACCAATTCAAAACTTAACAACCACAATAACACTAATCACACAATATCAACAGTTAAGAACACAAAATTTACATGGAAACCCTTTCAGGAGAAAACCACAAAGAATATGACTTCTTGGATCTACTGTCCAAATCCAATCACAAAAATAAAATTCTATTGCAAAAAGTTTGTAGGCACCAACTTACTGGAGACACCAATCCCCACCACTGAGCACCAACTTAGTAAAAGATACCAATCTCTTTAATATGAGGCACCAACCTCACCAATATGAGGCACCAACCTCCAAAATATTTCCCTTTTGAATTAGCTCCTTCAACAAATAATATTCATTTAATTTCTTCACAAAATCTGCCTTGAATGATCTTCTATTATTTTCTTCTCCTCAAATCCGCTTGTGTTTGTATGATATGTCTTCTACACTCCACACTAGCTTCCTTCCACTCATCTTTCAATCTTCACATATCTCACACTTCTACAACACATCCACTCCACACATTTCATTTTCATTTTATATCCGTATGCCTCCATGAAGAGAGGCATCCCTTTAAATAGAGATGACCATCTAAATAGACATGACCCTTTGTTAATAAATTTTTAATCTTAAGCGCTGCCTTCAAACTTATTCTAATCGCTGCCTTAACACATTTAATGATCTGCTGATCTTGGAATTACTTCCTTATTAATAAGGAATTGTTGCCTTTAAATATATCTGCTCCTCATAACATAAATCGCTTCTCCTTATCACATGAATCGCTGCTCCTTATCATACTAAATTGCTGCCATTTATCAAACTAAATCGCTGATTCTTAATCATCTTTATTGCTGCTCTTCATTTACATTAATCGCTTCACCTTTTTTCCATCACTGCCCATAAATGATGTATTATACATATGACCTAGGCGTTCTAAAGCTCCAATAATATGACGTTGAAGTCAGCCAGCATACATTTAAGTCTTCCTTCCAAATATTCCAATACTTGGGCGCTAGCTAAGTTGGTTGGTCATTATCATCCTTATGTCTCTAACTCCATTTCATCGCTGCCTTAGATATCATAACCTTCTTGTTATTCCTCATCACTGCCACTTCACATAAATTGGTGCCTTTGGCCATAACCACAATCTTCGATTTCCTTCTTGAACCAATGATTTTCTCTTTGACACCAATGGCATTCTTCTTGGACCAGCGATGACATCAATGACAACAATCTCATCCATACACCTTTGACATCAATGACAATATTGCCAACATAATGATCCCTCCACATCAATTCACCATTGTTTACAACATATTTATGTACATAAAGTTTTAAGGCTCTACTTTTTGACATGTATAGCTGCAAAAGACATAACATTTTTTTGATGAAGCACATAACATCAGCATACTACCTACAACCCTCCTATACACATTATTCAAACCCAACATTATCATCAATTACATTAATTTTATTGCCTCTAAAGTGGCCTTAGTCACTAATTTTCAAGTCCTTGGCCTCTAACAAACTTAGTAATATGGATATCCAAATCAAACTCACGGATCTTATTTATCCATTTACATCTTTTACTAGAAGCTTCCTGTTGAATGAAAATATCTTTCACAGAAATATATAGAACAAATGTAATAACCTTAGCTCCAATCAAATATGGTCTAAAGTTCTTAACAACTTTGATCAAGGCATATGTTTGATTCTCCGTGATTTCTTAACAAACTTGATCAAAATATTAGCTTGCTTCTCCATGATTAAGTGCTTTATTTCAGCATTTTGCAAAGAATTATTAGAAATTTTATAGGCTGCTCAAAACCCTCATGATTCTTCTATAACAATACAGCAGAGTTAGTACAGAATGAGGCTAAAGAGAACTGAAAAGGCTTAGAATAGTCAAGGCTAGCCAAAACAGAAGCGTGTTTTAGTGCCTCCTTGATGTCAAAAAAGACACAACTTTCTTTGCCTCCCAAGAAATGTTTTGTCCCTTCTTGAAAATCCTAGATATGACTTATTTTTTCAACATAATTGGGAACAAACCTCCTCACAAAATTAATCTGCCCAAAGAAAGATTAAATTCCTTTTCCATTTGAGGGGCCAAGGTGGGGTTAAAAGGTCCCTAATTTTGTCTATAAGGCTTGGCACCACATTGTAATGGAACCACATGCTGGAATAAGTCAAAAAGCATAAACAGGTTTATACACTTTTAACTCATCAGAAGACCAAACAAAAATAAAATTGAACATTCACAACAAAGCAATATGAAGAGTCTTTACTTCTGGTTTAATCTTCTTACCAATGTAAGCCATTCTTGGGGATAATTTACATCCCAAGTTGACATCCACATCAAAATCAGCAACTGACTTGCTCATCCTAACTTTGGATAAGTCAAAACCATCAAAAGCGTGTTCTAGAGCAACTAATCCTCTTGGGAGAGTGTTGCTCTTCAACTAAATAATGCAGCCCCAAATAGAGTTTCCATGGGAAACTAATGTAAATCATTCTTGGAGATGATTGACTTGCCAATTTGACCTCATCCACATCAAAATCAGCAACTAGCTTGCTCATCCTAACTTTGAACCAATCAACAATAACACAATCAAAGCATGTTCTAGTGCAACTAATCCTCTTGAGAGTGTGTTGCGCTTCAGCTGAATAATTCAGCCCCAAATAGAGTTTCCTTTCATCTTCAACCACAACCAAGGGCTCCCTATCTATCACTTATTCATCAAATTCCCCCGAATAGATGAGGAACCTATACATCTAATCATCATCTTGAAACACTAACAAGTTATATATGTTATCAAGGACTAGGCTTGGTTAGTACTACAATCCCATAAATGCATATAGAGGCAATACTCAACCTACATCAAATTTTGATGTTGCAACTGCCAAAGGATATGCCAAAGTATTTTCTAATCTATCAATTCACTCAATACCAAAGGCATCAAACATTTCCATAGTGTCCCACACAGCATTTTTGTATTATTCTTAGCCGCATATGTTCTCTTGATTTGGGATACCACCAGTTTTGAATACCCATAGACCCTTATGCACTTATTCCATGCTTGAGAGAAACATTGAAACCTAATAAAAATGCTTCATATTATGCAACATTGTTAGTGCATTTTACCATCACGAGATGTTAACTCTACCCCTATACCTAACCGTTTTTGGAACATACTCCATCAATGTGTAAGGTCCATAGGTCATCAGTACTAGATTTTGTGGGTTGTGAGCAAACAAGAAGACCAACTAGATTTTCCACAACATTCCAACAATCAATGAATTTATTCGAACCATCATCAAGGTACAACACTTCATTTGGAGCTCTTTGAGGGAATTCAACAATATTAAACATCCTTTTCTCTCTACATAACTTGGGATGTTCACAACCTAAGGGGATGCTAGCATATGACAAGTCCAACTGAACACCATCCCACATGGATGTTGTCCGCTTTCTTGAGAAGAGCATACCCCATTTGGGTGGACAATCCACCACAATGATATTCAATACCAATGACTTTCCTAGGTATTCTGCCAACTACCCTTTCACTATAAACACACAAATCACATGTACCTCGGAATTTTTCAATTCTAATTTCATTACTTCCAAGGCATGACATTACTGGAAGCACTTGAATCAAGCATGCACATGTGCACCAACCATCCATTAATAAACAAAGAGGTGTAGAATGGGTCTACATCTAAGTGACTTTCAACCAATGATATTCCCAAGTAAATCTCAAGAGAATCTTCCTCCACTTTTGTAGCTTCAATACCATGACCATCATGATTTGCATTGTTTAGATATGTAAGAGACCTATTTTTGTGTTCTAATATTCTACGAAGCTCAATAACAAGAAGTTGTACCTTTGATTGACTCAAGACATATGCCATATCACAGATGGTATGCGCCTTAAAGGTGACAATGCAATGATATTTGTATCGAGAATGCATGAAATCATTCCCTCTGACTATAAAGAAGTATTTTAATTGGAGTGGGAGCTTCAACCTTTTTTTGTTCAACTACCCCTTTGTCATTCTGATTCTTTTTTTCCCTAGAACTGGGGAATCTCTCCTTTCCATGCCCATGCTAGTGATGTAAATAGTAATCCTACTGTATATTTCTTTTGAATAGCACCATTTTTCATAGGGAACTTTCTTTTATCAAGTGCTGCAATCTTTAGCATCTCATTACCAATTCCAACCTTCTCCTTTCCTCTACTAGTTTCAAGAAAAATATTTTGTTTAGGTTTAGGAATGCTAGCAGCAGGTTTACCAACAAGGTTTTAATTTGGCTTTTCTACTCCACATTTACTTCTTAAATTATAATCATTCTTGACCTATGTGACTGTAGCATAAGTCGAGGCATTGATGTCATCATTAAAAGCTCAAGCTCATCTATAATTTTGTTTCATCTTCTTGAGATAAGCAAAGTGTCATGAGCTCACAATTCATACTATTCAACCATGTTGACATGACCAGACATATAGTCACATGCATATATTGATTCATCATAACCCTTACGCTCATATTCTTCTTCATCTTAATCTTCTTCCTCCTTTTCCATGGGTGCTATTGAACATGAGGCAAATAACATATATCACACAATGAAAAATCATCTTGCAAGTCCATTTTTAAAACGACCTAGAGTTTGTTTTGAAAGAATTTATGATCAAGGCACTTGGATCCCCCAAGCACATTTCCACATTGCATTGGTTTCTTGCTTAGTTTGGGTTATTAGGTCTATCAACAAGACAGTGCTTCTTAAGATTATATGGACCAAATCCAAAAGGAGAGAGACACTTTTCATTTCCAGCCACCTTGCGTGATAGCCAAAGGATAGATCCTTAAGAGCAGCCATTACTTTGTCAAGCTTGTCATCTACTAAAGGTGGCTTGCTAGAATGACCCTTATCAAGTAGGTGATCTTGACATCAATACACTTGAACTGCTTCCTAACAGCCCATATATTTCCCTCTATAGTCACAACTAAAGTGTATGCTTCTTGCATTTGCTTCCAGATTTTGCAAGCTTCAACCCAATTGTCATATCAAGCAAGAGTGCGAACAAGTGTTGATACATGGCTGGGGCATGGCTCTGCCATCACAAGCTGAATCTGAGCTGTCCAAACTTCAGAAAAACAAATTTATAAAATTTATAAAAAAAAAGCCAACAAAGAAGAGGATTCTATTGTGGCATTCATTAAAGATGGGCAAATTTCTAAAAATGTAAGGTGCAGATTCATTCCATAAATTTGGAGTACATTCCATAGAGCTCTAATCGCATGTACGCTGTCCCATGTAAGGTGGAGATTTGTAGTCACCTCTCTCCTGTTGTTGACTACCATTGACATCCACATTGCCTCTCTACTATCATTTGCCATCACATTAAAGTTTTTTATAACTACTTGAAATAAATTATAAATGGGGGTTATTTTTTATCAAATGCATGATATATTTTCAAAAAAGGCATTTGAAAGATCATATTAAAAGGGTATTTTAATAATTTGTATATTTTTAATATCTATATATTAAAAATATACAAATATCCTTTAATA
This sequence comes from Sequoiadendron giganteum, assembly GCA_007115665.2. Taxonomy (NCBI): domain Eukaryota; kingdom Viridiplantae; phylum Streptophyta; class Pinopsida; order Cupressales; family Cupressaceae; genus Sequoiadendron; species Sequoiadendron giganteum. The sequence continues at coordinate 679,683,521 of CM021100.1, read as the reverse complement.
TTATGGGTATTCTAAATATTAAAAAATATATTTAAATATCTATAATAGTAAAAATATTCGCGTTCATGGGTATATTAATATATCTTAATATTATGGGTATTCTAAATATTAAAAAATATATTTAAATATTTATAATAGAAAAAATATATAAAAATATTCCCGTTCATGGGATTTCTAGTTCCTATCATCCTTCCCATGATTGCTCTAGCATCAAATGGAATCCTCCACCAATAGGCACTTAGAAATTGAATTTTGATGGCACCTCCCGAGGCAACTCAAGACGCTCCTGAGCAAGATGTGTCATATGTGATTATTTGGGTAGATTGATCAAGGCAACTTCCAAGAAGCTCAAACCAAGCACAAATAATGAAGCGGAAGCTGAAGCTTTACAACTTGGGCTACAACTGGCAAAGTCAAGTAACATCAATAATATTCTGATCAAAGGGGATTTCATGGTCATCATCCTCTACCTCAAAAAAGACATTCAAGGAATTGGAGGATCAACAATATCCTTAATGATGTCGAGACCTCTTTGGATAACCTCTCTTCTTTGTCCATTAATCACTATTATAGAGAGGGGAATAAAATTGTCGATTTTCTTTCAAATCAAGGGATAGATCAAAATGAAGAGCTCATCATAAGTGAAAATTAATAAGTGGATAAATCTGAATCTACAGAACTTTCATGTGCAACCGAATACATTCCGATGCCCCTTATGTTCCCATAAAGGTCCGATACCCTTTGTTTCCCCACAAATGCCTGCCAAGTGGAACTTTCATCGCCATGTGGCCATATCCAAATGACCCCAACTTCCCTACATCCCAATGAACCTCGGGCGATATGCTCCCACATGCCAATGACCCTCGAATCCTCACACCCTGATGGTCTCTATTTTCCCACCAGCCTATTGATTAAGTAGATTTGTCCACTTACCCTTCGAAATCCCACAATATCCTAGACCTCTCAAATTTTTGAAGTTTTCCCTTGCACCTAAATGAAAGACCAAATGCAAAACTTCCTTAGAAATTCAGACATGTTCAAATGGCCTACTTTTTCTCGCAACACCTGTTGGACGCAATTCCTCCACATGATGAAGGGCAGTACCCTCTCAGATATCCACAACTTCTTGAAGAAGATGACAAAAGGTGCCAAAAACGGTTACAACGGCCTACATGCGTATCTCCTAGGCCAATGAGAAGCAGACAGTGTCCCATCACCCCTAGATGTGGAGAGGTCACCACCTTCTACATGCTTGGCCTTAAATTGAGATTCATTCATTGTCTGGAGGAGATTATTCATTCTTTATGAACTTCTGTTGTGAATTTTTCCTTAAGAGAGAAATTGTTTCTGAAAACTGTAATAGCTTAGGACTCCAACATGAGGGTGAGAGAAACCTTTTGTTTTCAGTGCACATACATTGAAAGGCTTTCAAGCCAGGGCATGTATGAATGCATGTTAAGACACTCTTGTTGTAACACTCCCTTTGCATGTAATAAAAGTTTACTAGTGTTTTGTTGTTTAAGTTTTATTTTGCCGCTTGATTCAATAGCTTGTCAAGGCCCCTGAATCCTAACCTACATCATATATTAATTCTAAAAAGTTCTATACATTGGTGGCATCACTTTTCTTTGCCCAAGAATCCACTCCACAGCAAATACTAATCAACAATCAATAACAGATCAACAAATGTGACCCCAGAGATGAGGGAAACCATCCCCTATGATGCAATGCTATTAAGAGGTCTCGTACTCTATTATCCTTCACAAGACTCTAGAAATTGGCATACAGCATTTGACACTAAAGATTACTAAGACACCAATAATACCTAAATAACAAAAAATGGGAAAAGATCCAAAACTTCAAAAAGGACCTATTCATAGCAAAAAGGGACAATCCTCATCCAATAGACAAGTGAAAATTGTCCCATGCTTTACATTTCACTTTGTAAGGTGCTTTTTTTACAAACATAAGGCACAAGGCCCATATTTTGGATAAGAAACAATCTATCTTGTCCCAATCAAAATAGAGGCTCTCCTCATGGTAACAAAGCATCACAGAACAAGTTGAACATTGCCTTTCTCCCTAATCATGCAAGTTATCTAATCAATCAAAATAATAAGATTCAGATTTTGACACATTCCTCCTCTAATAGTAAGGTGGCTAAGGAGATGGGCAAGGGACCTCCAAGTTTTCACAAATATTCCTAACAGCAGAATGGATTGAATTCAACTAACACATGATATCAGAGTTAACCTACCTCTAACCATGCAGGTGCCTCAAAGCTAACTTAACTTCTCCGAGAAACTCACAATTCCCTTACAAGTGCCTTAGTTCTCATTTGGTCACCTACTATCTTGTTGAGGATCCCACGAAGATACCTAAATGACCATTGACTTCTAAATATTTAGCATTTGTCTCCTTTAGCAAAGAATGGAGACTGGAGATCTCCTCCTTCACCTCCTTTACTTCTTGCAATGTTGTCCATCTCCCTAGGAGTTGAAGGGAACACAGTGACTGCAGAGGCAACACAGGAGCTCACTTTATCATAACACATTTTACCTTAGAATGCACAACTATTTCTTAGACTAGATTGCTCAAAAGAAATTTATATTTTCCTTGCACATAAAATGCTCCTTTTATAACATTTACACATTGGCTTACCTATAACCAACCTTTTCCACATGTGACACCTGAACTTTTTCTGCCACCGATTCCCCAATCAAGACTTCTGACATATTGATACCCAATGGCCAAGTACATAACAACCAGAGCTCACCGCCAATACAAGACCGTGGCTAACTGACACCACACACTGTACAGTATACATTTCTACAAATGGCATGAATAGTTTATCGTGCCTGTGGAATGGCATGTTAACCAATGAATTGGAAAACAAAAGAACCAAAGAATTGTCACTTCAGTTGCCAAACTTCTCTTCCATTCTGCCCACTCAGCCTTTGATGGCCACCTTATATCAGAAACCTTTGTTACATTAGCCACAGTATTTCCCCACCTGGCATTCAACAATACCCATACTCATTTAATAAACTTAGCTGCGGCATATTGCAGCTGGAGCATTACCCAATGGTCCCAACCTGACATGAACTTGCTAAGGCAAAGGTAAGTTATTCTACAAAAGGGGATCAACAACTGTGTAGATCAATCTTTTGACCTCTATATTCCAATCCAAAAATTCTTTGAAATTTTCATTAGGGCATCTAGGATCAAGTATCTTCACTTTCATCATCTCATTGAGCTCTTTTGCTTTCTCACCTGTGGCTTTGCTCACAAAATTTAAATGAGAATCAGTAGCTATTAATATTTTGCAAGTATCCTCAAGCTCACCTATTCTAGATCCCTCAGGCAAATCTAGTAACCAGGTGCCATGATCAGCTAGTGGGCTTTAATTTTTGAAATCTTGCCCGCTGATACTCTATGTTGGTCAAAATTTGATGCTAAACTCATGAAGGAGCTCCCCAAGGCATCAGTAGCCTCCACAATTAGATCAGTTCCTATTTAAAACAACCTTTTGAGAATAGTGACAAAATGGGATCCCACCTGATCAGCTAATTCTGATGCTTGATCCCTCTCACTAGAAGCTTTAAACTGCAAAGTATGATAAATGCCATTTATACTTCTGAAATTCTCTGTCTCCAATAGAATTTTTCATACAAAGGAAAAACAAAGTTGCCCTCCAATACAATGTAAGAGGAAAAGTGGCAGTGTTTGTCAATGTGGATGGACCACAACTGCACAGGCTTGACTTCACCATAATTACCATCTGGGAATTTCAAATCTATTCCCAAGGAACTTGACCAGTGATCCACTAAACAATAAAGGAGATTATAGCACAATACAGAATATCCCCCAAATCTCTTTAGGACTCCCTGATTTCTTAAACTCTAACAATTCAATATGTGATTTTGTGGCAGACTATTCCCCAAAGTACCAAGGTAATCTCCCCAACTCTTAAATCCATATCAGACCAGAAACACAAATGGAAGTATTGGAAATACCTTTGAAATTTAGCAACTTTCAAGGGCTCAAATTCATGAGAAGGAATCATCCTCTCAATTGGTTTTTCATTTTTCATTGGAGTCCTATGAAACGGGAGTTTGAAACCCCTATATCCATTTCTATAGGCCCTATACTCAATGTCCAAACGGATGAGATTGATACCTTCATCCATCTTAGGCCTCAGACTGACCACCTTTTTCACCATTTTCCTGCTCATCTTAAAAACCAATTTCCTATCCTTGCTAAATCTTCTCTGGTTTTTGAAGTGTAGCAATCCACCACCCTTTCAACAATGTTAGTATTTGAGAAACAATTTGGCACCACCCTTCCCAATCTAACGTATAAGTATTATAGATGGAAATATCCTTATCTCTCTTCTGCCAAACAAAATGGAAATGTTTTCAAACCACATAAGTATTCAAGGAGTCGTGAATATCTTCCCTAAAGTCTTCAAAGTGTTGAGCAGTATCTCCCCCTTTGCTAGACGATTTCTTGAATTCTTTGTAGACCATAGCAAAATGCAGACACTTCCTCTCGGCTCATGGATAGCTTGAAGACTATGCTAGAGTTTAGGTTGTCTAAGACTAGGGTTTGAAATTAAGCATAGAGAAAACTTCAATAGGATAATGTATTCCCCAAGACACATTCCCCCCACAGGAAAATTACACAATAATCCCTAATCACAATTCAGACAGCAAATCCCCCTCCCTGAAATTTTGCAAATTTTCTACATGATTTCAATGGCCACAAAAGCTAAAAGCTGGGAGCAATGCAGAAGAAATTAACATTTACCCTTGAACACTTCACAATTGACACCCACAAGCCTTAATTTGTTGTCACAATCCAATTAACATGCAGACAGTCTCCTCATTACAGCAATTAGCTTGGCATTTAATAGTTTTCTTTGTAGACTTGTAGTGGAAAAATGCACTCCAATTTTAGTTTAAACCAACAAATGAGAGCCTCATAAATGCTCACTAATTGAAAAAAATTGTTTTCTCTATGTATCAGTTCATTAAATATTTTAAAAATTCATATTTTGAGGCACCTGCATAATATGTTTGAAAAATAGAGGCAAACTAACAATGGAAATAAAATATCATCACCATCAATATCGGAGGCAGATCTATAGAACCAAAGATGCATCCTTCTTCAATCTGTAGAAGTTTTGCAATGGCCAATTACTATCATGCCATAAGAAGAGCAATGGCCATTGAAAGACCTACAGTTTCCCAATGAGCCCACCCAACCATCTTTAGATTTTTTCATATCAATTAGAGATTGCCACCTGTACGATGCTATATCACTTATATTGCCATTGTGGAAAAGAAGTTACCCCCCATAACAAATGAGAAGACATCAAGTGTTTCAGCAATTGGAATACTGTATATATGGGAGCCAAGAAGGAGCTCCCATTTGCACAAGTAGCAAGCATATGTTCAAACTATGTATAAACTCACGTGGCACAGCTTAAACAATATTGGTGGCTACCACAAGGAGCACAGGAAGCCACTACATAGCACCAGCTTAAACAATACCGGTGGATACCACAAGCAGCACAAAAACTCACCACATGGACAGTTAATTCTTCTTTACTGCTTTAAGATCAACTGCTATTGGAAGATCTAAAGACCTTCCTAGGCCCACTTTTACCATCTATAGATTTGTCAAAACCAATAAAAAATGTGCCATATCACCCCACTGCAAAAGCAAATCCTTAATGCACAAATCTGATAAATTGCTCTACTAGCTCAACCGCGATGAAAAACACCTTGAAGTCATACACCAACCAAACGTGTCCATGTAAGCATCCAGTAGATGCTTAAACAGTAATCCTAGGCCCTATCCTACCATTGCGGAAGATTTGACGATTGATTTGCTACTGCCCAAACCAGTCTGCGGAAGTTCAGAAGCCAATCAACTAGTCAAAACCCCAAACACACTGAATTCTCTCAAAAACTTTAACCAACATACCCAGTTAGAATGTCAAGGATAAAACTTGACCATGCAAGTAAGAAAGTAAACAATAAATATTTTTCTTTAACATAACACTTTCTTAACTGCAAGACACCCAACTGAACATAAAGATCTTCCAAACTAGTAAATGACAAAAAGAAATTTGCAATGGATGAATATGACAAGGCTTTAAACATTTTCAATTCTCACAACAACCTGCAAGTATTTAAACAGAGAAAATTGACATAATATCTTGCAAGCAACCTGGACACACAAGCAGATGAAACAAGACCAAAGGCAACAACTACATACTTTTAAGATGCAAACACAGGATACAAGAACATTGCAATAGTGCACCACGAGCCAATGTCAAAAAACAATAACTCAACACCAAGTTCCAGGACAATGGATTCGAACAAACCAAGCTAGAAACCCTGCTTCAGAAGACTTTGCAAGTACTGGCCCACAGAATCTTTTGCACCTCGAGGATTGGGAGAGGCGGATCTATTTAGTGTTGTGGCCTAGCTGCTAAGAGTGAATTTCTGACCCTATTAATGTTTAGTTTGAATGCTTTACTTGAAGAACATTTAACAGCTCAAGGGCTTTCTCAGGCATATTTAAATAATATTGTAGCTTGCTAAAAGGGTAAATTTCTACCCCTATAATTTTTTAGTTGATTTTGTTGTTCTACTCCAAATTATTAGTGGGTCTTCAAAGGAGATGGTGCCGTGCTCTTCCAACTATTTTGGGAAAAGATTAACACCTAAAACTTTGGCACAAACTTCTTACTCACCCCTAGATAAGCATTTACTTGATATTTAATCTTACCATTACCAATACAGCTCCAGACACTTCAGAGAAATGCCATGTGTCTGTAAAACTGTGAAGGGGGCAGAGCCATAGATGGACTATTGATAGTAATTGACTTATAATAAACAGATTAGTGCTAAGTTGATAACCGTGGGGCTTGGGATGTTTTTGAAGCTCTGGGATGGTCATAATATTTTCCCTAAGAAGTCAATGTGGATGAGGAATCCAAATGCATCACTTATGGGTCAAGATCAAAGAAATTTTAAATTGCATGCTAATTAACTCTATAGTGGTGTTTTGTGGTGTGACTCTCTAGGTTCAAGAGGTCAAATTAGCAATCTAAAGCCAAAAGAGGCTCCTAGGTTTGTTAAAATTTCTAATTATGCAAATTGTGAAATTGGTGATAATGCGACTCTAAGTAGCTTTCATTCAATATTGAATAGTTGTATGAAGGTTAATTAGAAAGATGTTTTGATAAACAAACCCTATGCTTTCCAATAATCAAAATTACATTCCTCGGTATATGAATATGGCAGTACCCAATGTGATTTTCACATGCTAATCACCCAATTGGACATGTGTCTTTAGCAATAAATACAAAAAAATTATTTGCCAAATGACTTTGGGTAACCCTAATTTGGATGAGTTCACCTAAAGATCTTCTAATTATATTTTGGTTAAACATAGCCTTCAACTAGAAGAGCTATTTAGGTAATTACATATGTCCCTTCCTAAAACTCATTTGGAATTCCTTTACACTCAATAAAATATCCATCAATTTCTATGCTCTTAGTTTTAAAAGCAAGCAAGTATACCACCCTAGTTAAGCAAGCATATAGTCAACTTTATCACACAAAATAGCCATCCAAAGAATTTCATCCAATGTGTGGTATTCATAAAACCATCTTACTTAATTTTATGCTTACATCAAAGAAATGAAAATCAAAACACAAAAAAAAAAAAAAACTAGAGTAAGATTAAGAATAGGCATCTCCCCCAATTAATGGGGTAATGATTAACACTTCTACGTGTAAAATGTGTCATAGTGTCTACCTAGGGAAGCCTCCTATGAGTTAAACTTTGATGGTGTTGCAAGAGGTAACCCAAGCCAAGCATGTGTTAGGACTCTTATGTGTTACCCTTTGAGACTCTCTATCAAATGAAGCTCTCTATGCTTGGGAAATAAGTCGAATAACAAACCAGAAGCTCTAGCTATTCTTGAAGATCTCAAGATGGAAGCTACTTTGGATTGCAAGAAACTAGAGTGTAAGGTGGTTCCATGTTGGTTATTCAAGGAAGGCAAAAAAATTATTTTAACTGTTTGGAGTTTAAAAAATATCGTTGAGGAATCCAACCTGATTGCTCATGCTTTGAAGAGATTTCTTTCAAGCATTGTTACAAAGAAGGAAACACAATTATGGACTTCCTTGCCAATGATAGTGTCTAACAATTCCCATTATCAACAAAAAACAATGACATCTTGGATGAATGAAACATCTTGCATTTGCTCAAGGAGTAATAATCCCTCCTGCATGAAATAATCATTACACCTTCATTTAAATCACCATCATAAAAAAAAAATTGCATGAAATGATTCAAATTTGTGATTGAACATCTAAGAGGACATTTCTTATCCCTTGATAGGATATTCAACGCTTATCGATTTATCATGGCATCTAGTGCCATTTCCCAATGATACGTGCAAGCATTTGATAAAACCTACTCTCTGTTAGTGTTTCTTAGATCAGATTAAACAATGAAAGCACTTAATATAATTGCAACACATAAGACAATGAACACACAAAGATACCCTGGGAAAACCCTCCTCTTGAGGGAGAAAAACCCAGCAATTGAATCTCTTATATAAAGTAGAACAATGGCAGAAATCTGCTTACAACTCAAGCCCAGCAATGGCCAACAATGAATACAATGAGGTCGCACCTCTCCAAGATGCACAAGATACAAATGAACATGTTCTTCCTTGAAATCGGATCTGCTGATATGAAGTGCGAATTCTGCTCTTAAGGAAATGCGAACTTGCTTGAATAATGAATGTGTTATAATGACAAATATGACCTTGTATTTATACAAATGTGGCGCCTCTTCAAGATAGGTCGGCCCACATAAAAGAACCATAATAAATATCAATTATAATAAGGTCGACCCAAGTAAAGACTAAAGCATGCGAACCATAAAGGGTCAGCCCTTTGCATTTATTAAATATTGTAATCATGAATTAAATAGCCAAAGGCTACTCATTTAATTCATGTGCTTCTTCTTGTAATTTGTGCGAAGGAAGTGCAAACCATAGCTGCTATAACATCAACACTCCCTCTTAGCTTGGGATGAACTTCCACCTGCACAAGACACATCATATCAGAATGAAAACAAAAGAATATCACCTCATCGTGATATCAACCATTGTGGCTACCTCCACAAATGGTATGAACAAGTGCTCATCACTTAATGTGATGTTGTCACCTCAATGTGACTTTCACCATGGCTCTCCCAAAGGGTGATACACAAGCACAAATAAATCATCACGGATTCCCTCACGTGATGTTGTCATGGAGTCACACACATGACATCCACCATGGGTCTCCCAGAGGGTGGAAACAAGGGCTTTCACCTCAAATCATTATCAAGGGCTTGCACCTCAACTCTCTCTCAATAGAGAATTGCATTAATAATTAAGGATCGCTGATGCTGAGACTCTTTCTCAGTCAAAGCTGCATTCTCCACCATACCAAGCTTTTCTCGAAAGTACACAAACTTAATCCTGGAGAGAGGCTTCGTGAGAATGTCTGTCGTTTGCTCTTCAGTGCTAATATAACTCAACTGTATAGCTTTCCTTTGTACCATATCTCTAATATAGTGGTACTTGATCTCAACATGCTTTGTTCTGTCATGAAACACGGGATTGACAGAAAGCTTTACACAACTCTAATTATCACAGTGTATAATGGTAGGCTCCATTGATTGTTCAAACAATCCTGCAAGGAGCTTACGAAGCCACACTGCCTCACAAGCTGCCACACAAGCTGCTATATATTCTGCCTCGGTTCTACTCAAAGCCACTGAAGACTGTTTCCAGCTACACCAAGAAATCATAGCAGTACCTAAACTAAAACAACAACCAGAGGTACTCTTCCGATCTGAGACACATCCTGCCCAATCAAAATCAGTAAAACCATGCAGCTCTAAATCTACACCTGAAGAATATCTCAACCCATATCCAATTGTGCCACATAAATATCTCAGGATATGTTTAGCTGCTACAAGATGTATTTGCCTTGGTTCACACATAAACTGGCTAAGTGCGCTCAGTGCATAGCAGATGTCAGGTCTAGTGTTAACTAAATACATCAATGAACCAATCAACTGTCTATACATCGAAGAATCCACTGGTTTTGAACTAGCTGCAGCCTCTTTCAACTTATCTAGATTAGTCTCCATGGGTGTAGACATAGGTTTGCAGTCAATCATACCAAACCTTTTGAGAATGTCAATGGTATACTTGCCTTGACTTAGAATCATCTCATCTGGCTTTTGCCAAACTTCTAAGCCAAGAAAGTAATGCATGAGACCTAGATTCTTCATCTCAAACTCTGAGGCTAATTCCTTCTTGCATTTTAGAATTAGATGTTCTTCACCAGTGATAATCAAGTCATCAACATATAAAACCAAAATTAATGCTTCACCATTTACCACCTTGAAGTAGAGATTAGAATCTGCATCATTCTTTGAGAAACCCAAGCTTGAAAGATACTGATCAATCCTTTCGTATCAAACACGAGGAGCTTGCTTAAGACTGTACAAGGCCTTCTTCAGCTTGCAAACATGAGACTCCTTCCATATACCACAAATCCTTCGGGTTGCTCAATATAAACCTCTTCTTCTATTACACCATTTAAGAAGGTTGTCTTTACATCCATTTGGTGAATCTTCCATCCTCTAGATGCGGCAATAGCAATAATGGTTCTGACAGATGTATATCGAGCCACAGGAGCAAAGGTTTCTTCATAGTCAACTCCCTCTTTTTGTGAGAACCCTCTAGCCACAAATCTTGCCTTGTGCTTCTCAATACTCCCATCAGCTGCATGCTTGATCTTGAAGAGCCACTTAGAAGACACCACAGATTTGCCTTTGGGTCTAGGAACTATATCCCAAACATCGTTCTTAAGTATGGACTGATATTCCTCAGACATGGCATCTTTCCATACTTGTTGACTAGAAGCTTCTTCAACACTTGAAGGCTCTAACTCAATAATCTGACTCATTAAGGCGACATAACTAGAGAACTTGTGAGGTCTTTTGCTTTCTCTGAAAGCTCCTCTTGGAGCTGCAAAACTTTTTGCTTCCTGCATGGTCTTGCAAGCCCAAAGAGGTCTTTTCTTTCCAACCACAATATCTAGAGGCCCATCAGTGGGATCCAAGGGTTCAACTGGATCAACATCTTCTTTAGGTTTTGGAGCCTCCTTCAAGTTCTCTAGAATATGATCAACTTCCATATCTTGAGGAGGTTTTTCTTCATCAATCTCCATAGGAGTGCCCTTGGACCTTCTAAAAGCAACATCTTCCTCAAATGTGACATCTCTACTAATCTCAATAGACTTCTGTCCTAGTATGTATATCCTGTAAGCTTTTGAAGTCTCACTGTAACCTACAAGAATTCCTTTCTCTCCAGAAGGTTCTAGCTTTGTTCTCTTTTCCTTTGGAATATGAATATAGACTGGACAGCCAAAGATCCTCAAATGACTAACTTCAGGTTTCACGCCTGAGAATACTTCTTCAGGAGTTTTATTCTCTAAGATCCTATGGGGACTCCTGTTTTGAACATAGACAGTTGTCCTCGATGCTTCAGCCCAAAGAGAGATTTGTAGGTCTTGATCATGGATCATAGCTTTCACTGCTTCCACAATAGACCTATTCTTTCTCTCAGCAATACCATTTTGTTGTGGATTATAGGGGACACTGAACTCCCTCTTAATCCCTGCTTCAATACAAAAATCTCGAAAAATGCCAGAGGTGTATTCTCCACCATTATCGGATCTCAATACCTTGATCCTTTTCCCAGACAGGTTTTCAACCTGTGCCTTGAATTCTCTGAATCTTTCTAATACTTCTTCAGATTCTTTAGATCTCAAGAAATAAATCCAAGTCTTTCTAGAGTAATCATCAATAAAAATAATATAATACAAGAAACCACTAGATGATGCAATAGACATTGGACCACACAAATCAGAATGAATGAGATCAAGAATACATTTAGATCTACTTTCACTAGAATGAAACGTACCTTTTGTGTTCTTGCCTAGGGTGCATCCCTTGCATGTACCTTTGTGTTCTTGATTGAATTTTGGAAGACCAATGACCATCTTCTCCATGATAGGTAGAGCACGAAAGTGAATGTGTGTCAATCTTCAATGCCAAAGATCGCACATGCTGGAGCTGTCATGCACAAGCGCTTGAAGGGGACGAGTACATAGCCTGTAAAGACATTCATGTCTAACTCCAATCACTTGAGCAGTTTTGAAGCTGGAGTTCTTTTCCCATATAAGAACTTTGCCTTTAGAGAAGGTAACTTGATAACCCTTGTCTTCCAATGCTGAAATTGAGACAAGATTCCTCTTTATCCCTGGAACGAATAGTACATCATTCAACTCCAATGAAATCCCGGAATCCAAGTGAAGAGTGGAGTTTCCAATTCCTTTCACAGAATATTTGGCATCGTCTCCAATAACGACTTGATCACTAGAGTTGCTCTCCACTAAGTTTGAAAGGTGACCCCTGAAACCGGTGATGTGCCTAGAAACACCACTATCAATCAACCAAGTGTTGGCGTCGATAGAAACATTGCTTGACAAGGCTGAATAGAACAGATAATCACTGGAGTCCTTCTGTGGAGCGATTTCTTCAACATTTGCAGTGGCAACTTGTTGCTTAGGTCTTTGAGGACAATCCTTCGCAAAGTGACCATACTTATCACAATGAAAACATTGAATCTTGGACATGTCTCGTTTTCTTTTGAAGGCAGGAGCACCATCATTTCCGTTTTCTCGATTCCTCTTGAAGAACCCTTTCTTGAAACCTTTTCCTTTCTTTGACGAATGAGAGACAAGAACTTGTAATTCTTCATTCTTTGAACTTTGACCAATGCCCCTAGCCGTTAGTCTTGACTCCTCTTGGATACAGTCAATTCTTAATCGATCAAACTTGGGAAGTTTAGATCTTGCATTGATTCCTTGAATGAACGCCTCCCATGAAAGCGAAAGACCATTGAAAGCAAGCATAGTTAGGTCTTTGTCGTCAATCATGTGACCAATTGTGGAGAGCTGATCTCTTATCTCTGAAATCCTCATGAAGTATGTAATGACAGATTCTCCTTTTGCCATTTTCACATGATGAAGTTGTTGCTTCAGTGCGAGAGCTCGACTAATGTTGTTGATTTCATACATCTCTTCCAAGGTTGTAAACATTTCTTTTGCCGTATCCAACTTGAAGACGATCGGTACAACATGATCCTTGACAGAATCAACTAACACTTTCTTTGCCCTAGTGTCTTTCTTCCTCCACTGCAGCTTCTCTTCTTCCTCCTCAGGTTCAGAAACTTTTGTTTTCACGAACTCAGCTAAATCATTCTCTTCCAATGTGAGCATGATTCTGAACCTCCATGATGTGTAGTTCGAAATTCCTTCGAGTCTATCCTCGATTTTCAGACCGTTCACCATCTTGAGAAATTTAGAAGATAGACTGAAAAAGAATAAGGTGAGAGTTGCAAACTAACAAATCTGATCACGATCTTTTTCACACCCGCTCTGATACCATGTTAGTGTTTCTTAGATCAGATTAAACAATGAAAGCACTTAATATAATTGCAACACATAAGACAATGAACACACAAAGATACCCTGGGAAAACCCTCCTCTTGAGGGAGAAAAACCCAACAATTGAATCTCTTATATAAAGTAGAACAATGGCAGAAATCTGCTTACAACTCAAGCCCAGCAATGGCCAACAATGAATACAATGAGGTCGCACCTCTCCAAGATGCACAAGATACAAATGAATATGTTCTTCCTTGAAATAGGATCTGCTGCTATGAAGTGTGAATTCTGCTCTTAAGGAAATGTGAACTTGCTTGAATAATGAATGTGTTATAATGACAAATATGACCTTGTATTTATACAAATGTGGCGCCTCTTCAAGATAGGTCGGCCCACATAAAAGAACCATAATGAATATCAATTATAATAAGGTCGGCCCAAGTAAAGACTAAAGCATGCGAACCATAAAGGGTCAGCCCTTTGCATTTATTAAATATTGTAATCATGAATTAAATAGCCGAAGGCTACTCATTTAATTCACGTGCTTCTTCTTGTAATTTGTGCGAAGGAAATGCAAACCATAGCTGCTATAACATCAACACTCTCCATCTGCCATTCCATGAGCTTTTTTGGTGTACTTGTTTTGTTTCTCTCTATGGTGGTTGCAAGTTGTTCAAGGCAATGAATTCTAAGTGCAACCTATTGTTTCAAGGTGTCTCCTCCAAGGACTCTCTTTACAACAAAGCAATCTTAGATCATTACCTTCACAAAGCTTTTTGTATCTTGAATGAGGCTACTCTCAACTTCATTAAGACTATTCAAGGAGGGCATTAGCAACATGGGAAGCAATGCACGAGATCCTCCATAGTTGTAGAATTTGAAGCAAACCTTTGTGTGCCCCTTCTAAACGCAAAGTACAAAAATTGGATTCTCAATGATGTCATACTCAATAATGATATGGTCTTTCTAGGAAATAATGTAGAATTTGCTATGTATAATAAGTAGAAGAAATTGAAATGGGTCATATTTCTCATTCCTTATCTAAAAAGTATGTGGACCAAACTTTGTAATGTTAGGAACTAGCTGTGTGTACTAACAACCTTCAAATCATTCTTCAAGAAGAAGGTTGGAAATCTCTATTGCTTTTACCCTACCATCAATTTCCATCAAAAGAGTTTTTAGAGCAAAGCATTAATCTTTCCTACAATTTGGCATTAAGGTCAAATCCAAGAAAGATTCTAAACCTAGACCTTCTATAAATTAATCTTCTCATAAAAAGTGTATTTCATATGTTTTCATTGGGTCAATCTTTTGATGATGGAAGTTTCTTTTTCCAAATTTTGGGATCTTGAGTGTTTTTGTATTAGCACATTTAATGCCTTTTAGCTTTTCAAAGTCTCTTGGCTCATCTTGTAATGTTTTATTCTCCTAAGGGCATGGGGCCTTATACCCTCACTTATCCTATCAAGGAAACAAGAATACAAGTCATCCAAAATTCACTAGAAATCCTGAAATCTTTTAACAACTTACTAGAGATTAAACATACATATATAAAAACCTCAATCTATCAAACACAAAAAACATTGCAGACAAAGTGCATGAATTCGTCATTTGGCATAAAGTTCTAATTGATTGGTGAATGTCCTACATATCATAATTGATTATATCCAGGGTCCAAGATGAATTATAAACCAAGCGAACACACTAGGGATCAATTGTGGTAGCCATAATTTTTTTATGTTACAAATAAGTATTTGAACAAGCTTATCTTTCATTTTAGTTTTATTTCAATGTCTAATACACATCACACCATAACTTCTCCTCAAAGCCTTTAACTATGGAAGTCTCACCTCACACAAATGCATCTTTCAAAAGCCAACTACATAGAATATAGTAAACTATCGTGGATAATTACTTTCAAGACAAGAATATGCCTTACCTTCTTAGTTGGTCACATATTATGAAATCAAAACAAAAGACAAAATTTGTTATCACTTTCAACTTCTTGTTTTGCAAATGGGGAATTTTGTGGCCATACAGCCAAAAAGATGAAATCAACAAATATACGAAACCATACCAAAAGGGCCCACCAGGTCCAAGGAGGGGCTTGAATGGCACAAAGAACCCAAACAAAGATCATGTAAAGTTTGACCAAACAATATAGTTTAAAGTGGAAAGATCTACCAATAAATGATGGAAATCACATGCCATAGAAAGAATGGGGATTCACACTGATAATGATCAAAGGTCAAATCATGTCTAGATGCAATCACTACAAGGTACCAATGGTGGTGAGCTCGAGTCAAATGGATTTCTTCTCAAGATGATTAGATCAAGTCCTATTTAATTGGACCTTTAAAAGAAACCCAAGATTATCAAGTTTAGGTTGTATCCTTTAAAATGCAATAAGGAAATAATTTCACTTGAATCTCATTTCACAATAAAACAATTCAAACAATGTTGCAAATGGATAAGGGTTAGTCACTAGGATTTAGTTCACTCTAAGCAATGGCTATGGAAAATGATTGTAGAACATAATTCTAACATTATCATCAATCTAATTACGAAAATAAGTTTTGAGAAACAGCAACTAAATAATTTAGTTGAAGAGGCCTTGTCGATGAAATCTTCCTTCAATAAGCTTTCTTTGGAGAAGATAACTAAGCAGCCAACCAGCTGGCCAATCTTGGTGACAATTCCTATGGAGACATCACAACACAAATAGAGGAGGATGTGAAATCCTACATAGAATGTGATAGAATCATATGGCAAGACTTCAATGTTAATAGTGAAAGTCAACCAATCAATGCCTAAACAAAATAAGCAAAACTTTATACGGACTTGATCATTCCCAAAGTGAAAATTGTTTGATTGAGAGAAGTAATCAGCAGTAGCACTTGGATCTAAAGAACATCTTTGTCATGATGTGGGGACTTTTGTGGCCTATTATGCATGACAAGAACCCAACTAATGCTTGCAAGGTTGCTTATGTTAGGAGATTCACGGTTGGAAAAAAGAAACAGACATGCCTTATAAGAAGAAGCTTATATGTTTAGAGTATCCCTAGGTTGTAAAATGTGTAGGAAATGTATTTCCTTGAATAACGTGGAGGTGCTATGCACTAGGAAGCTTTTATCTTTTTAACCTTGATATGGGTTATTCTTTCCCCATGATAATTTACTTCAAAATATGCTCAAAGAGAATTTGTTGAATTTGTGAGGTGACAATATGCTTTAAAAGACTTATTTTCTTTGAATTGTACCTTTGTGATCCATATATATGCATTCATCCAATCATGCTTGATTTCATTTCTGATAACCGCAATCCAATCTTTCCTCCTTAGTTGTATCTCTATTCTAAAAGAGTAATTTTAGTTAGTTTGTCTTTATAGAACATTCTATAAAATTCAAGTGATAGATCAGCTTTAGGGAAAGGAAAAAGCAAGAAAGGTGTTTGCTGGAAAAAGTATGCTATCTTCAAACAACATGGATGGTTGTGCCAATTTTTTGATTGAGAACACCTCCAAGCATGTTAGTTTTTCATATTCTATTAATAAGGAAGCATATTTTGTGAATGCTTTTGAAGTTATCCTGACCGAAGTGTTTGATAGCCTAATTCTAAGAAACAGCATATGCATCCAACTAAGGTTGACTAGGTTTAACTTATAAGAAAGAGCATTTACACTTTGCATAGAGGTGATTGGATTGTCCATCTTAGTATTGATCGTAGCCCTTATAAGAAAACCTATTTTGTACATATAAATATAATGTGAGCGGAGTTTCTAAGTGGCTGAAGCTTTCTACTTTTTGGTCTTTTGTAAATTTGGAAGGCTAGATCTTTCCATTTTGACTTCGTGATATTCCTGAATGTGGTGTCTACCCCTGGCTTTTATCATGGAAGCTGTACTTGTACTTCCTTCCTTTTCTTGCATATTCTTGCCTTTCCACGGCATGCACTTGATCCAGTTCAATTTTTCTTCCTTATTCCAACTTGTCCCTACTTTGCAGTTTATAATCTATGCTAATATCTAGACTCTGTTTTCCCAAGCTTGCTTGGGTCAAATAGGAGGATGTGGTCAGATATTTTGTTTTTGGCCTTATCATGTTCGCAAGTTTTGATGCTTGACGCTTTTTTGAATGACAAGCTTTCTATATAATTTGCAATTCTATGTATGGAAGCATAGTTGCTCACACTAGTCTCGTTCTCAAGCAGAATCCAGTTTTGTTCATGGAAATAATAGCCTTTGCGTGTGAATTTATAGTCATCTTGTATGCCTGCCATTTTATGTTCATCAAAACCTTCAATATGGTCAACAGTCAGCGGAAAAAATTCTCTCTAATTGTTTTCTCAGACTTCTTTAGTTTGAGGCACATCTACATTAGCAATAACTATAAATTCAGAAGTAAAGGCAGTTTGCCTAAAAAATGGAGAAGTACAACATTAGGGCTGTCCCTCCTCTGCATTAAAAGCAAATTGGTGAAGCTGAAAGTGGCAATGAAGAGCTGAATGTTAACAAATGTATGGCACTGAATGCTTGTGAAGGTTGCAAGGCTTCAATGCAACAGACTAACCATGAAATGGCCTATGGAAAACAGAAAGCTTTGCAGCCATTATAGATCAAGTCAATGGCAATGATAAGAGGTTTGTTTAGAGCGCACACTATCGCACTATAAGAGGAAAGTAAAACACGGTGTACAATCTTCTAAGCTAGAAACTAGACAGATCTTTAGCAAGCTTTAAGCCTTGAACTTAATGTTGCCAAAAGATGCTGTGAGAGACTCCAACTAGAGGAAGGGCTAAGCCAAGTCCAGGAAAAGAAAGTGAGAAGTGATATAGCTTCTGTTCAGGATAATTAAAAGGGAAAGGGATCAATAAGGAGGATGGAGATGCTGGTATCGAGGGTCATGGATCTCATGAGACCTACGTGAACCTCTTGATCACCACAAAACTCAAAGCCTTAATTCACAGTTTCATTGGAACCACAAGAGAAAATGATGCTGTTTCAAATGAGGGACAGGGCTTCTGTAAAGCATTGAAACAGAAACCACAACGATGCAAGACAAGCTCAACTTTCACCATCATGGATGGGCACAAGAGGAGACAAGACCAAATCATATCCCAGGTGATGCCACAAAGAGAGATGAAGAGTCTATTTGATGGTAACAAAGCTCAAAGTGTTTAGGGGTTGTGTTGATGTTATTTACTGGCAGCTAGAAAGCCCTAAGAGTTTAGGTGGTCAATTGGATGGTTGATAATATATTATTCCTATTGACGATGTTATTGCAGGACTTTAATCCTTTCTTACACTATAATTTTCCTTACATTAAAATTAACAATCTGGTAGATATACAAAAATCAAGATGAAGGCCCAAAATCTCATTGAAATTTTGATCAAATTATTTAATCTTAAGTGCAAGAAAGGGGTTAGTGGTATGATTGAGGCCATAAAAATTAAATCATAAACATGGAGCTGGAAGCCTATCAGTGGGAATGGAACCGTGATAAGGAAGAGGGGAACAAATTACCAAAAAAGATAAAGCTTTTTTCTAAGATCGGAATCAGATGGTTGAGGCAGCAAACACAGGAAACCGAGAGAGACAAGCAATAGAAAGAAATTCAAAAATAAGAATTAAGATTTAGGAACTCTGTGACTAATAGGCTAGATCCATATGAACCCAGGCCTCACATTTCCCAATAATCACCAATCCGAAACTACTCACATCCATGTGGTAAATGTCGGGCTTGTGTTCAAATGGATATTGGCTAACGTATTCAGATTAAACAGATAATAGACTGCCCCTTTAAAGTGATCAAACATGTTTATCACAAATTTTCTCAGCGTATGTCAAGGGCTGCATTAATACTTTGCTAATTAAAATTCGACTTAGTCAAACTGATTATGATTCACCCTTAACATATTGCAAAATGAACAAAAGTTAATAGGACAGATTGTTACTTAAGATTGCCCTAAACTTACTTCCTCTGAACTCCCTATGCGAAGTGACCCTAGAATGCACGTTCACAGTGACTAATATATGCAATGGTCTGTGACACTTCAGTCTCGGTGTCTGGCTCTGCTTCCTTACATATGATTAATTAGCTGACTGCGCATCTAGTTTATATTCTTCTAAAGCTAAACTCCAGGGAACAGATGATTGGCCCAAAATTGAACTCGAACAAAAACTGTCCATAGAGTAGACCGCTTTGGAACCACCACTCCCCGTAATAACTGGGGGGGCAGAGATAACTCCAGCAGAAGTATATTCTTTGATTCCGTTCCATAAGCAGATAAAAGTTTGAAACCATGAAGAAGAAACAGAACTAGAGAAAACAAAAAAAACTTGAACAAAAACAAAGCTTAGCTCCAGATGCCTCAGTGGCTCGAGATCAAAACCAAAATCAAAATCGTTCGATTGTAACGATGGCAAGAAATTGACGACATTTCTTGCTGTGTACAGAGAGGGAAAAGAAAAAAAAGCAGCAGCAAACGATGGCTACTTACTTGAGAGCTAGTGAGAAGGGTGAGAACCCCGGCCACAATGATTGCCTGCATCCTCTCTATGCAAACCAACCCATACAAGCATTCCCCCATACGAGTTCTGCAATTTGCTCCATTTTATTGCCAATATATCAGGTGGGTCCCCCGTGTCACATTCATTCAAAATACCGATATCCCCGAATTTATTTCTGTTAATGGGAGAGCTGACATTGAAAGGAATCTCAAAATACCTATATATTCCAAGGGGTTAGAGGGGAGAAAACATCCACAATACCTATTTCCCATATTTATTTGTGTTTATGGTTTGATTTTCTTTCAAGCTCTTGACATATTTGAAGAGGTGAGAAAGGAGAAAATTATCTCATTTACTATTAGTTTGGAATTTAATTGGTTTAGTAAAATTAGTCAGAGCGATGGTATATTTTTTATTATGTCATCCACCAAGGTTCAAACCTCAAGAGGTATGATATATAAGAGTTGAGGTTGCGATCATTCTTTGGGTGATGTTGGCAAAATTGATACCCCTCAGGGTTGTGGGTTTTAAATCTTTAGATGATTGGATTTTGATGATTGAGATTTTAGATTGTGTGAGTGGTTTAATTTATAGGATGACACTAGGTTTGATATTGATTATGGACATTTAAGGATGAGCTTTGGATTAGGTATGATTGGTGTCAAGGATTGATTAAGTTTGGATTGATTAAGATTTGATCTTTTACAGAGTCATTTGGATGATTGGTCATGTCTTGGGTGATGTTGGAAAAATAGATACCCCTTAATCTTTGATTCTCAAACAAAGAGGCATCAGTATAGACTTGTACTCTTGTATCAAGTAGCAAAATGATCTTGTGTTACACCTTGTTTCACAGTTACTAGGTTACTTTTACCTTCATGAGTAAATATGATGATAAATGTAAATTATGACCTTAATATGTTTAATAGGTGAATGAAATACTGAAATATGCATTAAGATGTTATTGCTTTTGAAGGAATGATTATGTTTTATATTGATAAAAAAATGTGATGAAAGAATATGTATTGTGATGTGAATACTTTAATGCTTTGATGATGCAAATGAATTTCATGTGAACAGCTAACTACCTTTGTGATGCACTAAGTTGGATGCAGGAAGGAATCAAGCCCTCAGATAAGAGAGGGGGAGTATCACTCAGGAGAAGAGCTTGGCTTGGTAACCCTAATATGCCTATTTGAGTTATCACACACTCACACCCTAGTCAGTCAAGTTGAGTCAAGTCACTTTGGGAATTGGTAAGTAAAACCCTTGGTTTTAGTTTTTGGGGAAGATTGAAATGTTTGAGTAAATGTCTTTGATTTCTTAGATTGTTTTTCGATTGAATTATCGTGATTGAATCTTTGAGTATTTGTTATTTTGTGCATAGTTATCCTTACATCGATTTGTATGTACATTAAATGTATACATGTATATATGTATATATATAATGACTCCTGTATAAGAGCATAAGCGTGTGTGCATATATATAAGTAGAAATATTTACGAGCATACATACATGGGAAATCGATTATATATATATATATGTGTGTGTGTGTGTGTGTGTGTGTGTGAGCATACATACATGAAAAATCGATTATATATGTGTGTGTATAATATACACTTAATGTATATGCCTATCGCTGAACATGTGTATGCATTTGTGTTGATAAGGGATAATAAATGTGATATGTATATGTATATATGTATTTATTAAAATATATGAATATATGTATGTATCGATAATGTATACATGTGTATAGACGTACATAATAATATACATATATACATATGTATATATATATATATATATATATATATATATATATATATATATATATATATTTGTTAATATATTTGAAGGGCGAATAATGATTTAATAAACATGAATATATATAATGTAACAAAGGAATTTATATTATATATATTAATAATATGTATATGTATTTAAAAGTATTCATGACTTATTTAAAAGTCAATGTTATAGTCATTATGTTGTGCATGAATAGTGCATAGAATATAAAGAAGGATTTGAATACAAAGCGCATAATATTAATGCAATTTTTAAAATGTTGAAACTATGCTATGAAGGATAATGAAACATTTAAATACAAAGTTTATTGAGTATTAAAGTTAGCAATATATAAACTTAATGCAGCGTTATAATAGGAGTTTGTATGCAAAGTTTATCTGCTTTAATAGAAAGACCACGCACAACATAGAGGCATATTAAATGCCTCTCATGAAGGCCAATTTAGTGGCCAAAGTTGGGCGATAAAAAGGTACATAGTATAAGAGTTCAAATATAATTCAAAAATATTAGTAATAATGTTAAAAGTTTGTTGTTATGGAATCAATAAAATGGCCCAAGTAGAGGCACAACAAATGTAATGTTGTTTTAAATACATTATCAAGGCATTTAAATATGCAATAGGTCATGCCATACTAAGTAGTGAATACAAATAGGAGTCAATGAGCCACGCATAACAAAATGAGCATGAAGACTTAGTCTCAACCACAACCTAGCTGATGTAGCCAACTTTTACTGCAATAAGGAAACCTGTAGGTTGCATTTTATGAGTTTAATCTTTGATGTCATCAAGATATGAGTGACTTATTCTTAATTGTGACAGTTGGACTGTGTATGTGTTTGCATGCTAGAGTTTTAATCAACTACCTCTCACCTTTTTAGCCTAGTCGATGCATTTAGAATAGGAAGGTGGTAGATTTAGTAGCTTATTTGTAGCATTAAGATGCTCAGATTTTAGTATATATAGAGGTATCATCTCTACCTTTGGTTACAATTATTCATTCTGATTTCTTTATCTATTATTTTGTTGTAGTTTTTTGTGCAAGCATAATTTTGAGAGTTTTTGATGAGAAAGAGAGTTTTTTATGAATTTGTGTTTATTGAGAGTTCTTGAGAAGGGCTAGAGTTTGGAGATAAGTTGACCAATTGAAGGAGTAGCAATCGTGGTTGAGGAGGTTGAGGTTGGAAAGCAGTTTTATTAGTTGGAACTTTAAATCCAGGCATGTTGATTTCTATATCTTTAATCGCTTTTATGTAGACATGTTATTTGAATGTCATAGTTTGTGGAAAGATGATTTTGAGTGTGACTGGTTTTATTCTTGGTTGAGTATTGAATTGGTGAAAACCTTTTTATTTGGGAATACATATTTATACTATGTTGGAATTTTTGTAGTTATAATGTTATTAGAACTATACTTAGTTTGACAAGACTATGTGGATGTTGCATGAAAAGTGAATTGTGGAATATGTTGCTATCTTGATTTGTTAGCTTATGATGCTAGGTAAACCTTTGTGGGTAAGGAGGTTAGTAATACATTAGGAATGATGGCATGGTAGACATGTTATCATTGATAGGTTGTGATATTATGCAAACTAGGTGGATAGTCTATACTTGATTGATTACTCATATCTCCTTGAAGTAGGAAGATAGTATTTTCCCTAGGGTTAGGGTGTGTACTTGATAAATCAACATTCAACATTAGGGTTGAAAAATGTATTTTTAAATTATGTTATCTTATTATTTCCTGATTAAGAATCTATTCCTATTCACAGAATTCTAAAAGTGGACTCACGTTCCGACAATCCAAAGTCATATTGAGAAAAGGACGTGTAAGTGCAAAAGCATAAACTTCTCTCAAGCTAATATCCTCTAGATAATATACAAATGTAGTGAACATTGTAAATATGGAATATTTGAGTCATACTAAATGTAGAGGTTTTAAGATTGATTATGATCATTTATTGATGAGATTTTACTCTTGAATGGAGTCATTTATTGATGATCTTTTACTCTTGAGTGGAGTCATTTATTATTGAGATCATACCTTTTGAATTGAAATCATTTATTGATAAGATCATACCTTTTGAAATGGAGTCATTTAATGTTATGACATTATGATTACCCTGGTGGTTAAATAGGTTATTCTTGGGGTTAGATAGTCCATGGGAAAGGGAGTAACCTAGTTGGTCACTTATTATGTGTGCATGTATGGTTAGCTTGGTTACACCTGGGGTTGGAATAATCCATGGGAAAAGGTGTAACCTAGTTAGTCAGCTTGTTAAAGTTTGGTTATTCTTGGGGTAAGGATAATCCATGGGAAAGGGAGTAACCTTGGGGGTTCTTATGTTTGTGAATGGTCAATACCGAATCAAGCTAAAGAGTGAGTGAAAAAATGACTTGCACTTGAAGTACTAGGTGTTGAATTATTTGGCCAAAGTAGTGTAAGTATCCATTGTTTACACTATCAGTTCATTGTGATCCATGATTGTATTCTAGGAAGGAAAGTCATACATGTAGGTTGTAGCCAATGTATGGTAGCTCTAGATATGTAGGACACAACACTATGCTCAGGAAGGCTAGGATTATGGGGTTACCAAACCAATCTCTTTGTCAAAGGTTGGGGTCATCTTACCAATTAGGTAGATGTGCAGGGGACCACAGTAAGTCTATGGTTGGTGAAAAAGTGCTTGAGTGATGCTCTCCCTCATACAGTTGGCGGTCAAGATTCGAGGATGTAGTGTCGGTTTGGGGACACCTAGAATGTAGCACCACTTAATGGGGACATCTAGGAGGTATGCACTAACATTGGGGACATCTATATCATTATATTATGATTATATATATATATATTTCATTAAGCTCAAGGAAGCTATGTATGTAAACATGTATCTCTATTCTTATTGAGAAATTGTAAATTGGGATAATGTTATCATTACATGAGATTATGTAATAGATAATCATTACTTGGAAATTATATAATGCACTTTATGAAAATGCAATGGAAATTTGAAATGGGATTAATTTTGAATATGCATCTTTTATTATTGAAATGCAGTGGAAGTTTGGAATGGGTTTATTCCAAATGTTCATCTTATTATTGGATTATAAAAGAAAAAAAGTATTGCTCTATTTGTTCACATGTGGGTTAAAACATGATCAAATTTCAAAGGGTAGAACATTGAGCATGTTACATCTTGTGAATGATATTAAATATTCCATTAAAAAATGCATAACTTTGAAAAAAATATCTATTATTATTCAGCATTTTAATGATAGTCAAATAGTTTTTGTTAGTAAAGTTGAATGGTTTTGAATGAGTCTTATAGGATCGAGTCTTGTTGAGTGTAAGACCCCCTACACCATAAGGGGTGAGGTTAGGATTGTGGTCATAATGATTTTCTTGAAGTGGATATTCCTCAGCCCTTAACTCTTTGTCAAAGAGGTATAAATTTAGACTCGTACTCTCAAATCTAGTTGTAAAAATGATATAGGTTTGACATTAAATCCTCCAAAATAATTATATTTAAATGATGTAATTTTATGAAAAAATTAGTATTTAATCTCAATTTAATATAAACCTGACTTATTCTCAAGTGGTTATAGATCTTGTTCTTAATATATCTATTATTAACTTTGGATTGAGATTAGGCATAGTTCTTAACCTGGTTTATGATAGTAAGTATGACCTTCACCCCTCATTTCTAAATGTAAAATTAATTGGGTACATGCCAACCTAACACCAACTAGTCATTACATGTTAACTCAAGTATGGAATATTCAAATTTGAATAGCATTTCCTTGTTTAAAAGGACAAAGCCCTACATCTTTATTATCTATCCATCTCATAACATCATCATTCACGTATCATTTTGATCAAAGAAAGCATTGCATCAACTTCTATAATTATAAATATAGATATTGAGGCATTTGCATTATTTTTAATATATATTTGAACATATTTATACAACATTAAATTATACAAGATATTGACCATTATCAAGATAATATGTGGAATCTCCACTCTTAATAGTAGGCTTTATTAGGCTTTATTAGTGTTTTTCACCACCCAAACTAGTTACACAATGGAAAACAAAGTTCTAGAGACCATAAGTATCGTGTTCAACTCCATTAATTTGTGGTCTATGATGTCCAAATCAATCTCACCCATGGTAGATGAACCATCAATGGAAGGTATACTCGTGGTTCACATTGATTAGATAAAAGATAACTACTATTGTTTGCAAGGCAACAATAGGTGTAATAATGAGGAAACTAGTGGGCCACCCTCTTCATGAAAAAGGATTGTCATGTGAGTGAGGATGTAAATAATTGTTGTGTAACGATGGTAGCATGAGTATTGGTTATGGTTTGTAATATATTAACTTCTTAATAAATTTGATCAAGGTTTTATCGAATAATTTTAAAGTGGGAATTGATATGAGTAATCTCTCATTCAATAATTTCATTTAAATAAGAAACATTAAGTGCTCACAATATTTCATTTTCTTATTGGATTTGTTGTAGAGTTCAAATTCATCCTTCCTTAATGACTTCAAAAGTTGATAAGTTTGACCTCAATACCCTCAAGATAGTCACTGCCCAATCCTCTCTAACTCTTAAACACATAGGCATGATATGCCAAGTGTAATCAAGAGAGAAAATGTGACTAGAAACCTCTTTGAAGCCTTAGTTTAGATGTTTTTCTTTTGTCTTTAGTTTCACTATTCTTTTGAACAGTATGAATGTTTACTTATTAAAAGGTTGATCTCATTTTTAAAGGGATTACAACAATTGAAGATTATATAATTTTTTTTTTTTGTTGAGTGTTCATTATTTTAGTTTGAGTTGATCTTAAAAATGGTGTATGCTAAGTTTAAGAGCTTACTTAGCTCAAATAAAAAAGTTCTTAGTAGTTGTGTGCTTTGTTTGTAGTTTGCAATGAATATTTACAGCTATTCTAAATATTATAATTATAACGCAAATTCAAGTTATTTAAGATTGATCTAATGTTACATTTGAATTTCTTTAATTATACTAAATGCTAAACAAACAATATTAAACTAAACAATGTGATTGAATTTTTCTTGTGTTTTCTACATGTTTTTGATAGACAAACTAATTAAGTCTATCTAATACAAATATTGGAAAAAACTATCAAGGAGAAAAATATTTGAAATTCAAAAGAGGAAGTGGAGGGAAAGTGAAGGCATTCAAATAATAATTTTTAATTTGAGAAGGGAATCTTGGCAATTAAATAATCATATTATTTAATTTGGGAGAGGATGTGGAGAAATAAATAATCAAAAAATATTATTCGTTTATGGAGAAAGAGGGAAAATGACATTGCAATTAATTAAAATGATTATTATTCAACCATTAAACTAAATGTGGAAGAAATGGAAATGAGGACATTAAATAATTAAATCAACTTAATTATTTAATAGTGGAGGAAAAGGTTATATGAATAGTTAAAATAATTAAAACAAGTATTTAACTAAAGAAAAATAGTGGAGGATGAATAATTAAATAAATGAGAATTTATTTAATTATAGAAGGAAAAAGGATATTAGTGACGTAATTAAATAAAATTTTAATTTTTAATTAATCAAAGAAGAATAAAGAAAATGAAGTGAATTAATTAAATAATTAAAATTATTTAATTAATAGAGGATTATGACCTTAGAATATAATCAAATAATTAAAAATTATTTAATTATGCCAAGAAAAGAGGAAATCGATGCAAAAAAATGGCGTTGCAGGCTCGAGACATTTTTTCAGTGTCTACAGGTTTAAAAAATTTAAGCCTCATTTTTATGTGCCTTACAAAATTTAGAAGAGGATTGATGAAGTTGCCTATGAGTTGGAGTTGTTGGAAGAAAGTAAGATTCACATGTATTCCACATGTCTTGTCTTAAAGGAGCACTTGGAAAGCATATTGTACCCTTAGATGAGTTACCTCCTATTGACGAAGAAGGAAAGATGATTTTCATTCTCAAAGTAGTCATGGATGCAAGTGAAAGTAATCTAAGAAAAAGAAGCACTAGGGATTATTGGGTTTTATGGAAATAACTCTCCATAGAAGATGCAATGTGGGAAAGTCCTCAAATATTAGAGCATTTAAATTTTTAATTGCTTTAGGATAGGAAATTTTGAGTGGGGTAGACTTTTCATATCTCATTTTCATTTATTTTATATATATTTAGGTCTATTCTTTGTCAATTGTCTCCCCTGATCCTATTTTGCTGTGTATTTTTAACCAAGTATTTATTTCCTTCCAACTCCATTTTTCCTTTATTACTATTGGAGTTTTAGACTTCTCCATCATGTCATGCCTTCCTTCTTTCTCCCACTCTTTCCTTTGTATTTGTCAAAATTTTGGACCTCTCTTTACTAGTATGCCCATTGCTCAATCCTTGATGCTATAACATGTGGTATGAGTCTTGTGGTTTTACCAACCCTTGAACCCTAATATTTTTTCCTTTCATTCTATTCTCACCCCCTAGCATGTGTTATAATATCATTAATGGTCTATTTTAGTTCCATAACTTTCCTAGGTAGGATCTTTCCCACCCAACATCATTGTTCATATTCAAATTAGAAGATATGTATACAGATTCATATTTTTGTTGAATTTTTATTAATGTGGTGGATATAGAAGAGTGAATACAACCATTCAGACATCATCATCTATTACTTTACACTTACCCCTATCCATAACTGAATTGAGCACTTGTGTTCAAGTGTGGACATCAGAGGATGAAAAACCTTTGATTGTGAAAGCTAGAGGATGAAACCCCTTTGTTTCGAGAGTGATCTCATTCATATATTAGAGTGGACCTTTGTTGTTCATAAATTTTAGTTGCATTGTAATGGTTTGATTTTCTATTATCATGGATAACATAAAAGTTTAATATTTCTATAATTACCAATATTACCGACCATTAGAATGCAATCCACTATTTATTTATAATAAGAGAAAGATTAGGAGTTATATATGTTATTTTATATTTGCTTAATGTGATGGTAATGTTAATGTGCAAATAATAAATTAAATCTAGGTTATTAAGTTTTGATTTAAATATTAGAATCCAATATCATTGTACCAAATAATGATTACTTATAGATGGTTAAAAAATAGTTTTGCATTAGTATTTTGGTCAGGCCATTACAGATCTTGATGGTATGTTTGTCTTTTATTTTGTATTATATATTTTGAATACTTGATTTACATATTCTTTTCTCATGAAGTTATGTGGAAATAGTTTATTATGGTTAAAAAAATTCTTTCAATTATTTGGCTTAATAAATTTATTCTAATAACCTATAATAGGTTTTCTTAATGAGCTAAGGGTTTACCAATGATTTTATGAATAAGGTATTAGAAAACATCCTCTTGATATCCTCTTAAGATTATAGATTGACAAGCTGCATATAAATATTAAACCCTTGTTACTTGATTGATTATGTTGCACGTGGCTATTGGCCTTTGTCCTTTCAAACTAACTTAATTGGTTTTAGCATTTTAGTTTGCCCCTATATACCCAACTCAATTGATAAACTTGGATCTTTTTAGGTTTGAGGCAATTTTTGGACCAAATGTAGAGGGGTTGGAGGAATTGGGTTGGCCAAAATAATTTGTGTGTTGACATGGGGTAAATTATTTTGATAGGTCCACATGTTTACATTTTGAGGGGTGATGAGCTCCTAATGACTAACATTATTTGAAACATCTTGATGGTGGTGGAACATATCAATAAAAGGCAATTTTATTCCTTTGGGACTTTGAAGATCAACCAATCATAGTTTTATCACACTTTAGTTTAGTGTCATGCACTCTAGTTTTGTGGAAAGAACAAAACTTATCAAGATCGTAATCCTCAGGTCTTCGATAAGGATCATATCAATTTTCATCAAAATTGTTATAATTTTTATATTAATTATCTCATTGGTAATAATTATTTCTTTAAAGGTACATTTTAAGGAGGATAGTTAATGGTGTTATCTACTATGTGAATATTTTTATTTGTTTGATTTGAACAAATCTTGTTATTATTATAACTATGCTTGTTGTTTTTTTGTAGTTATTATTAGTGTGATTATGGTTTTTATTTTTATTGTTATTATTATTGTGATTGTGGTTGTTGTTTTTAATGTTATTGTTCTTTAGGGATAATTTAATTTTTTTATCTTATCTAATGTGGTGCTTCTAATACTTTTTAAGATCTTGGGTGTGGATGGATTATTGTTCACATTAGTATTGTTATCAATTAAATTTTGGTTATTTCAATTGTTTTGGGTTATCAATCTTCCACTACTTATGTATGTTCTCCTTCTACTATTAATAACACCTAGATCAATTCATAAGGCACTTTCTAGGCCTTCCTCATAAGATTCATAGGGATGTTTTTATAACTCTTATCATGTGTCTCTACTCAAGGCATGTAACTAGATGTTGTGTATCTCCTATTGGCCCATATGTGATGCACTTCTTGACGAATATAGAACTTGTCTCTATAAAGTTATAAAATGAGTCATAGATTCATTGTGCTCTTGCTTGACACTTAGGAACTCTTGGATATTAGTCTCAACATGAGAATTTTCATGTCAAATATTGTGACAAAATAACTAATTTTTTATCAAAAGCAATGTACTAATCCTTTGGTAACTAGCAATACCAATCTAAGGCAGTCCCCTCCAAAGTATTTGGAAAGATATGTGCAACCATTATGTCCTAGAGTAGAATTTCTTGGGCAATAATGTTGTAATCCTTAATGTGTGGGTTACAATATCATTCTCCCTTAAACTTGGGAAGATTATGGAAAGGTTAAGATAATCAAATAATCTAAATAACATAATTTAAGGGATCTTTAAGGTATTTAAGGTAAGTCCTTGAGAAGGAATCATAAATGGGGGAGGTAGTCACCCACATATATACTCTCATGGTGTATTTTTATGGTTGGGTTGTTCTTGAAACTATAAGTGTGTTTGTTGATATCCAAAGGTGATCAAACAATTTTTGGTGTACTAAATTTTTTGGTTGAATTTCTAGCAGGTTTGCACAATTTTGAGTTAGATTGGGGAAACCCACTAGGTTGGTATATATTGGTCATACCATAGGGTGGAATAAGAGGACTAATAAATCCTCTTTAATCGTGTCTCAAGAATACAAATTTAGATATAGGGGTCATCGAGAGACCCCATAGTTCAAATCATTTTAAGTAGTGATGAAGAGATTATCATGAAGTCAAAATCTTGGATATTATGGTATCACACTTGTTTGTTCTAGGTTTTAAAATGGTTGAATAACACCCCTACATCAAGTGCCTTACTTCATTGCACTAAATTGGCGAGCTCTGATGGGGATATTTTGTTTGATTGATCGATGTTTCAAGATTCACCTCCTTGAGTTGGGTTCTATTAATTATTGGAATGTGATTCTTATAATGGGGGCTGAACTATCCTATTATTTATCACTTATTTTTGATTTTATAGTGATATATGTTGCAAGGAGGTTTGATCATTTTAATAGTCCACCTCAAAGGCCTCAAATTTTATTAATACATTTTTTAATTTCGTTTCAAGGTGATTCATGAATATGGGTCATCATATATTTGTATGCAATGAAGCTAGGGCATTGCCTTTAAAGTTCAGATCAAACTAGCACACATCAATCTCTTGAATGCTTTAAGTTTATTTGGAGGATCATTCCTTAGTATTGGTACCGTGTGGGGTTGTTGAAGGTGTTGTAATATTTATTTGGTATTGCTTTTTTCTTTCTCTTTATGAACACCATTAGAGTTAGCATCCTCATATGAATGATTATTTGTTATGGGAATTAAAGGATTTGGAGGATCATAGTAATCAAAGGTAGGGGTAATTGACTCATCAGAAGGGATTTTTCCTTGCATTCTTGTTTGTCTAAACATTTTCAAGGATACCATAGGTACTAAATAATAAAGGGATAGATAAATTAAAGGATAAAGGAGGTGAGATTCAAAGTGGAATGAAAAGTGAGAGAAATTATCCCAAAAGGATTTATTCTTAACATTAGATTGACTAAAAAATATATTTTCTAAATTTAACTCACCACTAATGTACACAAATTATCAATGGTGGGCACACTTATGATTCATGTTGATTGGATAAAAAAATACTATTTTTGATAAAACAACAATAGGTTTAATGATGAGGAAATAAATGGATATCCTCTTCACGAGGAAGTAGTTCTCTATGAGTGGTGAGGATGTTTGATTGTTATGTAATTATGGTGAAACATATATTGGTTATGGTTTGTGAGGTGTTAACCTATTGATGTAATTGACCAAGGTTTTGTTAAATAGTTTGAAAGTGAGTGTCAAGATCTCACTCAAGGATTTCTTTAGACGAGCAACCTCAAGTAGTCACAATATTTTTTTTCTGTTAGATTTGTTGTAGATTTCAAGTGTGTTATTCCTCAACAACTTTCATAATTGGTAAATTTGACCTCAAATTCTTCAAGGTAGTATCCACCCAATGCTCTCCAAATCTTGGACACATAGGCATGATATATTAAGTGCGATTAAGAGAGAGAAAATATGATTAGAAACCTTTTTTAATCCTTAATTTGAATGTTTTGCTTCTATTGATTTCAATGATTGTTTGAGTAATGTGAATGTTCACTTATTAAATGGTCTACCTTGTTTAAAAATTTATGATTGTTAAATATTTGTGGTTGAATGTTTATGATTTCAATTTGAGTTGGTATTCAAAATATTATTTGATTAAGTTTAATAGCTTGCTTAGCTTGAGTGAAAAAGTACATGATTTATTTGTTTTAATTCCCATTTGCAATGAAATTTTGTCTACTATTTTAAAAACTAAAATTCTAATGTGAGTGAGTAATTTGATATAAATGTGATGTTGAATATCAATTCCTTTAATTATACTAAATATTGAAACTAACAATATTGAACTAATTGTTTTGCATGTTTTCTACATATTTTTGATATGAAATTTAATTGAAATCTATTTAATGAAATTTATTTTAATAAAATATTAATATTTTTTTCTTTTTTATATTCTATAACAACTTGCATACATGAAGAAAATTTTATCTTTGCAATTGACTTATAAATATTAAAATTAACAAAATAATATTTTTTCTTTTCCATGTCATTTACAATTTGAACAAAGACAAATGTATGAAAAAACCAATGATTAAACAATTTAAATACTTCCTTTGATTGCTCTTCAATTGAAATATCACTTTTATAAATCAAAATAAAACACAAGTGCTTGTTGATTTTTATGATAATGTTGGTAAATAAATGATTTTGTTCCTATTTTGTGCTTGTTTATTGGTTTTGTTGGTTTGATTATTCTTATTTGAATATAATTTATTTACATGTTAATATCATGTGCTTCATTTTGTGGGGCCTTGAGGATAAAGTGTTGCTATTTTTATCAATAAAATTATAAAGAATTAAACTAATCTAATTTAATAAACTAAAAAATCTAAAACTTATAAATGAATGTTACAATTTTAGAGTGATAAAATAGTTGTTACTCTAACAATATTTTATACTCTACATATATGAAATTATACTAAAACAACTAAAAATATAATCCCACACCAACATGAATGAAGACCTAGATGCAAAAACATGATTTTGATGACATAGTGGTTGTCAAAGACCCAACTATCTAGTATATTCTCTTCTCTCAACCATGGATTCTTCTTTCTAATGGAGGTAAAGTAAAAATACCAAATAAAAAGACCAGGGATAAAAAAAATAAAGTTGGTGTCAAAGATTAAAAGTATTATAAACTATTCTAGGCTATGGTATTTGCAAACATGACTAATCAAAAGAGCCTAAAGGTTATATGGATTTTTTGATAATGATAGACATTGTAAGGAACCTACTAGAAAATTGGAAATTGTATGAGTTCTCAACATGAAAATTGTACCTGGTACTCTTTATGTTGGAAGAATGAAGAAGGTTCCCTCTGAATTTGTTGTAATTCATGCCAACATTGGTTGGTTATAGACTATGTAATCAGTGCGTCCATAATGATCTGGTATCTTGATCTAGAAATCTTTGCAGAAAAAGGGAATTCAATGAGTCTTTGATATGATGATCATGAATGTCAATTACAGGTTTAAATGAGCTTTCAACATGTTTTTGGATCCTCTTGAGCTATCCCAATGATAAAAATTCCATGTTCTTTTGGCCGACAAGGTTTATCTTTTGCGTGTTCCTCTTTAGGTCTAGACGCTTGGTTAACACATTTTTGTTTTGTGTGTTAAAAAAGAATTTTGTATTAAGCTGACAAGACTTTTGTATTTTAAGTATACCCTCAATTAGGCCAACCTAATTGATAAAGGAATTTATTCTTGTGTATATATTTATGATGGTCAAAGCAATGAAAAAAAGAAGAGATGATGTGAAAGTAATATGACAAGTGTAATAGTGCGAAGTTACTGATAGTGTTTCTATACCGACAACTGGAGCAGAGTTTTAATATTTTTCAGAGCATAGCCAGAACTGCTTTCAACACTTTGTAGGTGCACTTCTTCAGTTCATTTTGGAAGTGAGCCACAAATTTTGTATCTTGGCATCAAGCCAAATTTTTTATTTAGGTTGTGAGCCTTTTCAAGGACAGTGAGTTCTAGCAGTGAACCCTGTAGTATCTTATAACCGATTATAATATATTGTGAGTTGATCCTCATTGTGGTTTTTCCCATTTTGGGTTTTCCACGTAAAAATCTTGGTGTCAATGTGTTATGATCTCTTTTATGTTTTGGATCACTATTTCATTTATATGTGGATTGATAATTGGATGGTTAATAATTATTTTTTCTAGTAAAATACCGATTCACCCCCTCTCTCAGTATTCGGTATATTCAACAATTGGTATCAGATCTTGGTTCCTCCAAAAAAGTCTTATAGCTTGAGGAAGGTCTCAAAAATTGAATATATGGTTGGCAAATATCATTTTGTTCCTCTAGAAGAAAAATCTATATCTGAGGAGATCAATGTTGCCCTTGAGGAATTGAACAAAAGCGAAGCTGAGAAGGAAACTCTAAAAGGAAATCTGAAGGAAGAAAATGATTACATCAAGAAGCTAAGAGAGTGGATCAAAAAATTCAAGGATAGGCATAGAGATGTTAGTGATCAATTGAAGAAGGCTAATGAGGTTATTATCGGACTAAAAGTAGAAATAGAAGAAAAAAAGTGAATCGAGGAATGTTAGAAAGCTGAGATCCAGAATAAAATTAATGATTGTACAAAGCTTGAGAAAGAAGTGGTAAACTTAAGAGTCGATCTAGAAAAAGCGAAAGCACATGAAGAAAGGGTCAATACAAGTTCTACAATGCTTGATGAGTTGATTACATCTCAGAAACCTGCTAAAGACAAAAGTGGTCTAAGACTTGAAGAAGGAAAAATCTGAAAGACTAAACTGATTCTCAACAGAGTGGACAATCAAAGGAAACTTCAAAGGAATGCTTATCAAATCAAGGACCGAAGGAGAAATACCAGAAGGATTCCCATCTGACAACCTAATGCTCAAAGGTACCCATCTTTTAATAGTTTTTGTTTCTCATGCAATAAATTTGGTCATAGAGCAAAAAAATGTAGAAGTAGGATGAACCAGAATAAAATAAGTCAAAATGTTGGATTCTTTGTTGGACAATGCTATGTTTGCAACAAGTTTGGATATAGAGCTCCTGCATGTAGAAGTTAGATGATGATGAACAGGTTTATTAATAGTAGAAGAATTTAATATTTTCAAGGCTACTGTTACACATGCAATATCTTTGGACACAAGTATAATTAGCGCAGGTCAAGGATGAATCCAAACTCTTTTGATCAAGGATATGTTGTGTTCCACACTTTCAAAAAACTAGGACATATCTCAAAATTTTGTAGGAGAAAAATTGGGAAGAAATTGATTCCAGAACAGAAGAACAAGCCTAAGAGCAAGGTAGACCCCGAAGAAGTAAGGAAATAAATGAAAAAAATTGGAGGAAAAAGGAAGAACTTGAGAACAAGGATGAGTCAAATAATTTTGTATCTGCATCTGGTGCAGATACCTCTTCTAAGAACTAAACCAAGTAATAGCTTCAGGGGGAGCAACGACAGAAAAATCTAACAAGCCCTCGATATATGATGTGTCTTGCGATGACACAAGGATATGTGATGTGAATTTTTATTTTGATGGCTTTGAAGAAAATTCCAGTAGAAAATAAGAATAATAGAAGAATTGTGGAGCTCTCCTTGGTCTACAGTGTATCTTACAAAGCGGTTGACAACTTAAAAGTCAAAAAGTAATAAATGCAAAATTAGCGAAAAATCCACAAATAATAAAGCAAGAGACTATGCTAAAGAAAAAGCGCATTTGCGCAATTTGGGAGATGCAAGCTGAAGTAAGAAAGAAAGCGATTCAGAGCATCGTACATTGAAAACCTAGTTCTCAACAAGAAAAAGGTATTCTCTATTATTTGATTTTAAAGTTTGAAGGAACTCTTTCCTAAGCTCATTCAAGTTTATTTTGAAAATATGGTCACTCCTATTGTTGTGAAAATTTATGAGAGGCCCCAACAAAAGTTTAGAAGATTCTCATGGAAAGTATATGAAAATGATCCAATGGGGGCATTATCACACATATTGAGACATGTGCTACTGATAAAAAATCCAAGAACATACATTCATGGGAAGCTCAAAGAATTTGATCACCAAGAGTTGAAGGATTTGTGGGACAATGAGTTGACTGATGACTTACTACTCAAGGAGGAATATGGAAACCTAGTCCGAATGAAGCTGAATGTTTGGAATTGGTTCTTGAACTTTTCCAATGAGAGTGAGGCTAAATTTGTCATAATAGCCCTCAGCAGGGTTCACAACAATCTTGTGTGGTTAAATGAACCAGGGATTATCAATAAGGAAGCAATTTGAGTTGTTACTAGTCTTTGTGGCACTGGTGCCATTCCAGTACTAAAAGTAATAAAAAATGATGAGGTCACAAGGTTAACTGGTGCCAAGTTTGATGGAAGAGCCTTAACCACGAAATCTATCATAAACCCTATCGTCAAGTATGCTGCCATTATGATTGGGCAAAAAATCTACTTCATGAACAAAGCGAACTCTATATCAGCCATGACAATTCACACAACTTATGAAATGGTGGTGAATGGAAATTATTTTTATCTTTATGAGATGTTGAGGTTACAACTAATGGAAAACCTGAGTATGACAAATGCGAAGAGAGATGTATTTAAATTTGGAACTTTTGTTGTTTGTTTGTTATTGTATTTTCTAAAGGAGTTACCTGGAAGAAAGAACATAATATGGGATAATACCAAATTGGTTGCTCATCATATTAGTGATTATCTACACAGAATAGGAGGTTTTAGGGCACAAAACAATGCCCTAACTGCATTCTTTGCAGTCCCTCAGAATGAAATGAATGAAAGAGATAGGATTCCAAGGAGTTTGGTGAAAAAGTATGAAAAGGAGATAACATTTCTTGTATCTACCGATGAATGCATCATTGAGGTAGTTGAACCCATAATTCATTGGATTGAACCTCTAGGATATAAGATTGAAGTGAAAATGGCAAAAATGTACATTGAGATCCTGTTGGCTAGTCCCAAACACCCCTCTCTACCTAGGCTTGGTACATACGAGGAGAAATTTAATGAAATTCACTTGGAAGCTGCAACACCTAAATGAAGAAAGAAAATTGAAGCTTTCTTCCAAGACATAGAATACACTAAGGAAGATATAGTACATTTGAAGGAGGCTCTTGATAAAAGGAAAGCCTAAACTATTGAACCATCCTCTAGACCTAGAAAATCGGGAAGGCTATCTTCTAGGGCTACACCAACATCTATTTCCAACTCTGTTGCAACTAGTGTTGCTAATGTTGTGATAGGGAAAAGGAAAGAACAAAGTGTCCTTGCATCTGTTGATGTTACCACCCCTACCGATCCCAGTACCAGGGGATCTAAGAAGAAGGACACATCTATTGCTACACCATCCACCGCTTCAAAAGGAAGAAGAAGAGTGAAAGAAAAAGCTCACAGGAAAATAAATTTGAGTGATGTTGTTGAGGAAGAAATTGCACTTGGTCTAAAAGAGGAGCATCAATTGAAAAGAAAAAGAAGAGCACTAGTAGAATTTGGCAAATAAATGACTAGGTGACTAAAAATTTTACTCACAACAACTAAAAATGACCAAATTATACTAATTGTTTGCAACTCAACTATAAATGAGTAAATAAATGACTAATTTGGTCGTTGACTAAAAATTATTTAGTCACACAAATGAAAATGACTAAATAGTTAGTGATTTATTTAGTCACAATCCATTTGAATAAATCATTTAAGGAATCAAGAATATAACCTGCCAAAATACTCTAAAAATTGAATAAACATACTCTAAAACTTTCATCGAAATCTTATTTTCAGACATATCCCACCAAAAATGGAGTTTTCATTTTAATAAACATACTCTAAAACCTTATTTTTAGGTGTAGCTTGCCAAGTTCCAATAAAGAATGACAAAGAATGGTAAGGATATGTGCACGTGACAAGAGGCATAGGATTCATTGTTGCTTATCTCATTCTCGCTCTACTCAACAAGGGTTACATTATTCGCGCTACTATTTGTAATCCAGGTATTTAATTGAAATATATTTGTATAATCTCAAATTCCTTCAGATGCTTTTGAAGTATCAATGTATCCTATATAGGGTTTAGAATGCTCAAATTCCTTCAGATGCTTTTGAAGTATCAATGTATCCTATATGGGGTTTAGAATGCTCAAATTCCTTCAGATGCTTTTGAAGTATCACTGTATCTTATATAGGGTTTAGAATGATTTCTTTTAATTTTAAAAAATAAATCAGATGCTTTTGACGTATCAATGTATGCTATATAGGGTTTAGAATGATTTATTTTAATTTAAAAAAATAAATAAATGATGTATTTGCCTGTGATTAGATAATGTGGAGATCTCCTAAATCTGCCCCAGCACACTGTCCTCTTTGGTGCTGTATTCATTACTCCAGCTGCTATGGTTTTGCATGTGACATCTTTAATATCTTCATGACAGTGGATTTTAAATAGATCCCAGTCTTTGCTTTAATCCTTATAATGGTAACCCTTGAGTTCCATAATCCACCTTCAATCTCTTCTAAGAACATTGTTTTAAGCTAGATTGTATAATATGCATATAAAGCAAGTCCTTCATACTTGCCATTGTTCCAAAGCACCACTCACTATCTTGCTTTAAATGTTGCCTCCATAAGCACAATAACATGTTTTAAAATCATGGTTGCCAATGATTGACCATTAAGGTCACTAATTTCATCAAGATACAATGAGATTTTTGTCTTCAAACTCAAGGCATTATGCAAGATAACATTGTGAATTGTTTGTTGTGTACGATTTGATTTTCTTGCACATTTACTGCTTTGCTAACTGCCTTTAAGATTGGATATTGCACTCTCAACTACAATCTCAAAGAGCTCACTCACAGTCACTTGAAGATTCCTTTCATGAGCATCCTTCTATAAAATCAAAATAAGCCCTATAGACTGTCTACTTACTTATTATAGGGGAATCATTATTTTATGGTATTGTGGGTCTTAAGATCCTTCAACCTTATTGTCACTAATTGATAGTCCACAAGGTATTATTTACTATTCTCCCATCTTTGATGAGTCTCAAAACACTGCTCAAACATGTAATCCACTACCTCCATTATACAATGGCTAAGAAGAAACATTGAACCTATGATTACCACTGTTACTTCATTTGGACAGTCATTCCCTAATTACATTTGCCTTGTCTAACACTACCAATAGCATTTGAAAAACCCTTAAGGTCAAAAAGGGGGTAAGGAAACTCACTGTTAAAATATCCACTTTACTATGCAAGGTTTGAGCTTTATTATCTTGTCACTGCTCAACCTCTTTTTGGCTGTCACACCTCAAGTCACTGTCATTCTTCTTACCATAGATTGCATTTACAAATGTCACTGAGCTACATAGTGTGCTTGTTATTAGCTACAATCTTTAGATTGCAAGATTTTGTTATTGGCTACAATGTCTCAATATTTATGGTATTACAACCTCACTAATTTGCTAGAGTTATGGTTTATGTTTCTACGGAGGCCTAGGGTTTGTACCCTAGTCATGCTCTTACCAATGCTTCTATTGGTATTAAAAAAAACCTTAAATCTTGGGTCAAAAAATTAGTTGTCTTGATAGGGTTGTGGTATGATCTTGGATTGTATCCTAGAGTGTGTGGGAAGCTTGTGTTTGATCATTAAGCTATGTAAAATTGATCAGGGAAATGTATCCTATATAACACGGGTCTCGCTTTAATACTTTTCATAATGGTTATTAGTAGATCACATTATTATAGTTTGTGGTAACCCAATATTGCGTTCAAGTATGTAACAAACTTGGTTTGTAGTTTAAGCTGTACACTTTTAAGTAACATTCATAAGGTTTAGAAAATCTTGATCACTCTCTAGAATAGCCCATTAAACATGGGTTGTGCTTGAATGTACTACATAATTGATATAACACAAGCACTCTACATATCAAACAAAGTTATAGGCTCTTTATTGCAACAAGAGGTAATCGCTTTTAGTTAACTCTTGCTAACATACTTTTGGAATAAATGTTTGACTGCATTACTTTGAGTGTGAAGAATTTTTTTCTTTTGTTTATAATACATTCATTGAGAGTTATAGTAGAAACCTTCTTATACTGAAACCTATCCTATAAACTTTCTTTAAGCTACATTTAGGAGGCTTCATGGATTTTTTGTGATTTATACAACTTTTGTTTTGATATAAATGACATCGGATTGTTTTTGAAACTGCAATGATTTATTGATTATGGTTTTATGATGATTAAATGTTTTATTTAGAAGGGGTTAATATGTGGCATTTTTATGTGCAAGAAGAATAGATTGTGATGCAACATTTGGGTATGGATGGTTTAGGAAAACTTGTATTGCTATCAGTGACATAACTAGGTTGGAGAGTACTCTCAATTGGCCTAAAACACTTTTGGGTGTTTTTGCTTGGAAGTAGAACTTGAGTATAGGAATTTTCGAATATCTGACAAAGGAAGTTCCTTTATTCTAAAGATAAAATCATAAATTTGCTGGTCTAATTTCACGTCCAACCTAATATCTTTAATATTCGATAGAGAAAGTTCGTACATTCTAAAGATAAAATCATAAATATGTTTGGCTTAATATCAGATAGGCTAAATAGTTGTTCAAGTACCATTGTTTGAAATTTTAAGTTGCTATACCTTATTCTAGGAGCAAATCATAGGGGGAGTCTATACATAAGACACCATTGTTTTAAATTCAAAATTGTTGGCTCTTTCACAATTGTTTGCTTAATTTATTTGATCTAAGACAAACTGTTGTATAGAAGATGCTCTCAAAATCATAGTAAAATCCTTTATTCTAGGATGACTGTTCAGAATCTTTCCCATCATAACAATGAACAAAAGCATCAATCATTAACCCAAACTTTGTAAGAGTTTCATCAAATTCTACTTTTCCACTCTCTTTTCCATTCTGAAATTCCCAATTTCATCCATGAAGAACTTCCCTAGCCTGTAGATCCTGTTGTTAGCCATAATTTTACCAGGTGTCGAGGATAGCTTCGATTTTTTACCCAAGCAACAATTGACAAAATTCGGCTCATCTAGAATAGAATCTGGTAAGGCTGAATTTTGTCAATTGTTGCTTGGGTAAAAACTCAAAGCTATCCTCGACATCTAGTAAATTTATGGCTAACAACAAGATCTACAGGCTGAGGAAGTTCTTCATGGATGAAATTAGGAATAAAATTCAGAATGGAAAAGAGAGTGGAAAAGTAGAATTTGATGAAACTCTTGAAAAGTTCAGGTTAATGACTGAGGCTTTTGTTCATTGTTATGATGGGAAAGATTCTGAATAGTCATCTCAAAATAAAGGATTTTATTGTGATTTTGAGAGCATCTTCTATATAGTAGGCTATCTTAGATCAAATAAATGAAGCAAACAATT
Source organism: Sequoiadendron giganteum (assembly GCA_007115665.2). Lineage (NCBI taxonomy): Eukaryota > Viridiplantae > Streptophyta > Pinopsida > Cupressales > Cupressaceae > Sequoiadendron > Sequoiadendron giganteum. The sequence continues at coordinate 679,641,526 of CM021100.1, read as the reverse complement.
GTGAAAGAGCCAACAATTTTGAATTGAAACAATGGTGTCTTATGTATAGAATCCCCTATGATTTTGTCCTAGAATAAGGTATAACAATTTAAAATTTCAAACAATGGTACTTGAATAGCTATTTAGCCTATCTGTTATACTACAACAATTAACTACAAGCTAGAACATATACATATCAACATAAAATAGCAATTGCAATTCCTTTCAAACTTTGCTGTGGTGATCGCTTTGTAAGGAAGTTTGCATTCCATGAACATTCTCTATGTACATAAATATGTTGGTTATTATCTCGATCTCCTTTGTGATCAAAAGAACAGTAAAGTTCATTGCATAACTCATGACCATTTTACAGTGCTATGATCCAGTGCTCTTTTACTTCTTACTCACTGTGTTCTCAATCACCATGTGCAAATGACTTAGAGGATAGATCTTTGTCACCATTTGATAGTAAATTTCATTGTTTTTGGACTATTTATTATGATTCAATCACTGTTTGATAGTGTTCTTCCTTTCTTATTCCTATAGGACAAAGGACAATTCATAGTTTGCAACTCTCTAACAATGGTAAATAGATACAGTAAAGATATTTAAAATTTTAGAAGTGGATTTTTTTTTAATTGCTAAATCCTATTTATCAGTTTTATAACCTAAAATTATTTAAGCTATTTGAATAGCTAGATTTCATATTATAAATATTTAAAGTACAATAGAATCAGGTATTTAAAATTATTATAGAGAAGTTGAATGAAAATTAGTAAATTACTATTGATTTAGCTTTTCCTTTTGCATGTTTACAGGGTTATTTCTTCCAACATTTGTTAGGCCTATTTTGGATTCTATGGAAACAACAAAGGCAGTTCCACATCTAGGTCTAAATGAGGTGATGACCCATCCTTCTATGATGAATTTTGCAGGATACACCCAAGAATAGATCTAAAAATATCAGATTTTTAAACCTGTAGATCTTTGAGATCGTTGCAAATTTGATTTGATTTTTGTACAGCTAGACGGATCTAAAAAAATGTTGCTTGAAAATGATGTAAATGAAAATGTTATTTGTTCAAAATAATCTAAGGGTGTTATTTTTCACTTGCATAATTTTTTTTGTCTACCTTAAGATAACCGTTAAAATTATCATTTTGTTAATCATAATATTTCATTGTATATTTGTATTTTGTTAGATTGTATTGGATAGATAATGGTTAATTTTTTTTTTATATAGATTTAGCATAATATAATTTCCATGTACTTCTTTTCATCACTTGTAAATATAAATTTTTGTTACTTTTTGTGATCATGAAAAATAGAGATGATTTTAGTCTTTGTGAAATATTTTCATGCATGTTTGAGATCTCTACAAGGTGATGAAAAAGGCCCTAGGGTTTGGTAGGGTTTTGAGTATCCTTACTATTTTGATGGTAATGTTGTCACTAAGTTCTCTCCTTGCCCAAATATAGTCACCTAAGAAACTACCATGATGCTCTTGATTGTAAATTACTTTGTTCTCCCTAGCTTCTCATTACAGGCCTGATTATTCAACTCTACCAACTACCCTTCCATCTCAGTGTCTTTTCATGCTCTTGCATATATTCTCTTATGAATTTACTCTTATGAATTTGAAAGCTATCACTAGGTCTATTATGACTGTTAGGTCTTTGAGGGTATACGATTTTCTACTATGAACTCTTAGATTGTCATACTTTTGATGACAATTCTCCAAGGATTTTTTCTCATTGACTTAACTCTCTATATATTCTCCATTATGCATTGAAAATTCATGGTTTCTAGTTAACTATTTATTGGTGTAACCATTTCCATGTTTCTCGGGACTGTCATCCCTATAGTATAGTTTCATAAGACTATTTTTTCAAGGTAGTAGATGGTCGTGACAAATTTCATAAGACTATTGTGACAAGTTTCATAAGACCGCCATACCCCAAGAGCTAAGAAGACATGGTACAGTGTAGCGGTAAAATCCCTCATTACCATGAAGGTCGAGCAATAAATGTGCGATATGACAGTAACTCAAATACTTCTCCCACATCCCTGCAAGAGCCAAGAAGACACGGTGCGGTGTAGCGGTAAAATCCTGCATTACCGCGCAGGTCAAGCAATAACAGTGTAGTGTCGATACCATCTCGCATCATTGCAAGGATCATGTCAAAATAGCGTGGTATCACAGTTAAACTATAAAAATAAATATCACATTTCTTTGAGGCATTTTTTTGAAACAATTTTCTTGCCTTGTGTATATTGCTTCCACATTTTCATGTATGTCTAGCAGGGCACTTGTAGCTATAACATATGACAAAAAAATCCCTACTGTTATGCTTTGATAGATGTCCCTTCGTTATTACTAGATATTTGATGTAGTGCACATTATTATAGTGTAAGCCTATTTTTTATATTGTTTCATTTAGCATGACCAATATTCTCCACAAGAACATTGTCCCTATTTAAAATGACAGAAATGGTTCACATCTCTTAGAATAATTTCTCTTACAACAATCTTGGAGATGAATTTAGATGCAGCATGAAAATCAAAACATACTCGAAGGTTCTTAACAACTCTAATAGTTGTACCAGGGGCCATGTTTAACAAACCAAATGTAATTGCTAACTTTTTACTATAGTGGCAGATAAATGATTCTTTTTTCTTCTATTCCACAACATTGAGTAAAAGTCTTGAATTTGGAAATACCCTATTGCCTTCATTTTCCAAGCCAATTTCTCCAATTTTGCATAGATCTCCCATGTTTGTGGATGTGATATGTCTCCTACACAAAAAGAATTTACCCATTTATGCCCTTCAATCCAACTACATGTAGGTATCTTTTTAATTCCTCTATCTTTCATCAATCTCCTTACTATTTGAACCTCACCACACTTGCTTGCTTTTGCACAAATGTTTTAAAGAAGAACTTAAGTTGCAACATTTTTTAGGATTCAACTAAAAAAGCAGTGTTGCTAGAATACTCAACCTATATTCATATATGATCCACATGAACCAAAGGTTGAACTGGCATCTCAGTAATAATGTTTAGGGTGTCCTCAAGATAGCCAAAACGAACATGAAGGTCAACCATGCACACCTAATGATCAACTATATATGTAATGCAATAAGGGTTATTGGCATGTGAAGGATGTGCAACCCTCATCCACTAAACCTGCATAACTGCATTCATCTAGAACACAAGCAATGCTTACAATGTCGATGTTCCAGAGTGCTTCATTAATTTAAATATTTTGAGAGCTTCCTTGCAAAATCCATTTTGTGCATATTCTAAAATCATATCATTTCATTCCATGAGATGAAATCTCTTTGAGGCATTCTATCAAACAATTTATTTTGAATTAAATTTTGGTGTCAAATCTTTGGTAATTATGGTTAGTTTCACTACATTCAAATTCTAAATTCTGAGAAATTATATACAAAAAATAGATTGATGGTTGTTTGGATAGTGAAATTAGCTCTCTTAGAAATTAACTGAAATATCTAGAAGGATTATTTTAATTAAAGAGGATTTTGTGGTTATTTTTGTAGCAATGATTCACAATGATTTTACAGTGTAGCTAGCTTGCTATTCTCATTCAAGATACAAGTCATCGAAGTCAAGCACATACCAAGAAGATGGTACTCTACTTCAAACCCTCAACCTCACTTAGTTTAGTTTGCTTACATGGGGATATTAACGAAGTTGGTAAAAAATTAATATATATCATTTTTTGTTTGTGAAGGAGAATCTTGTGAGATTCAATATGGCAGTGGATCAATATTTGGTTTCTTAAGTAAAGATGATGTCACAATTGGGAAACTTATTGTGAAACATCATGTTAATAATTTTTGAATGTTAAGGCTTCCCGGTTAGATATCAAAGATTTTTTCTCATCAACTTAATTTGGAATTTATGTATAAATGGATTCTTCCATGGTGCAGGTCTTTACTCAGACAACACATGAACCAAGGTTGACATTTTTGTTGTCTAATTAAGTCTGATGGAATTATTGGGCTTGGTTTCTAGGAAATTTTTGTTGATAATGTTGTTCCAGTCTGGTTAGTGTTGATAGCCTTCATTCTATAATGTCAACTTCATTCTATAATCTGAGCATATCACCTTTCTTAAAATTTGAATAAAGTTCTGAAATCAAGGGTTCAACGTGCATATTTCAGGCCTATGTTGAACACTCTATTTAAGGCATTTGTTGACAAGGCTATAGTTTTTTAATTGATTTATATTTCTACTGTGTTTGGACTTTCTTTTGTAAACTTTCAATATACAATGCACTTTTATTCTTTTTGAATTGAGACTAATATTAATTTTATTGGTTGTATTGAGGCACAACTTCATTCATGGTGGAAAAGGCAACACCCTATTGCTCATATCAGATGGCACATTGCATATAAAGGAGGAAATATTCTAGTTGGGTTATTGTTGACTGCGTTGAAGGAGAGAGTTTCATATACGAGACACAATCAACACTCTGCTTGGATTCTACATGTTACAACTTGCTCCAAGAAGATTGCCCATGTTGTAGAAGTTTTATGAGATGTAAGGGGCATGTGCTCGCATTGAAGGGATTCAAGCATGTGTTTCCATCATTACAAAAGTCTTTTGGAGAAGTTTCTTTCTTTCACTCACTTCTCTACAACATTGTAACTTAGATTTTCAGTCTTGTGACTAAAAATAACAATTGTAATACTCTATTTGTAAGCTATAACTAGAACACCTTTCTTTTATTAATAAAGTTCACCAATTTTTCCTTCTCAATGATTGTCTTATTGTGTGCTTGATGTGTATTTTTGTGTTTTATGCTTAAATCCTCAAATATCAGTCAATTAAAATGACTAAATATACTACTAATTGACATTAATTAATAAGTAAATTGACTAAATATAGTACCAATTGATATATATCAATGAATAATGAATAAATATGACTAGATATGTGACCAGTGAAATCAATGAATAAAAATGACTAAATATACTACCAAATTACAACAATCAATGACTAAATCAACAACTAATAAGTGACCAAATTACAACAATCAATGACTAAATCAACATCTAATAAGTAACCAAATTACAACAATCAATGACTAAATCAACAACTAAATAAGTGACTAGTTAAATATATCCGTGAATAAAAAATGACTAAATAAGTGACTAGATTACAACAATCAATGACTAAATATATCAGTGGAAAAAAGTGACTAAATAAGTGACAAAATCTCAACAATGAATGGCTAAATAAATGACAATATACTACCAGATCGATCGATCAAAACAACTAATAAATGACTAAAAATGGTTTAGTCATCAATCTGGTCACGTTATAAATGACTGGCAATAAACTACTAGTCGTCACGTGACCAACTGCAATCATTTATAAGAAATTTTTAATAGTAGTTTTTTCAATAGTTTATTGTTGTTTCTATACTAGTGGAGGTAGTACCTCTGGTGAAGAAGCCAAGACCAGTATTGTTGTTTCTACAAATGAAGAGTCAGAGGAAGAGGAGGATACTTACCAAATTCATGTACATGCAAAGAAGAATGAAGAAGGCTCATCTGACCCTATGGAGAACATAAAGATGCTCGGTTCTCCTCCAGTAAGAAATCATCCACCCTTTGTTCTGAGAACATTAGTGAATAATATGATTGATAATGATCTTATGTCAACTGTTGAGTTATACGATGAAGTTGTCATAAATGATTTTGCTCAGTACATAGTTATTTGTAACATAAACATGGACACCATACAATCAAAAGTTACTGAAAATGTGTGGAAAGAGCTAGTAATTAGAAGTAATGAAGCTTCAAATGTCAAAAACAAGACGAGAAGTGAGGTCGTAAAATCTATTAGTTTAACTCAGCCAGAGATAGAAGCTGCAAATCTGTTGAAAGAATATTATACATTGTTCAAAGTCAAGAAAAGAGTCAACATGTTAATGACTAAGGAAAAATACTATGTGGAAAAAGTAAGGCAAGAAACTCATGATGTGATTAGACAATTAGCAAAGAGCTATGGGACAAGAACCAACTCTTCGTCTCACACTGCTCAAACTCGAGAACCTAGTATAGTTGCAGAAGTAATGGATAACCTTATCTTGGAAACTATTGATGAGACACTTGGTGCTTCAGAGATCCTTGCCCCTCAGATGGACACATAAGAAACTACCAGTAAGAGGTTTGATGATCATCATAAGGATCAATCCAGTGAAAAGAGAGAAGAACATCAAGAATCCACCGAGAAGAGAGAAGAGGAAAACAAAGAAGTAAATGAAGGGAGCAAAGACAAAGAAAATGATAAATATGAGGATGATGAGGATAGAAGGAAGGAAGAAAATAGAAAGCCATCTGGTGATGAAAAATAAGAAGAAGAAAGTGAAGAGGAATAAGAAAAGAAGAAAGAGGAAGATAAGGAAGTCATTCCAGTTGAAGGTGAAATTCCCAAAGGCCTTGAACCATCAAAGCTATCCAAAGAGTCATATGTATGTACTCTTAAAGGTATTATTTCAAGGCAAGTTGTAATCTAGCTTGCACTTCCACCTCAGCTAGTCAAGCTACCATCTCACCTAGGTTATGTGGATTTGACTAAGATCTCACCCAGTGACAGAATTAAGCTAAGTGACACTTTTCTCAGTTGTCACATAGGAGGATACAAAGTCATATCAAAGAGGCAATGAGCTGATAAATGAAGCTATCAAAGCTCTACAAGATACAACCTCTGGTGTTACTCCAGACAAATCTTTAGCTCCGATTGAAAATTTGAGGCTTATTGTTGATTCTGTTAAAGAGTACACATCCAATCTTAATATGCAAACCACAAGAGAAGTAGAGTTGAATTTTCTAGAGAAAATATTATTGTTTCTACAAGATAAGTGTACTATTGCACATGACAAAGCTGTGGAAACTTTGAAAGAGGTAAGAAATAATGAAGAATCTTAGTTGCTGTTTGTTTACGACATGAAATGGATGAAAGCCACTAGGAGTATCAAGGATCTATAGACTCAATTGAGTCTCAACTTGCTGATGTCTCCAGAGATTATAAGATTGTTGATGACAAAAACTATTGTAGGTGGGTTTCTATTGCAGATCTTCAAAATAAGTTTTTCATCCTGCAGAGGCAGAAGGAAGAGGCTATGAGGTGGTATGCCTAGCTTGGAAATGTGGTCATGTCTAGACATGTTACTATATCAAATGCTTTGATGGAGAGACAAACTTGAGAAAATGAACTTCGCCCCATCCAGTTTGCAAGAAGGAGAAGAATGCTTGGCATAAATAGAATCTTTTGCATAAAATACTTTCCAGGGAAAAAGGTGTCTGGGATGATGGAAAGCCTACTTGGGAAGTGATTCTCAAAGATTTATAAGGTGCCCCTAGTTCCTGAATTTGAAATGTTTCCTTGTCCTTTGTCCTTGATGTCAAAGGAGAGGAGATGAGGAGATGAGGAGATGAGGAGAAGAGGAGAAGAGGAGAAGAAGAGATAAAATAATATGTTATGTTTCTGTACATATGTTAGGGGGAGTTGAGCATAAAATAATATGTCTATTTTTAAGCAAGTCTCATTTTTGGCACATGTTGCCATCAATGACAAAGGGGGAGATTGTTGGAAGAATGAAGAAGGTGCCCTCCAATTTTTTTGTTATTGATGCCAACATTGGTTGGTTACTAACTATGTAATCAGTGTGTCCATACTAATATGGTATCTTGATCTAGAAATCTTCACAAAAAAAGGGAATTCAATGAGTCTTTGATATGATGATCAAGAATGCCAGTTACGGGTATAAACGAGCTTTCAACATGTTTTTGTGATTTGGTTGAGCTATCTTGATGATAAAACTTTCATGTTCTTTTGGTCGACAAGGTTTATCTTTTGCGTGTTCCTCTTTAGGTCCAGATGCTTGGTTAACATGTTTTTGTTCTGTGTGTCAAAAGGAATTTTGTATTAAGCCAACAAGACTTTTTTATTTTGAGTATACCCTCAATTAGGCTGACCTAATTGATAAAGGAAGTTATCCCTGTGTATCTATTTATGATGGTCAAAGTGATAAAAAAAGAAGAGATGGTGTGCAAGTAATACAACAAGTGTAATAGTGTGAAGTTACTAATAGTGTTTGGATACTGGCAACTGGAGCAGAGTTTTGATATTTTCATAGCATAATCGGAACCGCTTTCAACACTTTATAGGTGTACTTCTTCAATTCATTTTGGTAGTGAGCCAAATCTTTTGTATCTTGGCATTAAGCCACATTTTGTATTCAGGTTGTGAACCTTTTCAAGGATGGTGAGTCCTGGCAGTGAGCCCTGTAATATCTTATAATCGATTATAATATATTGTGATCTAATCCTCACCGTGGTTTTTCCCATTTTGGGTTTTCCATGTAAAAATCCTGGTTTCAATGTGTTATGATCTCTTTTATGTTTTGGATCACTTGCATTTAGATGTGGATTGATAATTGGATGGTTAATAATTAATTTGGCCAGTAGAATATATATTCACACCCCCTCTCAATATTCGGTATATTCAACACTTTATTGATGGTGGAAGACAAGAGAAATTGTATTTCCAAAAGAAATCATAAAAAGTCCTTTCTAAGATTTTTTTCTAGACTATGATGATCCATACTTAGCAAAAAATAACTAAATTTTCTTTTTTTGGGTGCACTTAATCACCATTTGCTCCAATTTTTTTAGCTAAAATTAGTGCATTAATGATGCATACAAAAGATTCATTTATTCAAAAGAAATAATTTTAATTATGGATTTTTATAGTAATGGAATCATTGGAGCAATTATAAAATTACCATGATAGTTATGCATTCGACAAAGGAATTATTTTATTGATCGACAATCATTTTTTTTCAAAAGTGACAAAGCATGAACACTTGGTAAATGATCAATAATCATAAAATAAAAGGCCAAGTGGGTACTATGGATCAACTTACTATTTCCTTTAGGTTTGAATTAGGAGGTTTTATTCATGCCACATGGAATTTGTGCTAGGCCATCAAGTCTCCATTAGGCTTGCCATGTATGCCTATCCATTTTTTGTGTATTTAAAATTTCAAGGTCAAATAAGTATTCAAATCCATGAATTTTTAAACAAAGGTTGCATGTGTGATCCTAAACCATAGAAAAACATGTGTCATTTTATAGTTTGGCAAAGCTCTAGTGTCAACATTCTTGATAGTTTCAGTATTGTATGAGTTTGTATTTAACACCAATATTGAATTTTTAATTTGACATGCTAACAATAAGTAAAATCAAAAATAAGGATATGCTATGTGGAAAGTCTATATTATGATTAATAGGCAAATATTGATTTCAAATAATACGATTTTTAGATAGCTTTTAAGAGAAGCAATGAAATTATAGACCTACAAGTTTTATGCATGAGTTCCAAGCAGGAGTTCTATGATAACTAAAATAAAATAAAACTAGATTAAATTCAAATAAATTCAATTATGGTTGAGGTGGTACCAAGGAAAATTTCTATATAAACAATATTATAAATAGTTCATATGATGCTTTCAATTGAAGAATCAATTTAGCAAATATTTATCAAAATTATGATATTAATTCACTTAAGTATTCATTATGTTTTATGATTATTTAGTTTGAGGGGCTAGGATTCTAGCATGGCTTGGGTGATCACTCTTATGATCTTATAGGCCAATGCATGGAAGATGATAGTTAAATCAGCTACATGGGAACTTTGGAAAACACTTTGGTTCCTTTGTGACAAAGCTCTTATGAGTTGTGTTTTATGTGTTAAGTATGTCTTGGTAAGTTAGATGTGTGTAAATAAATTAATGGTTTAATGAGAAGATGAAAGAGTGTATGCAAGGAGGATCTTGTTAATATGTCATTTCAATGGTGGCATGATACATTTTTTTAATCTAATGTATGAAGAATTCTTTGTAAAGTTACCATAGAAATTGTTTAATCAACTTTCATCTTGGATCAAGATTTGTAAAGTTAAGAATTAGATTTAAGTTAAGTGGATGCTAAAAAATATCACACATCTATAAATAATTGATATTGTGCATGTATGTGTCGCAATTGACACATTTGTCCAATGAGTTGTTGGAAACTATATATTTGGAGTTCACTATGTCAATCTATACATCCATGGAAGAATCTATGCATGTTTCACATCCTAAATCAATAACAAATAATTAAGTACCTTGTATTATGAATAAATATTTCACTAATTAAAAAGTGTGTTGAGATATAACATGGAATAGACCCTTGCCACACATATGAATGTGTTGTGGGTAAAATAGTAGTTCAATATAAAATTGATAGTGCATAACAACAAAGGCCAGTAGTTCTAAATTAATACAATTTTAAATATGGAATGAAATATGTGAAGGTGTTTGTTCCATAATAGAGGTAGAAAAATCCTAAAAAACACAATACACATAAGGAAGTGACATAGAAGAGGTATATTGATGCACATCATGTGGCAATATAAGTTGAGAGAGGTTGGATCATGAATGGAAAATTAACAGAGCATGAGAATATTAGAAACACTTACCATGGAGTGCTCATAGTAACACTATCTAGGAATTTCTAATTTGGACTATGTATATTTTAATTGAGACAACCCTCCTTATATATGATGAATTCATTTTATAATGAGATTTATTAAGTGATAATGAAAAATCTATATAATTTATTATGAATACTTTTGAGATATCAAGTAAAAGAGGAGAGTATTGATAGGAAAGTATGACACCTTTGATAAGGTGATTGCATTTTAAATCACACATTTCAATGTGACACAAACTAAAATAGAAGTAAACAAAAACTAACCTAAAACCCTAATCTAAACAATATGTGCTCGCTACTTACAATTTATATAAGTTTATTTTCTAAGATGATTTACGCATAGAAAATAAAACCAAAGCCTATATTTTTGGTTCTCATGCTAGGGCACGAGGCAATTTAGTTCTCCTACTCAAGGTTATAATCTTTTTTAGATAAAAAATATTAAAAAGTGCGAGTAAGATAAAAGGATTAATAGTTTAAATATAAAGAAATGAACACTTAAACAAATTAAATTAAGGGATTATGTGCAAAGTCGTGATCTCCAAATTTGAGTGAACTTATAATACAAAGTTTGCAACCTCACTAAAAAATGTTTATCTTAGTACACTTACATGAGATGCTATAAGATAAACATAATAGTTGTATTAAAATATATAATGACTGAATTAATACTTACTACAATATAAATCTTTCAATAAATTCCAAGTATTATTCAATAAGCACAATAACACTAAACATCTCGACAATAATTCAAAAGAAAGATAGGTAACTTACTAAACTATATAGAATTAATGATATTGAATGATTGAATAAAATAAGTGCCACGAGTTTTTATTTTTAATGTTCATAAAACTATTACATGAAAAATAATTTAAAAACTAACACTCTAATAGTAAAAATATATTACTTGCATGCAAAGTAAGATTTATTACATGTTTTTACCCACAACCACTAAATCTAACTTAAGAAATATTTAGTTGGACTCCTAATAAATATAACTATAAACTAATAGGGTAAAAACACAAAGTTGTGTCACACTTTTGGCCAACTAAATAGTTTCGAGCGAAATAGTTTTGCTCAAAACCACATGGCCTATATGTGGCAGATATAATTTTAGGTGGAACCCTTTCAGTCGAAACTATAAAATATTTTTTTTTCTATTGAAAAGTTGAAATATGACTAAATTTATGTGGAAGTTTTTAGGCGAAAGGATTTTGGGCAAAACCATTTTGATAGAAATCGTCTATATGGCTACCTATGTGGCAGCTTAACCCCTCTTTTGGGGCAATTTCAAAAAAACTTCAACTTCAACTCTAAATTTATCCAACTAGGGATAATTTCATGAAAATCTAAAAATAACCTTTTATAGAGCTTAGAGTCTAGATTCCAAAAAGTTTTTTTTTACATTTTGATTTATTTTATTATGATGTTTCAAAATTTTAATATAACTAGGTTTTTATAGATAAGTAGGAGGCTAATTAGAAATTAAAAAAATGTTAAAACATTTTCCTTTTTTTTGAAAAATATATGGTGCTCTAGAGAAAATAATCTTCTTCAAAAGGGTATATATTTTTTTAATTGATAAAAAAAATTAGACATAAATTGACATCCCATGAAAACTATGACATTCTGGTGAAGTTTCACTTGAAAAATTATTACTAAAAAAATATTCATTGAATTTTATTTTTTCATGCACTAGATATTGAAGTTACCTATTTGGGGAAAAAATATTTTCTATTTTTTTTGATGTCCCATTGTCCTCACTTTTTTTGAAATTCTCAACAATTCAAATTCTGCTCTTAAACTTATAAAAAATATATCAACCAATTTTTAATTTTTTAAAAATTACAAGCATAAACTTCATCACTAATTCTACATTTCATTAGATTACATTATTTTGAAATTCAAAATATAAAGACCACTTTTATGTAGTCGAAGTTGATTTTTTTAATTTGTGTTGGTCATTTCTTTTAAAAAGTGTGACATAGGTTTGTGCTTTTACCCAACAAAAGACCTTCTATACAACCATCTAAAAATAGTCGATGTAAATAAATGTCAAAAATATTCTTCTCAAAATATGTTGATCTCCTTACAAATAATGATAAATTAAAATAGAGTCAGTGAGAAATGACTTTCTTAATTATTGGTCTCAATGATGATCTTAATGCAGTCCTTTTGTTATGATCATGAGAAATTTGTAAGAAACCCTAAAATTTAAATTTGGTGCCTTGAATCTAAAATGACATCAACCTTAGCTCAATAATGCAACCTTAAATTCTCCAAAGCTTTGGAGTTCTATAAAATAATTTACTTTCTAGACATGCCATAATGATGATGCTATGTTTTCCAACTCCTTGTTTTTTGTTAATTAAAACCTTACTAGTGTATGACTAGATTAGATACAATTTGAATAAGAGTTTGACTACAAATAGATATAATTGATGTAAATCTAAATTTTATAAATTTGAAACTCTTTTGAAAATTATTAAAATTAATTGGAAAATGAGAAATATTAATTAAAATTGCTATTAAAATTAAGCATCTTTATCAAAATTAGATGACCATCATTGAATGTGATTGAGAAGTACTTTAAAATTACCATTAAACCCTCCTTTAAAGAAAAAATCAAATATTATTGTAGGTGAATAAAACCTTACTAAATGTGAAAATATCTCCCCAGAAAAAGAGCAAAATGGTATGAAAGTTGGAGATAAAAAAGTCATTATTTTTTCTAACCTGTTGATCTACTATTTAAAACTATTTATCTCTAGTTAACCGTGTTAAAATAAGACATGTTTCCTTTGACAAAAGCGGTCAACCCTTTTTTAGGTGCACTTATATATAGGTGAACAATTTTATTTAAGTATGCTTTTGTTCTCACACCTTATTACCATAAGTCATATATTTTCATGTTTGATAACATCTACGATTATTTTGGGTGTGTACCTTATATACATTACTAAAATTTTGAATTTTAAAATGTGTTTCTAAGACAATGGCATGTGCCTATAATGTGGTTACAAGTTCAGTCTTCAAAAATAAATTTTATACCTTACAAACTTATATACCATATTATACATTTTTTACTTTTATTTTTTAATCATCGTTTAGAGGCACATGCCTACACATGCTATTATACATTTTATTTAGATTATGTTAAGTTCAAAAATTTCTCTCTCACAATCCTAGAACCTAGTTTTACCTATAAGTCCAAGGAGCATCATTTGTGAGGGTAATATAAAAGGTTTATCAATAGATTAGGGATGATTAAGGGTTAATGAGAAGAATTGATAATTTATCCGACACTTCAAACTCAACTATACTTTGGAGGGTGTTTGTAGAGGTGTTCTAAATATAATTAAAGTGCTAAAAGATAAGAAAATATGGGAATTTATAATTGTATCCAAGGCGAGTTCAACCCCAAATGGTTGTCACTAGGTTAAACACACACCAACTACAATAATGGCCTTTATTATAACTAGAAAATCATCATTATATAAGATTCAAGATGTAAGTACAAGAATATGATCTGAAAATTATTTATATAATAAGACTCACAATAATGTTTCCTTTCTTATAATTATTAAATCATAAATTACACAGATACTAGACTAATTTCCACACTATTTGTAAATAATTTGTTCTTTAAAATATGTGTGGAGAGTCTTCTCTTCAAGACTAGTGCCTTATATGGGTTATAAAGTCACATTCAACTATAAGAGGAATACATAAGAAACAAAAAAAAATGATAACTAGTAATCAAATCTACTTAAGAATCCTTCTTCAAACTTTTAAAAATTTATATGTAACACAAGAATGACCATCACAAAGACTAACTTACAATGACTTAAAATTTTGTGACATTTATCATATTTATATTATATTTTCACTAGAAAATGTGGTGTAGGAAAATTATAAACAAAGGAGGAACATGTCACCCATCTATGCTCAAAACTTGTCAAGATGCCTATAATTGATCAAGGAGACAATAAATTACATATATCTACTACAAAAACTACCTTTTTGCACCTTATAGAATACACAACTCAAATGAAGAATGAACTAACAAATTTGAGACCCTAGAATTCTCTTTGCACCAAGCTAATTATGAAAATTAGATTGCTTAATCAAAAACTAACCATTTGAATGCATTCTCGGATAGGAGAGCGATAAAGGTTGGGAAGGTAGAGTTTCTGCAGGTCCGTGACCAGTACATTGCACCCTGCATGTTATCACCCTTTGTTGCATGCGTAAGGGGGAGCTTGGACGGTGTGCAGGATGTGTTTGCGGGTGTGGGGAGGGGTTTTTTTTAGTGCTCAGGGTTCTAATTTTTTTGCTTAAGCTTCCTTTTGTGTCTCTTCTTGATCGAAGTTTTCTATTTAAAGGGTTTTGTGGTAGCTTCAAGTTGCTTTCTTGCTATCATTTTTTGGTTTGGATTTTGAGGAAGCCATTGTTTATTTTCAAAATGAACTTATGTGCATCTTTGGAGGCTAACTCTCCTTCTTCATCGAGGTGGGGGGTTGAGAGTTTCTTTTTTACCAAGGCTACAGGGATTGATGGAACAGCTCAGTCTGGGAGCCCTCACATTCTAAAAATCAATGGATGCTTGGAGAGGAGCAAAGAAAGGTCCATTCTGGTGATTTAGCTAGAATCAATTGTTGAGGATGTAGAGCATTTTACAAATCATGCCTTGATATGAAAATTCATGGGAATGCGTGTCTCACTTCCTTTTTTGGAGATGTGAGCTTAGCAGACCTGGAATCTAGAGGGAAAAATGGAATTAATGCTATTGGCTAATAGCTATTTTATGGTCGTTTTTAGTTGCATGGCAGATCACAATAGAGAATTTGAAGGTAGACCTTATTCTCACAACAAGATAGGCTTATTCATCAAACCCTAATACACTAGTTTCAACCCATCTGAGGAGCTCCCAAACTAGGTTCATCTATGGGTGCGCCTTCCTTGGTTCCCAATTGAATATTGGTGAAATGATATCCTACAAATGGTTGCTTTGCTTTTGGGGAAATCGGTGGGTCCTTCTCAGCAAACTCAAGATAGGAAGGTAATAAATTTTTCTCGCATTTATGTTGAGATTGATTTGAATAACCCTCTTCCAAACTCTTTGGAAATTCATTTGGGTATGTCTTCTTGGTTGCAACAACTCAATTATGAGACTCTTCCTTTTTTATGTCGGTTGTGCCATGAATATGGTAATTTTCAAAAAATATTTCCTATGTCCAGATCTTCTGAGTCTCATATAGCTTAGCCTCCTCACAATCCTCCTAAGGTAAATAAGGTCAAGGTTCCTATTCCTGGTGTTGATGGAGATAATCAAGGTTTTACTCTTGTTAAGCCCCGTAACAGAAACCATGGATATAAGAGAAATTTTAAAGAGAGACAGGAAAGGGATACTTTTAATCAATTCAATGTGTTGTATGACCTTAGTCAGCAAGAGGTGAATTTGGGGTTGATGGCTATAGATCATGGTGTTTTGGAGGTGGTTCAGGAGGGTAATGTTTTTGTCAATCTTTAGAATACTATGGAAGCTGGTTTAATTCAAGTGGATATAGATCTTGGTCTGGTTGATTTAGTTCTTCCTGAGGCCTTTGTTGTTATGGAAAATATTGAGGTGGCAAACTCTTCTCTGGTGGAGAAGGAGGTATTACACTCAATAAAAGGAAACAAGGCTTCTCCTTCTTTGGGACTTCACCAAAAAAATCTTAAGAAAGGGGCTCCTAAGAAGCCCTCTAAGGCTGGGAGAAAGAAGGATTTGGAGAAAATTAAGATGATGGAGGAGATGTTGGTGGAGTCAAGATCTATTAAGACTCTTAATTCTTACTTGTCCAACCCTCAGAAATGATTCTCCTCTCATTGAATGTAAGGGGATTGAATAGTGACCCTCAGTAAAAAGTTGTTCATGACTTGGTAAGAAATCATTATCCTGATGTGATTTTCATACAAGAAACTGAGATGTCTATAGATAATATGAGTGGTTTGGTGCCTAAACTTTGGGGGCAGAGTTAATTCCAGTGCATAGGTGCCCAAGTTAATGCATTGGATTTGTCTTGTTTATGGAACCCATTGAAGATCTGCCTTCTTTGGTGGATGTCCTATAAGTCTTCTATTTTAGTGGTTTCTTTGAGCCTGGAAACTGTTCTTTCCAATATCAATGCTCCTACTGATTTGACTGGTAAGTAGTGCATGTTGTCTCACATTCAGTTTATTCACAGTTCTGATCCTCTTTTTCCTTAGATTATTGCAGGTGACTTTAATTCTATTACTAATCTGGATGAAAAGAGGGGAGGAATGTTGAGGTTATAGCCTTTTGATTTTCTTCTCCATGATAATATTTTTGCCTTAAACCTTGTTCATATTAAGCCTAGTAATGGTCAGTCTACCTAGAACAATAGGATAATTGGGGAGGGTTGTATTGCTAAGAGGCTTGATAGGTTCCTAGTTTCTTATTTCTAGATTGGTGGACCTTGGTCTATTTGTTCTAATATTCTGGATTTGAGGGGTTTGGATCACTAGCCTATTAAGTTATCTGCTTCTTTGGCCCACACTGCTCATTCTCACTCTTTCAATTTTCAACTTATGTGGTTGTGGGATCCCTCTCTACAGGATTATGTTGCTGAGTGGTGGCATTTGGGTAGGCCTGCTTTTAGCACCACTATGTATTATTTTTCCAAGTAGCTATAGTATGTGAAGTATTGGCTCAAAAGGTGGAATAAGCAATGTTTCGATAACATCTTCCATGCTAAGGTTGTTGCTTAGGCTAGTTTGGATGATATCACCCATGAGATTAGGGAGTTTGGCCTTTTTGAGGACTCTCTCAAGGAGGAGGCGAGGGCTTTGAAAGTTTTGGAGAAGTGTGAGTTGTGTGAGGAGATTTATTGGAAACAGAAGGCTCAGGTTGAATGGCTATAGGAGTGGGACAAAAACATTGTCTTCTTCTTCAACTCTGTGAAGGCTAGGAGACATGGTAATTCGATCCTTATTCTTTCTTTTTTTCTTGGTAATTTGATCACTATTCTTATGAATGACATGGGTGTGCACTTGGCCGATTTAGGAGATATATCCAGAGAATCTTCGTAGTACTTACCTCTTTGTTTAGGGAGGACTCTCTAGATATTTTAGTGGAAGAAAATTATGTTTTTGTCCTATATCCCTTCTTTTGTTTCGGTGGAAATAAATGAGCACCTCTTGGGTTGAATTTCCTTGGAGCAATTGGAGGCCATTGTCTTTCAAATGAAGAGAGGGAAAGCCCTTGGTCCTGACAGCTTTTGATTGAACTCTTTTAGGAGTTTTGGGACATTATAAAATTGGATTTATTAGAGGTGGTTTGTGAGTCTCAAAGGAACAAGTAGATGTTGAGGGATATGAATTCCGTGTTTCTTGCTCTCATCCCTAAATGTGATGGGGTAGATAGGTTGATTTTGTTTTAGCCCATTGCTCTTTGCAATGTGGTTCATAAAATTCTTTCCAAGTTAATTGTTGAGAGGTCGAAGTAGTGGATTTGTAGGCTCATTTCAGAGGAACATGGAGGCTTTGTGGTGGATAGGAAAATATTGGATAGTGTGGCCATTGCCATTGAAACTATCGACTCTATGGTGAGCTATAAAGAAAAATCTATGCTCATCAAGCTGGATATGGAAAAGGCCTATGATAGAGTTAAGTGGTCCTTTTGTGTAAAGTTCTTATTGCTTTTGATTTTGTCGAGGAGTGGGTTATGTGGGTTATGAGTTTTTTCATGACCACTTCCTTCTCGATATTGATTAATGGGGAACCGTCTTCCTTATTTAGGGACTCTAGAGGTCTTTGACAAGGGGATCCTGGTTCTCCTTATTCATTCTTTTAGTTGAAGGTTTGGGGATATTTATTAAGAGTAATATGGTGTAGGGTCTTATCCAAGGTTGGGTTGGGAGAAATGGTTTACCTCCTCAGTCTCACCTATAATTTGTTGATGATACTACTTTGATGAGCATGGCCAAGGTCAAAGAGGCCATGAATTTGTGCAAGGATTTGGACATTTATCTTGCTGCTTCTGGGCAAATGATTAATGAGGGTAAATCTTATATTTTATTCTTTAACACTTCGAGGCTCATTCTATAGTGAATTACTCATATTTTGAGGTTTCAGATTGGTTCTTTGGCTTTGATCTATCTCGACATTCCTATCTCTTCTAGTACCCTCCCTAGGGGCTCTTGGCAAAATATTTTAGATAAGTTTTGTGTGAAGGTGAACCATTGGACTCACTGGTGGATTTCTTTCACTGGTCAAGTTTAGCTTCTTAAGTCGGTGGTGCAAGCTCTTCCCAATTATAGGTGTATGATCCAGGTGGCTCCCATTGGATTTATTAAGGATTTGGATGCTCTGGGTAGGCAATTTTTATGGGTTGGTAGTTTATCATCTTCTAAGTGGAGCCTTGTGAAGTGGGATATTGTGTGTAGTCCAAAGCAGTTTGGTGGCCTCAGGTTGTGGTAGTCCACTCTGACTGGTTTGGAATTTTTTTCCAAGCTTTATTGGAGATCGTGTTTCAAACAAGATCATGTCTAGGCAAGGATTATTTCTCACAAACATCTAAGTAGGATACCAAAGGAGGAGGTTCCTCAATATCCACTTGTGGGGAAAGGTTTGATGATTTGGGAAATGCTTAAAAATGGTGCTAAGTTGATCAAGGATGGTTTGTTTTGGATATGAAATAGGGGATTTGAGGCTTTCTTTTGGTTTGAATCTTAGGATTGGTTTTCCCATATCTTGAGCAAATATCCTAATTTGCAGGATCTTTGTCAACGCTTCTTGGAGGCTGATTGGTCTCAGGTGGTGGATTTTAAGACTTCTTACCTTTGTGGGCATGTGGAGGTGTCTAGATGGAAGGTTCCTAGCGAGTGGCCTATGGTTGGATTGGAGGAGGATTGTGCTAAGCTTAAAAATATTCTAGAAAGTAGATAGTGCAACTCTCTTAGGGATAATGAATTTTTGGCCTGGAGTCTGGATTCTAAGGGGGTCTTCATGGTTGCTAGTGGGTACCATGAGTTGATTTCTTGAAAGTGTGGTGGGTTGGACTTTCCTTGGTGGAAGATTATTTGGAACAAGTTCTCTTGGACCAAGTGTAATTGTCTCCTATGGACCTTAGCTTGGAAAAAATGTTTGACTTGGGAAAATCTTTGAAAGTGAGGATTCCAGGGTTGATATGTTTATGTTCTTTGTGGGTGCAGCAAGAAGGATTCATCTCACTTGTTCTTTTGCTGTCATTTTCCTCTGCTTATCTGGAATTTTTTGTGGGGTATTTGGAAACATCCTTGTGTTCATGTCTCTTCTCTGGTTGAATTTTGGAGTAGCCTGGGGAGACCTCCAACACATGCCTCTTTCCTTTAGATTGTGTGGTGCATTGGCCCTGCTTTCATCCTTTGGAAATATTGGTTGGAAAGGAATCATAGGTTTTTTCATGGGGATAAGTTGATGATCCAATAGGTTTGATAGAGAATTGTTGGTATGATTTAGGAGACTGTGGAAGCTAAATGTGAAGTGGATTTTCCTTTGGAAAGCAATGATGATGAGATTGTGAGTAGATTGGGCTTGCAAGGTTTGGCCTTTGATTCCTTTTGTGTTTGAAGGGGTAGGCATGCCAAAAAGAAGGTTCATAGGGTTGGGAGATAGTATCCTCCTTCGATGGATGTTTTGAAGATCAACACTGATGATTCTTCTAGGGGTAATCCTAGGACTACTGGGATTGGTGGGATTGGGAGAGATAGCTATGGATCCATTATTTTCCTATTTTTCATTCATAAAGGGCAACACACCAATAATATTATGGAGGTTTTGGTGATTCTTTGGGCTATTGAGCGTGTTTGTGCTCTTGGGCGGTGTAGGATTACCTGTGAATCAGACTCTCAGATCATTGTTATTTTAATTGAATGAGAAGAAGTTGGAATGGGTCAATTGGTAAATTGCTTTGGTTGTTCAAAATATTTTTTAGTTGTGTTCCATGATGGATGTGGTGTCTTTTACTCACATCCCTTGGGAATGGAATAGGGTTGTTGAATGTTTGGCCGAATGGGATTCTGAGCATGCTAGTGACTAGCAGATTGAGGGATGGGAGCAGTTTCCCCCTGATTATTACTAAGTTTTAAAGAAGATTATTTTGGAGGACATGGATGGTTGATGTTGGATGGTGGTCAATTTTGTGGTGGTATTGAGTCTTGGTTGGGTGTTTGTTGGTTTGGTAATCTTGCTCACCTTTGGGTGCCTTTGTGGACCTTGATTTCTTTGTATTGGTGATTTCTTGATATTAATAAATTTGTACCCTCTTTATTAAAAAAACCATTTGAATTCATTCTTAATTAATATTTATAAAATCAAAGGGTTTCTTTCCTAATAGCTTGCAAGAGTTGAGGCACCAAAAGAACTTATGATATAACATGTGCAAATTGGTAGAAATAATCCTATTTGCACATAGGAAAGATACAAGGTTGTGGAACTTGTAGGTTGAATGGTTGAGATCTATTGAAATCTAAGAAGGGTGGCCAAAACTCACCATAAAAGTAATAAAGAAGTATTACTACTCATAAAAAAATTTAATCAAATCTTCTCTAGGATTATGTCTTCTATAATTAAACAATGCTTGCATGTATTAGAGGATGCATTGGAATCATAATGGTAGATAGAGAGTTCTTGTGATAGGTGAACTAAATTTTTCCTACCTTAGGGGTTTTGAGTGCTTGAAAATTGCTAAAAATAGTTTGGGCCTGAGAAGAACCCATGGATCTCATGTTGAATGAGTTGGGAATCAAGCATGGGAGGAGAGGAGGAACTGATAAATCAAGAAGGGGAAAAGGTCTGAGTGGGATCTTAAGGTCTAAAATAACCAAAGGATAGAAAGTGACTAGGGGATGAGTCTAGGAATCAAACCTAAACTAGAAACTGGGCGGATAAATTTACTAGGGGTCGAGTTTGGGATCATAATTAGAAATTGCAACAATGGAGTAGGGATAAAAATGATAGGGAATGGAAGGTAGAAAAAATTAAGACAAAATTGGTACAAAGAACTATATCCATACAAGTTGAATATTTTTTGTTGTCTTATCCATATAAATAATGTACTAGATACATGTTGGAACTTGTTGAAATATATATGGAGACTAGTTGATAGTATACTTATGTGGTTTATAAATTCTATAAAGTATAAGAATAAGAGTATATTCTCATTTAACCGCTATATGTATATTTTTCCATGATTGATGTGAATAAAAGTGGCATACATGTAAGACACCTTATGCATCTAAATAAGTTTTTGCTTAAATATATTTTTCCTTTATGCATTATATGATAGTGTTATATTAGTAGATAATTTGTAAGATCATCCCTTGATTCTTCTTCAAAACCAAATCATTGGTATCAAAGCTAAAGCTCTTCTTTCATGTTTACACACACACATGGACACATCTAAGGGAGCTTAGTGTACCTGGTACATTTAAAAAAAAAAATTAGATGAACATCAAAGAAAAATGACCAATGAAAATTTACGAAAGGTCTTAGTAGACATTCAATGAATAATAACCACTCCCTTGGAAAAATTGCACCAAAAAATATTTAGATAGTTTAAGATTTCATAAATCACATTAGACAAGTAGCACAAAATCCTACACAATTTGTGCAACATAAAAAACCCTTTAAAGTGTAAGTCAACCTAGATATTCTTGTATTCAAAGGAAAAACTAACATGTTAGTACTAGATGTCTTTATCTAAGAGCTTGAAGCTTATTTATTTGTCAAAAAATTAATTGATTTTGAGAATATTTTCTTCAAAGTGTTGAAAAGATCTATTTTAATGTCTAATTGGTGGAAAAAACTCAATGATAACCTACCAAATTTAGCCTAGGATTTTTTCATGAACACTCTATAAGAGATACTTTAACCCTCGAGCATCCTGAGGATGAATACATGAAGTTCTGTTACTAATTTTTTGCTTCCCGCATAAATTAGTGAAGTTTTAAAGGGAAATTATTTGCTGGGGTATAATTTTTTTTGATGTTGAAACATCCAATGAACCTTTGCTTTTAGAATGAAAGAATTTTCTAGGATTGATTTGTCAAAATCATTCAAATAGTTCAAACTGAACTAATGAACAATCCTAACAAAGCAAAAGCATGTTTCATTTGTAAAACAAACATTCAGAGTATGTTCAGAGAAGCTGAATCATTCAATGCAATTTATGCTATTGCTACTTATCAGAAAGGAATTGTAGTTCAAAAATTAGATATGCTAGAATTATTATTTCATTTGCAAAACATATGTCTTAAACAATTTCTTATCAGTTATTTCAAATTACATAATTGAGAACAAAATAATGGAAATACAAGTCATTGCATATCTTGAAATAACTGATTTATTAAAAGATATGTTTATGTAATCCCACACAACCTGTGGGTTTGACTGAGTTGACTTAATTCAACAATAGGTACAAACTGTATATTTGAAGATCAAATAAAAAGAAGAAAAACATATAAAGGAGGTCATGTTCATCATTGCCTTAAGGGACGGTGTAGGGTTGACTCTTCAGGTCCAGTTTGATCTTCGGTATCTTCAGTCTTTAGCTCCTTGCTCTTGAGTTCCAAAACCTGCAATTGATTGAAATTTTTTGTTAGAGCTCAGGTCATGAGATCCGATTATATGCTCATAAAAGTACATATAATTTGTAGCTATTATTAAATTGAATCAACTTAGTCAACATCTGAGAGAAAAAACTTCCAGATCAAATCATCAGGAGAAATCACTGAATTCACTATTTTTTCTAACTTGTTTGCTTCATGTGCGGATATAGGAAAAGTAATGTTGTTTTGATTCAACAAATTACATGTGGTGTAAAATGTGGCTCCCACAAGGGTTGACCCCAACATGCCGCCCTCTTGTTTCAAGATGAATGAGAGTGTAAAAGAATTACATTTATCAACTTCAAGTATATATCTCATCATCTATAATGGTGAGTTGGTTGAAATCATTATCATAAATGACATCAAAGGAAGGGGATAATAACTATTTACCACCTTGTTGAATTTCACTACTTTGAGAATAGTAGGTATAATTATGCTAAAGTAGTGATGCATAAACAAGTACAGTTACTTGTCAGTCATAATAGTGAATAACTATATAGTGACAAAGTAACAACCATGGTTGAGATAGCTAGAGCAACAACAGGTTCAAAGGAGATCATGATACAATCCAAATCTTGCAACATGGATAGTTCTCAGAGTCCCAAAACACTACCAATATCTTGATGAAAAGGACAAATCATGAGGCAAGATTATATTATGCAGATACAACCATACTCATTGCTTGACAGTAAAAGGATGCATTAATGCAAATGATCAAAATAGATTACAAAGTACAGTATAAAGGTGTGTATCTGATAGTTACTATGTTATGAGACAATGCGAGCCATTAAGTATTATCAGAAGCTATCAGAAGTCATAAGGAATACATAGTCCTAATTGATTGCATGAAAGTCATCAAAGGATAATAGTGACAAGTCTTCAACATGAAGGAGTTCCACACAATGATAAAAGAGCCTCATCCAAGTCTTACTTATGATAGTGCAAATATAGGGAAAAGAAATCACTAGTACTGTTGAAGAAAAGCAATGATAGTTAGAATAAATTTTAGAAGGAGTCCTTCTAGCATGATAAGGAATCCAAAATGGTTTTAGTCCATTTCAGTATATAAGGATAGTTATAGCTATGGAACAAAGAGGATGATTTTCAGTCACAAAAAAGTGAAAGGGGAAATCATGGAGATACATAGACCTAGCAGACAAAGCTTGTCTTCAAATGCAACGATGGAAATTATCTCCAAGGAAGTTATGAATCCTAGATCCAAGCATGGTTTTACAAAAATTGTGAGAGTGGGCAGAAGCTAAATGATAGACTAGGGGTTTTTCCCGATAATGGATTCTTGGCAGTTGTGGAGAAATTAGAATGTATAGTGGATTTTCAAAGAGATCTCTGCATTATAAAATGAAATGTCCTGCACTGTTGTGATATATTGAAGAGGTCTACCTGAGCATTGAGGTTACAAAGGTCCTGCTATCACCTGGATTTTGCACCCTGTTGAATGTGAAATTCAACAATCTAGTGTAATATGGGAAAACCTCTCAAAGTGTGGGCTTTGAAAGCAGAGGTTAACCTCCAGAGAAGGCCGACTTCCTATCGATATCACCTAATCTAATAATTCACTGAGAAAAGGGGTAAGAAGGAGTATTGAAATTGAATAAAGCTACTCGTAAGGTGATACACCAAACTAAACTTGAACATAAATCTTAGATTGTAAAAACTTGTTCATAGTGACATAAATTTAACTTGCACAACTTATTCATGTGTGTCTCTGCATGAATATTTCATCACAAGGTCCTAGAGCTCCAAAAAATTTAGTAGGAAGATTTTTCATAGCTAAAAGTTGTTTCACATTTCAAGACACAAGTCATAACCTGCATTGAGACACCTTCTATATAAAGGTATCAAGAATCACGAGACAAAGTTAAAAAGAAATGATTAATACCTCACAATTAACTTGATCAATCATTTAAGAACATGATAAAACAATGAATAAGTAGGCAAAAACTCAAATCAATTACATCCAAGGTTTATTTGTATTTCATATCCAAAAGAAAACCGAGTTACAATGTCTGCCAGTCTGAGAAAGGATTGCAAAATCACTATCTCTCAAAACTGCAAAGTAAGAATTGAATGAAAAAGAGTCACTCCAAAGACAATATGAATCAACTCCCACCAAAAATCCCCAAGAATAGGACTCTCCAACTGATTGGGGTCGGATGCATGAAAAAGGCCTAAATCCAACCACTACATTTTACCCAAAAAGACTCCAACATGCTGAAAAAGTCAAATTGGACCAAGTCCAACATGATGACACTCCAAACTGTCCTCAAAAAGCTCCCATTTGCTCCAAAAATCAATTAAGTGCTCCTATATTCCCTCGTTATGTTGGAAAACTTCCTCAAACTCCCCTACATGCTTGCAAGATCATAAATACAAACATATCTTTTCTTCCTTCATTGGCATACGTTGAAAACTACCTCTTTTACATTTAATTTCGTATTAAATAACATTTGTGCTTAAGTGATTTATAAAATATCACCTAAGGAAAATGTTTTACATTTCAAATGGAAAGCAAAAATTAAATGAAGTTGCTTGAATTGGTCATAGGAAACAACCTAGAGAATAAGTTACAAGTCTTCAACATTTACAAAGTGGAAGGAAAAGAAAATGAATCTATAAGAAAACTTTTAAGGCTTCAAAAACATTAAGGCAAAAGGAGACCATGGGTTATTAGCTTATATTGCAATTTTTTCAAAATATGGCACAAAATCGCCAAGTCTTCAATTAGCACATGAAATAGGGTAAAAAACCTAAAAGTGAAACAAAAACAAAAAAATGCAAAAGACAAAGCATTTTTTACCTCCCCTCCTTCGAGCCTTCTGGAAAGAGTGCTACCATAGGCTGAGAAATGGAGTCCAGGGTTCTGAAGCTAAGCTCTATATTTGAGGGTTCAATGGAAATTTCAGAAGCAAAGGTTTTATGCTGATCATGGGTACCTCAAAGCTTAGCATGGTAAGTTCTCTCACTCATTTTTTTGCATACTTATTTCTAGTTCCGCTTCATGGCCGAGGATCTGATTGTGAATAATAAAAATGCATCTTCTTTACATAAGACTGTTAGGTCTTTTGATTTTATGGCATCTTCATTTACCGTTGTACTGTTCCTTCCATGTATTCTCTACCATGGCTATGTGCCTGTTAGAAGAAACCTTTATTTTTCATGGCCGCGGCCTCATCTTTCTATTGATGATCAGATTGTGCAAGACAATAATAAGAATGAGACTCTATGAGAGGGTTTGGCCAGCTAAAACAAGGGCTATCTCAATCACCGCACCACAAGAAAAATCTACTTTGTGAGTTAAAAATGATTTGCAAAATTGATTCAATGCCATTGCATGGTAAAGGCATGACTTGAAGGCTCTATGCATTTTTCTCACTCATTCATTAAAAATTTCCATGGCTCAGCCTTAATCCATAATGTTCCCTCCAAAGTTTGATCTCGAAACCCTTTGCTCTCATTCTGCAATATGCTCTTTTGAGGGTTTCATTCTTGGATTGTGAGTCAGTAACCCTGTTGGAGGCTCTTACAGAACAATGCCTTGCTAAACTTGAATAGATCACTCTACAGGATTCATGGCCACTCTCTGTGTACTCATTTCCTCTAAAAACCTCTGTATTTATATTATTTGAAAGTATCACTGATTCAGAAAAAAAGTGAGTTCCAATATAGAGGGTACCCTCTTTATGTTTCATACCATGATTCTCCTTCCACATTTTTTGCAGTTATGAAGTTGAATTAAAAAAAAATCACCCTTCACAAGTGACCTTTCCCCTTTGACACATAAAGAACATGGATATTGAAACCTTAATGCATTATTATTTTGCAACTGAGAATCTAGTTGCTTCATATTGCTTGAGAAAATGATTTCAAGAAACCCCTTAGTCTTCCTGAACTATCCCACCCTAAAGACACTATCCTCTTAATGTCATTAAGATGATTGCCATCCCCAATGATCTCTTTAACACTCTATTCACTTACAACTTGGTCCTTTCTACCAATTTTAGTGCTGAGATAACTACCTTGTCAAACAATGCTATGTTGAGTTCAAAAACTCACTTGGTCCTTTCTATCCACTAAGTTGCCTTCCTTGGCTCAATGAACACCCTAGAGGATCATCTGGGGTGGATATTGAATTCGTTACCTGCATAGCTCCTTCTGAGTCATCACTTATCGGTTGCAAATTTCTTTGTTGTCTAGATTAAACTTTGTGTCTCAGCTTGCAGCTTATATCAAAGGAACCAAAGAATGCAATCATGTTCCAAAATTTTCATAGTGTGTATTGACCTGTTTCTTAGATTGTATGCACTATCTTAATCATTGCAGCATTTAGCTCTTGGAATTATTCTTTTAATTGTGATTCCACTGTGCTTTGTGCTTGTTCTCCTTGACACAAAATGTTATCCTTTTGCTTTACTCATATGAAGGTCACCATAGATGGGTATCTTTTCTATATTGCATGTTCTGATCACTGCCAATTCCAATGCTTGAAATACGTACATGTATTCTCTTTCTCTATAAATCATTGGCTTGAGGTGTTTGACCTATAAAGGCTCTTGCTCTAATACTGAATCACTACCCTTTCAGTGCAGAAAACTGTACTCTCCTAATTCATGAATGTCCATTGTGAGATGAATAGTGAATATAATCTCAAATTTAAATGCAAAAGAGTAAAATTATGCATAGAACCTATTTCTTAGATGTACTCCAATGGCATTAATCATTGATTCACATTTGTTCTTATCAATTGACTTATCATGCACCTATTTACTTTAAAAAAAATGAAAAGATCATTAAAGCATCTAGCTGCATCATTGTGCTCAATTGCTCCTGATAGCTCTTGATGTCTCAAAACATTACAACCCTGTGCATAGTGTAATTCTATATTGGTTTTAATGTATCAAGAATAGGTTCTTGCACAAGCTTGATCACCACTTTGTCTATAATTTTATTCCTTTTAAGCACAAAAAGGGTAGCATGCTGGGCTCAACCCTCGTGGGAGCCACATTTTAACCCACAAGCTAAAATTTGATAGATTAGACCAGAAATACAAATGCACCTATATCTGCACATGAAACAAATATGTTAGTGAAATAAATGCATATTTGGATGTTTTTGATAGCTTTGATAGTTTTCTGGGACACCTAAAATATGCATAGCTTATTCAATGCATATGGAGATCATTATATATATGCATAGGGTGAATGTTCATGTATGATATGAAACCATTCATTGCTTAGAGCATTGCTCTAATACCATTTATTTTTCCAGATGCAGGACTAGAAATGACATGGAGCTAGGAAGGAAATAAGCAGCTCGGGGCAGCAACAAACAAGACAACGCGTCCAAAACCAGTCATTCCAGGCAATGATTGGTTCCTCTCTTTCATGCACATTTACTTTTACTTATTCATGTATATATTTTATTTATTTGCATTGAATAAGTTATGGTCAGTCTCATGGCTAGTGTGAGACATTTGTACATTTGTACATTTGTACATTCAATAAAGATTACCATTCTGAAAGATTTGAGTAAATCTTTTCCCTGTTGCATGCACTTATATAAATTCAATAATTTGTTACAATAATCTTGTAATCTTTCCTAATTTTTTTGTTTATATAATTGAATGTAATGTAGGAAAGTTAATAAAATGTACCTCATTTCTTGATTTAAAAATCAACAAATGCCACCTGATTGAGCCTAAGTGAAAATCTAGTAACAAGACCGTCAAGCTAGAGACAAAACATATGCAAAGGGCTAAGTTAAGATTAATGTAATATTTTGAAATTGAAGGAAGGACTCACAAGAAGTCATGCTAGAGGAATGACACTGAAAGAAAAAGAGTTTCCATTTCCAGAAACAATGAAATGTTCATTGATAATGCATAAGAATATAAACCCAGAACCTGGAAAACACAGGTAATGAAGAAAAGAGGTGCATTTTCTTTTGCAAGTCAAGCTTTAGGGCTTATTTTAAGGAGGAGAAAAGAATGAAGCCATGGCTTCTATTTTTGTTTCCAATCTTTGACATCAGATAGTGCAGACCTAGTCTGAGTTTTGAAAACAAGAAATTTGTAGAGTAAATGAAGCCCAAAATGCATAAATCGATGCCATGACCTGTGATTTCTATTTAAAGATACAAAAGAGTGAAATCTAAATTATTAAAGATGGAGAACGGGTATTGAAATCCTCGTTCACAAAAACCTTTAGTACCTGCAAATGTGGTGAGGTTGTGGCCTATCAATATTTCCATTGAAACTAATTTACATTGTCAAACTATTTGGTTTGCAAAAGGAAAGTGGAGCTCCATTTGTCATTGTGAAAATGCATGAATGAAGAGAATGTGTAGAAAAAATAAAATATCCTCATCTGTTTTACATCACAGAGCTCGAAAATAGCATTTTTTGACAGATTTTGAAATAAAATACAAAAATTATACATACAAAACCTTACCCAGGATCGGTGCTATTCTCTATCATGAGATTTGCCATGAATAGCCTCTGAATTTTCCTTCAAATTTGCTCCAAATGCAAACCCTATGGCAACACCCTTGAACAGTGAGAAGTGAGAGAGAGATGAAATGATGACTTTGTGATGTTAGGGTTATTTTTGCCCTAATATGTCATCGACCAAGACTAGGAATTTTGCCTATGTTTTATGATTTTCATTTTTAAATTAATTCCTCTTGTATATTCATGCTAGGTATCAAATCACTTTTAGAATTTTTCTTTACTTCAAGGCCTGAATGAATATATAATGCTTTATCTTTGAATTAAATGAAAATGTGAAACATTGTTAAGTGATGAATTATAAATCACTTTAACATATGTGATGAAAATACAAGAAGGATGTGTTGAGTCTCAAGAAAGGGTTAATTGGAGCTTTAAAGCTTTTGCATATATCTAGGAGGTGGTTGAAAAGATTTGCAAATATGTGGAGAAAAAATAGGAGACTTGGTCACTTAATCACCAATTCAGCTTCAGTTAAGGGTCCAAGTGGTTGGAGTTTGACTCAAGGAGGATTTTGAGGCATTTAAATCCTTATTTCTTGCAATTTCAACACCATTTTTTAGGGATTTTTAGTTATGCACAACCCTTTTGGTGGTTTACAGATTTAGAACTCCTTATGCATATTTTGAGGAGTTTCTTTCAGTTAGATGCCATATTCGAAGGAGAGGATGGACAACACATCATGTTTTAGAGTCAAGATTCAAATTTTGAATTTTTGGAGCCTTTTCTACAAGTCTTTCTCTTCTTTCATTATTTTCTCTAGTTCTAAGTTTGGTGGCTATTGTTGCAGAATATTCATACTTTGTAACTCATTTCTTATGAGTTCTACAGATTTGTAATACAAAACTCTCCTAGTTTTCAATAAAGAAGCTCATTTTCCTTCTCAGATCTGTCTTGTACAAGTATTGTGTGTAAGTCCTTAGATTAAAATTTTGTGATTTCCATGAAATCCTTCTTTTTATCTTATTAATTCAATGTCTTTTTTAGGTCCAGTATGTTATAGTGCAGGTCATTGACTGTGTTTCTTTCATTTGTTAAATATTTGTTATGAAAACATTGTTGTTTTCTTTCAAATAAACTTCAATCATAGAAGCCTTTCAGATGAAATATTTATGCAAAACATACTAGTTTGAGTAGCGAATCTCTTTTAGTTTCTTTTGTTGAGTTATCTTGTGAGGTTTTAAAAGTGGGTTCAAGTCATTTTTAGTTGGTGAATCACCTAGTAGTTTAGTTTACTTTCTGCATTGTCCTTCTTACCTTTTCCTCTGTTTAAAAAATCAGTATTCACAAGAAATATCCAAAGGGGGCCAGCCCATAATCTGGAGGTATACGCTCATTATAAGATACCCATAGCCTAAGAGTAGTCCCATGTTGCACAATATTTTAGGAGTTTTTTCAACTTTGCATCGAGTACAAATCCCTGTGTCAATAGTTCCAACAACTACACCAATTAAAGAAGTAGTTTGAGTAATAATACATTGTTGAGTACTGCAACTTCTCTAAGTACTTACATGAAAATATTTATGAGAAACATAGAGGGATTGAACCCATTAATGAACTACTACCTTCCATCCATGTAAAGAATTAGTTCTTAACCTTAGATACTCTAGGAGATTTTTTTATAATGCATATAAAGTTGAGGCCAAGATGAAGCTTAGGAAAAATTTATCCTCATGCAAAAACAAGTTTATAGAAGAGACTAACCACAAGCCTTCATATTGAGACGCCACTCGCCCACACAAAAGTAATCTCAATACTCTAAAATATTCATGCAAATACCTTATATGTTTCTATTGACTTATCCAAGTTGAAACAAGGGTAAGAAAACCTGAGGTGATAGGTGGTTCCATAATTACTACACTAGCTACCACAATGAAATTAAGTGACATATGCAAATATCTATTTATTCAATCTAAATAAAGTTTTGTCTATGTTAAGCACACTAATTAGTGAGTAAAATATGTAAACACCAACACTATAATCATTAATTTGGGACATGCATATTTTCTACATGAAGTGTCAGGTCAATGAAAATCTATCCAAATGATCATCAATAATGGCACTAAAAAGAATATCATCATGCATGATTCAAATTGATGCCTAGGTTTCTCTACCACCATGCATCAAAGCCACTTCTATTTGAGATTACTACAACATGGTAATGATATTTAATTATCTTGATAGTTCAATTTCAAGTATGTAGTTGAGCTTATGTAGGACACCATCACTTGTGATGTCAAACTAAAGCAA
Source organism: Sequoiadendron giganteum (assembly GCA_007115665.2). Taxonomy (NCBI): domain Eukaryota; kingdom Viridiplantae; phylum Streptophyta; class Pinopsida; order Cupressales; family Cupressaceae; genus Sequoiadendron; species Sequoiadendron giganteum. Next base: position 679,609,545 of record CM021100.1, on the reverse strand, counting down.
AATAGTGAATCTCGCTTTTGAGCCACACTATTTTTTTCCTAGAACTAAGTTTTTAATAGAATGCATAGTTTAAACCTACATGGCTTCAATTGAATAGGGTTAGATTAAACTATGTTAGATAGAACTCATAGGCTTAAAATGAACCCCCAATGGTGTCTACTTCATGCCTATCAAAACAAAAAAACAAATCTTCCTTAGGATCAAATGAAATCACCAAAAGCTGTTATTTTACATGCATATAACCCTTAATGTAAGCTTTCCAAAAAATAAAATATGTGTTTTATTTTAAACCTTATACTTACATTCTATAATAAATGTAGTTGTACTATGAAAAATGATGAGTTGTATTCAAAATACTAGGAATATAAAAATCTCAAAAAAATGTACTACACTCCACATGGATTTCCTTGTTTCAATGAAAAATGTTAAATACACTAACATGAAGTATTATCACAAGATATAGATCTAGAATTATTGTTAGTACTTCTATAACGTGAATAATGGGAAATCAAATAGAAATAGATTAAAGCAATCAGGGTTATAAAATACTAAAAACCCACAAAGTAAAAATCAATTAAACCCATTAACCAGTGAAGTTGAATGCAAATGCTTCAATGCATAAAACACAAATCAAGAATATAATTCAAATTAAGATCAAATTACTCAAAATAAACATGCAAACCTAGTACTCCATGTTGAATTATGAGAATTCGATATGTGGATTGCTCAATTGTGCATAATCTGTGTTACAAAAGCTTGTTGATGAAGATCTTGACTCAAAAAATGCTCAAAAATGATGAATTCTCAAGCTCATGAAGATTATGAATGAATTTGATGGAGGAATAAGGCGTATTTTATAGAATTCATGCAAGTTTGATCAATGGTCGAGTTTGGAGGAAAAAGATCAAGGGATGAGATTGAATCAAGAGATCAAGGGTGGAGATTGAATGAGAGATTTAGTTAACTTAAGATGACCCCCTGATTTAAGAGAGATTTATGATATTTTATGGAGGGAGATATTTTGAAAAGAGAATATTCTCTTTTAGAAAATGGAATATGCCATGTGCAAGTTGGAGGAAAATTAGTAATTAAATAATTAAGAAACTATTTAATTGTGAGATGAGAAGAAATTAAGATTTTTAATTAAATAATTAAAAAATATTTAATTAGGTGGGATTGAAGAAAAATAGTATTAATTAAATAATCGAAAATATTTAATTAAGTGACAAAGAGGGAAATTTGAATTTAATTAAATAATTTAAAATTATTTAATTAAGGTGATTTAAAGGAAAACAATGAATTATGATGAATCATTTGATTAATAGAGGAAAATAGTGAACTTAATCAAATAATTAGAAATTATTTAATTAAAATTGATGAATTAGGGATAATGAGGAAAATGATGAAAATAGTTAATTATGAGTGTGTGATACATTTAGAAAATTTTACGTGTCTACATTTTGTCCCTCTTTGAGATATTGTACCTATTGTGTTATTTCAAAGACATGCTGTTGATTTGAAAAAAAAAAATGATTTTTTTTATGCTCCATTGTGCCCCAACAAACAAAAGTGTAACATACCCAATGTTTACTCAACATTTTTTACCTAAGTTTTAACTCAAAAAGTGAATAATTCAATTTTCCAAAAATAGAGATATGAAGTTTTCTTTCTAATAACATAATTGTACATTGCATAAATAATTTCCATATGTCATTGCATGAATGAAACAACATAACATAATCCCAAGTAATGGAACTCATCTTTTCAAATATAAATTACAATAGATTCATTGATCATAAATTCAAATTCATATCTTACAAGAGTTCAAGGTCAAGTTGTCCTCACCTAGATCACACTTCTTCTATTTCACAAGCTTTGACTATCAACTGCAAGAGTGAGAGCATCACCCAAGTGCTTTACGTCCAACCACAGACTTAGCAGTCCCACCACATCTTCCTAATCAGAAGTGGCCCTACCCTTCATTGAAGATTTTAGTTTGAGAACCTCTAGTAATTTCATATGAGTCTCTAGTGGTGTGTCCTACATAACATGTATGACCATACAACCATGGATACCCTCCAACTATGCATAAAAACACTGACAAGTTATGCAATCTCAGAACACAATGAACCAACAAAGTGTAAGCAACAACTTTTACACTTACTTTGGACAAATTTTTGATATATATAATCAATCCACTTTCTAAGAAGCGGTGTCGTACATTCACCCACACCTACTCGACTTGGAAACTCTACTGACTCGTGGTTAACTCTTCTCTTGGTTTTCCCCCAAGGTTAATTATCATAAACAAGATCTCTTTCAAAGTAATGACACATTGGAATATCTAATTAATTGACCAAATAGGTTTGAATCAAATCTCTTGAATACCTTGTTACATACTTGTAACAATCTGGGTTTGGCAACTACCTCTTATTCAAGTTCTTTCTTTACTAAGTCGATAAACAACTTTACTGGTTATCTTCTTCTAACTAGAGTACACAAGTTACACTCTTGCAACATTTAGGGTCTAGGCCAATGCCTCTTACTCAAGTCTTAGTTTTAACCATGGGAGTAAATACTCTCTTATTTTATACATAATTAGTTATTACCGATGACACCATGTCACTGAATAGACACACCTAGTCTCAATCTCAAGCATTGACAATATGTCTATATGTATAATAATCTAGTATTAAACTTGAATTGAAGATTACTTCTTTGTATTAAGTTTCAAACTTTTTGTTGTCATACCTAATATGGCTCCATCCTTCTAGGATGCCATAACCAATCTATTTATTCATGACATTAAATATCATTTAGTTTGATCAATATAAAATCTTATATTCATAGTAATGTCTAATAATAAGTCAACATATTAAGCTATTTAACTTTTGATAACTCAACTAAGAACCATTCGACTAATCTATAAATTCCTCACGATTCCTTCCAAGTTATATTTTGCATAATTAATATAAGGTACCTACGTTTGTATGTTACATAGACATTCATATTTATTTTCCTTCAATATGACACATATATTCACATGTTTAAATGTATGATAAGTTTATATCCAAACTAGAGAACTTTTTCTACTTGTGAGATATTTGTGCTTTTGCACCTTAGAATCTCCTTGCATTATGGCTTGGATTGTCGAGAATGTAAAGTCCTCTTTTTAAGATTAAATTACCATGATTAGGTAATAATATGGACTCTTAGTCAAAATATAAAATAATATCATTCAATAGATAATTAAGACGTATACACTTCTAATACATTTCCAAACCCTCTTGTTGAAAAGCAATATAAACTCATTTGAACATTATAAATATAATACTATATTATTGGGATAATATCATATTACCCTACTTAGCATTTCTTACTATGTTATTCTATTGAGCTGGTTGTTTGGGTTAAAACATAGCTTTAGAGAGAATTACCTTTCTAGTGGGACTTGTTTTTTCTCAAGTATATTTAGAAATAATGCTTAAAATCATGTATTGCATCATAGTCTAGCAGTGTTATTCAAGATAACTTCTTATTATGCTCATATGATTCCCTAATCTAGCTTATCTCTTTGTATTTCTAAATTAGCTCCATGCATAAATAGTCTAGCTATTTGTACATGCACCCACATACTTTCTAATAGCAATAATTTGCACACAATGAAAGCATAAGCAACTTCAAACAATAGTAAAGCTTAGATTTAGAATTAAAATGAGTGGTAAGAGATATTTTAGTCCTTGAAACAATTTCTTGCAACTCCTTGCTTCAAATGTGCTCAATGACTCAGCCTTAAACTACTGCCTCCTCAATTCTTAGCTCTCCTCTCTACCATTTCTACTCTCCCTTGCCTCTAATATGATAGCTACAACTTTCCAGCTATGCACAACCAAAAATAGCAGCCTTTCCGGAATATAGATTTCTAAATGCACTTGCTCTTCAAAAACTACTAACTCTTCACTAATTCTCAAATACTCTATTCTCTCCTCACTAACTCTCAAATACAGTACTGCTCTGAATATCAAAATGATTGCATGGAAAGAACAACCAAATAGTGACCTATTGTTCTCCTTTTATACTGCAAATGGGAGAGAGGTTGATTCCTTAAAGAAAGCTACATTTTACTCATTTGCTGCCACCACTCAGATTTCTTGCCAGCTGTGGGAATTAGCTATTCAAAATCAGTTATAAAAATGACTTATAAACCAACTCTATTTTCTTTCCAAGTTGACACAACTTGTTGGGCACAACCTCTCTATGTTGTTGGCAATTAAACAAAGCAAAAAAGTCTTATTATTGGCATGTTGACAACCTTGATACAAATGCAAATCAAACTTTTATTTCATCGCCCCATTTGTGGGCTAAAATATGCCTTTATACTCAATCAAAAATCTTAAAATTTTGGCGTGGTAGTTGAATCTTTCCACATTGCATGATATGGTGCATAGCCCTCACAACTTGCAATAAATAGCAAAAAAATAGTTATGAGTAGTGCCTTTTTACTTAGTTAAATGCCACCTCTCATGGCAAGGTTACAACTTGTTAACTATACAAAACTTAGCCACTTTACGTAGCATAATAACCATCACTTATGCTTAGTGAGGCACCTAAATTAGGTGATCCTTTAATGCTTTGTTTCAACCTTTAATTCTATCACTATCCTTACCTTTTTGTGGCGGATTTTCCATTCGATATGGCTTCACTCATTAACTTTAATAATATATAATATATATCAAATTATATATTATAATATATATACTTAAAATATAGAATAATATATATATTAAATATATAATCATTATTCAATATATATATATGTATATATATCTGTCAAATATAATAATACATATTTTTTAATTTACATTTATAAAATAATAATTTAAAAAATGTATATATATTAATACATATATGATTAATACATATTAACACATATATGATAATACATATTATATATGCCCCACTTTATTATCGACATTATGTATATACTACATACATATGCCCTTTTATATACATAAATATATACATTCCTTATATTTATATTCATATATATATATATATATATTCAAATACACGTTTCATGAAATGCAAGAAATTTACAAGAGTTTTATCATTTTAGTTTGATTTGACTAAATGGTCAAAGAGGATCAAAGGTGACCAAACCTAAATTTCCCTATAAACCAAATAGTTATCTTTAGTTTGACACTTATTGGCACAAGACTTAGACTGACTCAACAAGGTTTCTCTAACCTATGCACATGAGTGTGTAACTCAGATAGACATACCAATGGTTCCAACACCAACCTCCTCTCTTGGGTGATACTCTCTCTCCCCCACTAGAGGGTTCAAACCTTTCTTGCATCCAACTTAGAGAAACATGTTCATAGTTAGTTGATAACATATAAATCACATTCATCATATAACATGTAACAATCCCAATGTTCTACTCAGTAAAATTCCAAAGATTTCATGTAAGTGAATGTTCTATGATGCCATGACATAGAAATACATTTTTTTCTTTCCATAATGTAAATTACATGCACAATTGTGATAACACTATTTCCAAACTTCCATTGCATTCCATTGTAATTACACAAATCTTTCAATAACATTGATTTCTTATTGAATAACTCAAGTTTTTCATACAAGATTACAACCTTCCATGTAAATGGGTACTCGAGACATACATAGCTCTTTTGAGCTTCATTTGGCAAAAGATATACAAACTAATCCTAATGCCACCGTAATGGTGCATAACTTCTAGTTGTCCATGCTCCCTGGTGCACACAGTCCATCTATCCCCAATGCTAGTGCAAAAATCCGCAAACCTTGACCGCCATCTGATGAGGAGAAGCATCACTCAAGAAATTTTTCGTCAGCCACAAAATCAAATGCAGTCTCCCACACATATATCATTCGATAGATGGCCCTACCCTTTGATGAAGAGATTGGTTGGTAAACCCCATAACAATAGCCTATTTGAGCTTAGTGTTGTGCCTACATGTCTAGAACTTGTAAACCCACAATCTAGGACTAGCATACAAATAATGGATCACATTGAATTGACAATGTAAACAATGAAAACTTACACTACTTTGGCTAAAGTATTCTCACCCAGTACTTTGAGTGATAGTCTCCCTATTCGCATACATTTCTATAGCTCAGTTTGGATCATGACCATTCATATACTATGCTTAGGTAACTTCTTTAGGTAATCCCTAACCTCAAAAATGACCTATTTCCCTTTTTCCCAACATACTTTGGTATCTCTACCAACATAAGCACAAGTTATTTTCCCCCTTCAATGGACATTCTACTTCCTAGGTATAACATACAATCTTTCCTAGTCCACGAATTAACTTCACATAGACAAGCTATTTGCTTTAAAATACAACCTAGTCTCAAGTATATCTTTAAAATATAAAGTTTAGCTACATAAGCTTCAACTAATCATAGATTAAATATTCATAAACAATAGACTCCAATCAGTAATATATCACATGAATAAGTGGTTCTCATCAAGAGAAAATACACATCAATGAAGGACCTTTATCGAAGAGTAATCATAGCAATATATGACTCCATTCGAGATCAGTGTAGTCCCCTCAGTAAAAAGAGTTATTCAAAGTAGAATCTTGTCAACAATGTGACTTCATCTCAAGAGTGTAAAGCAACTAATCAAGTAGTAACTCTAACTCTATAGGTAATCCCACCTATGTCTCCTTTCATATTAGTATCTCATAAACTCAAGTGAATTACTTATTCACTTAGGCGAGTCCTAACCTTGATATATCCTAATCCTAGGATAACACATCATTTGATGACTAGTCCATTCATATTGGTTTAATCTAAACCTATATGTTCCAAGCAAGACCAATTAATCTACCTAACCATGTAGAGTAATCCAAACCTATAGGTTTCAATGGTAGTTAAGTACTTCTCTCAACCTAGTAGTTAACTCTTAACCTGGGGTTTCCTCAAATAAACTTTCTCGACTCATTAGGTTATTCCAAGCTTAGGATTTCATTTGAGAGTGATGTATGACCAAGTGATCATACAAGAACAAATTAGCAATGCCATCCTATCATTTCTCCCAAATTTTTGATGTACAACTAAACCTTATCATTCCTAATGTTTCCTATAATCATAATCCAATACGTTACCCATTATAATTAACCCTTAAGCTATTCTTGTTTAATCATATCTAAAATATTTATACCTATGACAAATAATCCCTTCTATTATAGAGTAAATACAAGCACTTCATAAAAAAGCATAAAATAGCTTCTTTTCCTTTACAAAACAAATGCTATATTTTCCAATACAAGTATTCTCATGCAACCCAACAAAGCATGCAAAACTCAATCTTTCTTAAACAAAGATGAATAAGAGAAATTAGATCCTCATGCATGTGTTATGCTTATTCCAATAGACTGATCTATTGTACAATCTCGAACAGTAGCTTCCTAGCTTCGCTATGATCTCTCAAGAAATGCCTCAATGAACCATTGTCTCACAAGTTGATAATATACTTCTCACAAAATACTCAATGCTCTCATAAAATATAGTAGAATAAAATTTCAGATTAGAAGTGTGTAATGGATTGGAAATATAATGAATAAAAAATGAGAGAGTATGCTTCTCTATTTATACAACAACAAGGAGTCTTTACAACCTACAAAAAAGGCATCTAAATTGACATCAATATCCATGCTAGTCGACTCACTTCACTAGCAAAAAGGTGGCAACAACTACAAGTTTTACTTAGCATACAAAGCTATAGGTCAACCTCTAAACTTGAAAGTAGCTTATGACTATTTCAATCAACAAATGATCGAAAGGTGACAGTTGATTACTTCCCAGATTGAACTTCTATAGAAAATAGATCTTCCATAAAATGGTGCCAAGCGAGTAGCCATTTCCCCAAACTCAAGCGTGAATTCATTCATTTGAAATAGTCCATGTTTAAAATGTAGCACATAGCATGAATCAACCAAGTCTATGTATAGGAGATGATTCACTTGATCTCATTTAATCAAATTTGACCGATTCCTTAACATATTGTACTCTTTTCCTATTATAATGCATCTACATTTACTTTGTTGTTGGTGTAAATCCATTACCATATATCAGGCGTCCCATGTTTATTGTTGTTTACTAATTCAAACTTGTTATATCCCAGGTGTTGATTAAGTCAAACTCATAAATTGACTTGTTTGCTGCATTATATGTTGTATATAGTTCACTCTTAAATATTTTCCAATATGTATTATATTCGACCCTCATAATGCTTTGCATAGCTTATACATACAAATCAGCCATTTAGTATTTATTTGGCAATGCCTATACAGAATGCATTATCTCCTCTTATGTGTTGTCAAAGACTTTCTACCGTTGGTTTAAATGTTGTCCATATGAATGTTGTAATAGTTGGAGGCTTCTAATTACTCTATAACTTCTTTATGACTGTGCACTATACTTAATATAAGTCATTTCTAAAGCTATGCACGTTTCATACTAGTCTATGCATTTTAGTTCCATACATTGTGTGTTGCAAATAATGCACTAAGGGCACAACCAACACTTTCTATTTATGTGCCTCCATTTATCATGCATCCCCTATATATATTTGTTAATATATATACACTACCTCTTAAAAGGTTGTGTCTTATCTTGCATTTGGCCTCACTTCAAAACATTCATTATATATACCTTCATATATATACATGTATATATATATATATATATACCGACGAATAGCTTTAATGCAATGCTTCACGGGCCCCTATCCCCTACCTTGGTATACTTGTCCCCGTCTCAAAAACATTTCGGGGGCTTGGGGAATCCTTGAAAACTTTCCCCTACCTTTGCATCTAACAATGGCACAAAATTGAGCTCCAATTTTGATACAAACCTACCAGTTGCATCTGCTGATTAGGGACAACCATATATTTTCTATGTTTTTGCCATTTTATAGTTGAAACTTGAAGCCTTTGAGATTTTTTTTATAATTCTTATTTAATATGTATGCACATTGACAATAAAAGCATTTTAATTTTTTTAATTTGTTTGTCAATTCTCATGTGAAATCTCAATTCAATTCTAATGTTACGTATTAATCTTCTACAATGCCTATGATGAATATTTTATCAATGTTTTGATATGAATATTTGAAATTTATCTGTATTTTTAAAAATTTCCCTATTTTTATAGCCGTCCCCTACCATCCCCTAAAAAATGACCCAAAAATACCCTCCTATTGAAAACACGTTCCACCGTCCCCTATCGTCCCTGTCCCCAAAACTTGGGGGAGCATAGCTTTAATGCTATATATGTACATATATATGTATAAGTGTATATATATTCTAATATATATCTATATATGTTCCATTTCAATCGAGTATGTATACATTTGATATACATATGAATATGAACAAGTTAACATTCACATATAATCATATCGGCTATATATATATTCTTATCATCTAATAAATACCCATTCTATATTCGAATGTATAACTCATGTTATCATATTCTACAAATAATAATACGTGTGTATTTTCATACACATACACATACACATATACATATATATGTATATACTTCTCTAATAAGCATTAACGCTTACAAGTGTATTTGTATATATATACAAACATATACATTATATATCAATATGATAGTTAAGTAATCCATTCGATATCGAATGATCATGAATACTTGATTATATACACAATAGAATCACATATACATATATGCATATCTATACATATGTTTTCAGACTCATATGGACAACCCATTATATCCAATGCACATGTATGTCGACATATGCATATATATACATATATGCATATATCCCCAATACTCATTTAACCATACAATCAAGCATAGTAACATAGGGAAGAACTCATAAGCTCCAAACATATAAACATCATCCAAGAATGCACTCAACAGTAATCAAGAACCTTACTAATGCAAACACATCATGTCTAAGGATGACTTACCAATTCCCAACACTATGTTTAGACTCAACCATTCTACTGTGAGTGTGTGTGTGTAGCTCAGATAGGTTTCATTTAGGGTTATTCGACCAATCACTTCTCCTGAGTGATACTTCTCCTCCACCTGGAGGATTGAACCTGTCCTTGCAACCAGCTCAATACATTTGCAATGGTAGTTAGATGCTCATAATAAATCCTTATGCATCTTAAACTTAAGCATATTCATATAACAATGTATGTTCTTCATCAACATAACTACTCTTTCAAAGCATTTATCAACACTTTCACATAATACCTATTTCAATATTCCATTCATTTAGCAAACGTATCAAAATCATGATTACATTTACCATCCTATTTACTTGTGAAGGTAAAAGTAAATCAGTAATAACAAGATAAGGTGTGACATACTCCCCCCCTTCTGAATCACCGTCTCTGATGATTTAAAGCACTTTAACATATAGATAAAGTCAAATAAAGGTTTCTACTTAACTTTCTAGTTCATGTAAGAACTATAAAATAATCTTCCCTCATAACATCACTCCTCACAATCTTGTCCTTCCTAGACCTTTCATTGAGTGTCCTTGTTATCACATAGGGAGAACTTGTGTGCCTTACACATACTTTCTCTCTCAAAAAGCTTTATACTATATAATAATATTACCTCATATGTACATCCTAAGTATAATAGTAACTATTTACCACATGCCACCTATGTCCTAGTGACTGGAAATCATTGGCCCATGAATTTATCCTTAGTATAATCCAAATAGAAAAGGAATGTTGGTGCATTGCACACTACACCGTGGGTCCCATCCTTCCCTTTGGTATTTATACCTTTAGAAAACTTAGAAGCTGAGACTGTCTAACACCCTCTTATCTATTTTCCTTAATCATAAAAGTAATGCTCTTGACCATTGCCCAACTTGAGCATAAATTTTCACTTGGACACTTGTCCATTCCGAGCATAACGATACTACTTCATATTTCAAGATTTGTATCAACAAGGTTTCTTTGATCACTTCGATCCATTAGTCTATTTTTTTGACCTTTTAGGTTTAAGGTTATCCCTGTTTCTTAGTCTATTTTAGCCTAATAGAGTTTCCAACCTTCCTTTCCATATAATGGATCGAACCTCAATAATAGAAGTTTATAAGTATTCTATAAATTATTCAAGATTTGGTTTACCTCTTTTCCCTATTCGGCTATAATAATATATTGGGAATTTTTTCAATTGAATATCTCATGGTATGATCATGGTTTACACAACCCTATCATTATTTTCTCATTCATAACTGAGACAACCTTCTCAGGAATACTAGGCAACTACCTCACACAATATATTATTTAGGATCGAAATCCCTTAAATCAGTTTTTCCAACCTGTGTTGGTTACCTTGGTGAGTCTATCCACTAGAACATTTATGTTAGTTCCATCGACATAGATAGGTTAATCTATCTTGTGTTCTACCACTCCCACTTTGGAATCTCAAGAGAGTACACATGTCCTGCTGATGATGACATAGTATCTTCATTTCCTGGCATACTTGACACTACTTGCTACACACCCTACAACAACTTATTTTATCTTTTTCTATATTATAGGTGTTCCTCTTTTGACAAATAACTTTGTCATTCCAATTTCCTAACTACGACATCATTTTACCCATTTAATTCCTTAATCTTCCAAAATTTTGGGTACCAAGGTACTTTTACATTCCTTATTGGTCTATTCTTTGACTAAATGAAAAACCTATTCTGTGGACTTATGCCACATAAGCATAATGCTTAGTCATTTTGTGAAGATAAATATCCTTCATCTTAGGACATCCTACCTTGTATTTCTTTTGTCCTTCAATCCTTTTCAAAATTGTATTATGATTTTTCAGCTCAATCTATCTTTCTTGATGAGAATCGATACTAATTTCGACTAATAATCCTCATTCATTCATGTTGGTTCCTAAAAGATATCAAATTTAATGGCATATCCAATTACCAAGCATGAACAATTCCTTAATAACTCCTAATCATGAGTAATTTAGATATTTTATTACCTATTTCTCAGGCCATGATCTCCCCTTTCATGATCAAGTAGTTTGCCTATCCTTTTCTAAGGCATCAATGATAATGCCATTTGATCTTCCAATCAAACATATACAAAGTATTGAGTGATAATATTATTTTCTCATCGGTCATAATCCTTGAACTTTTCATTATCTTCCAATAATTCCAATACTTTATTCTCGTGGTCATGAACTATATTAACATCTTGACTTATGATGAAGTGAAAATTTCTTCCAAATTGAAAATATATTCATGATTTTCGTTGGGTGGGGTACTTAATCTATGTCAACCCACTCTCTTTCTTCCCCCTTAGTGTTTCCATGACATTCGATCAACTCAAAGTTGAGCTCCTAGCAAACATTTGCTTTCTTGAAATGATTTGTCATTCCTTGTTGGATTTCTTATTGCCTTTTTCTTTCCTCCATGGCATGCCTTGAATATACTTTAAATTCCAAAATTAGATTCATCATTGATCTCTAATCTCATAGATTCAATAATTGGATTGTCAATAAAGAGATCTATTGAATAATTAGCAACTTTACAAGCTAAGAGGCTCTCTAATATTCCAATTCTCTTTTCCATGTGTACCGGTATCATTTTTGTGGAGGAATTTACATACCACAAAGCCTCTTTTGTTGATATACCTTTCAACTTAGAATGTAGTTTCCTTACTAATTTTGTTGTTTTGACACATAGTATCATCTTTATCCCATTTCCTTTTGGAACCTCTAAACATAAGTTTGTTTTTGTTGGCTAGTTGGTGTGTTTAATCTACACTTCTACCAAACCTAGTACTAATCGTACCTATGTCGGCCACTCTGATTTACCTTTTCTAGGTTTCTTTCTTACAATCACCTTTCCAAGTGACTTTATCCCAATTTTTGGGAACTTCATAACCTTAAGCACCTATGTGGCTTGGTTTCTTTTTCCCATATTTAATTAGAACTCCTAAATTGATCTTGTCAATTTTGGTTGGTGGAACCATGTCCACTTCGTTGATTACTTCTTCTCTGACCATTCTGGTCTCTTCCCTTAATCCAAGGTACTACCTCCTTTCTTGCAAGTTCTTGGTTTTGTTCAAAATCAGATTTTTGTCAAGGGTTATCCAACCTTTTGGACACTTACTTTATTGATTTGGATTCATAAAATGTTGGTTTTCTACTTCGATTGAAGTTCTAAATTATGCTAATAATGCATTCTCATTGATTCGTAGTATACTTACTAAATAAAAATAAAAATCCTTGACTCTTTGCAACTATAGGTCGCCTCCAAGAAGGGGTTATTTCAATTCTTCCTATCCCCTTAGAGTCATATAACTATTCTATTGGTTGAAGGTTCATAGTGATTATCCTTCATAACCTTTGTAGTGCCCCTCCACTTTGGTCTTTGGGTCAATTGTGTAAGTGTTTGTTTGTGAGGGCATGTTGGCTAATTTTAATGGTATTATTAACGTTGTCTAATCATTTAAGATAGTTGTTAATTTATAATGTTGTGTAATTAATTTAGTGTTGCTTTGATTAAGTATATTATTAGAATGTCGTTAATTAGTCAATTTGATTTAACGATGTTTATTATTGTTGTGAACAATTTAATCAAAGCATTAAATTTAATTATTAAAGTGGTTTTGTGAAAATGTTAAAGTATTTAATTAAATATTAAACTAATTTGTAAATTTAAATGTTTTGTTGATTTTAAATGTGTAATTGTATAAATATTTTAAGTGATAAGGTGGAATAATATCTCAAATTGTAATATTGTTAATTTTTAATTTGATGTTTAGATAATATTGTTTATTTAATTATTATCTTGAATTTATTCGAAATGAAAATTTAAGTGAAAATGGCAAAACTGAAAAAAAAAAAAAGTTGGAAAAAGAAATAAAACAGAGAAGCTATTTTCATGCAAGTGCATGCATTGTTTCGAATAGTGAACTTGAGGGCAACTTGCCGATTTACGAGTTTTTGATGATTTAACTTTTGAATTTTTTTTTCTCGAAAACTATAACTTCTTTAATGGAAATGGGAATGGGGGATTCAACATTGATTTGTCTGTTTTTCGAACAAGAAAAGGGGCTCTGCAAAAACAATCTTTAGGAAATACGAATTTGGAATTAATTTTGAGATTTTGAATGGAATTGGATCTGCAACTTTTGGGATAGAGAACGGGTCTGTAAAAAAAAATCTAGAAGAGGAGGATTAGGCTGCTCGAACCTAGTGTTGCAAGTTTTGAAAAGACCATGTACAAGCAAGTCACTGCTATCCTTTTGTTAATAATTTATATTCAAAAAAACATTGTTATTTCAGAAAGAAAACCCTTGCTAAGTAGTATTAATGTGTTTGATTCATATGTGAAGTCTCGTTGTTGTTTTCCATTTATCTCACTCTGCTTGATCCTTGATGCATTATTAAATGTCTTAGGTAAATACTATCATGTAGATTATTTTGCATTGTGATAAGCAATTTGTTAGCCGAGTTAGCTCTTGCACCATTACATTGGACCTTCTTACAACTTAAATTCTGACATAAATCATCTTATCAACAATTAATTATGTTGTGCACTACCTCACACAACCCTTTTGGTAATATTCAGAGGGCGATCTTGCATCCTTGCATGGTATTCTAATTTCAATCCATTATTTTTTGCCATGATCTTGTTCTTGGTCCAATTTGGTCTTTGCCTAAGGGTAAACTGCAATTCCTTGTTGATGGTTGTAGCTAAGTTTATATATATATGTTTTGCATTCATTGAAAGTTCTTAGGATTTTTCTTCAAATCCATTTTGTGCATACCCTGCAATCATTTTATTTCATAGTAAATATTTCTTGGAGGTGTGCCATTTACCCTTACCCACCCACACACAACCACTGCTTTGGAACTCGGCTTCACACAACCAATTGCATTTGCTGGAAGTCTCTAAGTCCTTTTCTTACCAAACTCTCTTGTGCGCATCCTAAAATCCTTAGTTCTCTTGAGATGAGGCCTCCTTGGGGAACTTTTCAAGCGGTTCTTCTGTATTTATCTATGCTTCCACAGTTGGCTTACATGTCTACAAATGCACTTGCAACTTCTACACTCGACAAAATCCCCAACCGCTATGCCTGATAGAGGAACTTATCTTTTTGAAAATAGTTGCTATTCATTCGCTACATTTATTGCTTGAGCATGCTCCTTATCATGACCTATAGTTGTGCAGAGGTTCCAAGCTCTTTTTCTCTCTCCAGGCCAATAGATTTTAAATGACAACCATCATTTCTAGTTTGAAATCATAGGTTCTCTCTTCCACTAAACCTGCATGACTACATGCACCTGAACACAAGCAAAGTTACAATGTTATGATGTGCTTTAGAGTGCTTCACTAATTCAAAGATTTTGTGAGCTTTCTTTCGAACCTATTCTATGCATATCTTGCAATCTTTGCTTTCCTTGAGTTAACATCTCTTAAGGCAGTTTTTCAAACAGATCGCTTAAGGTGTTCTTTGTTAAGGTATTCATTTATCTTTTTTTTTACTTTATTCAGAGTATTTACATTTATATTGGTGCATGCCCAACATATCAATAGAAATAGAATTTGTGAATCAAGAGTTCCTTAAAGTTACTTTTGAGTTTCACATTTAATTATAATGATAATTAGATAAGTAGTCTAAAATGCAAAGGTCGATTTATAGTTCTTGCTTTATTAGTTTTTATAGACTTGATGGTCTTGTTATTATTTTCTCTTGCTAATTAGTTACCTTGTTGCTAATGATTGTTTTAATTTAGTGAGGTAATCATCTTCTTAGGGTTTAGTAAATTGTAGGAAGTAATTCTTATATTTAGTGATGTGGCTAGAATGAATCGACCAATTAGCGAAATAATGGGTTAAGGGAAATAAGTGAATCTAAATTTACATGATACTTAAAAGTTATATGATTAAGTTAATTGGGTTAAGTTTGGGTTGGAAATATTGAAATGCAATCGTAGAAATGGGTTGTTATATTCATTAGGCGTATTGGTATAGAAATAGAAAATTTCGTGCTTTGTGATTAATTGTAGATAAACATAATGAAAAGATTAAATGGGAGAAAAGAGTTATTTTTATTCATAAATTGAAGGGAATGTTTTGATATTAAATTAGGTAATTAAATGATAAAGGAAAATGTATATTAACAATGATGATCATCCTATTTTCCTATCCAAACTAATAATGTATGTTAAGTTGTTTGTATATGTGTGAAATAGTTATGGGTTATGTTCTATAGTACTTTAAGTATTTTAATAATTTCCTTATAGGTATACAATGAAAGTGTTATGATGCTATTTATAAATTATCACTTGAATGGGTTAGTGAAAGTAATTTGTTTGTGTAAATATGTATTGAGCTAATTAGAAAATAGAAGTTGAATTATAAAGTAACAATAGTTATGTTATTTAATTATGTTCTTTTAGAAAATAAAATATAATGAAATGGCTTAGGATAGTTATTACATATAATAATTGAATATGAATATCTAAGTAGAGATATGAAAATTAAATGACTTTGTATTAAATGTGGAGTGAGATATTTATAAATATTAGCAACAGGGTTGTAGTGTTTACTAAGGAAATTATCTCGATAGGTTGAAATGTAAGAGTACGATATTAAAACAGTTTATCTATCAATGATAAAATTTAATTAGATTGGCTACGTATGGTGTTTTGTTTTATTTTGTAAATGTATGTCTATATTAAGATGATTGTGATCACATGTTCTCATCGATTATCTTGTGCAACTTGAGTACGGTATTGGTTGATTTCATGTGTGGAAGTTTTGTTTTCAATAGTCTATTGCAAGGTGAATCCTGAGTTATAGCGTCTATTTGATGCTTGTTTAGAAGGAGGGGTTGAGATGGGTGTAATGTATACTCGTAAGCTTGTATTATATTTTGTGTTGAGTTACTTATAAAATATGTTTATATAATTTCTCTAATTATTTTAGTGACTTGTAATGAACGAATAATTTTTTTTTAATTGATTATTCATTATCCTTTATCGTTATTATATTGAATGTATTTATTGATGAATGATATTCTATTTGCTCAAAGAAGAGTTAAATGATGTCTAGTTTATGGGTTGGTTATCTTTGTGTTGACTTTGAGTCATGGGAACCCATGTTTTAATTCTTTTTCTTGGGTGAGTGATTTTAGTAACTTCCAGAGGCTAGGGAGAAACTTGTTCATTTGGGCACTCTGTTGTTTTGGTGCATCTGTTCACTTATGTAGCTTGAGTTGGTGGGTGGTATCTCCTTTGTTCTTAGTTTAGGGATATGGTAGGTGTTTGTGAAATGGCTCATGCCTCGCATGTTGTGTGTTATGTACATATTGATTTTATCTGAGTTGAGGCACACCCCTTGTTTTGTATTTGGTTTTGGTACTAGTAGGGAGAGTGGTTCTTCATGGGGGTCGATGCACAAAGGGGCTATTAGGATAACCCATGGAAGAGTTTCCTAAACATGTGATAATTTAATTAATGAACTTGTGGGTTTGGGTAGTTAAACACTAAACAAGATTAATTATGTGCCTCACCCATGCCGTTAGTGCTTTCATAGGCTAAGGATGGGATGAGAAGACCTAGTTGGTAAGATCAATGCCTTGTCCTCATGAAAGGTAAGTGGTTCCTCATGAGTCACCCTATAAAGTGGCGCCTTGAGATAAATAGTCAGGATAACCATAGATGGAGGCAAAACTTTGTGATAGGTTGTCTGGATAATCCATGTAAGGCCATGCGATGACACTCTCCTACTGTACCTGTTTATCTTCCCTTTCTTTGGTTGGCTCTGGGAGTGTTGCTTGCTTTAGTTTGATGTTGTTATGTGCTAGAGTCATGATAGCCTTGTCTATATTACCTTGTTTGGATGTGGGTCCTTTCTTGTCATCTCCTAGCAGGTGGGGGTGTGCCTTCGGGTCCACATGGTCAAGTTGAACATGCTATGCACCCCATTGGGTTCCCAGGTTGTGTTTGTGAAGCGAGGAGTGGAATCAAATGCAAAGATTCCAGGGCTTCACTTGATTGAAGATTGTTCTATGCTTGTAATTTATTCTTCATTGATGTATTATTCTTTTACTCGATGTACTCTTCCCATTGGTATAAGGGAAGCATTATGTATTGTACTATTGTATCTTTGATGTGTTGTATCTATGGAAATATGTTCCACAATTGTAATATCGAACTATGGATTTGATATGTAATAAAATGATGTATGTAACTTTGTCATTTCAATTGATTATGGATGGTTGTATGTTTATCATTATGTTATCTTGAGAAATGTATACTTCTATTATTTAGTTAATTGGCATTTATTTTTAATGATGTTATTGGTTGGGAATGTTTACGAGTAATGCAACCATGTAACCCCATGGGACTAGTTAGGTGTTGTTATGTAATTATCATAATGTTGTATGTTTATTTAATTATGGTTATTGCTAGTTGTTATCCTTTAAAAAAATAAAATATTGCTATAAATTGTTGTCGTTAGTTGTCCTTTGGGGTTTGCGTGGTGGGGTGTTACATCATGGTATAAGAGCATAGGTTCTTACACTATGCACTTTGGATACGTGTGATCCCATTACGTTGACCTAGGTGTTGTACTTTTGAGTTTATGTTTTTTTTTTCCTTTTGGGTTGTTCTCGCTTGTCTACTGGGAGTTGTCCTTAGGTGGTGTTGGTCCAATGGTACAAAAAACCAGTGGAAAGGATAGGACCCTTAGTGTAGTGCGCAATGCATCAATATCCTTTTTACTGGGGAATGCATTATGGAAATTTGTGTAGTGTGTAAATGTATGTAGAGTTAGGATTAATTGGGACTTAAAATTTGATTAGAGGCTAATGTTAACCTCAGTTTGTGTGCAGGGATGTGAAGGTCGAAGTCCAGAAAGAAGAAAGGGAAGGCAATGAAGGCTACCAAAAAGGGTGTGATTATCAAAGAAAACCCCACCAAAAGCTCCACCTTGTGTTTCCGATGACGAGACCTTGGCCCAGGCCCTCTCTCGACTCAAGATGGAAAAAGGGAAGAAGATCGAAGAGCTGAGACACACAGTTAAAGTGAAGAAACCATCCGCTATCTGAGATTGGACATTGGGGTGTGGACCTAGCACACCCATATTGTCTAAGGAAGAGAAGGAAAGCCTTCGTGCACAACCTTCCACTTCCATGAAGGTAGTTATAGACTCAGATGAGGACCTTGAGGAGTGTCCTCTATTGTACAATGGCTAGCCTGATTGTAATAGGGATGTAATAATTTCCTTGTTGCTTTATTGGATTGACACTTTCTTTTTATGATATGATTATGTACCTTGAGACTTTATGGTGGTTGTTTCACCATGTTGGTTTGGTTGGTTGACAATTTAGTTGACTTGGATGATTATGACACTATTTACTGTTGTT
Organism: Sequoiadendron giganteum; assembly: GCA_007115665.2. Taxonomy (NCBI): domain Eukaryota; kingdom Viridiplantae; phylum Streptophyta; class Pinopsida; order Cupressales; family Cupressaceae; genus Sequoiadendron; species Sequoiadendron giganteum. The sequence goes on along the minus strand of CM021100.1, from coordinate 679,590,091 downwards.
TATCCTATGTTGATATACGAAGTTAGTTGTGTTTGGAATAATTTGGTCTTGTGTTATCACATGGATTTTGTACTATGCTTGTTATGTTGATGATTAGTTATTTCCTTATGATGTTGTTTATAATGTAATTACTATTACTTGATGTTATAGTTCTGGTTTGAGGTCTTGGTGAGGGGAACAAGGTAGCATCACTCATTCGCTAGCGCCCTGCTACATTATGATTTCCTCTCATGGTGTGTTTGTTATTATATGTATATGTTGTTCGATATCTTGATTATATGGAGGATTGCAAGTACCAGGCATCGACTCCACTTGCATTATCGGGTCTGAGCGTGCCTCACATACCCAATGGATATGATGTGGTTTAGGGAGTTGACAAGAAATTTTCCCCGTCCATTAGTTATTTTCTTTGTTTGTTGTCTTGTTTCGTAGCTTTTATTTGTGTGTGAAATGTGATGATGTTCATGTCTGCATATGTTTTACCCGACTTTGTGACTTCCAAGAGTAAGTTGAGGCTTAGGGGGGGAGGATGTAGTGCCCCTCCACTTTGGTCTTTGGGTCAATTGTGTAAGTATTTTTTTGTGAGAGAATGTTGGTTAATTTTAATAGTATTATTAACGTTGTCTAATCATTTAAGGTAGTGATGTAGGAGCATTTGAAAGATTCAATTAGTTGGGACAAAGAACATTCAGTTACAAAGAGTGACCTTGGAATTTATTCTGTTCCTTAGTATGATGGATAGTTCAAAAGTTGCACATTAAAGGGTTTGTTGTCAAGTATATCTAGTTTATTCATCAAAAGTTTCAGAGGTTCGCATGAAGATTTGATTAAGTTATGAGTGTTGGTGTTCCGACAGTTGTTCTATTGCTGTAGTCGGTGTTCTTGAAAGAAGATGATGTGATTCTAGTAATCTGAGTTGTTGTGAATGCTTCTATGGTGATTCATGATTCTTGTGGATGTTTCTAGATCATGATCTATCTATGTTGTTGGTTATTGATTGTTGTGCTCATGATTTGTGATTTTCTTCTAGGAGTTCATGTTTTCATGTTCATGGCCGACAAGGTGATTGTAGCATGTTGTGGATCTTTGAGGCTAATTGTTTAAGGTGTTTCATGTTTGAGACATTTTGGGTCCCTACTATATTTTGAATGACATTGGTTGATTCACATTGATGATTGATTATTGATTTGGGCTGATATTTTGTACACATTTCATATTTTGTTGAAGCAACATGCAGTTGATGTTACTCTAGATGCAGATATATATGATCGATTGTTTATACAATTTGACGCATGGTGTGAGGAAGAAGGAGGCAAGTGTGAGATGTGTGAGTTCTGTGTGAATAATTTTCTAAGAAATCGAAGAGCAGTTGATAGAACGAAGTCATGAAGCACAGTGATGAAATGTTTTGATCTAGAAAGATCACAGAGTAGGGAAATCATGGAGCATAAGGAAGAAGTGATGGAAGAAAATTATTGTATGAGTTGTTACGGTCTAGCATCTATAAAGCCTGAGTGACATATTTAATATATTTTGAGATCATAATATAATGAGGAGTGAAATTTGAAGGTTGGGTTTTTCCCTTTGAGGGTTTTCCCAGGATAATTCTTGTGTCATGTGTTCTTGCATATCTGTTATCTTTATGTTGATTATCTATTAGCTTCCATTGTGCATCTATAAGATCTGAGTGTTAGTTGTTTAGGCTGCGAGGTGGGATAGTCCCTCACTAGACCCTCCTACCTTTGACTGCATCTATTGGTATCAAAGCCAGGTTGTAAATCTATTGGCTGGATGCAAATCTATTTCAGAGCAGGTTGTAGAGTAGGTTGAAGAGGTGGTTGTAGAATTTATCAGAGCCGGTTGTGAATCTGTTGCAAAATGGGGAAGATTGGGAAAAGAACGAAGAAGGAAAAATAAAACCTAATATGTGAAAGGGATACTTTGGAGGAAGAATTGTGCAAAATCAGGAAGTGTAATTCAGAATTGATGGAAAAGATGAAAGAACTAGGAGAAGACAAGTATGATGCTCTTGAAGAAGAAATAAAAAATGTAAGAAGGAGAAATGAAGAACTGGAAGTAGAGTTGGATAAGTTTGAGGATATTGAAAAGGAAATGGAAGAAGGATTCAAGTTGTTTAAGAAGTTTGACAAGAGGAGCAGAGATCTGGAGGAAAGTTTGAAAGAGCTGAACAAGGAGAACAGTTTGCAGAAGAAGGAAATATCTAACTTGAAGGAACATCCTAACCAGTTGGAGAAGGAGAATGAGAATATGTGATCTAAACCTAAAGTGTGTGATGTTTCTTGTGATACTGATGATTTGCGTGATGTTGCACAAACTTCTTGAGAAAATGGGATTAAAGATGAAAGTGCGACTAAGCCTATAATTGTTGGAGATGGTATTGGTTTCAAAATCATGCAGAAAATGGGATATAGAGGAAAAGGATTGGGAAAGCATCAACAAGGAATGACAAAACCTATTGTACTGATAAGTAGAGCAAGAAGTGAAGGCCTTGGATATAACAAAGGTAAGGATGTTGTGACAAGTTCAAATAATTCGAACCAGGGAAGAAAAAGTATGTATTGTTCACATTGTAATAGGCATGGACATGAAAAGGAATTGTGTTAGGATCTATATCCTTGTAAGTTTTGTGGACTAAGGAATCATCCTAAGAAGATGTGCTGGAATAAAATGAGAGGGTTAAAGCCTAGGAAAAATTGTATATAGATGAATTATGGATGGATTGATGGATCAAAATGGAAGTATGTTGCTCATAAGTTCAAAAAGTTTTATAGATCGAAGCATTCATATGTTGAGGGAAAGGAAGGATCAAGATACAAAGAAAGAAGACCTTATGCAGAGAAAAATAAGGACAATTATTCAAACTACAGAGGGAGAGATGACAAGAGTCATAATTCTTATCGCAGTGAAGGATACAAAAGAGATTTTGATAGAAGAACCTATTTTCAAGTTTGGAGGATGAAAGAATCAAGCACTAAATGTCATCAAGAACCTAATACCAGGGAAGCTAATGAAAGAGAAGAAGTAAAGGATGCATAGATAGTTTGTGCAGATGGAGAAGAGCCTTATGATACAAAATTAGTTTATGCAGAGGAAGGGGAACCTTTGGAGGTATTAGATTTCATAAAGGAACCAAAAGAAGGTGAAGCATTGATCTTAAGGAGAAAGTTTAAGTACCAAAGTGAAGTAAATGTGAATGAAGGAATAGAAAAAGACAATGATCTTGAGGCAACTTGCGGAGAATGCTTTCTCAAACTTTCGATCATTGAGGTAGTGCAAGGCTTGCAGGTAGATCGCCGAATCCAAATTACACTTGAGGTAGTTTTGCAGGGTGGACTTGAACAGAACGCTAACCTTGAGGCAGTTGCAAGTACCTATGAAAAAACCACCAAACCAATTCAAAGAGACAACAATGATCTTGAGGCAACTTGTGGAGAAGGCTTGCTCAAACCGCCAACTAGTGAGGCAGTGCAAGGCTTGCAAGTAGAACACCAAACTTAAAAGAACTTGAGGCAGTTTTGCAAGGTGGACTTGAACATACCGTTGACCTTGAGGTAATTGCAAGTACCTGTGAACAAACCACCGAACCAATTAATAGAGACAACATAGATTTTGACATAACTTAGCCCAAAGTGAAGAGGCTCACTTTTCAAATAATGCCAAGAGTTTGATGTAGGAGCATCCAAAAGATTCAATCAGTTGGGATAAAGAACATTCAGTTACAAAGAGTGACCTTGGAATTTATTTTGTTCCTTAGTATGATGGCTAGTTCATAAATTGTAGATTAAAGGGTTTGCTGTCAAGTATATCTAATTTATTCATCAAAAGTTTCAAAGGTTTGTATGAAGATTTGATTAAGTTATGGGTGTCGGTGTTCTGAAATTTGGTCTATTATTGTAGTCGATGTTCCTAAAAAAAAGATGATGCGATTCTAGTAATATTAGTTGTTGTGAATGTTTCTATGGTGATTCATGATGCTTGTGGATGTTTCTAGATCATGATCTATCTGTGTTGTTGGTTTGCATTGATTGTTGTGCTCGCGATTAGTGATTTTCTTCTAGGAGTTCATGTTTTCATCTTCATGGCCGACAGGGTGATTGTAGCATGTTGTGGATCTTCGAGGCTAATTGTTTAAGGTGTTCTATGTTCAAGATGTGTTGTTTTTGGTCCCTACTATGTTTTGGTCGACATTGGTTGGTTCACATTGATGATTGCTTATTGATTTGGGCTGACAGTTTGTACACATTTCATATTTTGTTGAGCCGACATGTAGTTGATGTTACCCTAGATGCAGATATATATGATCGATTATTTATACCATTTGAGGCATGGTGTGAGGAAGGAGGAGGAAAGTGCGAGATGTGTGAGTTATGTGTGTGAATAATATTCTAATCAATTGAAAGCAGTTGATAGAACAAAGTGATGAAGCACGGTGACAAAATGTTTTGATCCGGAAAGATCACAGAGCAGGGAAATCGTGGAGCAGAAGGAAGAAGTGATGAAAGAAAATTATTGTATGAGTTGTTTGTAATTCTTGGGTTGTGGCCTAGCATCTGTAAATCCCAACTAGCATATGTAATATGTTTTGAGATCATAATATAATGAGGAGTGAACTTTGAAGGCTTGGTTTTTCCCTTTGAGGGTTTTCCCAGGATAATTCTTGTGTCATGTGTTCTTGCATATCTGTTATCTTTATGTTGATTATATGTTAGCTTTTGTTGTGCATCTATAAGATCTGAGTGTTAGTTGTTTAAGCTGCGAGGTGGGACAGTCCCTTATTAGACCCTCCTACCTTCGACTGCATCAGATATTTGTTAATTTATAATGTTGTGTAATCAATTTAGTGTTGCTTTGATTAAGTATATTATTAAAATATCATTAATTAGTTAGTTTTATTTAACAATGTTTATTATTTTTGTGAAGAATTTAATTTATTGGTGTCGTTAGTTATCATTTGGGGTTTGTGTGGCGGGGTGTTACAACCTTCCTACCTAATATGATTGCATAATCTTCCACAATTTCAAGGGGGCATATCATATTGAGTTGTCGATTTAGGAGTTTTCAACTCTTGGGATGACTCTTATCTTGTCCTAAACTTAAATACGTTTCTAGGAATCTCATCTTCCTTTTCATTTCCCATTTCTTTCCTCTTGCCATCATGGAATAAGAAAATTTCAACCGTTATCTTTCAATAATGTTTACGCATTGTTTGCGTAATGAGCTCATAGGCTTGAGAGATAAACTTGGTAGCTCGGATACAACATGTAACAACCCTAGTGTTTTACTCAATAAAATTCCAAATATTTCACATCAAGTGAATGTTCTATGATGCCATGACATAGCAATACTTTTTTTTCTTTCCATAATGTAAATTACATGCACAATTATGATAACACTTTCCAAAATTCCATTGCATTCCATTGTAATTATACAAATATTTTGATAACTTTTATTTCTTATTGTATAACTCAAGTTGATTACAACCTTCCATGTAAAGGGCACTTGATGCATACATATCTCTTTTGAGCTTCATCTGGAAATAGATATACAAACTGATCTTGATGTCACCACAATGGTACATACCTTCTGGTTGTCCATGCTCTCTGGTACAAACATCCACAAACCTCGACTGCCATTTGGTGAGGAGAAGCATCACTCAAGTGCTTTTCTACCAACCGTAGACTCAAATACGGTCCCCCACACATCTATTATTCAATAGATGGACCTAACCTTTGACGAAGAGATTAGTTGGTAAACCCCATAACAATAGCCCATCTGAGCTTAGTGTTGTGTCCTACATGTCTAGAACTTGTAAGCCCACAATATAGGACTAGCATGAAAACAATGGATCATAATGAATTGACAATGTGAACAATGGAAATTTACACTACTTTGGGAAAATTATTCTCACCCAGTACTTCGAGTGATAGTCTCCCTATTCACATACACTTCTATAGCTTAGTTTGGATCATGATTGTTCATATACTATGCTTAGGTAACTTCCTTCCTACGGTAATCCCTAACCTTAGAAATAACCCATTTCCCTTTTTACCAACATACTTTGATATCTCTACGAACATAAGCACAAGTTATTTTCTCCCTTCAATGGACATTCTACTTCCTAGGTATAACATACAAGATTTCCTAGTCCACGAATTAACTTTACATAGACAAGCTATTTTCTTTAAAAGACAACCTAGTCTCAATTATATCTCTATAATCTAAAGTTTAGCTACATAAGCTTCAACTAACTGGAGATTAAATATTCATAAACAACCGAATCCAATCAGTAATATATCACATGAATAAGTGGTTCTCATCAAGAGAAAAGCCACATCAATGAAGGATCTTTGTCAAAGAGTAATCATAGCAATATATGACTCCATTCAAGAGTGTAGTCCCCTTAGTAAAAAGAGTTATTCAAAGTAGAATCTTGTCAACAATGTGACTTCGTCTCAAGAGTGTAAAACAACTAATCAAGTAGCAACTCTAACTCTTTAGGTAATCCTACCTATGTCTCCTTTCATATTAGAATCTCATAAACTCCAATGAATTACTTATTCACTTAGGTGAGTCCTAACCTTGATATATCCTAATCCTACGATAAAACATCATTCAATGATTAATCCATTCATTGGTTTAATCTAAACCTATATGTTCCAAACATGACCAATTAATCTACCTAACCATGTAGAGTAATCCAAACCTATAGGTTTCAATGGTAGTTAAGTACTTCTCTCAACCTAGTAGGTAACTCTTAACCCTGGGTTTCCTCAAATAAACTTTCTCGACTCATTAGGTTATTCCAAGCCTAGGATTTTATTTGAGAGTGACGTATGACCAAGTGATCATACAAGAACAAATTTTTAATGAATCATCCTATCATTTCTCCCAAAATTTTTATGTACAACTAAACCTTAATATTCCTAATATTTCCTATCATTATAAGCCAATATGTTACCCATTATAAATAACCCTTAATTTATTCTTGTTTAATCATATCCAGTATATTTATACCTATGACAAATAATCCATCCTATTACGGAGTAAATAGAAGCACTTCACAGAAAAACATAAAATAACTTATTTTCCTTTCCAAAGAAAATACTATATTTTTCTAATGCAAGTATTCTCATGCAGCCCAAACAGAGCATACAAAACTCAATATTTATTAAACAAAGATGAATAAAAGAAAATAGATCCTCATGCCTATGTTACACTTATTCCAATAGATTGATCTGTTGCACAGTATCCAACACTAGATTCCTAGCTTCATTATGTCTCTCAAGCAATGCCTCAATGAACCACTCTCTCACAAGTTGATAATATACTTCTCACAAAATATTTAATGCTCTCAAAAAATACTCAATGCTCTCACAAAATACAACAAAATGAAATTGCAGATTAGAAGTGCATAATGGAGTAGAAATAGAATGAATAAAAAATGAGCGTATGCTTCTCTATTTATACAAAAATAAGGAGTCTTTACAGCCTACATAAAAGGAATGTAAATTTATAGAAATATCCATGTTAGTCGACTCACTTCATTGGAAAAAAGGTGGCAACAACTACAAGGTTTACTCAGTATACAAAGCTACAGGTGAACCTATAAACTTGACAACAACTTATGAATATTTCAATCAGAACATGATCTAAAGGTGACAGTCGATTACTTCCCAGATTGAACTTCTACAACAAATAGATCTTCCATAAAATGGCACCAAGGAAGCAACCATTTCCCCAAACTCAGGTGTGGCTTTATTCATTTAAAACAATCCATGATTAAAATGTAACACATAGCATGGATCAACCAGGCCTATGCACAACAAATGAGTCACTTTATCTCATTTTATCAACTTTGACTAATACCTTAACATGCTTTACTCCTTTCTTATTATCATGCATTTACATTTACTTTGTTGTTGGTGTAAATCCATTGCCATATATCAGGCATCCCATTTTATTTCTATTTACTAAGTTAAACGTGTTATATCCTAGGCGTTGACTAAGTCAAAATCATTATATTTGACTTCTTTTCTACACTATATATTGTATATAGTTTTCTCTTATATATTTTCCAATATGTATTATATTCAACCCTCATAATGCTTTGCATAGCTTATACATACAAATCAACCATTTAGTATTTATTTGGCAATGCCTATACAAAATGCATTATCTCCTCTTATGCACTGTCAAAGACATTCTACCGTTGATTTAAACACTATCCATATGAATTTTGGAATAGTTGGAGGCTTCTAATTACTCTATAACTTCTTTATGACTACACACTCTACTTAGTATAAGTCATTTATAAAGCTATGTGCATTTCATACTAGCCTATGTGTTTTAGTTCCATACATTATGTGTTGCAAATAATGCACTAAGGGCGTTGCCAACACTTTCTACTTATGTGCCTCCATTTATAATGCATCCCCTATATATATTTGTTAATATATACACCACCTCTTAAAAGGTTGCATCTTATCTTGCATTTGGCATCACTTCAAAACATTCATTATATATATATATATATATATATATATATATATATATATATATATATATATATATATATATATATATATATATATATACTTGATATATATACATGTACATATATATACTGACAAATAACTTTAATGCTATATATGTACATACATATGTATAAGTGTATATATTCTAATATATATCTATATATGTTCCATGCCAATCAAGTATGTATACATTTGATATACATATGAATACGAACTAGTTAACATTCACATATAACCATATCGACTATATATATATTCTAATCATGTAATATATGCCCATTCTATATTTGAATGTATAACTCATGTTATCATATTCCACAAATAATAATACGTGTGCATTTTCATAAACATATAAATATACACAATATATACATACACTTCAATAAACATTAATGCTTACGAGTGTATATATATATATATACAGACATATACATTATATAGAAATGTGATAGTCAAGTAATTCATTCGATATCGAATGATTATGAACATGTGATTATATACACAATAGCATAACATATACATATCTATACATCCCATTGTATCCAACGTACGCGTATGTCGACATATGCATATATATACATATATGCATATATCTCGAATACTCATTTAACCATATAATCAAGCATAGTAACATAGGGAAGAACCCATAATCTCCAAACATATAAAAATCATCAAAGAATGCACTCAACAATAATAAAGACCCTTACTAATGCAAACAAATCATGTCTAAGGATGACTTACCAATTCCTAGCACTATGTTTAGACTCAACCTTCTACTATGAGTGCGTGTGTAGATCATATAGTTTTCATTTAGGGTTATCCAACCAATCACTTCTCTTGAGTGATACTTCTCCTCCACCTAGAGGATTGAACCTATACTTGCAACCAAATCAATACATTTGCAATGGTAGTTAGACATTCATAATAAATATTTATGCATCTTAAACTTAAGCATATTCATATAGCAATGTATGTTATTCATCAACATAACTACTCTTTCAAAGCATTTATCAACACTTTCACATAATACCTATTTCAATATTCCATTCATTTAGTAAACATATCAAAATCATGATTGCATTTACCATCCTATTTACCCATGAAGGTAAAAGTAAATCAATAATAAGAAGACGAGGTGTGACATAACATAAGCATCATTAAAGCATTTAAAAAGTAATTTCATTAGAATGCATATTCATACATTTCATTCATCAATCGAACATATTCAAGACATAATCTTGCATTAAAATCATATTTATTCATAAAGGTAGAAGTGATTTGGTAATTTAGAAATGGGGTGTAACATATCCTTCCCCTTTAGAATCATCATCCCCGATGATCTAAAGTATCATAGCATATAGATTGAGTCAAACAAAGGTTTTAATTTTAATTTTCAAAATAGTGTAAGAAGATGGATTTTTTTTGTTAATCTCAAAATAATCTTCCCTCATAGTACTGCCCTCTGCACTCTCATCCTTATTGGACCTTGCACTGAGTGACCCTACTAACACATTGGAAGAACTTGCATGGTTTACAAACTTTTTCTATCTCGGTATATTCTTAGCATCATCACAACTTTTTTGCCTACCATTATTCTCAACTTATTTCTATTCTTTATCAACTTGATCTATTCTTCCATTTCTGACAATATTTCTAGACTAAGGCTAATCCTACTTCCTAGCTTATCCACCTTATAAAAATTTGGTGCTTCCTTTCGTATAATTTTTGAAATGGATCAAGTTTTGTTGTGGGATGATAGGAATTTTTGTAATAAGAATATTCTACAAATCCACTAGGACTTGGTTTACTCTTTTTGTCTAACTATCTATCTTAGGGTGATAAGATGAGCTTATATTTAATTGAGCTTTTCAATAAGGTGAATATGGTTTACTTAAAACTTTAATGTTACTTGTGCATCCCTATCTGAGATAACCTTCTCAAGAATACCAAGCAACCAAAAAACTTCTTGCATAAATTTGTGGTTATGATTGGTGCCCCACCTATCACTTTTTTCAAATATGAAATGGGCTACCTTAGTAAGCCTGTCCACCACTAGCAAAATAACATTATGCCAAATCCTTGACATAGGAAGATCAAAAACTATACTAGGATCTGCCACTTCCTCTATGAAATTTCATGAGAATATAAAATTCCATTCGAGTGATGACATCCTGTCTTCTCTCTTTGAAATTCTTGAGAACTTGCTACAAACCTTGCAACATCTCTCCCATTTCCTTCTAGAAATATAACGGTTTCACATTAGCTAATAATTGTCACTCTAGATTGCCCTGAATATAACACTGAATACACTTCTTACCACACTATATTCCCTAACTCTTCAAATTCTGGTACTTAGGTTCTTCCTTTGATTCTTAATAGTCCATCTAGATCAAATGAAATATCTCCTTGGACTTTTGTCACACATGATTCTTGAAAATAAAATGAATGAATATTGTCGAGGAGATATGTCTCCTTTGACATTGGGGCATCCACAACTTGGTTTTCTTTTCCCTTTTATATAGTTAGTTTAAAATTATAATCCAATATTAGCTCAAGCCATCTCCTCTAACAAACATTTAGATTTATTTAAGTAAACAATACTTTTTTTAGACCATGTTGGTCTGTTTTTAACTCCAAATTTTTTCCAAGCAAATAATGCCTCCTTGGTTTACAAGCATGTAGAATTTGTTGCTAGCTCAAAATTATCTGGAGTATAGTTTTGTTCATATATTTTCAATTTTATAACTCATAGGTGATAACTTTGCTTTCTTAAATAAACATCCTGTCTAACCTTTTCCCAAGGCATCTCAAATTGACCTTCCAAATCATGAACCTTTTTGAATTGGTGTCATAATTACTTCTCTTTTATTTGGTCAAATGCCTTTGAATTTTTATTGACTATTCAAATATTTTGCTAATAGCTCCTATAGATAAGCCTTCCACTCCAAAAAATTGTTGTGGTCATTGGATACGAAACTTCAGATATAAGGTTTTTGATTCAAGAACCATGTCTATGGAGAAGTCAAAAAGTTTTCTCATAATGGAAATAAATCATCAAATCCAAGAAAATTGTTTGGAAATACATGATGAAACCCCATTGGATAGGGTACTTATCTATATCTGATCCTTTTCTTGATGCGTATACTTCCCTTCTTCCCCTCCTTAGTGTTTTCGAGACTTATTAAACATTAAATCATTTTAAAAGTTAAAATCTTGTAATCATCTAGATTTTCTCATGGAGTTGACATCCTTTTGCTTGTCCTTCTTCAACTGAATGGTTGTTACTTGCCTTATCTTACCCTCACTATGTATACCTTACAAATAATTTTTCTTCCTATGGTTATCTAATTATTCTTTCATTTTGGAAACATTGTCTCCTCCATATCCAATTTACCCCTGTAACATCTTCAAATGATCATAAAGGGACTAAACATAGATTTAATCTCATTTTAAAACTTGGAAGCTCCATTTGAACTTCAACCAAACACTACTCTACCTGAACTCTTGTTTGGTTAGCCTACTTACTGACCAAGTTTTTATCTTGTAACTAACTTTTCTAAGAGATTATATCCATAATTCTTGATGGTTTTATCATTTTCATAACCTCAGATACTTCAAGGTTTAGTCGGTTTCTTTTCTCATTATCAGGCCTTGACTCCAAATTGACCATGCCCATCCTAGGTGGTGAGATCATGTCAATTTTCATCTTCACCTTTGTGAGTTGCTTCCTTTTTTGACCTATTGAGCCTCTAAACTTTATTCTAAAGTACCAAATCTTATTCTTGTTTCAAATACCATTGTCAGGTTTTAATATAGTTTTGATTCAAGGTTGTTAGAAGGTTGTCCTGCCTCTAGCTACCTTCATAGTTTATTCTGATTTGCAATATGATAAATTTTCTACTTCTCCTGAAGTTTTCAGTTTATGCCTACAATTTGTTCCTCCAATTTAGCATTTGTATCAATATACATAAATCATATTCATGGATTACATAATGTCATTCTTTAATACATATATTTCTCTTTACGAGTAAAATTCACTTTTAGAAAGAGGGATCTATTCGGGCTCTTCCTCACTCTCAGAGTCAACAATTTTGAATGGTGGATGTACTCATAGGTACTCATTCATAAAATTCTTATTAATCCTAGTTGCATTCCTACTGCAACCCAGGGGCATCTCTCAACGAGTTGTTGGTTTAGGAGTTCAAACTTTGGAACAACTCTTTCCTAGTCCCAAAATTAGACAAGTTTCAGGAAATTAGCTTCCTTACTCTTTTCTTTTTTCTTTTTTTCCCTGCCATCCTGGCATAAGAACTTTTCAAACATTTGTTATTGATAATGTTTGAGGAAAACTTACGTAACGATCTCATAGGTCCAAGTTTCAAACTAGGTAACTCTGATACCACATGTAACATACCCAATGTTTACTCAATAGTTTTCATCTAAGTTTAAACTCAAACGTGAATAACAAAAGTTTCCAAAAATAGAGAAATAAAATTTCTCTTTCCAATAACATAATTCGCACATTGCATAAATAATTTCCACATGTCATTTCATAAATGAAGCAACATAACATAATCCCGTAATAAAACTCATCTTTTCAAATATAGATTACAATAGATTCATGATCATAAATTACAAGAGTTTAAGGTCAAGGTCTCCTCATTTGGATCATAGTTCTTTTGTTTCACAAGCCTCAGTTTTTGACTGCAAGAGGGAGAATCACCCAAGTGCTTTACCTCTAACAACAAACTTAGTGGTCCCCCACACATCTTCCTAACCAGAAGTGGCCCTAACCTTTGATGAAGAGTTTGGTATGGGAACCTCTAGTAATGTCATATGAGTCTCTAGCGTTGTGCCCTACATAACATTTACAACCATACAACTATGGATACCCTCCAATTATGCATGACACTATTGAAAAGTTATGCAATCTTGGAACATAGTGAATCAACAAAGTGTAAGCAACAAATTTTACACTTACTTTGGCCAGAGTTTTGATATATATAATCAATCCACTTTATAAGAAGTGGTAACATAAGTTCACTCACCCCTACTCAACTTGGAAACTCTACTAACCTATGGTTAACTCTTCTCTTGGTTTTCCCCCCAAGGTTAATTATCATAAACAAGATCTTTTTCAAAGTAATGGCATAATAATGTCTAATTAATTGACCAAATATGTTTGAATCAAATCTCTTGAATATATACTTGTAACAATCTGGGTCTAGCAACTGCCTCTTATTCAAGTTCTTTCTTTACTAAGTCAGTAAACGACTTGACTGGTTATCTTCTTTGGACTAGAGTACCCAAGTTACACTCTTGCAACATTAAGGGTCTAGGCCATTGTCTCTTACTCAAGTCCTTAGTTTTAACCATGGGAGTAACTACTCGCTTATTTTATACACAATTAGTTAATATTGATGAGACCATTTCACCGAATAGACACACCTGGTCTCAATCTAAAGCACTACCAATATGCCTATGTATAATAATCTAGCATTAAACTTGAAATGAAGATTACTTCTTCGTATTAAGTTTCACTCTTTGTTGTCATACCTAATATGACTCCATCTTTCTAGGATGCCATAACCAATCTGGTTATTCATGACATTAAATATCATTTAGTTTGATCGATATAAAATCTTATATTCATAGTAATGTCCAATAATAAGTCAACATATTTAGTTGTTTAACTTCTAATAACTCAACTAAGAACCATTTGACTAATCTCTAGATTCCTCATAGTTCCTTCCAAGTTATCTTTTGCATAAATATCTATAAGGTACCTATGTTTGTATGTACATAGACATTCATATATATATTCCTTCAATATGACACATATATTCACATGTTTAAATATATGATAAGTTTATATCCAAACAGGAGAACATTTTCTACTTGAGAGATATTTGTGCTTCTGCACCTTAGAATCTCTTTGCATTATGGCTTTGAATTTTTGAGAATATAAAGTCTTCTTCTTAAGATTAAATTACCATGATTAGGTAATAATATGGACTCTTAGTCAAAATATAAAATAATATCATTCAATAGATAATTAGGATGTATACACTTCTAATACCTTTTCAAAACCCTCTTGTTGAAAAGAAATATAAACTCATTTGAACATTATAAATATAATACTATATTATTGGGATAATATCATATTACCCTACTTATCTTCTATTGCTATGTTATCTATAAAGCTAGTTGTTTGGGTTAAAACATAGCTTTAGAGAGAATTACCCTTCCAATGGGACTTGATTTCTCTCAAATATATTCATAACCAATGCTTAAAATCACGTATTGTGTCATAATCTAGTAATTTTATTCAATATAACTTCTTATTATGCTCATTTGATTCCCTAATCCAACTTATCTCTTTGTATTTCTAAATTAGCTCAATGCATAAATAGTCTAGCTATTTGTACATGCACCCACATGCTTTCTAATAGCAACAATTTGCACACAATGAAAGAATAAGCAACTTCAAATAATAGTAAAGCTTAGATTCAAAATTAAAATGAGGAGTAAGAGATATTTTAATCATGCCTCGATTAAAATAGCTCAAATCAATTTCTTGCAACTCCTTGCTTCAAATGTGCTCAATGGCTCAGCCTTAAACTACCGCCTCCTCAAGTCTTAGCTCTCTTCTTTGCCTTTTCTACTCTCCCTTGCCTCTAATATGATAGCTACAACATTTCAGCTATGCACAACCAAAATTAACAACCTTTCCTCACACTTATGATAAATTAGAATACATATTTCCAAATATACTTGCTCTTCAAAAACTACTAATTCTTCACTATTTCTTAAATACTCTATGCTCTCCTCACACACTCTCAAATACACTGCTACCCAAATATCAAAATGATTGCATGAAAAGAATAACCAAATATTGAGTTTTTGTTCTCCTTTATACAAATGCAACTCAAAAAATTATTCCATCACCCCAGTCGTGCGCTGCAATATGAATTTATACTTAGTCAAACATCTTAAAATTTTGGCATGGTAGTTTACTCTTTCCACATTGCATGATATGGCACATAGATCTCACAGCTTGCAACAACTAGCAATTAAAATAGTTATGAGTATTACCTTTTTATTTAGTAAAATGCCACCTCTCATGGCTGGTTATAGCTTGTTAACTATGCAAAACTTAGCCACTTTACGTGGCAATAATAACCATTCACTTGTAATTAGTGAGGCACCTAACTTAGGCAATCCTTTAATGATTTGTTTCGTCCTTTAATTTTATTGCTACCCTTACCTTTGCGTGGCAGGTTTTCCATACGATATGGCCTCACTCGTTTAATTTAATAATTAATAATATATATCAATTTATATATATTTGTGTAAGGGGGAAATCGGGATCATGTGGTAAAATCAAATTGATGAATAGAAACTAATCTAAATGAACCAAAATGCTAGAGATTCATGCCCATTACTCACAAAATGAAACTACAAAATCAAGAATTCAAGAATGAAATTGAAATAACACAATAACAATGAATTCGAAATAAAATAGGTTTACCATCATGTGTCAGAGTGTGTTCACAAAGATGTTGGGTTATTCGTATCAATGTGAATTCTCCATTGTGCATGCAAAAGCTTTGAAGAACGTGTGTGTGTTGTTGATCAAAGATGTGTGTTGAAGATTTGTTAAAATGTTGATTAAGATTCTTGCATTACTTTATTGTGCAAATAATGTTGATTCTCCGATCCTTTTTGAGTTGAAAGAGGTTTGTTAAATAGAATTTGTGTTTCGAAATGAATGCTCAAGATCACGTAGTAGAATATCTTGATCAACGGTTGAAAGATGTTGAGAGGATTTAGATGGGAATAATCTGTGAAAATTGATTATGTAATTGGTGTGATTGAAGAAATCATTTTGAGTGTTTAGTGGGATTGGGGAAATAGATTGAATAATCTATGGGATTGAAGAATAGATGAATCAATTATGAATAGATGGATCAGTTAGGAAATAGAGTGAGCAGTCGGTGAATCATGATTTTATCAATCATGAAAGTGGGTGAGGATAATTAATTAATTGATTTAATTAATTAATCCTTTTGAGTTGAGCGTACAAATCAAGTTTGACTTTTGCAAACAAAGTGGTATTTGTTTGATTTGACCTTTTTGATGATGTTTTGAATAATATATTTATTTATTCATGTTTAGGGAAAGTATTTAATTAAATTATTATGTATTGATAATTTAATTGACTGAGGGGAATAAAATGAATTAGCGAAATAATTAAATAACATCAATTATTTAATTAATCAAGAGGAATAAAGTTAGATTAGGACTTTATTAAATAAATCAAATTTATTTAATTCATGAAAAATGGTGAAAAAACAATTAATTAAATAAGTACTATTATTCAACTAATAGAGGAATTTAGGGTTTTAGGACTTTATTAAATAAATGAAATTTATTTAATTCGTGAAAAATGGTGAAAAAAGTGAATTAATTAAACAATGTACTATTATTCAATTAATAGAGGAATTTAGGGCTTTTGATGCAGTTGATGTGAAATGTAGTGATATTTAATGATAATGATGCTGATGATGAGAAAATATCATTTAGAATGTGCGATAAGTGTTAGGTCATTTTTACATGTCTACATTTTTCTCTCGTTGAGACAAAGAAGTGATTGCTTTGTTTCAAAGATTCAATGTTAAGATCAAGATTTGGAAATTTTTTATAAGCCCCATTGTGCCCCGGTGGTCAGTAGAATGATGGTAGGAATCTGGGCTACCGCCTCGAGAGGTTGGCTGAAACAATCACTTTTGAGGTCGAGCTCATGACAATGTTCTATATCAGTTTAGATGTGTAGAGGGTGAAAAATTAAGCCTATAGGTCTCTCATTACTAGTTCAGATGTTCTCAGGAGTTCCTAATTTCAACCTAGGTGTGCTTCCTAGGTAAAAAAGTTACGGTTTTGAGGGTTAAAATAGGTAATTAGGGTTTAAATTACCTCATTTTCACTTTGAGCCTATAGGAAATTATTGCCTCTAGTTTTCTTGATTTGTCAATTATCGAGGAGCTATGGTGAGGATTCGAGGTGCCCCACATCAAGCGGATGTGGTTCACGAGTTCAGATGACCTGTAGGCATTGGTGCCCCGGTATGTACTCTTCATTTCCCATTTTCATCTTTTCATGTTTGTGTAATTAATGCACGAAGACAAAGTAGGTGTTTGTGTGATTTTTGTGTTTTTCTCGCTTTTGCATCATTTTTTGTGCATTCAAAGTTTGTGAATAGGTCGCATTTGATTTTTTTGCTTGCACTTGCTCAAAAATTGCATAGTTTCCCTAAATTTTCTCTTTTGTTTTCACCTTTGCCTAAAAATTGTGCTTTTGATTTTTTTTCCTCATTTGGTTCGCTCTTGTAATAATTTTTCGCTTTTAAAAAAAATTGCACTTTTGAAATTTGTGCATTTGCATTTATTTTTTGCTTTTGATAAAAAATTGTTCACTTTTTCTTGTTTTGTTCGCTTTTGTCAAAATTTTTACCACTTTTGATAAAAAGGTTTCACTTTTTCCTGTTTGGAAATTTTAAGTCTATTTGTTCATTATCTTAGGTTTGTTTTTCATTTTCATAGAAAATCCTTAACATCGTGGATTGTATGGTTGTAGGCGGTTCTTAATCCACTTCAATCGAGGGATAGAAGACTGTGTGATCTATACAACTTGATTGCTAGGTTTTAAGAGTTAGAGAGAGATGTACTAGATGTTGTCAAGTTGTGGTAGATCTGCTACATGCCTACCATCAGATGTCATAGAGGTATGATGATTGCTCTTATGGAGAGGTGGCACTTAGAGACCTCATCTTTTCATTTACCTACTAGGGAGGCCACCATCACTCTAGAGGATGTGTGGAGGATACTTTGTATACCCATTAACAAAGAGCTTGTTACATATTCTATTCAATGGGGTACTCGTGCTATGCGTCACATTCTTGGTGTGAGACGTTTGGAGGTTCATGGGACAAAGATAGACCTATCTGATTTCTTTGGTAGCGTTGATCTTGTTTCACTTGTTCTCTGTGGTTTAGTCATGGGGCTCATTGTTCTGGACATGAGAGGCAATCAATTTTTCATTGTTTGGGGTGTGTGTATCAAGCATATGTTTGAGCAAGGGACTAGATACGTATGGGGTCCATGTCTCCTTACACACTTATATAGAGATATGCACGAGGTCGCCTACCATGGTGGGTGATTTATTTCTATTGGTGTCTCTCTTCTGCATGTATGGACCTGGGAGCACATCCCACTTGCTTATCCTGATGGTATATTGGATCATACTAATGGGGATCCATATTCTTATCGTTATGGATATTTTCTTCACTATACCCTGCCTGGACAACTTCCCTACTAGTGACATGTTTTTGATGATATGCCAGGTTTTGTATGGAGACCGTATATGGATTGTGAGGCATGGCCCGATGATTAGGAGCATTTGGTATATTGTAGATAGACTAGATGGATCATTGGTCATGTGTGCTCTCCACTAGAGAGATATCTACTTGATAGGGTTTATTGGCAGTTTGGAGAGAGATAGGGCCGATTTCCAAATTCTTATGAGGCTCATTTTGGGCATACTACTAGAGAGGTCCGAGTCTAGGGTCTATAGGCTAATCGTGATGTTGTTGTTGTTGAGTTCAGAGCTCTTGCCCCATTCGGGTGGGGTTGTCCAATGGGTTTAACAGATTTTGGTACTACCCCCGATTTTGATTAGTGGTGGGCATGACACATTCCCTTGAGATTTATAGATATTTCCGGTGTCCCTACAGTGGGTAGAGTAGGCATTATCAATCATCATGGGGAGAGGCAATGTGTGGAGATCATTTTCTAGTAGCTTGCTAGGGCTCGATAGGATGGTGCATAGGGTGATCTAATGCAAGCAGATCAGGGACTGGTTCCAAGTCTTCTTCCACCACTTGGTGATGGAGGTGTATAGTTGGCACAAATGACAACTATGAGAGATATAAGTTAGGGTGGCGACATGCCGCAAAGGCTTAGATTGCCACACTTACTACAGAGAGAGACACAACTCGATAGGAGAGAGATGGCTTCAGGGTGGAGCGAGACACATAGATTGGGCACCGTCTTGTTGTCGAGACATAGTTTTAGGCTATTACGATTAAGAGGGATATCCTTAAGATAAAGCATGATAGTCTTTGTGCCGAGCGGGATTAGTTGCTATAGAGGGTGACATATTATTAGAACCTGTATGATGCCTTCATTCCTCAAGCACAACGATGACCATGGTTTGGAGATCCTAGTACCGCTACGTAGGCTACATCCAATGGATATTCCATTAGATAGTTTGATCCGCAACCCAATCCTCAGAGTCCTCCTCCTCCAATGAGAAAAAATTTATTTCTACTTGATCCTTATGATGTTTACTGTTTAGAGACTTATATTACATACATGATTTGTATATATATTCATCGGCATAGCTGAGGCCTCATATATATGTATATTTTTTTATTTATGATATCACACATGTTTATATGATGATTTATTTGACATTCTTATTTGATGATGATATATATGAGATATACATGCTTTGATTCAGCTTCATTATGTGATATTTGATGATAATGGATGATGATTATACATGTTTTTTACTTTTTTGATGTATGCATATGATGTAGATGGATGATCGATATATCATTATGATATATGATGTTTTATTATGTATATGATGGATGTATTCCCTATACATGGTACATGATGTTTTCATTACTTTATTATCATCATGATATGCATTGACGACATTGTGGACGTAGGATAAATATGGTACTAATGATATTGTGATGCAGGATGGATGTTAGTTAGAAGAAATATTTGATTATGGATAGAAATTTGATGTTCGTTAGTTACTGATGAGTTGCTTTTTCTTTGCTTGGAGACTTCACATTTTAACAATCCTTATTGATGTAAAAAATGAATATGATGCACCAAGGTATTAATAACCAAGGTGACTTTGTATCCATTGCATGGAATTTGCTCGACATACAAAGAATATTCTTGCTCATACCAGACATACAAAAAATTTGTTTAAAATATATGCTTGGGTTGTATTAAAAATTTTTGAACCAGTTACACAAAGAGGTATGAAATACCTAATGTACAACTTCTACACGAATTGTCTTAAAACAACTTCCCTACACTTAATAAAGCAAGTATTTGCCATGTGGTAGTATCATAAAAACATCTTACAAACAACAAACCGAAATGATGCTCAGTTGTCCCCATTCCTTCTTCTCTAAATACTTATGGACATCCTCGAGAAATCCTGGGAATGAGTCAATAAAATAAATCATAAAGATAAGACTATAGAAAGATAAAACAAAGTTGCAGTATCACTTGCCATATCTATTTTTGAGGGTTCAAGCTATTATCCGTTGTTGATCATGTCTATCATAGGAACGAATCTGTTAAGGCATAGCTTAGGATGTTGTTGGTGAATTATCAAAAAGATAGGTAGTTAATACTTTGGCATTGTTTTCGTCCATTTATAATCAAAGCTTTGCTATTGTTTGCTTGAAATTTTTAGCTTTTGATGTTTGCTCTATTTGTTTGTTTGTCTTGTCAAAGGTGAAGATGATGATTTATGTTATTTTGATTGAAAAGTTTATTGCGGATTGTGGTGATGGGTGTAGGACCTTTTTGATTTTTTTGATTTTTATGATGTTATTTTTGTTGTTTTCAAGGGACTAACCTAGGACCTCAGGGGCTCATCAAAGATAAGCCTTGCCTACGTTGTACACAAAGAGGCTTGTAGTTCACTTGGTTTGATAAGAACATGTTTTTGATATTTTCCATTTTTGTGAATGTTTTTGGATTTTGAATTTTTTGACTAAGTTGAAAGGAAGAATGATAGAAACCTAAGTGGACTGACCTAAGGCCTCAGGAGCTGATAAACCTTGCCTACATTGTACATGCAAAGATGACGTAGTTTGATTGGTGTGGACTCAAAAGCATAACATATTTTTGGGATTAAAACAACATTTATAACTTGGATTGATATTCCACTTATGTTTCTAGATGATATGTTGCAGGAAATTTACTTGAACTAGCCATGAGATTCAAAAAAATGTTGATATCTTAGAATTTTGAGTGAAGGAATAATCCGAAGTTGTTTTGATTTTTGTTGTTTTTCAAATGTTTTTGATTTTTGACAATTTTCGATCATGATGGGACGCAGAAGGATATAATCCACTACTAGCTTTGATAAGTTGCCCCTAGTTCAAGACAAGACTATCTTCTCTAGAAAAGATGAATGTTGATGGTGTAACAAGGTTTAATACATAATCTGTCATCAAGCCATGGTTGGACACATGTTTTATTATGGGACAACCGATAGGTAACGATGCAAGTCTTATTCAAACATAGTGCCTATTTACTAGGTTTTCACTATGATACTGATTCTAGAAGCACTAGAAAGTGGTTTTCGCTTAAAGAACGTTTTATCTCTTTATTGTTTTTCTTGCTTTTTAAACTTTTTTTTTGATTTTTTTTGATTTTTTTTGATTTTTACCATTTTTCCTAGGGCATTCTGATGTGCTTCAAGTATAGAACTTACTGAGGTGGCTATTGCTGAGTGGTTTGGCTAAAGGTTCTCCTTCAAGAGTAGCCAACCAATAAGCTCCTAAACCGTAGCTTGTTATGATGATGAATGGGCCTAACCAGTTGGGTTCAAACTCACCTTTTCCATCTTGATTTAGTTGTACCTTCTGATTCTCTTTGAGTACCAAGTCACCAACTTGAAAGTTTTTGTCTTTGATATTTTTATCATAGCTTCGTTTGAGCCAATTTTGATAAACCTGAAGATGGTTTAACACACTCAAATGCCTTTCATCTAGGAGTTCCAACTCATTTAGTCTAGATACCTGATACTCTTCATTGCTGACCATGCCTTTTAGTGATATTCACAATGTGGGGATTTTGACTTCAATAAGAAAAATAACTTCCGATCCATAGACCAAGGAGAAAGGTGTAGCACCTATAGGTGTCTATATACTTGTTCAATAAGCCCACCAGGCTGGGTTCAATTGCAAGTACCAATCACGATTGACACCATTAATAGTCCTCTTTAGATTTTTTAGGATGGTTTTGTTAGATGCCTCAGCCTGACCCTTTCCTTGGGGCCAGTAGGGCATGGAGAATCTATGCTTGATAGAGAACTTGGAACAAAGTTCTTGGACATCTTGATTCTTGAATGAGGTTCCATTGATCATTATAATTGTTTGGGGAATTCCAAACCTACAAATCAAATAATTCAAAATGAATTTGGATATCTATTTTTTGGTGATGTAGGTCAATGGAATTGCTTCTATCCATTTGGTGAAATATTCAGTTGTTGTAATAATTAAATTATGCCTATTAGAGGAAGTAGGAGAAATATTTCCTACCAAGTCTAATCCCCATTGCAAAAAAGTCCATGGTGTGGTGATTGGTCTCAACTCCTATGCTGGTTTGTGGAAAAGGTCACTATGTTGCTGGAATTGAAGGCATTTTTTGGAATACTGAATACACTCTTGTTCTATGGAGGGCTAGTAGTACCCTATTCTGAGAAACTTTTAGACTAGGTTAGGATCACTAGAGTGGGACCCACAAACACCTTCATGTACCTCTTGTAAGGTAGTTTGTGCTTCTTTTACATTAAGACATCAAAGTAACATATCATCCAAACTTTGATGATATAAGTTATATTCTAGGATCGTGAATCGGGAAGTCCTACGAGTAAAGGTCTTCTTTTGGTTAGTTGTTAGGTCAAGTGGTATGATACCATGCTCGATGTAATTGAATGTGTCTTGGTACCATGGTTATTGAGGACCAACAAAAAAACACACTAGCTCTAATTCTTGGATATTGAACATTGCTACGAGTAATTGCTCCACTAGGAATTCATACTTAGGAATGTTCTACGGAATATCAAGAAGAGAACCTATTCCTGCCATGGGATTGACTGCTCTATTATTGTTTCTAGGAATCTGTCCAAATATTATGGTGAAAAAATATTCCTTGAAGCTATCCACCATCCTTTTATACAACATCATCTTGTCATCTTTTGTTTGATACTCATCATTCACTTGTATGATTACTAGTTGTGAGTCTCCATAGACCTAGAGTTCTTTTATCCTCCATTCAATAGCCATCTTGAGTCTCGTGATGAGGGCTTCATACTCTGAGATATTGCTTGTACATGGGAAAGCTATTATGTACACCTTGGGTATACTATCTCCCTATGGTGTGAGAAATAGGATACCTGCTTCAGAGTCGTGTTGAGTGTGGGACCTATCAAAATACAAGGTCCAACGACTTGTTTGTTCTGTTAGCAATATACTTTTGTTTGGGAAGTCTATTGTGAGAGGCTGGTGATCTTTCATTGGTGCCTCTACTAGCTGGTTTGCTATGATCTATCCCTTGATGGCTCTCCTATCTACATATTGTATCTTGAACTCACTCAAAATCATTATCCATTTAGCAATTCTTCTTGTTAGAGTTTCTTTTGCTAATAGGTATTTTAGTGGGTCTATCTTTGAAATCAACTTTACTTTTATATTTAAGATATAGCGTCTCAGCTTCTATGTCACAAATATGATAGAGAGACACACTCTTTCTATGGGTGAGTAGTTTAACTCTTATCCCACCATTGTTCAACTGATGTAGTAGATCGCTCGTTCTTTGTTATTATCATCTTGTTGTGCTAGGAGATCTCCCATCTCCTTTATGTTTGGTGTAGCTACAAGTGTGAGGGATGGTTCTTCTTTGTTAATTTCATCAATTTGTTCACTATTTCCACTAGTGCCTTCAAATGCTTCATGAGTGGAGGGAAGAAATTTTCCCAAAGCATTTCTCTACCTCTGCATATAATAATTCTGGCTCTTTTAATCAACAATTCTTGCACATTGTTAATAAATAGTTTTGTTGTTGATTCCTAAATATCTCTTTATCCTAATGTTGAATTTTTTTTTTCTATTCTATGAAAGCTTGGAAAAAATTTAAAACACATAGAAGAATCTTGAACTTAGCACCATCCCAACAACGACACCAAAAATGTTGAGCTTCTCTAATGCCCAATTAACTGGTGCTAATGATTATGCACATGGCTCAGTGGACCTGGGGATCTCTAGACTAATTAGTTCATCACTCAAGAGAGGAATTCATTAAATCATCAACCAAGGAGTTGTAAAACTTCAAATAGTTCTGGAGATATATGCATTCATGGATTCTAAACATCCTACATCAACTAAGTATATGTGAATAAAACACATATAAGTACATAAAAGTTTTTAATCAAAATAAACTTTTATTTCTCAAAATAGAGTAAAGGAATACAAACGATTACCTTTTTCTACGAGTAATTGATGCTTAAGACTATAACCAACTAAACATTATATTACAATATGTCCTAACTTAGTTAACCTCTAGATTACTAAATAAAGTATCAATCTACATATTCTGATTTAGAAATTGTAATACATCATTCATAACCACATGATCTAAAAACTATCAATGAAACTCACAATGCATAATATAATATAGCAATCTAAATTGAAGTGTTTCAATAGTACCTCAAGTGGCCCTTGCTTGAGTTATTGCATCCTCAAGATCTTATTAATCACTCACTCAAAAAAACATATTATCAAAGTACTTATTCTTTATTGCATTCTAAACATCCACATAATTGTTGAAAAAATATAATAATAAATCTTAGGAAATATTATTAAATATACCACTCATATGATCTAAATCTCCTCCTTGATAGGGCACCCCACTATATAGGGTCTATAAGGGAGTACAATAATCTGTGAGCTGAAAACAAATTGAAAAAAGATGTCAACTCTTCCTCAAGAATAAGAAGAGGACTGAGTTTCAAAATAGAAAGTAATAACTATTAGAAAAGGAGTATGGAAATTAAACAAGGACTCTATACTCAAAAAATTTAACCATTTATAACAACAAATATGCCCAATGGATCAGTTTCTATTATAATTCATAGTCCTATTGAGAATAGACTTTTTCTCCTACTTTTCTTATTGAAAAATAAAACTAATGCTTGGTGATTCATGATATGATCATTAAATGACCATATTTATCTTATTTTGAAGGTGGTATTGCTACAATAGGTTGAATATTTCTTTGCATCGAACTGTAATCCTTATTCTATGGGTTAAGAATCTCATTATTGCGGGCTAACATATATCTTGCTACAAATGCTAGTCTTTATTTTCCAAGGCATTCTCATTGTTAACAACCATAATTTAAACATAAGATCCTACTAAACTTCATGGAAATACATAACTCATACATACACATATTAATATAACATGTTTCAATTCCAAATACTTTAAACTAATTAAAGTTATATGAAGGGTCTAGTAATGTATCAGAGTTTAACAAAAAATAAAGATAAAAGTATGAAACTAGTCAATTATATGGTTTGCCATTTCCCCCCAACTTAAGATCTTGCTTTTCCTCAAGCAAGTTCAGGATCGAAGGTTGCATTGCAATGAAGTTTCTCTGTAGTCCACAAATTTGGTCACTTCTATCTTTTGCTTCAAGTAAAATCCCTACTGGTCTCATATATTATCCCACCTATTATCCTCTATTGAATCTAAATCTCATTTCCTTCTTGTCCAATGTGGTATAGGAAACAAATGGAGAGGAGGATGAAAGGTGAGAGGAATCCAAGCGATTCCATTTTTTAAGGCAATTGTAATATACTTATGTGCTCTTTTAACTATTGCCACATAGTTGAAAATGCAATGGGGTTCCTTCTTTTTGAGTTCTAGGGTAAGCTCCCTTCATCTATCCTGGAAAAAGTTGGGTGCCTGCTTAATTGTTACTACTTCTAGTTTCTAAAATATCTTGTATTCTCTCTCCCTACATTCCATTATTTTCACTACCACTCCCTTCTTTTATATAAGATCTATCCACTAACCCACCACTAGATTTGGGTCTTCTGATTCTTCCCTCAATTGAAGAGGGAATGATTTTTCTATTTCCTAATATTCCTACAGTAAATGACCCCTTAGATGTTCATTTTGAACATAGGAAGCTAAGAATATGAGTTGAACATCTCCCACAAACATAAGTGGGTTCCATATAGTGTCATAGGGAAGAATCAGGTTATGTAAATAAAATTCACACAATTGATCTTGAATTTCTAGTGTGTATTATTGGAATACTTCTAAAAGAAGTGTTGGTGAATTTACAACGAGAGTGAGGTCACTAATTATCTGGATAAACTAAAAAGTGAGAAAATTTTCTTGAAGAAATAGAGTATACACCTTGGTTAGAGGTTTACACCTCAATAACTGGACTGTCTTGTTTGCCAAATCTTGTATCTTCATCTTTATCTTCTTAATCTTTGTTTCTTGTCTTACAACCACTCTAGTATGAGTTGACAATAATTTTTATTTTTATTTTTCCCAATCCTTTTCCTTCTAATAAAATTATTTTATTTTGTTCCATAAATCTATACCAAGTGTCACCATAGTGGGAGCATTAGGTGTCCTTGGGTATTCAATTAGGTCTATAGGGTATTGAGTCCTTTTACTCATTTCAACTACATCCAATTGTGCTAATGTTTCCAACCCTGATCCTTGCTACTCAAAATTTTGTAATTTATTTTCCAATTATCTAATTCTAGCATCTCTACTACTTTCTGTCTATTGGTATGTCTTGAGTTGCTCTTCTAGATCATTTATTTTCATATTTTTCTTCTAAAAACAATTCTTCTTTTCTCAAAACATATCTTCATTAGCCTCATTAGGTGACACAAACCCTTCCTCAAAGATAGGTCTATTCTGAAGCCTTTTCTTCTTCTTTGTTGTAAATAAGTCCTCAATATCAGACTCTATGCTACTACTTAAGTATAAGGGTTGCAATGTTCTTGATTTCTCCTCTTCACTGGGCAAATTCTTGTCTTCTGATTCAAATTTAGATTCAATTTCCACAAATTTTTCTTTATGAGTATCAACCTTATTATTTTTAGATCCCTTCTTCTTTGTGAGGCAATGTGATCGCCTCTTTGGCTGTGTCAATTTCCTCTATGTCTTCTTAGATGCAAAAGTGGAATTTTTACTCTTTCTCTATTGCCACTTGGGTTTAGAGGGGCTCTCAATAGATGCAAGGGTTTCCATAGTTCATTATCTTATGGGCTACTCGCTAGAAGTTGTAGGTTGAGTTTCCTACTCTTCCAGTTCTACACGTTCCTCCATACTATAGGTAGGTGAGGCAATAGGGGAACCAAAGGGTATGTTTCCCTTTGCTACAACTATAAAATGTTCTCCTACTTCTTGTTCTCTACCCATCTCCTTTGCATTTTACCTTGGAAGAATATTATTAACATTGTTGTAGGATAGGAAATCCTCCAAAGATATGTTGGGAAATTGGATTCTAAGGCTTCTTTTAATCAACAAAGTGATTAAAAAAATGTGATAAGGAAAACTAGTTTTGATTCTTTTTGTATTCAATTGACATTTTTTTAAAGATTGTACAAGAAATTGGGTACATTCATAGTCCTTTGATGGTGTAATTAATGGCTAAGAAGTTTAAAATGTACAATATATAAAAGTGATCGCTTTCCATTGCAAGTTAAGTATTTAACAATGTAAGAGGTAACTGAAGCCCAAAGCCAAGGTAAAAAGAGGTGTTTTTTACCTTGGGATGTGGAATCTAAATTTTCTCTAGGCATTGAGAACTCATTCCTGGTAGCAATTGCATTTTCCCTCACTAGAAATTCCTCCCATGTTCATGGCAACCCTAACACTTCTATTATAGCTACCTCTGAAGCATCAACCCTTAATCCTCTTATAATAGATTTTTCATTTTGTAGAGTACTTGCAAATTATCGAGTCATTAGCTCATTATATTTTCTAACTCGAATAAAGTATTCTAGCCATCTCGCCTGTTGGAAAATTGACAAACATTGCCTATCTTCCAATAAAAAATTGTGCATTGTAGGTTCTCTCTTCACAATGTCTCCTCCCATTGCTATAATTCAACCACCTCAGTCACCCATATTTTTGTACTCTGTTCTTGGATACTCTCTTCCCACCTCTATTGCTCTTGATATTTGTGCACTTGTTGCTACTAGTTATTTATGATAAACAAGAGGAAGTGAAGGAAATTGAAATTTGTATGTCTGGTTTCTAAAAGGTTATGTAATAGCAATAAAGACCTATTGCTTACCCCCAACTTAATTATGCTATTTTCCCTCAAATATAAAGTACGGGAAGGTCAGGAAGGATAATTGTTAAAGTATTTGAATTATGATACATGATTTTTTTTAAAATGTGTGCATGAATATAAATGTATATAAAACTAGTAGTCTTAAATATTAATTATAGCTAGTTAACGTGAAGATTACCTGTAATCATTCAATGAGTTTAAAGTTGGTGCATGTGAAGAGGATTGAACATTGCCATGTAGCTAGGTGAAAAATATTTGAAATGATAGGAATTTATGGTGAAGTACTACGAGTTGTCGTGTGTGCAAAACTAACTTAGCATAAGGTATAACACATGTCTAAGAATGGAAAGTGGTGAATGAAAATTTGTTTAAAGGACGTGCTAGGAAGAGTGGAATTTATTACTATATTGTATGTGTGATGGAATGAATAGGTTGTGTGATATGAAGGTAAGTGGTGGCGGTTATGTGTATGTATGAAATGTGATGTGGCAAGTGCTAGAAGTAGCTAAACAATCAGGTCCTGTGTAAATAATGTGCCTCAGGGCTTGTTACTACAAGTCCCATGAGCTTCTGCTATAGGTCTAGAAAAAGAAAGGTCATATATCATCACTTGTGCATGCGTGTTCAAGTGACAAGTGTTTGAGAATGTGTAATCATACTTGGGAAATATCAATAAGTGAGCTTTTTGGCTCATCTGTTGAGACTTCACTTGATGGAGTGCTTGTATCTATTGATGGATCATGTAATTCTGTCTCAAATTGATGTTGTAGAGTGCATAATAAATCATAATTTTGTATTGGTTTCTTACAAAGATTTAGTCTATTCCCATTTACTAAGAGTGATAATCTTACTGCATCAATTTTTTGTTAGTTGAATTTCCACATTGGGATAAACATGTTGAATTTCATATGGATTGAGCCATCTTGTTTATAAATTCCCCTTATGGTCTTCATACCCAGAGTCATAAAGTAAGGCCCAATAACCTATGTTGAATTGTTTAGTCTTCATGAATTGATCATGCCATCACATCCTCTATTTTTGTATGATCTTAGTATGATGAGTTTCTTCCATGCATATCTCATCTAAAGCATTAAGATTATGCAACCTCTCTTTTTGTGTTGTAGATATATCCATTCCTAATTGTACTATTGTTCAAAGAGTCTTATATTCAAACTTAATGGGAAGGACATCCTTCTTTCCATACACCAATTCATCTGGTGTGAAGCTTGTTGTAGTTTTCCAAGTTGTACTATAAGCACAAAATTCTTCATGTAACCTTGTTTCCCAATCCTTCTTGAGGATTTATATTGTTTTTGTAAGAATACTCTATATTTCCCTATTGGTAACTTCCACTTGACCATTAGCTTGGGGGTGCTAAGGTATATATTTCTTGTGTCTGATCTCATATTCTTGTACTAATTTTTTGATCAAATCTAAAGTAAATTGAGGCCCTGCATCTGTTACTATTTCTCTAGGAACACCATACCTTATAAAGATATCTTCATAGAGAAACTTAGCAACATTTCCATCCCTTGTAAATTGTGAGGCTTTTACCTCCACCCATTTTGTAAGATAATCTGTACATACTAAAATAAATTCCTTATTATTTAATTTTGGGGCTATAGGACCAATAAGATCCAACCCCCACTTGTCAAATGGTGCAATGACTAGTTGGGGCTGAAGTGGAAATTCATCAATCTTAGTAGGTTTTCCCATCCTTTGGCATCTTTAAAACCTTCTTGTGTACTTGACTGCATCCTTTTGAAGTGTAGGCCAATAATAACTAGTGTTCAAGATTTTGAGAGTTTTCCTTTTAACTGCAAAATCTCCTCCACAAGGTTCATCATGGCATGCCTTTAGAATGTCGTAGACTTCATCCTCCCTAATGCAACTTCTCATTATATTATCAAGCCCAATATAAAATACATATCCAATTACCATGAATAAGGAATTTTTTTCTCAACTAGATGTCTCTTTTCCCTTGGTAAGAGATGTGGTTGTTGTTTTCTCTGCAACCAAATAATTGGATATATTTGCATACCAAGGTGTATGTACAAAGAGGGAAAATAAGTTTTCATTAGGGAATGAGTTATCCACAATATCCTCTATTTATTTTCTTGGTAATTTTGAGATAAATTCTTCTACTGCATTACCTTTCCTAGTTTGTCCATAATTTTGATATCAAACTCTTGGAGTAGTAATAACCATATTACAAGTGTGCATCCAACCACTGGTTTATTCATCGGATATATGATTTATATATGGTCTATGTGAATAAATAAAAAGTATCTTGTGATTTAGTGCTTGAATTTATTGATAGCATAAACTATCTCCAATATTTCCTTTTTGGTGACACAATAGATGATATATTCTAGATTCCCTTCTTTTTATCCAAAAACAATACCTTTTAAAAAATCAAATGCATCTTTGTGTATGTGAAAAGGTATTGTCTAGTTTGGTCCTCTCAAGTTTGGAGTCTTAGTAAGTGCTACTTTAAGGGATTTAAAGGCATTTTGGCAAGCAAGAGTCCAGTCAAATTCTACATCTTTAGATTGGAGAACAAATAATGGTGTTGCAATCTTACTGAAGTCTTGGATAAACATCCTATAGTAACCAACATGACCAAGAAAGCTTATAACATCCCTTTTCTTCTTCTAAGGATAGGCAGGGTGGAGATCACTTCAACCATGTTTGGGTATACTTGTATCCCTTTGCTAGACGCAAAGTTTCCTAAAACCACTCCTTCAATCATCATCATGAAACATTTTTCATGACTCAAAGAAAGGTTGTGATATTGACACCTTTGCAGGACTTTCTCCAAATTATTCAATGCTTCCTCATAAGTATTCTCATAGGTGGTAAATTCATCCATGTAAATTTCCATGGAATCATGAGAAAAGTCTAAGAATATACTTAGGAATACCCTTTGAAATGTGGAAAGAGCATTACATAACCCAAATTTCAAGAAAAAATAGGTATATGTACCCCAAGGGAAGGTAAAAATTATCATTTTTTGGTCCCTTGGAGCTATTTTGATCTAGTTATACCCACTGAACCCATCCAAGAAGGAAAAATATTGTTTCCCTACTAATGAATCCAACACTTGATCAATAAAAGGAAGTGAGAAGTGGTCTCTTCTAGTTACTACATTCAATTCTTTGTAATCAACACATACCCTCCATTTTCCTTCATTTTTGGGCACAATAAGTAATGGAGACACCCATTAGCTGTCATATATTGGATAAATGAACCCTGCATCTAGCAACTTTTGTAATTATACCTTGAATATGTCACATATAGTCGGGTTCATTATTCTTTGAGGCTAAGCTTTCATTACTGTAAATTTGTGAATGCATAGGTTATGATCTATTCTATTCATGTCATGATAATCCCATGCAAATGTAGCTACATGTGCTTGAAACATGGTTAATAGTGAAGACTATTTTGTGTAGCCGTTAATTGACTGTTGACATTTAATATCTTATCCAGTGTAATTTCTATGGTCAAGGTTGATGTACTAATAGAGGCAATGTCAAGGATTGCTAAATTGGGACTATAATTATGGGGTGATAATGTATAAATTTTTTGAGAAATAGACTCGAATATATTAGCAAGTATTATGTTTTACAAAGGGTCATGCAAGCATGCTAGATAGTTGTATTATTGTGGGTCTCTGTCATAAGCATTCTATATAATATTTCCAAGGACTTCATCTTCATCTTGGGTTTTCAATATTGGACTATGTTCAATGGTATTTAGTGTTTGTAATGAATATTGATCATCCTCATCTAGGGTAGGCCATACAGTTTGATCTAAATTTGTATGTGGTTGTGCAAGTGGGTAAAGGACTAGTTTTTTTGTCACATTTCCATTGAAAATGATCATATTACTAGACCTACATCGATGAATGCATCTAAAATAGCTAACCAAGGTCTCCTTTGGATTAAGGGGTATCTTACAAGGTTTGATTTAGGTTAAAACACCATAAAGTCTGCAAGGTATTCCCATGATTCCAATGTGATAACCAAGTCTTCTATAATACCCTCTAGTTTAATGGTTGACCTATCTACTAATTGTAAAACAATAGGTGTAGGTCAATGCTCTATTTATTGAAGGTGCTTCATGGTTTCCTTTATAATTACATTTAGGGCTCCTCCTATGTCAATTAAGGTGGTTTTTATGAGAGTTCCATTGATTTAGACATCTACCACAGGGTTCCTAGGTTTTGCATATTTAGAAACTATTATATTTCCTAGCATGATGTTAGGAAGCTACCCTAAAACATGCATAGGCTGGGGGTTATTTCATTTTATACCTAGCTTCTTAATGCTTAACTCTCTCATAGTCTTTGTGTATATTGAAATTTCCTTAATTTCTTGAATCAGGGGTATTTTTATGCAAACATTTTTGAGTTGACCCAACAGGTTAGATTCAACTTCAGAATGTTGCTTTTATATAGTTAGTCTTTCAAGGAATGATGGTTTTGGACTTATTTTGGTTGGGTTCATGTCCCTAATTTATGTTGGGAGTTCCTAATTAGTTATCTATGTGATTTGAGGAGATGAAGGCCCAACTAACATTTCCCTAAATGGAGGTGGACAACACTCACCTCAACCCATAGGTTGGGTATTGGATGGTGTCATTAGTATAAGCCTATTGAATAATATTTTTGTTATGGTTAGATGTAGTTTGTGTTGGTAGTTGAGGTTCTCTTGGTTTTGATGGTGCAGTCATGACTAGATTTGGCATTATGGTAGGTTGTTATGGCTGCAAGGGTTGTTGTGGTTGTAGGTAGTTTGTGTTTTAGTTTGGCCATTGTTGACCTTTGTGCCACTATGATGACCATTGGTATTGGTGGGGTGGCCACTGGGAATTATATTTTAGGACTTGGTAATGTTGTGGTGGCCATATCCCTTGGGTTTTTTTATTCCAATTGGATGCTTAGGTCATGGGCCATGGTGGATTTTGTACATTAGTCTAGGGATGAGGATTCCAATTTGAGAAGTTTGAATTACTACTTGGAAATGACATATTGTAGGTCAAGGGATCTTGAGGCATTCATTATCTTGGTTACCATGGATTGTGTTGAGTGATATAAAACACTTGGCCTTCTTCATCCTCCAAGGCATGAAATTTTGGCTTCCCTTTCTTTTCTTGAGAAATGCTAGCCAACTTTTCTGTATTTACAATTGATTCTCTTTTGGCGACAATGTAGACAAAATTTTGTTAGGTTTGCCTCTTATTCTTCCTACTTATTTTTGATATGGAGGGTGTCTAGCTAGGTAGCCAAGTGGCTAATGATGCCCTCCTTCATATTGGACAAGAGATTGTTGAATTCTACCCTTGAAATTCTAGTGGATATCTTGTTGAGAGACAAGGTTCTATCACCCTTGCTCTTCTTGATGAGTGATCTGGAGTATTTTTTGCAAACCTTGCAAATCTCACAAAAGGAAGTTGAGAGATGTATCTTGCTCCTATGAGATTTAAATCATCCATAAAATATTCATGGACTCCCCTTAAAAATACCAATTTTAAGGATTTAGAAGAGAGTTTGTTTTGAGGTGATTTCTTGAGATAGAATTGAAATATCTCAATATAATCTTCCAATGAATCATCTTCTCTCTATGACATCCTAAAGATGTTATCCCTCTTTCTGTCTATATCTCTACTGTAATCCTAATATTGCTTCAAGAATTTTGTCAATTGTCTCCAAATTGGGAATGACATTCCTTCCCAACCCCATAAACCAATGCAGAGCAACATTATTTAGCATGGTTGGAAATCATTTGAGATAGTGGTCCTTTGTAGTATACTCATAGCTCCGACATAGCATATCAAACTCAAAAAAATATGTTTGGATGCTTTGTAACTAGTCCATAGAAAATGGGTAATGGTAAAGGAGGAATATTTTTAAGAGAAACAACCCTTTCTTGGTTGGTTATCGAGAATTCAAATGTCACATTCTCTATTGGGTTGTTGATGAATTCTTCAACCATGATGTTACAATATATTCTGAAAGTATCCTTTCTATTTGGTGTAGCTACAAGCGCGAGGGATGGTTCTTTGTTAATTCCATCAATTTGTTCACTATTTCCACCAGTGCCTTCAAATGCTTCATGAGTGGAGGGGAGAAATTTTCCCAAATAATTTCTCTACCTCCACATATAATAATTTTGGCTCTTTTAATAAAAAATTATTGCACATTGTTAATAAATAGTTTTGTTATTGATTCCTAAATATCTCTTTATCCTAATGTTGAAATAAAATTTTCTATTCTATGAATTCTTGGAAACAATTTAAAACACATAGAAGAATCTTGAACTTAGCACCATTCCAACAATGACACCAAAATTGTTGAGCTTCTTCTCATGCCCAATTATTTGGTGCTAATGATTATGCACGTGGCTCAGTGGACCTAGGGATCCCTAGACTAAGTAGTTCATCAATCAAGAGAGGGATTCATTAAATCATCAACCAAGGAGTTGTAAAACTTTAGATAGTTTTGGCAATATATGAATTTATGGATTCTAAACATCCTACATCAGCTAAGTATATGTGAAGAAAACACATATAAGTACAATAAAATATTTTAATCAAAATAAACTTCTATTTCTCAAAATAGAGTACAAGAATACAAACAATTACCTTTTACTACGGGTAACTGATGCTTAATACTATAACCAACTAACCATTATACTACAATATGTCCTAACTTAGTTAACCTCTGGATTACTAAATAAAGTATCAATCTACATATTCTAATTCAGAAATTTTAATGCATCATTCATAACCATATGAGCTAAAAACTATCAATGAAACTCACAATGCATAATATAATCTAGCAATCTAAATTGAAGTGTTTCAATAGTACCTCAAGTGGCCCTTGCTTGAGTTGTTGCATCCACAAGATCTTATTAATCACTCACTCAAAAAAACATGTTATCAAAGTACTTATTCTTTATTGCATTCTAAACATCCACATAATTGTTGAACAAAATCTAATAAGAAATCTTAGGAAATCTTATTCAATATATCACTAATATGATCTAGATCTCCTCCTCAATAGGGTACCCCACTATATAGGGTCCACAAGGGAGTCTAATTATCTATGAATTGAAAACAAATTAAAAACAAATGTCACCTCTTCCTCAAGAATAAGAAGAGGACTGGGTTTCAAAATAGAAAGTAATAACTATTAGAAAAGGAGTGTGGAAATTAAACAGGGACTCTATAATCAACAATTTAACCATTTATAACAACAAATATTCCCAACATATCAGTTTCTACTATAATTCATAGTCTTACTGAGAATAGACTTTTTCTCCTGCTTGTCTTATTGAAAGATAAAACTAATGCTTGGTGATTCATGATATGATCATTAAATGATCACCTCTATCTTATTTTGAAAGTGGTCATGCTACAATAGATTGAATCTTTCTTTGCATCGAATTGTAATCCTTATTCTATGGGTTGAGAATCTCTTTGTTGCGAGCTAACATATATCTTGCTACAAATGCTAGTCTTTATTTTCCAAGGCATTCTCATTGTTAACAACCATAATTTAAACATAAGATCCTACTAAACTTCATGGACATCCATAACTCATACATACATATATTAACATAATATGTTTCAATTCCAAATGCTTTAAACTACTTAAATTTATATGAAAGGTCTGGTAATGTCTCAGAGTTTAGCAAAAAATAAAGATAAAAGTATGAAACTGCAATAGGAAACTAGTCGATTCTATGGCTCATAATTAAGTATGAGAGCATCAAAATATGGTCTACATTGACTATTAGGAGTAATGGTGAATATTTCTTCATTTGGGAAATCTGATATAAGAGGATTTTCATCATATATTGGTGCTTCTACTAGTTGATCTACGATTACCTGTCCTTTAATTGTCTTTCTATCCACATACTCTATGTAAAATTCATTGAGAATCATAACCTATTTAGCCATCTTACTTGTGAGTGTTGCCTTAGACAATAGATATTTTAGTGAATTCAATTTTGAAATGAGCTTGACTTGATGATTTATTATATAATGTCATACATTTTTGGAAGCAAAAACTACTGCTAAAAAAATTCTCTCAATAGGAGTGTAGTTAAGCTCATAGCTGACTATTGTTCAAGTTATATAGTACATCGCTCTTTCTTTTCTTAAATGATCATGTTTTGCAAGAATATTTTTTAATGCTATTGTAGTCACTGAGATGCATAGAATCAATTTTTTTTTTGGAATGGGTGGCATTAATATGGGCAGTGATGCAAGATAATCCTTTAGATGTTGAAAGGCTTGTTGACACTTTTTATCCCATTTAAATGTTGTATCTTTGTGAAGAAGATGCATGAATGGGTGACATTTATTTGCTAAGTATGTTATGAACCTTTAGATAGATTGTAATTTTCTTTATAGACTACAATGTTTCTTAAGAGTTTTTAGTGGAGGCATTTCAATGGTTGCTTTGACTTTGGCAGGGTCCACTTCAATTCCTCTTTGAGATACTATATATCCCATTTTTTCCAGAAGTGAATCCAAAGATACATTTCTTCGGGTTTAACCTTACTAAATATTTTTACAATTTGTCAAATATTTTATCTATCACCTCTAGGTGGCCTTTTCTTGTCACTAATTTAGCTAAAATATTATCCACATAATATTCCATGATGATGTGGAACATTTCATGAAAAATCACTATCATAGCTCTTTGGTAAGTCACTCCTACATTCTTGAGACTGAATGACATAACATTCCAACAATAGATGCCCCATGGGCATGTGAATGTTGTCTTGAGTTGATCTTCTTATGCTATCTTGATTTGGCTATACCTAGACAATCCATCCATGAGGGATGACATCTCATGTCCTACTATGAGATCCATTATAATATCAATATTTGGCAACAAGTAGTCATCTTTAGTACATGCTTTGTTAAGGTCTCTAAATTTTTTACATATTCATATGCTCCAAGTGGGTTTTGAAAATGGTACTAGATTGGAAACCCACTCAGGATTGTTTAATGAAATTGACATCCAACAATTTTTGTAACTCAACCTTTATAAGTAGTGCTATTTGAGGATGCATCTTTAGTGGCTTTTGTTTGAATAGTTTTGCATCAAGATACATTGTTAGATGATGAAACACTAAGGATATGTCCAACCTAGACATATCAACATAAGACTAGATAAAATTTATCTTTCATTTCCCCAAGAATGTTGCAAAATTTTGTTGTTCCTCAGGATCTAAAAATGATGCATAAAATGTTATTTGAGGGTTGCCGACTGTCCCAACATTAATTTGTTGTGCTTCCCCTACAAGTACTGTTGATTTTTCCTAATATTTAGTGATACCAGGGAGATCGAATCCTTCATCCTTAGGCACCTCAAATAGGTTTTAACCATCAAATATATCCTTTAATTTTACTTTTTCTTGATCCAAAAGCACCACATTGTGGTTTTTGCTAGGGGATCTATTTTCATTTTTACATTTTACATTTTGTGACTAAAGGATTCAGGTCTCCCCCATAGAATGGTTTTGCATCAAGTTCTATGTCAAAATATAATTTATGGTCTCTTGAAGGTATTCCATCTGTTAGTCTCATGAACTCAGTAATAGATTCATCATTTTGAAAAATATCTAGAATCAGAGCTTTTTGTTGGTCCCAATCAATAAGTTGAGGGTAAACAAGCTAGAGATCATTGCATTGAGTAGGGGAGGTGAATGATAGGGTTGTGATGGTGTAGATGGATGAATTTTTTAATGTATTTGTAATACACATAGGAAATTAATTGATGGCATCGCCGTTAGGTGGATTAACCATAGGAGAAATCACAAATTCCTTACTAGAGATACCTTTGATGTTAGAGGTAATATTGTCTTGTGAACCATACCCACGAGCTTTATATTTTTGTTTCTTTTCCAAAAGAATAGTTTCTTGTATTCCTTCTTGATTTAGACCAAGACCACCATAGCTTTTAAATCCCATGTTCTTTATCATTTGGAAGCCTTTACTATTTTAATCAATAGGAAGAAAAGATTCTTCGTATTCATCATGGTACAACCATTTAGAAAAATATTCTTCATCTATAACCTCTTTATTGAGTTCACCCCACTTAGAAAATATCATGGAATCAAACTTGATAGTGGCAGAGGCTTTATTAATATAGTGTGATTTCCCATACATCTTTGGATAAGATGAAAGTTGTCCTACATAGAAGGATACTTTGAGATTGTAGTTGCCACAACCATTGCCTCTCACTTGGACCTTGATTTCGGGTATTGGTTGATGATATGTAGATGAAGAGGCTAGTGTAGATGGATCAATGTGGAAAGTGGAATGTGAAGCTAAATCATTATTGGGAACTTGTAGTAACTTGTGGTATTTCTCTTCCAAGTTCCGTAGTAATGAAAGGGTTTGGGGTCACCTTAAATGGTAACCTCAGTCTCTTTATATTGGAATTTTATGCATTGATGATAAGTGGATGGGAAGACTTGCATGACATGTATCCATGGGAATCCTAAGATAATTTTATAAGGTAGATCAAGGTTCAATACTTAACATGTAGCTTCAATGATCATAGGACCAATTTGAATAGGTAATCTTATAGTTCCCCCTGATTCTCTTTCATTATCATCAAAGGCTCTAATAGTGATACCCTTTTGTATCTCAATAAACTATTTAGATAATCCTAGCTATCAAACAAGTTTGAGGGTACACATATTTAGGCTCACACCACTATCTATCAAAACTCTCTTTATTTTGTGCTTATGCTAGACAAAAAAATTAAGATGGAGGGAATTATTGTGATAGGTACGAGTAGGAAGATCTCTTTTGGTAAATACTAGATAGTGAGTGGATGCAATATGCCATAAATTAGCTTGGAATTATTCAATATCTATATCGATGGATATGGAGGATTATAGGAGAGCCTTATCTAAGACTGACTTATGTGCTGGGGAAATTCTCAAAAGTTCTAAGATAGAAATTTGTGTAGGAGTCTTTTTGAGGTGGTCAAT
Organism: Sequoiadendron giganteum; assembly: GCA_007115665.2. Lineage (NCBI taxonomy): Eukaryota > Viridiplantae > Streptophyta > Pinopsida > Cupressales > Cupressaceae > Sequoiadendron > Sequoiadendron giganteum. The sequence goes on along the minus strand of CM021100.1, from coordinate 679,550,302 downwards.
TAGACTATAATTGGTTGGGTGAAACTTAATTGTGCCTTTGGACTTTAGAGGAGCTCCTTGAATAGTAAGCTTCCCTCATCATGTGGTGACTCTACAATAAGGATTTCTATCATGAATGGTGATAATAAAATTTTGGTTGTTTGAAATTTAAGTATGTCCCACGAGATTATAATAGGAATGATCCACTTTTTTATATTCTCTTGTTTTATTGGCATCATTTCCCTTATCATGATTGGGGATTAGGTCATTTTATATCTCTGGATCATTATTTCCAAATTTTTCAAGTCAATGATATCTTGAATTAGATTTTTAAGTCTCATACAGTTAGATGTCTTATATCCCTTTGTTCTATGGTATTCACAATAATTATTGTCATTATACTATGATGGTTTGAATTGTGGTTCATCGTAATGTTGAAGCTCGGGAAGCTTGATGAGGTTTGATTCAATCATTTTTTTAAGACCTTTTAAATGGGTTCTCCTAAGGGAGTATATTTGCATCATGTTTTATTATTAGGTATTGATGGTTATCCTCTTGGAGAATTTGTATTTTGAACATTTTCTTGTTTATTTGATCAAGATTGTTTATTTTACATAAATTTTGCATCTACAACTCTATCATTTGAAATGTTTTTGTTTTTATCCCATAGGCATGGTTTGTCATTAGAGCTCAAGGAATTATCCTTTTTGTATTTGTAGATTTTGATTAGCCCTTTATTAATGAGTTCCCTTTCAATTTTTAGACCCTTTTCTATAAGTTCTTTGAATGTATTGATACATTATATACGTAGGTGGAAGTTGATTTCTATGTTGAGATTTTGAAGAAAGATATTAAAAAGTCGCTTGTATGGAATGGGCCATTTACATTTACTAGTTTTATGTCTCCTTCATTGTAAAAATGGATACAAATGTTTCTCCTTGGTTTTATTTGGTGATATACAAGTCAGTCATAATGACCTTGTGTTCTATATTATAAGAGAAGTGAGATACAAATTTGTCAACAAGGTCTTGGAATGTCTTGATACTCAAGGGTAGGTGAGAATCATTCAATCACTTGTTCACCTAACCTCTATGGGAAGAGGTGCATTAGATATGTAGTGTTATATGAAACATCTAAGCAAGCTACATATAATTCCCTTAAATGTTCATGTGGATCAGCACCTCCTTTGTATTTATTAAATTTTGAAATCTCAAAATTTTGAGGAAAAGGAGTCATAGTTATGTTCCTATCAAATGAATAGGGGCATAGGTCTTCAAGAGCACATGATTTCTTTGTGTGTCCCTATTGCATGCCATTGATTTATTTATTTAATTTTTTGATTTGTAAAGCCAAGTTTCTAGGAGGATTATTTAATGTTTGATCAAGTGGAATGCATGTGTTATGTTGGGATATGGAGGATGAGTTATATAGTGGATTTTGATTTGAAAAAAATGTTAGGAGATGTTATATGATAATTTTTATTGAGGGTTGGTTTGATGTTGTGGAATTTATTGTTGAAGATGGCAGATTTGTTTTTGGGGAAGTTGTTGAAGATGGTGGATTTTTTGTTGGGTAATTTTTTGTTGTGGATGATGAATTTGGTGTTGTGTTGGAGTGGTGTTATACAAGTTATATTGATGTTATGGTGGGATTTGTTGTTGTGGGGATTTGTTATTGGAGAGTTTGTTGTTGAGGATGGTGGATGTATTGTTGTTGTTGAAGGACTTCTTGTTGTGGATGAATTTATTGTTGAAAAGTTTGAGGTATGTATTGTTGATGGGTTTTTTGTGGATGAATTTGTTGTTGGAGAGTTTGTTGTGAAAGGATTTGGTTTTGGTGAATTTGTTGTTGTGATTGAGGTATGTGTTGTTGAAGGGGTTTTGTGGATAAATTTATTGTTGGGGGATACATGGGTTGATGGATGCATTAGATGTGGGTGTTTGTGAGATATGTGAAATTTTAGTGTTTCTTGTAATATCTAATGCGAGATCTTGTTTTGTGATAGTAATGAAGGAATTTAGTGACTTGGAAATGTTATTAGTGTCCCTCGATATGTTCAATGTTTGTGTAACTTTTGGGATGCTAGGATGTATGTGAGTGGAGGATTTGGTGTTGTGAATAAATTGTTTGTATAGATCTATTGGAATATGGCTAAGGAGTTTGGCTTGTAGATGTTGTCATTGATGGCAACCCAAGTCATGCAACCCAACTCTTGCATCTAAATGAGCAACACTATTTTGGGTCCCACCGACATAACAGAGCAAAGAATAGGAGATCCAGTTAAAGGCATAAAAGTTGGTCCAATCATCCCACCGGATAGGTATTTTGGGTTATGGATATCTGAGGAAGGTCTGTAGAGGCTTGTAGTATCTTGATTTTGATATGTACACACTAGTAAGCAATCTAGGTGGTATGAAGCACTAATTTGTCAATTATCTATGCTAGAAGGCCGACTCGACAAAGATGGAATTCACGGATGTATAGGATGAAAGTAATTATAAGTCTCAATATTAGATTAAGTGTTGTTTGGGTCCTCTCTTGGTCTTAACCAACTTTGGAGGATGCACATAAAGATTTTATGGTGGATCTGTCCGACAAGTTTAAATATCTTAATACCATATGAAGTCGACTATTGGATCAATTAATCTTGATTACAAATATATATACAAGATTGTTTTTGTCATTTAAAAGTGTGTGTGTGATAGAAGTTGTGTTTAGATATAAAGAAGTGTGAATTGCAAGATCTAGCAGAGCAGTAATGCGAATTTGTCTCTAAGTGGTGCAAAGAGCAGTAATGAGCAGGGCAAAATGAAGTACAAAATTGGAAAGTAGATCCAAAATCAAGTTTATGAACTTCACTGAAACTGTTACCTGGCATGATCAGATTCTATTATCTCACTTCATCTTTTAGATGGTTTTAATTTAAATTTTGTAGGTAGTAAGCCTTTATCTTTTGAGCAGTGAGCTCTAGGTAGTGTGCCTGAATGCAAGTGCATTCCCTTTTTAAATACTATACTTTGAGTACTCAAACTATGGATTAATCTCCACCGTGGTTTTTTCCCTAACAAGGTTTCCAAGCAAAAAAATTGTGTGTCATGATGTTATGGATGTTTACTTTAAATACATACATCTTTTCTTTAATACAATGATGAAATGCTTTTATGTTTTGAATGGATGAAGTTTGAATATTGTCAAACACTGATTCACCCGCCCTCTCAGTTTTCCCTTGAGTCTAACAAGATCATCATGTTGGTATTTTGGAGGTTTGGTATGTTTGGATTTGTTTGAATTGATGCAAATGAGTGTATGTGAGGGGTTTTTGTGACTAGATGGTTTTAAATTTGTGGGATTTTTTAATCACCTACATTTGAATTTTGATACAATGAATTAATTTTTTTTTTAGAGAAATACAAAGAATCCATGTTAAATGGAGGTATAGTAGGTTGGCTTGTTGTGCTTTACATGGGAGGTAGTGGTATTTATTCAATGATAGTATGCACTATAGACACATTTATATGTATAGGGAAACTAGACATCATGGAACTTGTAAGGGTGTGTTCCCTAAGTGTGGAAATATCATAATTTGAGGGTAATTTGGCACTAACTTGTGTGAGTTTGAGAAAATTCAAGCTAGTATCCAAAGCTAGTAGGACATCGAGTGCTCTATCCATAGAAGGATCTTGTTGTATCTCTAGGATTTTTTCTTCAGTGAAGTCCCTAAATCCTTCAGATTCGTGTGTGATGTGTTCAATAATGATAGTTTGATCTTGTGATTGTTGTTGAGGGGTTTGATATTCCCAAGGGTTGAACACGTTGCTAGGCATCCCAAGGGTTGTTTCAGAAGTACTCATGGGTTTTGTGCCACTTGAACTACTTGGGTTGGATTCCATGATTGATTTATGTTGAGATCTTGTTACATGCATAAATTTTTGATGATCTTATGAGATGTGAGATGTAATTTTGGGTGATGTGTTATGAATAGATTCTTTTTCTTCAAGATGTACTTAGAAAAGGACACACTAAGTAGAATTTGGACCAAATTTTGATGTTGATGTTTGTTGGATGGATGGAGGATATGAAACCTCTAAAAGATAAAGTTTGATTAGATCTCATTTTGATAGGTGTTGAGGATGATCGTTGCTCATCCTAGAATAATGAGCAAGAAAAGGTGGATGATAATGTGTTTTCAAACTTAGGAGTAGAAAATGAATACTAAGCAAAGCCTGCTCAAAAATATTGATGCTAATTCAACTATTCACTTGAAAATGATTATTTTTCAAGCAAAGGTTGAACTGGAAGATGCGATAGGAGATCTAAAAAATACTTATTTCTAATGTTGGTTTCTAGTGGATGAGTTTTTTGTTGTTGTTGATGAGTTTGTTGTTTGGTTGAAACTAAAAGGATGCAATTTTAGAATTCCAAAGTGAAAGGATGATATGAAATATGTGGGAATGTTTGGTATGTAGTTTGGATGATTGATGATGACTACAAGTCTATTTATTATAAGTATAAGGTCCTATAATGATTGATTGTTGAATTTTAAAGACTAGAATTTTTAAGGATTTTGTCACGTATTGATTATTTAAATGCAAATTATTAATCATGAGATTGTTAATTATTATGTTAAATGATTATTTAAATTAAATTGAAATTTAAATTGAAGTGAAATTGAAATTGAAACTGAAATGCAAATTGCAATGATTTGAAATGCATTTTTATTAAACTTGGGGTTTGTCATTATTGATGAAAATTCAAGTGCAAATGAACGCAAGAATAGGTGAATGTGAATGAAGGCGAGAACACCTATTAGGTAGAGTCTTTTAGCCATTAGATGTTTATGAGGATGATGGAATCTCACACACATACTTAGTTATTATTTTAATGTATCTTTGTGATTATTGTGCTTGCAAATTTTAAATTAAGTTTAATTGAGTTCTCCAAAATGTGAAAAGAATATGTTGCTTTAAATGACAATTTTATTATTTTATGAGAAAAAAAGATCTTATTTAAATAACTAAATTATTTATGACAATATTTTATTATTATTTAAAAATAATGATGCTTTTATTTACAAATTAATGGAATAGACTTTTAAATGTGAAAAATTATTAAAATATAATTATGAGTTATTTGATGTAATGGTATTTTTCTCATTTGATGAATAAGGAAAATAAATGTAAATGTTTAGATAAAAAAAATATATCTAAAACTAAGTTAGAGAAATCAAATTGGAAAACAAGCATACATGCAAACTAAAATTGAATTTAAACAACAGTTGAACAAATTGAAGAAAATATCTTCAATCAATTTGAAAGGCAATCAAATTTAAAACTTGGAGTTTGATAAATTGAACTAGAGATCAAATTGAAATTGTGGATCTTGCTTTGGGAATAACTCCACCAATGAATGAGAAAATAAGGCAGTCAGTCAAGAAATTTGAAATTGCAAAAGGGAGTGAAAACCCATTTTTAATTGGAACAAAAAAAGGAGACTGAGGATGATGAATTTGATAGGGAATTAATTTGAAATTTTATTGAGATAGAGGATGCTGAAAATTATTTTTTACTGTTCTATGATTGCTAAGGTTACAAACAACCTTCTCATCCTCCACGCTGCCAAGAAGGCTATCATCCCCACTCCCCATGCGCTTGGAAGGAGCAGGATAGGTGCTTCCAGGAAGAAGAAGGCATGCACAGGGAGTAATAATCATATGCAAATTACACTCTTTCCCTCTACTCTCCCACACAGCCACCAAAGGTTCCCCATTCACCCGCGAGTGTAAAGGAGAAGGACTGGTGAAGAGGCAGCCAGCCTCAGTAAAGAGGTGCACATGCAAAAGGTAATGCGCAAGGAGACAAGTTAGGGTGCGCCCAAGGTAGTAGGAGGATAGGAGGAAAGTAAAGAGTGCCAGGAAGACCTTGGGAGTAGTAGGAGATAGGAAGATAAGAGGTAAAGTGTAGGAGCAAGAAGGAGATAGTAGGAGGAAGATAGGTGAAGAGAAAGACTTAGGGAGAACCAAGGAAAAAGATAAGGAAGTAGAACAACAGGGAAGAAATAGAAGAACAGAGGATAGATGCAACCAGAGAACAGTCAGAGCAGCTATAGGAAATTGATAGAGAAAGCACACAAATAACTATTTCCAGATTACCAGGTAGAATCTATTGAAATTTATTAAACAAATTCATGATCACAATGAATTTAATTGGAATAGTTATTTCTTAGTCTGGTTTTTAAATCTATAAAGAATCCTCTCTATTCTTTTAGAATCAAAAGAAATAATAAACATCAAATTGTGTTTATCCAAAAAGACCACATTGAACAAGTTTAAAATAGAAAATTGTAGGAAAACTTTGATTAGAAAACAATGAAAAATAACTGATTTATCAATTTAGGAGAAATTCAGACTTAGAAAAAGATTTAAAATTAAAAAACGTTATTTAAATTGGATTTGAAAGAATTCAAAACAGAAAACGTTTATTTCATTCTGAATTAGAAGAACTTTAAAAATCCAAATAGATAGATAGTTTTAATTCTCAAAAGAAGGAAACATAAAAGATTTTGATAAAATACTTGTTGAATGTTAAATATGATTTCAAAATAGAAGTTAAAATCAGTGAATTTTGAGTATAAAACTCAAAATATTCGAAACAGAAATGAAAACAATTTATTTTAATTCTGTTCTTGAAAAATTAATTATTTATTTTCTGAAAGTATGAAAAACAGAAAATAAATCAATTAAATTAAAAATATGATTTACTTGAAAACAAAACGAATTAGGATTATCTCAAGTGGAAACAAATTAAATGAGTAAATAGAATGAAAGAACGTGTGCTCATTTATGCATGTTTAAATATGTATTTAATTTACATACTTGAGATACACCTTCTTTTTGTTATTTAATTTATTCGATTTAAATATTAATTTAATGTTATTTATGGTTTAAAATGATGAAAATACAACATTTAAAAAGTTTTTGCTTGAAACAATATTTCCGTTTAAATTGTTTGTGAAAGATTGTATTTATTTGATTGGAACCATGCATGCTTGATAAATGAATGTGCATGTCATGTGTTTGGAAAGTTACCTTCCGGGACGAGTGCTGAATATGGGTTATTAGAGAGTTTAGTTTTGCTTTTCCAAAACTGCTTTTATTTGTCGTGCATGACATTTTACTTGGCCAAGTAACTTAAGGACCATTGAAATAGATGGAATTGATGAACTCCCTACCATATCCTAGTATCAAACTTGCTTGTTTCTTAAATGAATTAGAAAAATGAAAATGCTTGTGGTTTTACTAGTTATACTAGGCATGCACCAGATTCCATCTTGCTTGTCAGTTGCTTTTTGCTAAGCGATTCATGCAGGGTCGGGTATTCTTTGAATGACTAAGGAATTCCAGGGAAGCATAAGCTTTGAGGTTGGGCAGAAAAAGTGCCTAATCCTTGTTCTTGTCTTCATTATTGAAGATATGCTATTGGATTGGAGATCAAAGGATGTCATCTTCATTTATGTATTATTGTATTCTTTAATTATGTATTGAAGAGATTAAGGCAACTGAATGCCTAAGTCTCGAATTGTAAACTTATATTACAATTACTTTTGTATTATTATAAATGTCGTGTAATATGACACGTGTATGATTTTAACTGGAAATATATATTGAATCTATTTATCAACTTTAAGTCGTTGTTTTGGAATCGAATGGATTTTATGATGTCTAAATGAATGAAGTGTTGACTTAATTATGAATATAAATGAAATTATTTAAAGTTTTGTTGATGTTTTGATTTAAATTATTTCGCTCTTTACATATTTTGAAATTTTTAATTTGACAATCACAAGCATCATTTTATCTTATCAAAAGTATGGAATTTCCCCTATTAGATGGCACTAGTTATGGAAAAAGTGTCAATATTTTGTAAAATTGAGACTCTATGTCAATCAAAAGTGATTGTTTAGAGTAGAAACATCACTACCCAAAAAATTAGGGTTTTAGGACTGACAAAGAGCAATTTTTTTGGTCAAAAGCATTGAGTTATGAAAAAGCATCAAGATGTAAATCAAAAGCATTTATATATTTGATCAAAAGTGTCAAGTTGTAGTCAAATTCATGGTAGAATTGTAAAAGTGTCATTATGACAATTATAAGCATCTCTATGACACAAAGGCAAGATTTTGTAAGTAAACCTAAAATTTGTCTAGGGTTTTGAACTTATTTGATTGTTTTGAGGACTGATTTAGGTTTTTTTTGTCTGGAAAAAGATATAACACAACAAAGAATAACATACAAGACTGAATCTAAGGTGTAAATTAGGATGAAGTCATTAGTGTTTTTGAAGAAAAGCTGTTTATGGTGATCACGAGTCTTGACAAGAAAACACTTCAAAAAGAAAACCTAGCTAGTAATATAGGTGTATTGACTTAATAGAGACCCACCCATGGAAGTGTAATACCTTAAAATGAATGGGTAACTAGGGTATGATAAGGTCTTGTACCACCTTACCACCCCTTTACTTAGAAGGATTAGGTCATAACAAGGAATTATGTCACCTCAACAAGAGAAGAGTACATGGTGAGTAACTTCAGGCATGATATTATACCATGAACCCTACTAAACCAATGACTGGTGGTCTTAAAGGCTTCTAAAAAACAAGTCTCATAGTGTTTCCATGAACAAGGGCCTTATTTGAGGATGCCTAAGTTGAGGGGGGTCTCTCCTCTCCTCCTCACCTATACATGCCTCGAAAAACCAAGGATTGTGAGGCTTGGCTTATAAGATATTGGTCATACCTTAGGGTAAAACTTTCATTCTCCCCCTTTATATAACCCACCAATAAATGTGGTTGAGGTCATCCTTGAGGTGGAAAAATCCCCAAGTAGGCCTCCTATTGAAATAAATAGAGATACTAGCTTTTTTGATTCTCATGCTTGCACATAGCACAAAAGAAGAGAATAATTTACTAGTATTCCTTGGGTGTACAAAAAAGTGCAAACTAGTCATGTTTTTGATCTCCAAGATCACACATAACACAATGAGAGAGCATACATGCTAATAGTTTACCAAATACAATAATCAATTCATTTTAAAACCCAAATTCAAATATTAGTTCATTTTAAAGAAATTGAAAACATAAAGAACCTTGCAATAATATTTGTTAGTAGTTTTAAGATTTATCATCTTCTTCAAACATATGCCAAGGCTGCACATATATGCTAGTCTCCATAGATCAAGCACACATTAGGGTTAGGTTAAGATCACATTTCAAAAAGATAGAATTAGATGTACTATTGTAACAATCAAAAGTGACGTTATAAATAAAATCAAACATGTTGATATACCTCAAAAGCATCACTATAATTATGTAGAAGCATTGAGTGTTGGATATTTTTTGGTGTTTTCATTGATGTCAACTCCTAGTGTGTGGAGATTGTTGGAGATATTGAAGAGTGTTGCATGAGAAAGAGTTATGGTTCAACCTCTAATATGGTCACAAAGATTGGTGCACTATGTTGGTATTAGTATTGTGATTTTATGTCAACCTCTAGTGTGGTCATGTTGAGAAATTTTTTTGGTATTGAGTAGGTGTTTGTGGTGTTGTTGATGTAGTTGGTTCACTTGGTTTCCAAGTGCTTTTGATAAAATTTCAATAAAAGATTGTGCAGTGTGACAGAGGTGTGTTCAATGTTGTGCTCCACATTTCTTCATGGTTGAATATACGCTTGTGCGATTTGGATGTGATGATCAGAGATGTTTAGAGATGCTATATCTAGAGTTTCAAGTTTTAGATTGTGCAACAGTGGAATTTGTGTTTGATAGTGTGTTGTCTGTGAAGAAGGTTGCCTGGTAGAATTGATATTGCTTCACATTTCTCCATGTTGTTTATTTTCTTTCAAATTTGGGAACATGCTAATTTTCTTGTATCTACCTTCTCTTGGAGTTTTATGTGTTCAACTGCTCTGCAAGCTTGGATTTATAAGTTGCGTTCTATGGTAGTATGTCTGGTTACATAGAATGAATGTGTTCTTAGTTGCAAGTGGTTGTGGTAGTATTGTTGAATATTCTGATGGAGTTCTAATATTATGGAATGTTGTGTGGATGTTTTGTAGTGTTTCTATGTGGTTCACATGTTGTTTCTAGATCTAGAGAAGTGTGTATGTGGTCACTTGTTAGTGTTAGTGCAAGTTTGGCTGATTTGACATGCTAGTGCTAATTGTGGAGGTTGTTTATTGTTTATGGAAGCATGGTGAAGAATTTTGGTGTAGATTTGGGTCCTAGTTAACCCTTGGTGTGGTCTTCCTTCACTTCTTTCCACTAAATAATTTTTTGGCGTCAACCTATTTAGTGATTGCACATTTGAGGTCATATGTTTCATTAACACCGATCTTAACAAGATTGTTTGAGGTTGTCGAGGATATATATGCAATGTTAATTGTTGAAGAAGTGTGTGAGGTGTGGTATGGTGTGAAATGATGTGAATGTGATCAAGTGTGGTGATCTAAGTGCGATATTAAATACCTAAGGCTACCAAATGCAGTGAGAAGAAGGTGTCTACATTTTTAGTGTGCCTAAAGTTGTTGGAGGAAGTGAGATGAATGTTTTGGATGGTGTAGAGTTATAGTGGTGGATTTTTCCTATTTCTCTAAGATAGCAAATCTCTTTGTAACAATCTTCTTGTATTCTTCTTTCTTTTGGATAGTGAGTCCTTTGGGTAGTGAGCCATTCTTCTCCTTTGGGTAGTGAGCCCTTCTGGTAGTGAGCCTATTATATTCAATGTTGCTATTCATATATATGTGAGCTAATCCTCACTATGGTTTTTTTTTATTTCTAGGGTTTTCCACGTAAATATGGTGTTGAATCCGTTGATGATAATAAGGGTTTGATGGTTATGACAGTTTAAGGTTTTAGTGTACAACTGATTCACCCCACCTCTCAGTTGTCCTGTGTGTCTAACAATTGGTATCAGAGATTTGGTTTCTTGGAAGAAGCTTAACCACTTGTTGTAGATTTGGATGATGCATAATAAGGATGTCAAAGATCCTATATTCGATGGAAAAAATTATGCTTACTAGAAATCCAAGATGGAATCCTTTCTTGTCTCTCTAGAGTTTGGAGTTTGGAAGTTAGTTGAAACTCAATATACTATGTTTGTGAATGGTCTGACAAGTGATGATGAGGTCAAGGATTATGAGAATAATGACAAAGAAAGAAACAATATCATGAGTGGTCTTTCTGATTCTAAACTTGGAAAGGTGATAAGTCTCAAAACTACTAAAGAGGTATGGGTGAAGTTGTAAAGCATTTATAAATGAGATGAAAAGTTCAAGCAAGCAAAGATACAAAATTTCAAATCCAAATTTGAAAACCTAAGGATGTCAGAAGATGAAGACATTACAACCTACATGCTTAGAGTGGATGAAGTTGTTAATGCCATCAATAGTCTTGGTGGTAAGTTGGAAGAAAGTGAAGTTGTAAAAAAGTTATTGAGAATTCTTCCTAGATATTATAGTTCTTAAGTTTCTACTATTGAGGAAGCTTAGAATTTGGATCAATATTATAGAGATCAAATGTTTGGTGCTTTAATTTCTTTTGAATTGAGAGAGTTTGGTCAAGATGCTACAAATAAATAAAGTGCCTTTAAACTCAACAAGGTAGAGAAGGATGATGAATCAAATCCTGATGATCTTGATGAGATGGAAGAAAATTTTGTAAGGGGATTAAAAAGGGGCACAGGAAAATATAGAGACAAGTTACCTTTTAAGTGTTTCAATTGTGGAAAGATAGGCCATTATTCTTGTAAATGTCCAATAAAAGTTGCAAATGAAAAATAAAAGGATCATAAAGGTAAATATGTCAAGAAGAGTTATTATGTTGAAAAAGATAATGATGTATCTGATGATGAGGAATCAGACTATCTTAGTGAGGATAGTGATGAATGCTTGTTCATTACTCTAAATGTGGGAAATAATTCTACTAATCCTAAAATTTGTGTGAAGGAAAGTACTCTGAAAATAGGTCACAATATTGAAGGAACTATGTTGTCTTATTTTCATGCAAGAGAGGATAGAAACTATTGGATAATTGATAGTGGATGCTCTAATCATATAACAGGTGAAAAGAGTAAGTTTTTTAAAATTTAGAAGTATGATGGTGGTCTTGTTAAGTTTGATGATGATACATTTGCTAAGATCTATGGAAAAGGTTCAATTAGCTTTGATGGTAAGCATAAAATAAATGATGTTCTTTATGTCAAGGGTCTCTAACATAATCTTCTTAGTGTAGGAAAAATGTGTAGTAAAGGATACAATTTGGTGTTTCAAGATGATGGTTGTGAGATCAGAAAAGGAATCTCCAAAACTTTAGTTGATGTAGGAACAAGGACATAAGGAAATGTTTATCAGCTCAAAGGTGGTGGTGTTAAGTTCTTTATGTCACAAATTAATGAAAGTTGTCTATTCCATAGAAGAATGGGTCACATTAACTTTGATATCCTAGTGAAGATCAATTCTACTAATGTTGTGAGAGATCTACCAAGGATTACAAATCCTATTAATGCAATTTTCAAAGAGTGTTAATTTAGAAAGAAAACAAAGAAGAGGTTCAAAACTAAAGAATATTCTACCACAAGACCTTTGGAGTTGGTACATACAAACCTATGTGGACCTACCCGAATAAGAAGCTCTCAAGGTGATAGGTATTTTATATTGTTGATAGATGATTATTCTAGAATGACTTGGGTGAAATTTCTCCAAGAAAAATCAAAAGTTTTAGATAAGTTTAAATCCTTTAAAACTATGGTTGAGAATGAAATGGATTTGAAAATTAAGTGTTTGAGGTATGAAAAAGGTGGTGAGTTCACCTCGAATGATTTTAATAGTTTTTGTGAATATCATGGAGTAAAGAGACGGTTATCTACTCCTAGGACTCCTAAAAAAAATGGAGTTGTGGACAAGAAAAATAGGACAGTTCTAGAAGTAGCGAGAACCATGATGAAGGAAGCAAATCTACTGGATATCTATTGGAGAGAAGCAATTCATACTGCAGTATACATACTTAACAAAGGAAAAGCAAGAGTGAACAATTCAAAGACTCATTATGAGTTATGGTATGGAAAACTTCCTACTGTGAAATATTTTAGAGTTTTTGGAAGAAAATGCTATATTAAGAGAGATGAAGAAAACTTGGGAAATTTTGATGTAAGACCTGATGAAGGAATCTTCCTTGGATACTCTAAAAAAAACAAGTTATACAAATACTATAGCAAAAGGTTGAAGAATATTGTTGAAAGTGCAAGTGTCAAAGTAGATGAAGAACCACATCAAAGTTATGTGTTGATAAAAGGATATGAAATTGATGAATCCTCTTGTAGTGAAGAAGATAAAGAAAAAGAGCTGACATTGGAAGATGAAGAAGCTCCCGAAATGATCCCTAAGACTCAAAAACCTTTTGGTGTTATGGATGAAGCAAAAATTGAAGGATATCATAGTGTCGTATGATGAACATATTTCTATCTTGTGTGATAATACAAGCACTACCAATATTTCAAAAATATTGGTAATGCATTCAAGGACAAAGCATATTTCTATCTGGTATCACTTTCTAAGAGAGAAAGTAGTAAAGAGAGAGGTGAAGCTAGAGTATGTGCCTATGAAGGATCAAGTTGCAGAAATTTTCACAAAGGCTCTTCCAAAAGATATATTTGAGTATGACATAAGTTAGGGGTTATTGCCCCTCATTTCAACTAGATGCATAACTGGTGCATCTATCCAGGAGAGCATATCTTGTACTCCTAAGGAGGAGTAAGTGGAGAGAGAGATCAATAAAGAGAAATTAGTGTGCTAGTGTTGCCTAAAGTGAAGCTTTTAGGTGATGTCAAAGGGAGAGATTGTTTCCCTTTGCCATTGATGTTAAATGGGGAGAGATAAAGCTTGAAAAAAATGGAGAGAGATTGAAGTCTGAAAAATTGTTAAGTACAAGGGATAAAAATGGAGGAAAGGGAAAGAGAGAGTGAAGTCTGAGAAAGTGGTAGAAGTGTAAGGAATGTCCCAATTAGGGGGAGATCTATCTGAGTGTTGGAGTTGCATATTTGCTTTTGCTATTTGATGGTTTTCAGAAATGGTGTTGTGATCAATAACAAAGAGGGAGATTGTTGGATATTTTCTGGTGTTGTCATTAGTGTTCTCATTAATGTCAACCCCTACTATGTGGAGATTTTTGGAGCTATTGAAGAGTATTACATGAGAAAGAGTTATGGTTCAACCTCCAATGTGGTCAAAGAGATACTTGGATATTTTTGCACTATGTTGGCATTAGTATTGTGATTTTATGTCAACCTCTAGTGTGGTCATCTTGAGAAGTATTTGTGGTATTGAGTAGGTGTTTTTGGTGTTGTTGATGCAATCGGTTCACTTGGTCTCCAAGTTCTTTTGATAAAATTTCAATAAAAGAGTGTGAAGTGTGATAAAGGAATGTTCAATGTTGTGCTCTGCGTTTCTTCATAGTTGAATATATGCTTGTGTTGTTTTGATGTGATTCTTAGAGATGTCCAAAGGTGCTATATCCAAATTTTCAACTTCTAGATCATGCGATAGTGGAAGTTGTGTTTGACAGTGTGTTTTTTGTGAAGAATGTTGTCTAGCAAAATTGAGAGTTCTCTGCATTTCTCTGTGTTGTTGTTTCTTGTCTTTCGAATTTCGGAAAATGATAATATTTCCTATATCTACATTCCCTTGGATTTTTTTGTTTTTAGCTACTTTGCAAGCTTGGATTCATAAGTTGTGTTTTATGGCAGTATGTCTGGTTACACATAATGAATACATGTTCTTAGTTGTAGGTGGTTGTGGCAGTATTGCTGAATATTTTTATGGTGTTGGAATATTATAGGATGTTGTATGGATGTTGTGTGGTGTTGCTATGTGGTCTGCATGGTGCTTTTGGACCTGGAGAAGCGTGTATGTGGTCGTTTAGTATTAGTGCAAGTTTGACTGACTTGACATGCTAGCACTAATTAAAGAGGTTGTTTATTATTTGTGGAAACATGGTGAAGCATGTTGGTGTAGATTTGGGTCATAGTTAACCCTTGGTGTGGTCTTCCTTCACTTCTTTCCACTACAAAAGTTTTTGGTGCCGACCTATTTAGTGATTGCACGTTTGAGGTGCATACGTTTCATTAAGGCCGATCTTAACAAGATTGTTTGAGGTCGTGGAGGATATATATACAATGTTAATTGTTAAAGAAGTGTGTGAGGTGTGGTGTGGTGTGAAATGATGCAAATATGATCAAGTGTGGTGATTTGAGTGCAAGCTTAAACACCTAAGGTTACTAGATGCAATGAGCAGAAGGTGTCTACATTTTTAGTGTCCTTAAAGTTATTAGAGGTAGTGAGCTAAAGGTTGTGGATGGTACACAGTTGCAGTGGTGGATTTTTCATGTTGCTTTGAGATAGTGAATCTCTTTGTAATAGTATTCTTATATTCTTCTTTCTTTTGGATAACGAGTCCTTTGGGTAGTGAGCTATTCTTCTCTTTTCGGTAGTGAGCCCTTTTGGTAGTGATCCTATTGTATTTAGTGTTGCTATTCATACATATGTGAGCTAATCATCATTGTGGTTTTCCCCTTTCTAGGGTTCTCCATGTAAATCTGTTGTTCTCTTATGTATTATGTTGAATGTGTTTATGATTCATTTGTTTACATTTTGTTGATGATAATAAGGGTTTGATGGTTAACGGGGTTTTAAGGTTTTAGTGTACAGATGATTCACCCCCTCTTAGTTATCTTGTGTGTCTAACATTGAGTTTCATTAGAAGCATTGAGTCACAATAGAAGTGAAATTGTAATTATCAAATGTGTCATTGTAACTTGCAGTCACAAAAAATAGAGAAGCATCAATCTTTTAGAAGCATTGAAATATGTTAGAAGCATCACTATGTATATCAATAACATTGATCTTTTATCAAATACATCGTGCTATAAAAGGATCAAAAGCATGGATCTTCTTTGAATGCATTACTATAATTTGTAACTCATCAAAAACTATAAATGATGTCAAATTCAAGACACGAGTCTCATCAAGTGTGCCAAAAATGTATAACATGAATAATGAGATGAAATATAAACAAATTAAAGCAATTAGGGTTGGAAAATACCAAAAACCCACAAAGGAAAGATCAATTAAACCCATTAACTAGTGAAGTTGAATGCAAATGCTTCAATGAATAAAATACAAATCAAGAATATAATTCAAATGAAGATAAAATTACTCAAAAGAAACATGCAAACCTAGTACTCCATTATTGAAATATGAGAATTTGATATGTGGATTGCTAAATTGTGCATAACCCATGTTGCAAAAGTTTGTTGATGAAGATCTTGATTCACAAAATGCTCAAAGTGATGAATGCTCAAGCTCATGAAGATTGCGAATGAATTTGATGGAGGATTAAGGCTTATTTTATATAATTCATGGAGGTTTAATCAACGGTGGAGTTTGGAGGAAAAAACAAAGGATGAGATTGAATCAAGAGATCAAAGGTGGAGATTTTATGATAGATTTAGTTAACTAAAGATGATCCCCTTATTTAAGGGAAATATTTTATAATATTTTATGGAGGGAGATATTTTGAAAAGAGAATATTCCCTTTTTGAAACTAGAATATGACACGTGCAAGTTAGAGGAAAATTAGTAAGTAAATAATTAAGAAATTATTTAATTGTGAGATGAGAGGAAATTAATTTTTTTAATTAAATTATTAAAAATTATTTAATCAGGTGGGATTAAAGAAAATTAATATTAATTAAATAATTAAAATTATTTAATTAAGTGGAAAGGAAAAAAGTTTGAATTTAATTAAATAATTCAAAATTATTTAACTAAGGTGATTTAAAGGAAAACAATGAATTATGATGAATTAATCAAATAATATTAATTATTTAACTAATAGAGGAAAACATTGAATTTAATCAACTAGTTATAAATTATTTAATTAAAATTGATGAATTAGGGGATAATGAGGAAAATGATGAAAAATAGCGAACTATGAGTGTATGATAGGTTTAGACAATTTTAGGTGTCTATAGTACTAATTAAAAAACTAATAATAAATATTATTTATAAAAAAATATCAAGAATATATGCACATTAGATATTGGAGTCAATGATATAACTCCAATTAGTTGTGGAAAAAAATTATTTTTAATGAATTTTGTGCATTATGGTAAAATTTCACTCAATAAGAACAAGAAAGCTATAAAAAAGTGATTGAAAATAATTTAAATGTGATATTAAAATAGCAGTTTTTTTAAAATAACAATAAAAAAAATTAATTAAAAAATGACATGATTACTTCTTTTAAAAAACAATGAATCTACATGAAAAATTTCATATCTCTTTAGTTTCCATTGTCCTTAAATTATTGACCATTTATTTAGTACAAGTGACATAATTTAAAAAAAGCTAAAAAATATTGATTTTGGTAACCAAATACTGTTTATTTTTGGAACATACTATTGTGATATCACCCTATCATGCTTTTAGAAGTCTAAGACATGCTACTTAGAATACTACACATGTATGATCAAAACTACATCTTGATGGGACTTTTAAAATTTGTCAAAATTTTGTTTGGTTTTGGGCATGTCTGTTCATCTTTGGTAAATGGGGCGTCTAATGTTCAGAGTTTAGGGTTTTGTTACCCATATTAAAATTGATTTTACTATTTAAACCCTTACGTTATATTTGTGAATTGACCTGTTATTGGGGGTTACCGGTCTCTTATTTCATCTGACTGAGCCTTGTCTTTTGTACTGTTACCGGCCCTTTCACCCGACCTATCGGCCCTTTCTTTCCATTCAAGTATTATTATTATTTTTCCTAGGTGGGTGGTTTTTCCCTATGTTTTGACTTAGGCCTAAAAATTTGTGCCTT
The DNA here is from genome assembly GCA_007115665.2 of Sequoiadendron giganteum. Lineage (NCBI taxonomy): Eukaryota > Viridiplantae > Streptophyta > Pinopsida > Cupressales > Cupressaceae > Sequoiadendron > Sequoiadendron giganteum. Next base: position 679,532,401 of record CM021100.1, on the reverse strand, counting down.
CGGGGGTTTTCTTTTCCCATTTCTCCTAGTCGGCCCCACTATCATAAAACACTTTTCCATATGCAGTTTGGTGGGCCATTGGATCACAGGGTTTAGATCTGGACCGTTCCTCGCAGATGTCACAAGGTTTCCTATTGACATCACTAAAGTGGTGTGAGGTATGTGAGATGCCGCCATCTGTTGAGTACGGTGGTGTGGGGCGTGTCCCAATGCGCCAACAATGACAAGTGGATGTAATTTCAACGGTGGATGTTTAATGACATGGATTAATGATGACCATCCCTTGCAGGCCTCACATGATCAAAGTAATGTTCTCAAAAATTCCGTGAGGTGTGCGAGCTGGTGACACGTTGCTTGGCTTCGCGGTACATGGTGGTTGGATGGGGCCTATTGCTTGGTCACGAGTTTCTAACTGCGATGGGTGTGATTGGATGTTGGGTTTCCCAAGTGGTGATGTGGATTCTTCAACAATATTTGACTCAATCTGAGTCATCCGACATGCCAGGTTTTTCCACATCGACGGTCTAAATTCAAAAAAATACAATTCACCCATGTGAGGATTATTTGCGCTCTGCAAGTTATTCTCATTAATGGTGAAAGTCTTTTAGTAGATCTCATCTTGATTTCCTTATGTGCAAGAGGTATCCACCTGATAACGCAATGATGGGCTATATGCCATTTTCCATGAGCTCAAAATTATTCTCGCGGGTGATTAACGCTTACCACTCATTCGCTCAATTTAACGCAATTGTTCAGTCGTCAAATCGCATCAAATCCTCCTACCTTTTAACCTGCACTCTGAGCCTTTGCCTGGCGCGATCATCTTCCTACAAGCCTATCCGCGAATTCACGATAAGCTTTAGTATGACGGCCGCTGAGGATGCAAGTGCAGTCCAGACCAGGATAGAAGGAGAAACAAACCGCCTCGCACTTCAGGAAACGCTTTAAAGGTGGCGAGGTATGGAAGTCGCACATCACCTTCGTGCTGAGCTCTCTCTCTTCAGCTCAGGGCATGGGTCCCAGTCCAATTCAGGACTACCTGGGAAGCCGCCTCGCGGGCCATGACTGCGCCTGGAGTGGATGAGATTCCTGCAGCTTATCTCCATTGTTGTGGTGGAACTCGCAGGATTTTTAGGTTTGGTATTAAGTACAAGCAAGGGTAAGAAATTGGTCTGTTTCACGGAAATGAGAACCGTGGAGCGCATCGCCATCGCAAATATGTGGTTGCTTTAGGTGCGTGGAAACATTGCGCTATTGCATGCCTCTTTGGTGTTGCTCTGGGTTAGTTTGGGTCCATGCAAATGTGTGTGGGTGTGGGTGTTTTGTCCTTTTCTTGCCATACAGTGGGTGTGTCCATTTTATTCCTCTGCTATTTTTCAGGCAGTTTTTGCACATTTCACTGTTAGATCCTTTCGCCTTTTTGATTTTGGTAGTTCGGTATCTTCTTTAAATTTTTTCACGTACAGTTTTGATGTTTATCTTGCCTGTTGGGGTGACCCATTTGTGATTTATATTGAAAACCTTAAGTTCTGGGTTCATTCCGGGGTTTTCACCGTTTTCGGGAAAACCCACCCTGGGCAGACTTTCCTGGTTTCTTGTCGGAGCTTGGTAGCAGCTGCTTTTGTTGGAGTCCAGGGATTTTGGTCATCCATGGAAGTTCGTCATGTCTGGATTTTCTCGAAGTCCGTTGCTCCTTCGGATTCCTGGATTTTGGTCTTGGCTGTCTTGTTGATCGCATTAATGGTGATTGCATGAATTCTTGGGCAGTGTTATATTGAGTTTTGGGAAGTGATTTTCTATTTGAGTTTGATTTTTTACTTGCCATTTGAGTTTGGAGTGCTTGAGCTTGAGGTGTGTTTTTGTATTGTGCGTTTGGAGTGTCTTTGAGGGTTGCGTTTGGATTTCCTGACCGCCATTCATGTTTTTCTCGTGCTTGAGGTTTATTGCCAGCTTCCTTGGTCTCGTTTCATCTATTCTCATGGTATGTGAATGTTTTCTCTCTGTTTTGGTTTGGATTGCTTTACTGTGGATGCCTTCATGTTATTCATTGATACGTTCTTACTGAATGTGCGTGCTTCTTTTTGGGGTTCATGCCTTGCCAGTTTGGTGTTTACATTTGTTATGCTAGGGAATTTCCCATTCTAGTCACATGCCATTTCTAGGTGTTTATTTTGGGCTTGCCTTTTGTTGTTGTCTTAGGTAGCTTGCTTGCGTTTTCCATGAATTTTCTATCCTTGCAGGCAAGAAAGTTGTGCCTGAGTTGTTTCGTGCATCCATGGTGGAAGATTTAGGTTTTTCGGCCTAGGGCATTCACAATCCTTCTTAATTTATTGAGGGATGATGATTTGAGTTTAAGATTGATCCATTCAAGGTTTAGGACAAGTCATTGTTGAGCTCCAAGTCCTTAGTCTATGATTGTTCGATCTATTCGGGTGAGGGCAAGAGAAATGCAGGTGTTCAAGTTTTTGGTGTCTTCGCGGAATTTTGTCTTTGCTAGAATTCCTCGAGTTTTCCCCTTTCCTCTTTTTTCTTCATAAATTGCCTTTAATCTAGAATTTTACCTATCTCACGGATTTCCGCTTCCTCTGGATTTTTTCAATGTCTGTTGCTTGGTCATTCTCCCGAAATTGTGCTTTAATGGTAAAATTGTATTAACTTCGTTAGAATTCGCACCCTCAGGATTTTCTCGAATGTTCTGCGCCTCCTTCATTTCCCTGGTTTGTTGAAACTATTGTTATTTTCAAAGATTTCCGTCTAAGGTAGATTTTTCCGAGGTTATGTGGGAATAAAGAATTTGATGATTATATAAGAATTTTTCTTGATGATGATGCATTTAAATGATCAAATGAACTAATGCTAAGTTGTGTCAAGGGATTCCTTGATTAAATTGATTGATTGAAATGATTGTATGGATGTTTGTATGCCTATTTCACTGGATTCTGCCTGGTCTGTATTTCCCCGGAGTTCCTCTCCAGTCTGGATTCTGTGAAGGGGGCTAAATCCCGAACTTTGGGATAATTAAATGTTGACACTTATTGTTTATCTTGGATCTTACTTTGTTGTCTTTACTTGTTTGCAGGGGCATGGAAAGGGAAAGGAAATGGATCCAAGTGTTGAAGGTTTTGCTATCTTCGAGGCAGAAAGAGTAAAAATGCACATAAAGAGTAGGATTCCTGAGAGAATATTGACTTCCGTCTGGTCAGGGATTACTGATACTAATGTGGGAATGTGGGACTACAAGGAGTTTAAGGATGGAATGGAAACACAAAACCTCCCTTTGTTGGCCAGAAGAACATTGGAGTCTGGGTTGGCACATGTGGCTGGATTTCCCTCTATAGTACAATGCTATGAGTTGGTACTTGAGTGTGCCAGGAATTATGACAAGGGAACACAAAGAATAATTGGTCCTCAGGGAAGGGTTGTTGCAAACTTTGACCTTGTGTCCATCGCTCGAACCTTTGATATGCCTAATAGGTCACATGTGGTGGCTTTTGATATGGATGTAGCCAAGAAATACTATGAGGAGAATGTTAAATCCCAACAGGTAATCAACTCTTGGTTGGAGAAGCCCAAGTCTCACTTCTCCAAGTTGCCTAAATAGCTAGTCAAACTCAAATTTAGAAGGGAGTACTATGATGCCATCACTCTCCTTAACAGGCTGGTAGGATTGAAGAATGCAAGGGTATTTGAGAGCTAGATGTTCAATGTCATTGCTTAGATGGAGCAAGGTATAGACTACCACTGGGCAGGTGCTATAAGTGTTGCGATCCATGAACAAATGTGTAATGTTTTGCAGACAAAGACCTTCACCATGACTTCTTACTTGGTGTATGCACTTGCAAGATTTCACCCATATAGGGGGCTGGGTACTAGAGGTATATTTGGGCAAGATGCAATCTATGAGGTGTATCCACAATTTCACCTGGGAGGAGGAAGCTATAGAAGGGCGAATGATGCATTCACCATGTATATTACCAGGTTGCTGCAGGGTGTTGAACATGTGAGAATTTCAGACAAGGCCAAAGAGTTGATCAGAAGGTTTGGGGTCTAGGTCATTCAGTTCCCTACCTTCTCTTACTTAAGAATTTATGGTTGTCAAAGGGCTCCCTACAGACTTCCAAGGTACCCAACAAACTATATTATACTGTTGGAAGTCACAAGATAAATTTGTGACTTTGATGTGATTGTGAAGGGAGAGAAACATAAAACAGGGTTTGGCAATGACTTCCCATTGAAGATAGGCACAAATGAGGTATGCCCTTCCATCCAGTCAACCCATGCTTCTGAGGAGGAGTTGAGCACTTTTGGTCTTCCTTTCCATTCTAAAAGGGCCATATTTGATATCACTGGTGAGGCACAAAAGAAGGCTAGTAGGGAATATAGTCACAAGGACAACATTGAAGACTATTGGGCTAACCTTGGTGATGAGTTTGATGTTAGGAAAAAGAAATTCTCCAGGCTGCTAGTGGATTTGGTGAGATTGTATAACATAAAGGCAATTCCTGATCAGGTTGAAGAAGATGGAAACCTGATTCATGGCCACATCTTTGAGGCTGTGAAGGACAAGCCAGTTGGAGAGATTGACTGTTTAGAGGAGGGAAAGACAGAGTTGGAGCAGATTGTGACTCCAGTGATCAAATACACCAAAATGTGGCTCAAACACAAAATGCTAGAGTTGGAAAGTGAAGGTGTGCAATGCACCTATGACTTAATGGGAGACTTGGAGTCTCATTCTTCTTCTGAGGAATCACATGAGCAAGATCCCAAAGGCAAGGCCAAGGTGGAATCTCCCTTCAAGATCAAGGTTAGGGATGTTCAAACTGAAGAGGCAGTAGAGGTAGGTAAACAAAGGAATCCCATTGCCAAGAAGAGAAGGCATGTTTCAAGGAAAAAAGGGACTGGAAAGGATGAAGAAGAAAAGGAGGAGGTAGATACCACTGCTCCTTTGTCCAACAAAAGAAGACTTATGAAGCTTTCACAAAAGGAGAAAGAAACTTCCAAAACACAAAGGGAAGTTGAGCCACCTATGGTAGAGGTAGAGAGTTCAGGGGAGAAAACACATGTATACATGAGGAGGTTAAGGACTCCTTCCCCAAAAGATCCTGCAGCAAAAGGAGATGTTCCTATGACTGCTCCTATCATTGAAATAGAGAACACTTCCCTTCCTCAAGAGACTAGTAGTGTGCCAGAAGAGCCATATAAGGAAGAAGATCCTAAGGATTTGGGAGAAGAATAATTATGGGAGGGATACCTCTACAATGAAGTAGAGATTAAAAAGGTAATTTAGTCCCCCTTGGTAGCTTATGCAAATTCGCCTACAGAGGTACATGAGGATAAATCCCCTCAAAAGGAAGAGATACCAGTTAGGATTCCTTCACCAGCACCAGACAAAGGGGAGAAACAGTATCAAGATAAAGAGGATTCAGTTAGGGAGATCCCTATAGAGCCAAGTATTGAGAAAGATGCACCCAGTGCCCAACAGGAACAAGACAAGCAAGATAAAGTGTAGACAGAGTCCAGTGTTGTAGGGTGGCTAGATAGGGAATTGAAGAACAAACTAGTAATAGTGGAGGACACTCCTCCTAATTAGGATGACTTAATGGATAACATTGGGAAAGGTAAAATAAAGAAGAAAGCTAGGGTCATCTCCAGGATTGAAAGAGATGGATCCAATAACAAGGTGGCCCATATTGCTACCCCTGCTCCTGATAAAGATAGAGATGGGGTGACTGCAAAGGATTATCATGTCCAGACCATCGATATAGGGAATGCATCTATGGAACAAGATATTGAGGAGTATGAAGGCTCCAGTGTTGTAATCCTTGGTCAATTGAGGAAGGAGGTGCAAACCAAGCATGACTTGGAGAAGGAGAATGAGAAATTAAAGAGGTACTTGCAGGAGTTGATGACACCCTTGCAGTCTATTGGTTCTTCCTCCTCTGCTGCTGATTTCTTGCCTCAAGAGACAATCTCTGAGCTTGAAAATATGAAAGGAACTACACATGCCATAGTCGGTTGGTTGTAGGGAGTTTAGATTAAAGGAGATGGTGCCATCAAAGACATCTTGTCAACTACAGGGGATGCCACAAAATTATTGGATTGGCTAAAGACTATGCTAGCCCAGGACAAGGAGGATATAGATCTCTTGCCGTAGAAAAAAAAGACCATTATGGTATACACTGAGGATCAGCTAGTGAAGAGTGGGATTCTTCCTTTCTCAAGGGTTTCAAAGCCTTGGGAATGGTTTGAGATTTTTCAGATGAGGCAAAGGGCCTTGAAGAAGATACACAAACAGGGGAAGCAGATTGAGGACAAATCGACTGGCATTTATGATAGTTGTATCTCATTATTTGAAATCATGATAGGGAGAAAGAAGGTCTCTCCAAAACATTTCAATTTGGAATAGTTAAGGAAATGGTGGAGGGATATGTACTCTCCAATCAATGAAGGTCCAGTTACTGAACATCAGCTAGATGATGCTACAACCTACATTGCAGTTATTGACAGGTATCTAACAAATAGGGTTGATTGGGATGGTATAGTAAGGCAAGAAAGAGATGAAATCAATTCTCTTGAGAGAAAGGTTAGGGTTTTTCTTGTGCCACCTATTGCCGAATTGGATAGAGTGTTGTTGGCAGTGCATGAAGAAGTAGAGCATGCTAAAAACAAGGATGGGAAGTAGTTATATAGGGCTACATCAAAGCTTGTGCTTCCCATTATTCACATGCATTGGGTCGAGTTTTTGAGACCCCGAGTCGACTTGGATGAAATTGGTGCAATTGCACATTTCATGTTGATTTCGAATATCTTTTGGGCTGACCTATTGTTTTGGCATTTATTATTGTAAACCATTATTTGGGCTGACCTATCTTGGGGGGTTCTCTATAAATTGGGCATGGTGCCTCATTTGTAATAGATAGAGTAGCATTTAGAATAAGATAGTAGAGAAGTTAGAAGTTTTTATATTTGAGCGAATTGTAATTAGGGTTTGTCTTCAAGCAAGTGTTGTAACAGAAGACTGGAATTGTTGCCATTTTGGATTATTTAATATAAGAAAGGATATTGTGATTGTGGTATCTCTCTTGTGTTGAGTTTTATCTGGCATGGTTCTTGCTATTCTATCTTTAAAATTGCTTAAGTTTATTGTTAGATGGTTTGGTGATACTTAGGGTTTCATGTTTGAAATGTTTGTAGCGATCTCTAGTCCATACTTTTTTCAGTTAGTTGATTGTTAGCTGCTTTGCAAAATTAGCTTGGACTTAAAATTATGCTCAGTTCAATTATGAATATTTTTTCATCTCAATTGCAATAGGGTTGTTTTGAATGAATATGCATGATTTGAATATCTTTAAACACCTCTGAAGATTGCACTATTCCTCTAAGATTTTAGATTTATCTGGGTCAAGCAGAAAGTAGTTTATGAGGGATCGGTCCATTTTGAGCATCTTATCTTTTGCATTGTCAATATTAGGGTTAGAATTAGCCTTAGAATTATCTTTGAAACCTTTATTTTTTGTTATTTCTTTATTATCTGGGTTAATATTAGGGTTTAAAGTATCAACTTATTGTTAGATCTGATAAATTCGAGTCCAGTGTTTGCTTGTAGTAAGGTCACTTTGTGATTACAAACATTTTCACATTATCTCTTTTTCCATAGAGATTTACCTTTCAAGAGAGATAGGATATCATATTTTGTCTGAGTTGTTGTTATGCAAAAAACACCATCAACAGGTATTATAGTTTTTTTTGATGATGAGGAGTTTTTGAAATGAATCTGAATTTTATTTGGATAGAATGAAATTCATTTTGAAATGAAAAATGGAGCCCGATGCTTGTTGCTCTCTTGTTCTATAAAGGAGATTTTACGACTCATTGTTGTGGTCAAATTTTTTGTGTCTTGAGGCTTAGGCTATGTACAGTTAAAATTATATTGTGGTGTCTTGAAGGTTCTAGCTAGGAAATCATTCCAGGTAGGGTGTTGTATAAAATAAGCATTCTATGCTTTTGTAATGATTGATATCAATAAATTAAAGAAAATCAATTAAGACAATTTCTCACCTGTGTGCATATCATGGATTGTGAATGGATCTATCAATGGTTATTTCCTTCATCTTCAATGGTGAATTTGGATGCGTTATTCATTTTTCCTGCTTTAACTTAATGAGTTAATCAAATGCTTGAAAATAAGTTACAGGTCTGTGATAATGTACTTAGGATTTACTAAGGAGTATTGTTTTAAATACTGGAAAATCTCATAATGTAAAGTATTATAATGATAAGTTCCATAATATCAGGGTTATGTTTTATGTGACTCCCGCCTAGTTGGATGAGGCACTAGGTAGTTCTTTCAAGATCCTTTTTAGAAGTACAAGACAGTAGCTCAAAGTGTAAAGGTTCAAGATTTGAACATTTAAAAATCAAATTCTATCTCTTTTGAGATACAAATCTTATACTAAATATTCTTTCCTAGCTTTAGATAGTTGTTATTATTCTTTGGTTTTCCAAAATCATGGGAGATGCTATCTAGTTGCATTGATAGGAATGTATCTATGTATAGAAGTGTTCTTGAGGCATGAAGAATTTTTATGAACATGTATAGGAAAACCCTCCTTGGTTTCATAGAGCCAAAAGTGTAGGAGATCTCAGTCTTTGACTGAATCTCGTCAGTTGGCCACTAACTTTGTGAATTCTTGAATATAGAGGTTGGCAACCCCTTAGAGAATTACAAAGCCTTAGTGGGAAAATTAAAATGCCAACAAAATGGTGACTCTACCGGGGAAACACTCTGAAGTTTTGGTTGTAGACGGTGCTATTATAGAGTCATTATAATCTTGACATATTACTTGTAACCAGAGGTTGAACTTTATTGAATTATTTTTCTACCTAAGTCACTAGCTGAATGGTGATTTTATTGGGGAGAAATTTTGAGAAATTTACAAAAAAAGAGAAACCATAGGAGTAGGTGGTGGCCTTCCAGAGTCATTTGTTTGGTGGATATAAACTTTAAGTTTGGATGGTAAAAGGTTATGGATTTGGAAAATATTGATAGCAGTTTGATCTCAGAGTATTTGAGTGTGACTCTGTTGTGGACGAAGACCCAAAATGTGATCAATTTTTGAAAAGGAATTTCATATTCTTTTGAAATTCAGTCCTCCGTTGAAGAGGTGGCGACTTTGTCCGAAGAACTAGTTGATATACAAAGAAAATTCCCAGATTTGTAACATTTATAGTTAGGGAGAGAAGGTTAACAAGTGCTGCTTAATTTCCAGGTATTCTCATTAATCTAAATAGATCAATATTTTTATTATGAGAGGTGTTCGTAACTAGGGATGATTAATGGTTCCTAATTAGATTTTCTAGCATTAAGAAAGGAACAATGGTTAAATTTTCCAAACTTCTAATAGTGCAATATGTAATATGATTTGAGAAGTATGTTTTTGTTGTATTATGCCTCTAAAAATCTCAAGGCATAAGTATTTCAGTCAAATTTTAGAGTCATGGTTGAATTAGTGAATGATGTATTTGATAACCATGTATAAAGTTGATAGTGATTGAATGGGTATAAGAAAGTTTCCATATGAGATGTCAAACACAAATATGCAAAGGGAACATGTTTCACTAAGCCCTTTAGGGGATCTTGTAATTCAAAGGTATATGCCATTTATATTCAGTGGTATTAAGGGTTTCCCTAATCTACTTCCTAAGAAGATTAGGAAATATTTGCCTAAATACACAAGGAAAAGTGCAGAATCTGCAAAATTTTAAAGATGTGATGGGGGATTATGAAGTCATCCATGAGGATGTTGTTATGAAGCTTTTTGTGCAATCCTTGAAGAATGATGCCAGGGATTGGTTCTCATATTTTCGTGCACATTCTATTAACTCATGGAATCAGTTGGTGATAGTTTTTATTGAAGAATTTGGTGAAAGAGTAAACCAAAGCATAGTAAGAAAGGGTTTTATGGTAATCCACATAAGAAAAGATGAGCTAGTTCCATATTTTAATCTTAGGTTTTCAAAAGTTGTAAGAGAAATTCCTGAAGAAATAAGACCAAATGAGGCTGAATGCTTGGTTGTATATCTTGGCGCTTTTGAAAAAAAAAATATGGGTTACTTATTAAGAGACAAGGAACCTACAACCTTATATTAGGCATATCTAATGGGTATGGACATTGAGAATAACATGAAATACTCAATGATGAAAGGGTATCTAGATGCAAGTGTTGGTTATCCTAGAACAACTCATACTAGTGAAATTATGGAGTTGGCTACAAGGAACACTTGTTATGATAAGAATGATTTGGTAATAGTAATATATCCATCATTACAGTATGAAGATGATGATGAAACCCAAGTTGAAAACCAACTCGATTTGAGTAGTGATGAGCAAAACTCTTTTGTGCAAGAATTGTATGAGATGAAGAGACAAGAGGGAGAATCACCATATAAGATTTTTTTGAGGTTTTTGGATTCTTTGATAGAAGTTCCTAGAGATTTCAGACTTGATGATTTTGTATGCATTGATTTGTTTTGTGAAATTTATGAGCCTGGGTTGAGTGCTTTACCAGAAGAATTGAAACTTGGTAACCTTGCCCAAGTCCTTAAATGGATAGAGATTGCAGAATCAACCAAGAGCATATATGCACAAAATGAAGATGACACTTTCCCTTTTGAAGATTGTTGGACAACTATACTAAAGCTTGAGGAGCAAGGTGATGGAGGATTAAACGAGACACCAAGTGCTATTCTATGTCATGATTATAATACACATGTTGTCGAGGTTTTGCTACAGGCTAGTGATTATGAATTTGGCAGTGATGATTGCTTTTTCAAGGATGAATTGGAAATAGTTCCCTTACCAGAGTTTTGTGGTAATACAAAGCCTCATGATGTCATTTTCTTACAGGTGAGGGGACAAATTTTAAATGATAAATATTTGGAGTATACTCCAGATGTGCTAGTAGTGCAACATGTTTGTTGTGTAAATGATGAGGAATTTGAAGACAATAAGGCGTGTGTTCAATACTATGATCTAAAGAACAATACTTAAGGTAACCAACACATTGATGAATGTATTGGTGTCATAGATGATCTTGACTATTTGTATGAAGCTGAGATTGACTTGTTGTCACCTTTTGAGGTGGGTTTTTCTGAAGCTTATAATGAAAGTGTCATTGATATTGTTGGTGAAAATTTTTCAGCTTGTGCTGAAATTTTCACTTATAAATTAACACATACAACGGGTGATGTTGAACATAAGGAGGCTAGTGCACACAACTGTTTTTCTATTGCCCTTGTTGAAGTTTGTTTGCTAGAGCCCGCCTTTGAGGTTTTTTATTTGGAATTAGATGATGGGATGCAGGAGGAAGGACATTGTGAGAGGCCTAGCATGAATGTATTCACACATTTCCTAGAGAAAGATGTAACTAATGTTTCCCACCTTTATAATATCAGGAAGTGTTCTAAGAAATTTGAACATAGATGTTGGAAACTGGGTTATATTGTAATCATCAGGGTGAGGATTCCCCAAAATATTCCTCTTCTATTTTATGCAACGATGGTTTGTACAATGTGCACAAAGTTTTCTATGAGATTTTTCAGTTCGATATGCAAACTGATTTTGATGCCATGTTAATTGATGCCAAGTTGTGTGATGTTAAAGATCAGATAGATTATGAATGTTTATGTTTCTCAGTTCAAATCAATAAGCATTCAATGAAACATGACCAAGAGCAGTCCAAGGTAAGGTGTCATTGTGGTCATAAGTTACAGTTAGTGTTTGGATACAGAATGCTGACCGATCGAATGCACATGAATATTAGAAGAATTATGATGCTTTCGAGCATGCTGATTACTTAAATAACATATGGGCACTAAGAGGCAAAATTTGCAGATTTGGTCTACTCCAGGTAGCAAAGATTTTTTTTTTGACAGGGGTAAATTCTTGTTTCCCTTGTTTGGGGGCCTGGGGCCACCAATTTGGATGTAGACAAGCTTTCTAATGGTAGCATGGTGGAGCATTTGTTAGGGTACCTATTTGATTCAATGTTGGGTTTGCTCCCTAAAGATCTAGGTTCTTGCTATGCCCACATGGGGGCATACATCCCTAGTCAAAGCCACTGATGGGACTTTTAAAATTTGTCAAAATTTTGTTTGGTTTTGGGCATGCCTGTTCATCTTTGGTAAATGGGGGGTCTAATGTTTAGGGTTTAGGGTTTTGTTACCCATATTAAAATTGATTTTACTATTTAAACCCTTACGTTATATTTGTGAATTGACCTATTATTGGGGGTTACCTGTCTCTTATGCCATCTGACCAAGCCTTGTCTTTCATACTGTTACTGGCCCCTTCACCTGACCTATTGGTTCTTTCTTTCTAGTCAAGTATTATTATTTTTTCTAGGCGAGTGGTTTTTCCCTATGTTTTGACTTAGGCCTAAAAATTTATGCCTCTGGGGGTTTTCTTTTCCCATTTCTCCTAGCCGGCCCCACTATCATAAATCACTTTTCCATATGCAGTTTGGCAGGCCATTGGATCATGGGGTTTAGATCTAGACCGTTCCTCGCAGACCTCACAAGGTTTCTTGCTGACATCACTAAAGTGGTGCGTGATGCCTCCATCTATCGTGTACGATGGGGTGGGGCTTGTCCCGATGCGGCAACAATGACAAGTGGATGCCATTTCAACAGTGGATGTTTAATGATAGGGATTAATGATGACTGTCCCTCGCAAGCCTTGCATGATTAGAGTAATTTTCTCAAAAATTCCATGAGGTGTGCGAGCTGGTGACAAGTTGCTTGGCTCCACGGTACATGGTGGTTGGATGGGGTCTACTGCGAGGGGTGTGATTGGCTGCTGGGTTTCCCAAGTGGTGATGTGGATTATTCAACGATCTTTGACTCGATCTGATTCATCCGACATGCTAGGTTTTCTACATCGATGGTCTAAATTAAAAAAAAATACAATTCACCCATGTGAGGATTATTTGTGCTCTGCATGTTATTCTCATTAATGGTGCATGCCTTTTAGTGGATCTCATCCTGATTTCCTTGTGTGCGAGCGATATCCACCTAATAACACAATGATGGGTTGTACGATGTTTTCCATGAGATCAAAATTATTCTGTGGTGACAATGCCAACCACTAATCGCTTGCTTGCTTGTACTACAATTTGAGCAATTAATGTTCCCTAGATTGGCTTGCTCGATAAATGCTCGCTAATTTGCTCATTAGTATCATTGCATTTTGAGTTTGTTTGTTTGTAGGTGATTGATTTTCTTGCTGAGTTTGAGCTCACGAATTCAATGGATAAGTTAGTAGTATGATGAAGTGCCAGGATGGGTGCAAAGAATTTGTGACAGAAGGAGAAATTAACTATTCTTGGTACTTTTGGAATAGTTGTAGAAAGGGTGGAAAATAGGTTCGAAAGTTGCACGTCACCTGTTGAGCTCTCTTCGGGCTCTGGTGGTGAAGGGTCTGAAATCGATTCGGACTATCATGGCTACCTCGTGGCCCTGACTGAGCTCATGGGAGTGGACAAGGAGGTCCTTGTAGTTTCTCTGATTGCTGCGGTGGCACAGTGTGATGTTGCTAGGTTTGGTATTGGTACAAGAAAGGGTAAGAAATTGGTCTCGCTTCATACTGAAGCAAGAACTAGGAGAGCTCGCCTGTATCAGGGTTGTGTGGTTACTCAGGGTGTGGGGAAATGATTGGTGCTACTGGGGTGGTGCTTTTTTTCTTTTGGTGTTATTTTAGCAATTCGGGTCTAATGCGGACATGCGCGTGGGTGGCGCAGTGTTTTTTGTCCTTTTTGGCTAGTTACAGGGTTGTAACTGTTTTTGATTCCTCTATGCGTATTATAGTTTATTCTGATGATGAGGAGTTTTTGAAATGAATCTAAATTTCATTTGGTTAGAATGAAACTCATTTTGAAATGAACAATGGAGCCCGATGCTTGTTGCTCTCCTGTTCTATAAAGGAGATTTTATGGCTCATTGTTGTGGTCAGATTTTTGGTGTCCTGAGGCTTAGGTTGTGTACAGTTAAAATTATATTGTGGTGTCTATAAGGTTCTAGCTAGGAAATCATTCCAGGTCAGGTGTTGTATAAAATAAGCATGCTATGCTTTTGTAATGACTGATATCAGTATATTTAAAGAAAAACAATTAAGACAATTGCTCTCCTGTGTGCATATCATATATTGTGAATGGATCTATCAATGGTTTTTTCATTCAGCTTCAATGGTGTATTTGGATGTGTAATTCATTTTTACTACTTTAACTTAATGAGTTAATCAAATGCTTGAAAAGGAGTTACAGGTCTATGATAATGTGCTTAGGATTTACTAAGGAGTATTGTTTTAAATACTAGAAAATCTCATAATGTAAAGCATTATAATGATAAGTTCCATAATATCAGGGTTATGTTTTATGTGACTCCCACCCGGTTGGATGAGGAACTAGGTAGTTCTTTCAAGATCCTTTATAGAAGTACAAGATAGTAGCTCAAAGTGTAAAGGTTCAAGATCTGAACATTTAAAAATCAAATTCCATCTCTTTTGAGATACAAATCTTATACTAAATATTCTTTCCTAGCTTTAGATAGTTGTTATTATTCTTTGGTTTTCCAAAACCATGGGAGATGCTATCTAGTTGCATTTATAGGAATGTATTTGTGTATAGAAGTGTTCTTGAGGCATGAAACATTTTTATGAACATGTATAGGAAAACCCTTCTTGGTTTCACAAAGCCAAAAGTGTAGGAGATCTCAGTCTTTGACTGAATCTCATCAGTTGGCCACTAACTTTGTGAATTCTTGAATATAGAGGTTGGAAACCCCTTAGAGAATTACAAAGACTTAGTGGGAAAAGTAAAACACCAACACATCTACCATTTGAAATGATAGTAGTATATGGTAAATGTTTAAAATTGATCTTTCAACCTCTATGAGTCTAAGTCATAATGAAAACTAGATTTTGCCTATGCTAAATATTGTCAAGATCATTTACCGGATGTAGAAGTTCATGCTTCTCATGGTATACTTAGATGGACCTACATAGGAAATTTTGTGAGCATTAATAAAGCATATTAATGTTCCAAAACTAAAAAAAATAAAAATCTTGACAAGGTAGTACAACGCTATGAAGATATCTTCAAAGAATACAAAGGTCTTCACACACAATGTCTAATATAACATTGAATCAATTTGGTTCTTAAATTTACTCTCCAAAATAGCTCACTATATTATAGGTTTACTTGGGATAATGATGAAGTACAATGCTAAATCTAAGATCTAATTGGTCAATTCAATATCAAACATATCTCTTCACCATGTCACAGCCTGATAGTTTTGGTAGCTAAGAAGGATGAAACTTGACACTTATGCATTTATTATCATTCACTCAAAAATATCACAATAAAAAACATGCACCCTCTAATATACATTAATGACTAGCTAGACAATAGTTTTGGTGCATAATACTTCATAAGATCAATCTCAAATTAGGATATCATTAGGTACAAATTCAAATTAAAGATGTTTGGAAGACCACTTTCAAAAGCCAAGGATGACTATATAAATGGATGGCTATGATATTTAGCTTAAACATTAATTTTCTAATGTTCATGTATATGATGAATGACATCCTCTACCCCTTCACTAACTCCATCATCATCTACATAGATGATATCCTCACCTACAACAAGACTTGGGAAGAACATGTATACCATATCCCATATGTACTAGATGTATTGTGCCAACACAAGTTGCAATCCAACCTCATCAAATTTACTTTTACACCATATAAATATAGTACTTAAGATACATAATCAATTACTATGGTATACATGTAAACCCTATAATGATCAAGGTAAACTAATATTGGCTAATATATAAATTTACAAATCCTCCTCAAACTTTTAACTTCTACCACATGTTTATAATTGGTTTCTCTCACATTATATGGTCACTCAATCAAATCATGCACACCAAGAAACCATTTTCATGAACACCTACATAATACTACACCTTAGAGGAGCTTAAGAAGTAAATTTTCATAATTCCTATTCTCATAATGCCAAACATTATGCACCCCTTCAAAATATAGATTAAATCTTCTAACTATGCATTATGTTGTTCTCATATAGAATGGATATCTGGACACCTATTGTCTAAGAATTTTAGTGAAAAAGTTAAACTTTGATTTACCTACCAAAAGGAGTATATTTCATCATTTAATTCATTAAGTAATGGCATTAATATGTGGTAGGAAAGGAGACAATCACTGATTTTAATCATAAGCCATTTAAATTCTTCTACACTTAAATAAGTCTAAAAATGTGTTCCACATGAAATGGATGAAATATTAACAATAACTACATCTATCCACTAAGCATAATAAGGGTAAATATAACAAGGACAAATCTCTTAACCAAACATTAGTTCATAAACTTATCATAGTTATAAATCCATACAACCACAACTTTTATAGTTGGGGATCACTTTACCTTGTATATTTTTACTTCACATAAATGTGCATTGATATTTAAAAAAAAAAAGGTTGTTGAGTTTACACATCTGATAAAATTCCATAAAATTTTGGACATATTTATGTTATAAATAGTATATGTTAATATTTATCTAAAAATCACACTATGTTAAGATAGTTTGACAAGTCAATAGTACCAAGACATTGTTAGCACTTCAAAAAAATCTAATAGCCTCACATTTGTATAACAATTGAGCATCACATCAAGTTTTGTGTCCCTTGTAGTATAAGAAATCTTTCAAACATGAAACACATACTTTACACCCTCTTTTACTTTTGGTAGGGCCTTGGGAATCTACTAGAATGGATTTCTTTAGTAGAATACTTACAACCAAGTTCAAGCATGATGTTATGTTAATTATAATAGATATATTTTCTTTATAGACATCATGATTGTGTATGAGAACAACCTCACCTCTTCTTTAGCCATGTTTAAATATATTTAAACTTACCAACATCCTTTATTTTTTATTAATATCCATAATTTGTCACTCACTTCTATTGACTTTGTGAACCAACTAGATTTACCTAGAAACTTCTATTCTAGTTAGACAAGTAGAAAGAGGTGGTCAATTTCACTCTCGTGTATCTACTCTATTTTTTTCATAGAACACACCCACACACTAGGGATGAAAACATCCTCTATATCTAACATGCATATAATAGATTTATTCACAATTTTAGATGGCATAGTCATTTCCAAAGATTTATTGGGTTACACCCTATATCATCCCTTTATATATAATACCTACACCATACACAAGGAATTCAAAAACATAGGAATGATAAGTTGACAGGGAACACACAATTTTTTTGTAGCACATCTAAAATACACATCAATAGGTTTAATAAATACTTACATGCCAATAATAAAAATATTAAAAACACAATACAACTTGTACAACTCACACATTACATGTTGGTGTTATAGATTTATTTATTCTTAAAAGGATCACTTCAAGGAGCAATATTAAAATGAAAATTTACTCTACATTATGGTCCTTATACCATTCTTTGCATATTTAATAAAAAAATCTTTATTCTTAGCCTTCCATAATAATTGGTTGAAACCCAATATTCACTAAATAACTCCTTAAACTATATTCACCCTCTTATAGATCTCATGACTATCCAACATCCTATTGAATTATACCTAAAAACATTACAACCAAAAACAATGGAAAATATTATAAACACCCATGACACTCAATTGTTCCAAGTAGTCAACATTGGGTAGTATACAAATCAAGCAGAGTGGTATAATCTTTAAAATTTACAATTTTAGTTTCCTCATCTTAATATCAACATTTAATGGGGACCATTTATGCTCAAGGGAAAAAATAAAATAAGTATAACTCTACAAATATTCAATAAATTTATTTATGCACTCAACCTCATTTAAAGTGAAAAATATATAGTGATCAAACATTCACTTGCAATATTATCCTTGCAACTTCACATATAGTTCTTGGTATATCCACATAGCAATGTTCATGTGTATTTTTATAATATTTAATGGTTGAACATGGTAATGTACAATTTATCCATATGCAAGTGACACATGTATCATCCAAATCCATATGTTATGCTTTCATACATATGCACCACTCGAAAAACTCTATGCCACATAACATGATCATATATTTGACATCATACACACTCAATATAGGAAAAATTTGCACTACATTCCACAATAATCTAACTATAACCATAATGTTTGACATGTATCATCATTGTACCTCAATGCACCATACATTATGGACACTTGTTAATATATACATGGATCTTAGCCAATGAACTACTTGTATAAATACCTACTTTATACATTCCATAAAGTAGAAGATGCATAATTTATTCTCATACAACCTCTCTATACATTTACCCTATTCAATTTTAATATAAGTTTTATACTTATGAGAATCCTTATACATATGAATTTATTTCTATTTACATATTCATTTTCCCTTATGAAATCCAATATCTTTTTATATTACTAACTAATATAGAATATTTCCCCCTAGTTGACCTTGGGAATCATATTATGGAAGTAGGAATGTCACTAAAGTGGTGGTAAAATAAAGTAATAATAGTGGTCAAAGTACAAATGAGAGAATAAACACTATGGCCATGTGTAGTCATGACACTAGTAGGGAAAAAAAAGTATATGCACCAAAACAAAGATGTGAAGCAGGTATAACAGCAATATCCAATAGAAAGGTAGATGCTCACCACTTCATTTTGGTGTTTTTTAAGATTAATATTTATGGTTCCTCTAGGGTAAATCTTTGGCATGTTAGAGTTGGAGGAATTGGAAGGGATAATATTGGTGTTGTCTATTTCTTTTTTTCCATCTTTAAGGGCTGGGACACACAAATTTTTATGGAAGGCCTTGATATCCTTATTTCCTTAGAAAGGGAATTTTCTCTTGGTTGTCACAAGGTCATTTGTGAGTCTAATGCTCAAATTTTAATTAATATTTTTAATTATTAGAAACTTTAAGGAGTGAATTGGTAGTTGGATTCAACGGTTTGATAGATACTTTGCTTGAGTAACTCCTTGAATTTTACTTCCTTTGTCCATATCCTGAGGGAGTGGAATAGTGGGGTTGATTCCATAGCCAATAGTGATTCTAAACAAATGGGTGATTGGAAGGTAGATGACTAGGAGAAATTATCCCAGGATCATTCATAAAGTTTGGATAGGTCAATTCTTGAGGATATGGTTGGTTAGTGGGGTTTACGGTTTGAGTTTCTTGTGGGTTTGGTTCTCCTTTTAGTTGTGGTTCTGGGGCTTTGTTGGTTGGATTTCTTGACCCTTGTATGGGTTTAGTGTTGGTTCTTGGTGTGGATTGTATTGTTGATTTCTTGATGTTTTAATAAATTCTTACTCCTATTTATAGAAAAAAACAAAACAATGATATCCAACATGGTAGGATGAGGGGTGGAAGGAGGAGATATGTTGTAAAAAAATATGAAGATGATGAACCATCCAAAGAAATATAAAGGGCATCCTTCACACCAATAGCCTAAAGTACTTCCCCAAAAAATGTCTTAGTAAGAAAAAATTATGAAAGGCCCAAACTAATGATGTTTAACTCTCTACCTCAGATAAACTAGCAAGCTCATGAGAAAATTATTATTCCAAATATCCTTATGATAAATATTTTCAACCTCAATCTCAATGATAGTAACACCATTGGTACCCATGTAAGAGTATCAAATAGAAGTGAAATTATCACTAGATTCAAGGGTCATTTGAGCATTCAACAGAGAAAATTTTATCAAAGGAATTTATGGATGTGGGTGAGACCTTAACATGCAAATAACTCACAAAACCCTAAAAAATAAAATATTGTAAATGGGTTGTATGATCTAATATAAACAATAATTAAAAATAGTAGCAAATTATATCTATAAATAAATAAACAAAATGAAACCCTAGAGGTGAAAATAAGGGTGACTAGGGTTCAATGAAAACAAGACCACATAATGAAGCACTAAAATTTAAAGATGATATATCAATAAAAATATATCCCAAACTCTAGTAAGATCTCAAAAGTTAAAAATTTATTTCAAATAATCAAATCTAAAAACCCTAACAAAAGAAGTATAAATTGTAAGACCAAAACTATAGGTCACGTGGGAAAGTAAAGTTCACACAAAAATATAAGGTAATAAATTATACTTGTGTGAATTATCTAGGCTAATTACATAACTTAAGTAATTAACCAAATGATCGACATAGATATAATAGCTAGGACTTATACTAAAACAAAATGTGAAATTTAAATAGTATAATAACCTATTTAGTTGGATTTTGAAGGAGAATATGATGCTTACATATTTATTAATAAAATTCCCAATGTGCTAAAATTTAGGGTTATACTTAGATAAACACTTCAAATTCTATAATTTGACTATTATTTTTATGGTTCATATTTGCACCCATAGAATTTATCTTTGTGAGTGTGAATCTTATTTGACATGTAAAATTAAACTTGGATTCACAATAATGAGCTAGCAATAAATGAGTGATTCTTGTAGATTTCCCTTATATTTTTATCCTTTTATTCAAAGTAGGGTGGTGTTTACATATATTATTTGAGAACTTACTAATTGAGATTCATGATCTTAGGTTGATTGATTCATCAACAATGTTTATTTTTAATATATCATGCAATCCTATTGTTGGTAAGCGAGTTGGCACTTGAAATGATACTTGAATCACCCAATGGACAGTACCAATAATGCTCCAACATTTGGAGAGATTGCTTGTGAAACAATAATATTCCTCTATGTTTGAGAGGGGCAACTCCCTCATATGATGGGGGTATTTATAATTTTTGTGTACTTTTAACTTGAATGTACATAAAGGAGAAGAAGAAAAACTAAAATAAAATGACTAATAGAAACCTCAACAATAGACATATCAATATCAGCTAAGATTTCACAATGGATGACAAATTACAAGGGATTTTATCACAAAATATGTTTTTGATATGCAATATGATGAAAGAAAGATAACAAATTTCAACATACGAGGAAAAAAATTACCTTAGCACATTTAAACCAAGATACTAGAGTATGATTGTTTTCATGAAATTATACAATATTAGAAACCCTTAAGTACAAAGTTTCAAACCAAAAGTCTTGATATACTCTCTCTAAATAGTTCATTTTTTTTCCCTTTTTACAAAAAGTCCCCCCTTTCCAATAAAAAGAGCCTTGTATTTATAAGCTTCTCTATAACTACCTAATAACTACCTAGTAACTACCTTTTTGAAATACAATGGTTTAGAAAATAAAAAACTTTATTCTATTAGAATTTTTATCACTTTCTCAAAAATTGAACCCTAACTTTATTCAATGTCATGCAATAAATGTTTGTAGCAGCCATCTCGACCATGTTACTATAACTTGGTCCAACTACACAATTTTACACCACTATGATAATTTATTATTTTATATCCCTGCCTCTCCAAACTTGCTTGGATTATCAAAATTACCATAGCCTTGGGGAAATTTTCCTCTAAATATTCCAAATTGTTTCTGCCATTGTTATATGAATTGTAAGTAAATGAAGCTTTACCAACAATATCTTCTAAGTCAACAAGGCTAGATGTTTTTGGTATACTCCTTTTTGTCATCTTCATTTGAATATGCTTCATCATAATAGTCAGAAAACACTTATCATCCAAATCATTTTCACTATTAACTATAATTTATCAGTCAAAATTTTGACAAGACTATGGCTTCATATTTATGAAATATGCATCCATGAGAAAATTTCCAAATAGAATTATCTGCCAATTTTATTTTCTTTAAATTTTCTTAAGCATTAGCATTGAAACTAGCAAACTTTGCAGCTCTCAATCACCTGGGCACTTGGAAAAGTTAATTGAAATGTGACATCCTTACTGAAATGATTAAGTAGGTGATATGAATAAGTATTATTCATAGAAGCTTGCATACATTTTGTCAAAATTCAAATACCATGTCTTATCTCAATTTTTCTCCAAACATGTCTTCTTGAATAATTATAAAACTCTTTCAACAAATCCTAGAATCTTATAAATTTTCTTGATAAACCCGCAAGCATGGGAACATGGATGTATGCATAAATTTTGTCATATTTTCTCATTAAATCTTGCCACATTGTTAATAATATCATTACAACCAAAACCTAAAAATGTAGCTCCATTTTGATTGAGTAAAACTTCAAATTTACGTAATTTGACTGATAAAAATAGAATCTTTAATATCTCAAAAACTGAGAGGTAGGTTGGTGCAAAAATAGGCCAAATTTGGCATAATACAATCAAGATTATCCATATAAATAGATCTACATCAACCTTCATAGATTTTTAAATTTAATTGTTTTTTCTAATCTTGGTAGGTTGCATCACTGTTCCCGAGGGTTTTGAGACAATTGACAATTTTGCTTCAAAATTGCAAGATGCTCAGCATTTGCGGATGATTGGAGGTAATTTTAACTAGGAGGCTCTTAGTTTAAAGATTTTGACCCAAATTTTTAAAATTTGTCAAGTTTAAAAATGGGGCTAACACCTACATAGTAAAATAACCAAAATGATGAACCTTTGAAAGGTTTTAAATTATGGCATATGGGCATTAAGTGTGTTAAAAATTTAAAGTGGTTCTTCTAGGGTGTGATTGAGTATGCATACAAAGTGAAAATAAATATTTTCCAAGACTATCACCAACTATCATAACACTAACTTACAACTACTAGAGTTGGAATTAGAAATTGATAAGACATTGGACAAGCTATACTCAAATTAGATGATTAGGATGTGTAAGTCAACAAATTAGGAAATGAACTAAGTAAATTTATTTTATAGGGAAAAAATATATATATTAAGACAAAATCAAGTACAAGAGTATCAAAAATATTTCTAGATGGCCATAGCCATAAGAACCAACAAATAAAAGAAGAAAATCCACCAAGGATTCTCACAAAACCAAAAGATAGAGAAAACTAAAGAAATACATCTTTGATCACACCTCACGATCGACAACCTCAATCTTCTTAAGTGAATTATTCTAGTACTCATCAAGAATTTGAAGAAGCAACTAAGATTAAGCATTATCTAAATCATTCCAACTTTCCACCTTCCAACCAGACTCTAATTCTAAAGCCCAATTAGCTAAGCAATCAGTAGCTCTATTCCACTCCTAAGAATGTGAAACAAGGATATAACTTCAAATTTTAGACCCATTTTTTTTCTTAGCTACTATATATGCTAGTTTCCATGAGGAACCCTAAAAATTTCCACTATTTAGGAGGGAAACTAGTATCATAGAATCAATCTCACAAAATAATTTTTTCCAACCTTTTTCTAAATCTCTTTAAAGTGCAAAAATAATTGTCAATGCTTCCATTTGGTTATTCAAGTGAATTCCCATGTAAATAGAGAAGAATAATTGAGTCAATCTTGCATTATCTTGGCCAATACCACCAATCTCTACCAATCCTGGATTACCTCTAGAGGACCCATCAATATTGATTTTAAGAAAATCATAGGGAGTGGGAGGACCACTTACCTGATCAGTTCGCCTTCTTGGAATGGAAAAATATAGAGCCTAACATAGCCTATGAAGAAGAAGAAAAGGAGATACCAAAAAGATTAACAAGATAAATATTAGATAAAGAAAGAGGGCCCTCATGAAAGGATTTAGCCTCAATGGTTTCCTTGAATATAAGTTCTTAATTTTATGCCAAATTTGAATGACTACAATATGCATATCTTGAAATATATGCCAATTTCTCTCTAGCCAGAATTTCCAAACAATAAAGGAGGAGCAAATATCCTAGGTAGATAGAAGGAAATAAGTTGAAGTAGGGGCTAACCTAGATTATTCCAAAATTTTAACAAAGAAGAAGCATGAATATAAGGACTATTTTAGAGATTCCACCAAACCTTCCATATCTCCATAGAAAAGGGACACTGAAAAATATATTATTTGTATATTCTTCATTAATTCCATAAATAAAAAACTGGAAGGCCCATGGAAACCTCTCTTGTGAATATTCATTGAAGTAAGTCATTTATTTTGACTCAAATTCCACATTAAAAATTACACTTAGGCCAACCATTTTTTTCTAGATTATTTTCCACCAAGGGAACTCAATGTACCTATCTTTTTGCATCTCTAAAGAAATGTAACTAAAATAAACTAAATAATAACCTTTGGTATTGTGACCCCAAGCAAAATATGTGTCTCCTCCAAAGAGAAATATGGCCTAGAAGACAAGATTATAGTGAGGGCATTTCTATCCTCAGAGGAACCTCCATTATGCCAACTTTCAGGCTCCTTCCAACCTTGAAAAAAATACTTCCTCATAAAATAATTATGCTAAAAATTATCCATCGTAAACCATATTTCCTCCAAAATATATCAAAAAGAGATTAGAGTTGAGGAAAACAGGATATGATAGGATGATGATTATCCCAAGAATCATCCCCAAATAAAGCATTGCTTCTTTATTAATGATTGAGAGCAAACATTTCTTTATAAGTGAAGCTCCTAGTGCTCCAAATCATAGAACCTTCTTAACTCAACTCCATCTATGGGATCTCTTCATTTTCCAACCCTCCCAAATATTTAAAATTGAGGATCTCAGCCCATGGTTGACCTAGATGTATACACCACATCCAATATACTTTGGCTACCAAATTTTGACAATTGAACTTAGCTTGATATAAACCTTGGCCACCCACTCTCTTTGATCTACAAACTTGGTTCCAACTCACTAGAATCTAGTTTTGAGAATTCAAATTTCCTTCCCAAAGAAAAATCCTAGAGAAAACTCTTGGGAGTAGCTAAAATAAAAATATAAAGATAGGCAAAGATTGCAAAATAAATTTTAAAAGGATTGCTTTGCTAGGAAGGGATAGCCACCAGAAGGTCTAATGATTCATCCTCATTCAAAATTTATCAAAAATATTGTTCCAATACTCTCTTCTACGATTACTGGAAGAGTGGGGAATTCTCAGATAATCCACGGGTAAGCTCTGAATTTGGAAATGAAGAATAACTACAATTCTATGTTGAATATCCTTTGGCATGTTGAAGAAAAAAATACTATATTTATCCTCATTAATTATTGGCTTGAACTAGATAAGTAGATATCTAAAACACTTTTAAAAGTGATTGCTTCATCAATTTTAGCTATCCCCATCAAATTTGTATCATCAACAAATTTCAAATGCATTTGTGAGTCAAAATTTCAATTCCAAGATTGGCCTTGAATAAACCCTCTCATTTTTTGATATTTCAACAATCCATCTGTAGTGTTGGAAAATGTACACCTTTTCACACTATGTTTGGGTCCCTTAATTAAATTGGACTTAATTAAGCTTCTAATTGGCCCAATTATGCATTTAAAATCCTAATTAATCTCATTTTTTGAAAGGGAAACTTGTATTAAACAATTGCAAATATTAATTAAATTGACTTGGAGATCGAGTGTCCTAGATTTAGGTCTTGAGTCCCATTCGCCCAAGGGAAAATGGGTCCTCCTTAAGTTGAGGATCTCAAATTTTAATATGTTTTTAGTGACATTTTTATGATTCAAATTCAAGTTGCAACTGTTGGCTTTTGAATTTTAATTATTGAGAAATTAGAAAATCACTTATAAATACAATTATTTTATCAATTCAAAACATCTAGCAAGAGGGAAACTTTCACAAGAACATATATTATTTTCAAGAGCATTGCAGAGAAAATTTCTTAGTCATCTATAACAACATTTCAAGATCCTATCTTGATGTCAAAGTTTATGTGTGTTCATGCATGTTTTTGGAGCTAACATTGTGGTGTAGGTTTCAAGTTTCAAGTCAAGATTCAAGCATCAAGATCAACATCCAATCAAACCATTCATGCAAGATAAAGACCTTGGAGATATGTGTTAGACTACAGTCCTCTAAGGGTTTTCATTCAAGGTTTTGGTGAGTTGCAACATAGCATTTTTCATTCATAATTCCTTTCATTCATGTTTCATTTCATTTCAAGGTTTAATTACCAAAATGAGGTTTGACCAAGGAAAATCCCTATTCACCAAAAAAAATAAAATTCTCTCTTTGGGTTTGCAGATTTGTAGGTGAAGAAGTATTAAAGATTGAACAAAAGTGTAATTTTGCAAAGTTGTCAAGACACGAAAACTCATATCTCAAATTTATTTCCGACTTTTTGATAGTGAAACCCGGGGGAAACAAAAGCTCAGATCCATCTCTAGAGGACTCCGAAACTTGAGCAGAAAAAACCCTTCAAAGACTCATTCACCCTAGGGAAAATCTATCCTAGGAGGACACTCAATATAATCTTTTGATGGTAGGTACATAAAATATTACCCTTCTCAAATCTATCAAAAGTTGATTGTTTCTATTTCTGTTATGCTTTAAATTGATTATACAAGTCTTACATAGCGTAATTAGATTCATTTAGTATTATTCATTTATCTCCCAAAAGTGCATTTCACGCTGATCTACCCCATCCTCAATAATAAGGAAAATAACAAGATCTCAATTAATATTGACTCACCTAAGGGTTGAAAGTCAATCTTATCTTAGGAGATCTCTTTTTCCTAATGAAATAAGGAAGATAGGCCCACACACACAATTTCCCATCCATTTTGGTGAGCCTAGTTTTCTATGTTTCACCACCTAAGCCTTCAACCATTAAAATAGAAACATAAAGAGACAAAGTATCTCTATTCCTAAGAGCTTTGGAAGCCAAAAAAAGAGAAGGTATGTCATTGATCAAAATAGAAAAGGAATATTATGTAACACAACTCATGACCTAATCTATCCAATCTAAATAAAAGCCAAAATTTGACAAGATAATATGAATAAAGGACCAGTTGACCTTGTCATAAGCCTTAAAAAAGATGAGATTTATGAACATAGCATTTTTCCTTAGAAGAGGATAGAATGAATTGCTTTAGTAGCTACGACAATACTATCTAAAATTTGACAACCTTTCACAAATCCACCTTTCTCGAGAGATATTAGAGAAGTCCAACACTTCTTTAATATTTTAAAAATAATATTAGTGATTATATTATAAGTTACATTATAGAGAGATAGTACATAATATATCCAATGAAGAGGCTCCCTCTTTCTTGGGAATTATGCAATAAAATTAGAGTTGATAGATTTGAGCATTTGTTTATTTTCCTACGATTTTCTAACCACTTCTAGTAAGTCAAACTTCAAAATCTCCAAAAAGACTTGGAAGAACTCTATAGGAAAACCTTTGGGTCTATGAGCCTTACCTTTCATCATTTGGAGCACAACTCTTTCTATCTCATCCAAATAAATGGTAGCTAAGAGAAGCTTATTCATGTGTTTAGTCACCAAAGGAGGAATGCAATCAAGTATGAATTTATCCCTTTCTGAGCCATGAGAATCCTAGTCAATAAATAAAGAGGAAGATTGCCTAAAAAACTCCTTGGAAATATCATGAAAAGATGACATATATTCACCTCAAGACGACAAAAGAGAATTAATAACATTACCACTTCTATGATCTTTCACATACTTATGAAAAGGGAAGTTTTTTTGTCACCTTCTTCGAGCCACTCTATCCTAGATTTTTATTTCCAAAAGAAAATATACCCAAAGCTCTAATTCCACAAGCTCCTTAGAACAAAAAAAATCCTCTTTTAATAGATCCTTTGTCATTCCTTCCTCTTTACTTTGGAAAGTAATATTCTCTAGCTTCTCTTGAAGAAAATATTTTTCTTGAAAATTATTCCCAAAAGAGTACTTGTTCCATTTTTAAGCTTGTATTTGATAAATTAAAGACACTTAAAAAAGGAATACATGGTAGTGCCAAAAGTAAGCTTCCCTTCAAACCACCAGATTTCCATGAGATTGAAAAAAATTGGATCCCAAAGCCACATGAGTTGGAATTTAAATGGTGGGTGCTTTGGGAGAAAAAAATTTGAGGAAGAGAATTTGATAGTTTAGTGATCAAAACCCTTCCAGCCCAAAATTTCTAAAAATGAAAACACATCTATTGCCAACCCAATGCTTAGAGACTAGAAACTTGTCAAGTATTTTTGAAATTGAGTCATTTCCAATTCTCCTATTAATCCAAGTAAAGGTTCTATTTCTTGGTACCACATCTACCAAATTAAGAAAAACATTGTTCTCCCTCAACAAGTTAGAAGATGGGCTAAGTCTTGAAATACCTTCATTTTTCTCATTCATATTTTCTATTGCATTAAAATACCCTACTAAAATCCAATGTAAATAAGTCAATGAAGCACAAATAAATATAATATGAGACCAAAGTAGGACTTTACCTGATAAATCCGAGGATGCATAGACATTAGTGAGCAAGATAGTTTCTCCAGTATCAAAACATGAAACCACCATTGAAATTGATTTTCTTCTCTCCAAGCACAAAAAAAGGGTAATACTATGAGGGTTCCAAAAACAATCCACCCCTCCAATATTACCAAGTGCCCCAATACATAAACTTTGAATATGTTACCAAATCCTAAAAGAAGTACCTACCATCTCTTCCATAGAAAAATTTGTTTCTTGAATAAAAAATAATATTTAGTTTATGTTCACAGATAAGGTCATGGGCATATTTTTTTTTAGGGATTCTATTAAGAACCCTAGAATTCTAATACAACACAATCATTTCAATAAGTTTTAAAAGTGAGTGTCAATAGTCTGAATGAAACCCACTTCTACTAACAACTCTCCTATCAATTTAAACTTTTCATGATCCTTTTTCCTGCCTAATTTTGAACCCTTATCCATACCTCCTTTCTTAATGTTATTTTTTTGAATACCTAACAAGAGGGAGGCTTAATTTTTTTCTTCATCTCTTGACCTTGAATCATGGATAATGTTAATTGAGTTAGTAATTTTTTTTATTCCTCCTTAGTCAAATTCAGTAGGATGGGGTCAACCCCCCCCTTCTGTGTTTCCAATATTATTTTTTCCCAATCTCTATTTCTGGTTCATGCATCTCCTTTCCAAAATTAGAGTTATCATGCTCCATTAAATATGTGTCCTCAATATTTTCAAAATCCTCTAAACTATCTTTTGAATCTTTCTATCTGTCTATAGACACCACCCCCTAGATAAAAGAAGTCTCTCTAGGAATACAAATTTCTAGATCCATTCATGACTCATTAAATTTCTCAAGAACATCAAACCTATTGTTAATGAAATTTTTGGATTTTCCCTCCTTTTCCAAATCAAATTCTTCCCCTTATTGCAAGGTTTAATAGGAATAAAACCATTTGGTCTGGTTCTTATATGGATTTACCTTTGAATACCACCTTGATAGCATGATATTTTGGAGGAGGTTGTGATACCTTTGGATTATTCTTTGGATAATTCTTTTGTCAATATCTGAATTCATGACATGTTCAACATTGAAAGGGCAAGGCTTCATAGTCTATATGTTGGACCCATTGCATGTTTCCTAGCTTTATTTCTAAAGAATCATGCAAAGGGTTATTTAAATTAATTTCAACACATATGTAAGCATAGGTAGTTACCTTAAACTTCCTAAAGTATAACGAGAAGGCTCCAAAGGCTTCCAAATAACATTTGTAATAGATTAGAGGATATAAAACCTCCAGAATTCCATAAGAAGACGAATAAATTGAGCCCGAACTAGAATATTAGATAGAATCTCTTCCAATGGATCAAAACACATATGCCAAGGTTTAATAAAAATTCCCACTTGATTGTGGAAGTATGTGTAGACGCATAAAATTGACCTAGGCCTGCGAACTCAATTTTCTCATTAATTCCTCTAAACATAATTAAAACATTTGATTATGTCCTTTTGTTCAAATTCAACTATTAATTAAATAATTATTTAATTATTTAATTAATTCATCTCTTTTATTCTTCCTGACTATTTAAATAAATAAATTACATTTGTTTTATTTAAATATGCCACTAATGTCTAATGTCCTTTTTAATTAAATAAATCATTAAATTTATTTAATTCATCCATTATTTCCCTCTTGATTATTTAAATGTGTCTCTAATACCGAGGTCTTCTTATAATTGAATAAGTCCCCCACAATTTATTTAATTATTAACCTAGTTCTTCCACAATTAAATAATTATAATTAATTATTTAATTGTCCCATTTAATTCTCCTCCAAATTTAAATAAAAATCATTTATTTAAATTTCCCTCTTTCCAAGTAAATAATTTTAAATTATTGTTTACTATCACATGACCCCACCATTTTGAATTAAATTAATTTAAAATTTAAAATAGTATTTTCCTCCATAAATTAAGTAGTTTCTAAAATTATCTGATTTTCTAACTCCCTCTTTTTCTGTGCCAAATCGTTTCGCCCTGTCACACATATTCTCATTCCTTGATTTAATTTCTTAAATTAAATCTTGTTCACTCATTTTGAATTTTGACCTAATGTTGCCGTAACCCTAATTGTGGGTTGTCATTTTGAATCTTTTCCATTGATTTTAGGGAACTTGTCAATCTTCAATCTTTGTCATTCATCCAAAATTGCATTCTCTATAAAATGGCAATTTTGTCCTCATTTTTGGCATCTGGAAAATCTTGGATCTTGCATCTTGCATCTCTCATTTTTGGCTTCATACCTGTCATTTTCTAACCTTATGATTTTGCAAATTTAAGCATTGCATGTAGAATTTAGCTTTTACTTGCATAGACATTTAAAATCCTTCAACATTTGCTTAGTCTAGACATAGGCATTGTAGCTCATAGACAATCTAAGGGCACATTTCATATCACAACAAATAAAGAAGGTACAATGAAGGTGATTCATGGAGGCTTGAAGACTTGGTGAGATCTTTCCTTGTTTTTATTTTATACTTCCTTTGTTCTTCATTTCTCACTTGGGTTTTGTTTTCTTTATGCTTTACAAATGCTAACCTTAAAATTACCCTCAATTACATTGGTGAACCCGACACTCATTTTTTTTGCAATTTTCGTACGGATATTTTTTTGGCTTTTTTGTAGGTATAGGTACGGAACACCGCAATCACAACCTTCTGAGATGCAATCAACTTGTTGCGATGCATTTTTTGTCAGAAACAACACATTTTCTCTGCTGCACTGCATTCTCTAGTTCAAACGATGAATTTTCTTGGTTGCACAACATTCACTAGCCCTAACGACACATTTTCTTTTTTCGAGCCGCATTCACTCTGTTGCGATGCATTTGTCTGGTGAAAAGTTGCTTTCAGATTTTCCAGAATTTCCAAATTTTCTATTCTTCCTGTTTAGTAGATTAGAGATTTTGGGGTTACTGATTTTATTTTTGTAGCTTGTAGCAAGGAGTCTAACATTTGTTTTCTTTTGTGTTTATTGCTATTTCACAACCTTAATAAAAAAACACTCCTAAAAATTTGCATTTACAATTTCATGAGTTAAAATGAACATGCATGCACATTCATTAGATTAAAAAAAACAAAATCATGCATTATAACTCATTAGATTAAAATAAACTTGCATTTTTTCATAGCATTCGTTTAAAATGAACAACCGCTTGCTTCACACTACAAATGGTTAAAATGAACAAGTGTTTTATGTGTTTTGTGGTTTAGTGAAAATATCCTAAGTCTGTATACAATTCTCTTGTGCTTTGTGCGATCTGGAGAAACAAAAACACTAAAGATTATGTTACTTTATCACCCCTCACATTTCATTTTTGGTTTAAAATGAATAAATCTTGCTAGTGTGAGCTAAGTACATTGTGTGTGCTCTATCTTTGTTTATGCAAACAAAGATTGATCAAACTACAAATGTACTTACTTTCTATTGTTTGTCCTTAGATGGCTTTCCTGGTGGTAAAAATTAATCACCCCAGGGAACGACCCAACCGGTAACACGCTAAACTCAAGTGACTTCCAACTGGTATATAAGTGTGGTTATTTGAGGAAAGTTCAAGTATCACAAGGAATATTTTGAAAAGAAGGGCAACAATGGTCTCTTGCCGCATGGATGGTCCCCCATGAATGGAATGCCCACATTAAAACCCTTGTTATAGTGTGACCAAAAACCTTTATCTATTCTTTGGTGCAGCAATGGTCGTTGCCAAGGCATCCACATTCTTGCAGTTCTTAGTAGAGGTGATCAGCCTTCCATGGGAGTTCCATGGGGGTTGGAAGCTTGGTTGACTTGAGAAGTGAGTACGCTATAAGGGGGAGCCCGTGTGGCCAAGTTTTTGAATTCATCCGCTAAGAATAAGTGCGGTTGGAGTAAAATCCATGTGGAATCCAAAAGAATATAGTCCTTCAAACCATAGGGTTGTACATGTTTTCCATGTGTTTATTTTCACAATTTTTCCAAGACAATATGTTTTCCAAGTGTTTTTCAGACAAAATGAACAATTAAACATCCTTTTCAGATCTGGAATAACACTTTAAAACAAAAACAAACTTCTCAATCTGCCATAAAATTTGCCAAAAAATAGACTTTGCAGCGCATTTTCCAAAATTACAACACATTTGAAGTTCTAAACCGCATTTGTTGACTCTTTAACCGTAATCGCTCTATTGCACCGCATTTTCCATTCCAAATTCCACATTGGCCTATCTCGCAACACATTTGATTTACCAAACACCGCAATTAATATTTTGCACCACATTCGCATTCTCAAATGACGCATTTGCTTCCTTGCAACACATTTACAATGACGTAATTTCCTGTGGCCTGAAAATTCATTCATTGTCAAAAATCCAAGGTTTAACTTTTCCAAATAGATTCCAGACATATTTTTCTATAGTTTTTGTCCACAACCAGGCCAATAACCGCTCAACCTCCTTCATTATTGCATTTTAGTCTGCCATAGGTCACTCATTGTACCTCCTTAATTTCATCTTTAGGCTTTTCATCATTTTAGGTCCTCATTTTTCAGATTTATGATAGGACTCCTTGCCATTCTTTGTCAAAACGTTTCCTTCAAGAGTACGTTATCATTGGAATCGATCAAACTATTTCCTTTAGTCATTGTATTTTGTGAGCCATTCCAACTCAATAGTCTAGTGTGGAAACCTCACTTTGTCCTCTTTAGTCCTTTTACCAAGTCCATTAATATTCCAAAATTGAGACATTGCATAAAATTTATATGGTTGAGTGTGCCTCCCCTTAAGTTTACCAACATTGAGTGCATCCTATAATCCTTTGCATTTGCATACCTTTAGCCTCCTCATTTTAGTCTCATTTGCATTTACCATTCATCATCATTTTATAGCATTCCTTATTACAAAAACCCAAAAACATAGTGTCATAACATTTGCATATTTAGGTCATCCCCCACCATCCCCACAATTGAGCAAAATTTTTATGGTTGAAACAAGACTACAAAGAAAAAGAAGACTCATGGATTCCTTTGGTCAAGACACCAACCTTTACAATTTCTCCCATGACATGAATGCAAATACCAACACTTTCCCTAATGACATGAATACCAACATGGGGAATTTCTTCATAAATCCATTCAATTAAATAACCATCCCATCCACTTCACACAATCCTTTTGAACAATTCATCCGCAAAGATGAAAATGGACAAGTCTTTAAGGAAGACATACAAGTTGCTGCACAAAATCTTGAAGTGGCCTCCTTTGTGGAAGAGTTAGTCTTGCAAGGTTCAAATAGATACCTAGCCATGCTCCTTGACCAAGGGGATAGGTTACCAAAATAATTTGACATCAACACCATAAGAGCAACATCTCTCAATCCTACCAATCAAACAAGCCAATCATCAAACCTATTATTGGGTTCCTCTACTAATACAATGGCAACAAACTCATTAAACCCCTTTGGGAAGAACAAACAAAGAGTTGTCATTCAAGGACCTCAATCGAACATCCCAAATTCATCACAAATCAACACCAACATTCCCTTGAGACAAAATACCAAAATTACACAAGGCCATACCTATCTATTTGGACAAGGCACCCAACATATGACTCCATTTGGTCATCAACATGATCAAGGCTAGCAAGGTCCTCAAATTCAACCCAACACGGCTGGAACCCACATCTCCACTTATGCATCTCAAGTCCATACACATCAACAGATCCCTAATCAAAACATTCATTTCCAACAAATGCAAAATCAAAACACCCAATTTTCTCATCAACAACACATTCCAAATCAACACATCTCATCAAAACAAGTGGGTAATGAAGCCATACCTATCACCAACATGTGTGATGCTACAAACAACCCAATTGTGGAGGCACTCACACTCAAACTTGCTACTCTACAAACACAGGTGGAAACCTTGTAGATGTCCAATAAAAATCCTTACATGTCATATGACCTATGTCCATATCTATTTGACACAACCTTGTACATGCCACCATTTCCTCTAGGATATGTGGTGCCGCATTTCCCTAAATACAAAGGCAAGACAAATCCCATTGAACACATCCGATAATTCACTACTAGCTGCATGGACATTGCCTATGAACACAAATTTAATGAGACTCTTCTCAAGGAGTCTTGTAGGGCATGCACTGGAGTGGTTCACATAATTTCCTAAAGGAATTAAATCATGGAATGAATTGGCCAAAAAGTTTTTTGAAAACTATTCCTATAACATTGATACAGACATTGACATTGCCTCCTTATGAAAAATCACTCAAGAGGATGCATGTGAAACCTTTATCCCATTCTTCCAAATATGGAGAACCCTAGCAAGCCGATGTCCCTTGGAGATACCTAAAAAGGAAAAATTCACAATGTTTGTGTAGAATCTCCTCGGCCCACTAAGATATGGCTTACAAGTCCATTGTTGCACCACCTTTACTGACCTTGTTGAAAAAGGTGTTCAACTTGAAAAAGCCTTACTTGCTAAAGGAAAAATTAAGTATGGCATAAAAACCATCAACACTACCACAAACACCAACCCAAGTGCTTGCAATGACAAAACCAAATATTGGGTTAAAAATAAACACATCACCAATGATGGTGTGGTTGATGCAAAAAAAGTCAATGCAACATGCCATTTTCTCATAATTAAAGGAGTTCAAAATCAAAATCACCTATGATTTCACCAACACCAACTGCGAATTCCATTCAAAACAATCCTACTTAATCGAACCAAAGGAAACCCCGTCAAACAAGGCAATTTCAAAAATGCACATACACCCCTTTGGGTGAACCCATCAAAGTTGTCTTAAAGAAAATAATTCAAACTGGTGTCATAACTTTGGAAGATCCTAAACCATATGATCCTGGTCAGTTTAAGCCATCATGGTGGGATGATAATGCATTATGTGACTACCATCGTGTTAAAGGACATAAAACTTCCTCTTGTGGCCAACTCATAAATCTTGTCCAAGATCTTATTGAGAACTACACCATTGAGTTTGGTGGTCAATCATTTGTGTCTAATTCAGATCATACAATCCACAAGAACTTGCTGCAGGACCATGGTTCAGGTAACCCCTCATCGTCCGACACAAAAATAATAACATTCAAGCCAATTATGCCTGTGCTGCCTTCAATTATTCCACTAGTACTATCATTAATAACCTTTGAGCCGCTGATGAAGACAAATGTGTCAATACCATTACTATTAAAAAGGCCCCAAAATGCAATGTCACTACACACAAATTCAAGGTCACCATCCTAGGCCCCTCTACTCGTGAACCCAAGATTACCATACCTGGTCCATCTCTCAAACAACCAAAACCCAACCCAGAATTTAACCTTATTGAGCAATTGAACAAAACGCCGGTTCAAATCTCCATCCTTGAATTGCTCCTCACCAGTGCATAAGGCTACATTGGATAAAGTCTTGCAAGATTCCTTCGTCCCAAATGATATTTATGTCAACCATTTTGAAACTATGGCTGGATATTTAACTTTGCCTCATCACATTACCTTTTCGGATCTTGACTATTCCTCACCCAAGCCATCTCACAACGACGCCCTGCATATTGAGGTTTTCATCTAAAAGCATAAGGTTAGATGAATCCTAGTAGATGGCAGAGCAAGATTGAACATCTTCTCTCTCAAATTTGTTAAGGCTCTTGGCTTCACTGATGCTTGTGTGGATGATACCAAGAGTATTGTGATAAAAGCATATGATGATAAAGAACGCTCTTCTAAAGGCGTCATCACACTTCCAATTCATGTGGGACCAGTTATCATAGATACAACATGCCAAGTCCTGGATCATGATATACATTACAATATCTTACTTGGTCACCCATGGATTCATTCCTTAAAGGCCATTCCCTCCACCACCACCAATGTCTGAAGTTCCATTTCGATGGCATCAAAATTACTATACCAGGAGATCCTGATCCTTTTCAATATTGTACCAACTTGCAAGATACTAATGAGAACCAAGTGCCTATCAATCAAGAGGCTTCAACATCCACTTCCTCTAAGTACATCGAACCATCCAAACTCACCAGGTCATCCATATCCACTTTGTCGACTTCCACCACACCATCTTCCTCGGCCTCCATACCAAGTAGTGACTTCAAGATCCAGGATGTTGGCTATGAAGAATTCAAATTGAATATGGCTTACTGTATCACAACAATACCTAAGCCACCTAAAGTCTATGGTCAACCTTGTTGAACAATGGAGCCTAAGAATACTTTCAAGGTACCACCGAAGATGGTATTCACATTATGGGGAGACATGAATGACGAGGAAATTTTAGACTTATCTACTTGGATCTACAAGGACCCAAAGGAATTATCTCCATTACCAGTACATATCTATATCAAAGGCTACGATATATGCAAAGCTCATGGTTTTGATGGAACTAGTGGAATTGGATCATACAACACAGGAAGGAGAGAACCTATCATTACTTCTCAGAGACCAAAGTATCTAGGGATAGTGTTTGAGCAATTCGAAACCAATGATTGACGTACCTATGTACTTTCAAGAAAGGATGTAACAACTCCTGAAAGTGTCGAGACATGTGAAGACCCCCATACCAAAACCGACTCTCATGAATAGGAATGGGGCTTTGATAGAACCCTGAGTGACTATGATATTGATGAACTATTTCTAGAACCTAGCCAACTCCCTTTTGAGGAAATATTTTGACAAATGTACAACATTGATCCTATAGATCACCATTCTAAACATAAAGAATGGGTCAACATTCCTTAGGACCTAAATAGCCATAAACTATTGCCGACAACATCTGAATTGTCCTGCCCCGTTCTCGAGCCCACGCATGAGCCCGACATACCTGAGCCTATTGTCCATGGCTCTGAACTACCATCCGTTGATCGTGATGTTGATCCGTTTGTCCCATATTGTGACCATGAACATAACACATCTGACGCCAACAATGGTCCCTGGATCGAATCTGACTGGGAAAGTAAGGATGACAATTTTTCCTTCACACTTGAGGCTTCCATTGGCATGATTTTTTGTTTCCTCCTTGTCCTTTACCAACACTGATGATGGGATTTCCCTTGTCTACCCACAACTCATTGATTGGGACCAACAAGACCCACCCGCTATGAATATCTTTCAGAATGATGAAGCCATTGTAGAATTCATGGGACTCCATGAGGGCATACCAAGTGGTGATCACAAGACAAGATTTTCTATTGATCTAGATAGTACAACATATTTCAGGGAGATTGTGCAATCCTCCAGTTGTAAAAAAATAAAAATGACATGTCTTTAGGTGAAAACCACAAGGCACCTTCTGACAATACAATAGTAAAAATAAAGGACGTATCTAAAGGTGAAAACCTCTCAGAGGCACCTAAGGATGGAGGATTGGAATTTCTTCTTGTAACACAGGAAAAATCAGCAATGCTTATTGAACACACTATGGAAGTTAACATAGCTACACTAGAGAATCCCAAAATGATTCTCTTTGCCGCATCATTGACAGAAGAAGAAAAACCTGAATTCCAACAATTCTTCTCAGAAAGAACAGTCAACTTCACATGGTCATATGTCGACATACCAGGGCTGGATCCAGAGTTAGTATTGCACCATATTACTTTAATTCCATGTATCAAACCATTCAAATAGAAATTATGAAAGATGCATCTGTAGATTGCACTACTTGTGAAGGTTGAGCTGAAGAAGTTACTGGATGTCAGATTCATAAGATCAATAGACTATGCTGACTAGATTTCTAGCCTTTTCCCCATAACCAAGCTAAATGGATAGATCCACATTTGTATGAACTTCAAATATTTAAAGAAGGCTTGTCCAAAAGATGATTTCCCATTGTCAAACATAGACATCATTGTTGATCTTACCGCGAGATACGAGATGTTGTCCCTCATGGATGGTTTCTCGGGCTACAATAAAATATGCATCACTCTCGAGGATCAACACAAAAAAATGTTCACTTGCCCATGGGGAACATACTACTGGAACGCTAGGCCTTTCGCCCTAAGGAATGCAGGTGCCACATACCAATGAGCCATGACAACAATATTCCAAGATCTCATGTATACTTTAATGGAAGATTATCTGGATGACCTCTTAGCCAAATATTTGACATGAAAAGATCATCGTAGGGTTCTTGACAAAAAATTTAGGTGGCTCGAAGAATATGAGGTCCGTTTGAACCCAAAGAAATGTGTTTTCGAGGTTACTTCAGGAAAATTGTTAGGCTACATAGTTTCACAAAGAAGCATAGAAGTTGATCCTGCAAAACTAAAAGAAATATTAAACATGCCTCCACCAAAAGGAATTGGTGAGCTACAGACACTGTAGGGCAGATTATAGTCTATCTGACGCTTCATTGCACAACTAGCAGACAAATATCAACCATTTTAGTACCTATTGCGCAAAAGTATCCCCTTTGTGTGGACAAAACAATGTCAAGCGACCTTCCAACAAATCAAGGAATATTTATTAACACCACCTTTCGTAATGCCTCCAATTGAAAGAAAACCTTTGATCTTGTATGTCTCTACAACCACCAACACTCTAGGGGCATTGTTGGCACAAAATGATTATGAAGAAAAAGAAAGAGCCATATACTACATCAGTCGCACACTGATCATATATGAAATCAATTACACACCAGTGGAAAGTGCACGTCTTGCAGTTTTCTTTGTAGCCCAGAAGTTAAGATATTACATGTTGAATCACCAAACACAATTGGTAGCAAAGATTGATCTATGGAAGTATCTTCTAAGTTGGGCAACATTGACAGGTCAATTAGCAAAATGGGTCATGATTTTGAGTGAATACGACATACAATATGTTGAACACAAGGCAATAAAAGGACATGTAATAGCTGATCAACTTGCAGATGCACCTATCCAAGGCACTCATTTGTTAACAACTGATTTTCTTGATTGGTCTAATTTTCATGTAGAACCTTCATCACCTTGGAAACTGTATTTTGACGGGTCTCATACGGGTCATGGCTCAGGAGCTGGTATCTTGTTCATCACATCGCAAGGGGACTCCATTTCTAAGGCATTCTGGATCAGCTTCCCTTGTACTAATAACATTGCAGAATATGAGGCATTGGTCACAAGACTAAAAATGGCAATAAAATGGAAAATTCAGACACTGCTAGTTTTCAAGGATTCTCAGTTAGTTATCAACCAAGTGAATGATGATTATGAGACAAAGGATGAAAGGTTGTTTCCCTACAAAAAAATGGTGGATAGATTCCTAACCTATTTCAGCTTGATCGCCTTTGAACAAATCCCTAGGTAAACAAGGCAACAAACACAATGACAACTATTGGATCTCTCTTGGACATCCCCAAAAATGTATCCCAATTCGACTTCTTAGTGGAACAACTATTGGTTCTTGCATATGATGTTCTAGAGACAAAAATGGTTTGTGAATTTGTTGGTCCCAACTCGCCTTGGTATCAGGACGTCTATGATTATCTTAAGTCCCGAACCCTTCCACCCAACTTATCCAATAATCAACGAAAATCCTTCATTCAAAAAGGCACCCGATACACCATCGTCAGTGACACCCTATACCGCCGTAGCTTTGACAACACCCTTCTTCACTGTCTCGACACTGATGAAGCCCACACAATTTTACGCGAGGTACATGAGGGTATATGCAGATCTTATTCGAGTGGCCTGACCTTAGCTAGGAAAGTTATGAGACTTGGGTATTATTGGTCAACAATAGAAAAAGATGCTCTTTAGTTTGTAAGAAAATGATGGAAATGTCAGGTGCACGACAACCTAATCCACACACCTGCACCAAAGCTGAAACTGATCACTTCTCCTTGGCCCTTCGCACAATGGGGACTCAACCTCATGGGAAAAATACATTCATCCTCCTCCAATGGACATAAATTCATCATCACCACCACTGAGTACTTCACTAAGTGGATCGAAGCTGTCCCCCTCACTTACATCACCGGTAAGCAGATTTCCAAGTTTATACTTAATTACATCATATGTCGATATGGTGTTCCATAGTCCATCATCATAGACAATGGTCATCCATTCAAAAATCAAGACGTCCGTGAGCTTTGTGAATGCTTCCACATTCAACACCATTTATCCACACCATATTATCCGCAAGGCAATGGTCAAGCTAAAATGTCCAATAAAACAATTCTTTGAATTCTTAAGAAGACCATCAATGATGTTGGTCGAGATTGGAATCTACAACTCAATTTTTCCTTGTGGGCCTACCGTACTATCATCCACACACCCATCGAAGCCACCTCATTTTCCTTGGTCTACAGATCTGAAGCTATATTGCCCATCAAGATCGAAATTCCTTCTCTCCGAATATCCTTGAAGGGAATGATCAATGATGAAGACTATAGGAAATCTCTCCTGCATGAACTAGAAATGTTGTAAGAAAGAAGACAAAATTCCTTGAACCACTTACATTCACATCAAAATCGTGTTTACAGGAGCTATAATAAAAGAGTGATGGTCAAAAAGTTTGAAATTGGTGACTTGGTCCTTAAGCAAAATCTAAGAAATTAGGCTGATCGAGAGAAGCCTAGAAAGTTTGAGGCAAATTGGCTAGGTCCTTATATCATTACTATCGCATTCAATTCAGGTGCTTATCAATTAGCCATGCCTAATGGAGAACAGTTGACATAACCTATCAATAACCTGCATCTATG
This sequence comes from Sequoiadendron giganteum, assembly GCA_007115665.2. Taxonomy (NCBI): domain Eukaryota; kingdom Viridiplantae; phylum Streptophyta; class Pinopsida; order Cupressales; family Cupressaceae; genus Sequoiadendron; species Sequoiadendron giganteum. Next base: position 679,491,269 of record CM021100.1, on the reverse strand, counting down.
AAAGTTCTATACATAGCATTAGAGAGCTTGGCTGAAAACTTAAAAATACAATGTTTTTTTGAAAAATCATGAAAAAATCGTCACCTTGATGAAAACTTGGCAAATAGGTGTCTTGGTCATGCCAAAAAAATAAAAAAAATGACAAAAATAGTAAAGAGAAATAAATTCTTCCAATAGTGAAAACCTGGTAAACATGCGCCTTGGATAAGTACCATGTTGAAAACCTGGTAAACATGCGCCATGCGTAGTTGGTCTTTGCTTCGCCATCTACTATCATTCCATTTGGCTTCATTCAAAATGCATAACCACAACATCCCGACACATTCATGACACTCGTCATAGGTCCTATGATTTTCGTCCATGGCTAGTAGTGGTTGACATCACGCCTTGCATATCCTTGCCTTTTATCCTGCGTATGCCCCTTTCCATCTCATTCTTCTTAGGTAGTCCTCGACTTGTCTGGGGGAAAGACCTTCATTTGACTACAGTGGGTGTCACACATAGTCCTAACATTTGTAAAAAGTCCTGAAAAAAGTCATAAAAATTAGAAAATGTCCTGAAAAAAGTCATTAAAATCAGAAAAAGTCCCGAAAAAGTCATAAAAATTTGAAAAAGTCCTGAAAAAGTCATAAAAATTAGAAAATGTCTTGAAAAAAGTCATAAAAATCTGAAAAAGTCATAAAAAATCATAAAAATTAGAAAATGTCCTGAAAAAATCATAAATTTTTTTAAAATGTCTTGAAGAAAACACAAAAACATTCAAAAAGTGTCCAAAATTTCAAAACAAACTCTAGTTCATCATGTCATTAGTCACATTAGTTAGTCTTTGTCCTAGTATAAACTACGTTGTCTCTGTGCATTTGTTTGCTACATAAGCAAGGCTCATCTTTGAACCCCCGAGACATTAGGTTCGTTCTTCTAGGTTTGTCAAAAATAAAATCATGACTCAATCTTCTATCCTTCAGACAAAGTCACTGGTCATGTCAAACTACGGGGTCTCTAAGTGCATGACGTAGGAAAGGCCATTAATCAATCAACCCCCGAGGCCGCACTACGTCAATGCATTAGGGTTCATGACACTACACTTTCACACACGTCGGATATCTTCAAGTCAATCAAATTATTCATCAATCCTAAATAGGCAATCTGTCAACAAAATTTAAACAATCTTTTCAATTGACATCTCAATCAAGCTTTGCATGCCAACGCTGGCATGTGATCAAATTTGTCATCTAGTTAAACAAAATGAGTCAACTTGTCAAAATCCTGGTCCTTCTTTAGATATGTCTTCCTAAGGAGCAACTCTTGTCATCTATTCATGCTTTTGGATGTGTCATTCCTAAGAATTTTCATCGTCATCTGGAATTTCGATGGATTCTCTTGACTATGAGAATCCATCCTCTTGACATCGACACCATTCAGGATGTGTCCTTCCTGAATTTGGCAACCTAGACCTTTTCAAACTTGACATTTCGACAATCAAAACACTTGGAGAACACTATTTGTCTTTTTTTTTATGGTCATCATGATACTAGTTTCTTGCATGAGAGGAGCCACAATGTATCATGATGATTGTCCTTGTCCTTTTGATCATCTTGCTGCTAGTTTCTCAAGGATGTCCTGACTTTAGGATTTAGAGGAGCAATGACGTAGTACAATCATTTTGTTGTCTTTGATTGGTTTTCATGTGGCTAGTTTCTCGAGGATGTCCTGACTTCAGGATTTAGAGAAGCAACGACGTTTCATGACTAGTCTTGCCTGTTTGTGGTTGGTTATGGCAAAATGACTAGGGGCAATTGTGTTCCTCATATGAGTCATGATCATCCTTGTCTATGAATGTTTGTTCTATGTGATGGTTCAATTGTGCACACTATTGATCTATGTCATATCATAGTTTTTGTTGGCCATTACAAAATTCCTCCCAATGATGATTAAGAGCAACAATTACTAAAGTACTATGGAAAATGTTGAAGGATTCTTGTTTCCACACTAACATGCATATCTTTCTCTGCACTAATATCCACATTCATTTGGTCATCTTCTCTTCTCTCGTCCTCTAATAATATCTTGTGACATACCAAAACATAGGTGCATACATGATCATATGAACATTTAATTATCACATTTCACATTTGCATAAATCCAGTTCCATAATAACATTGACATTGACATTGCATATACATGACATATATACATTTGTCATTTACATCCATCCATCTTGCATACATAAAATAATAATTTGCATTACCATATAGACATCATAACCATCATTATCATTAATTCATACACATAGGATCAATATCATCATATGAAGATCATACAACACATAATTCATACATACATAAACATATCCATGATTGCATCCATAATCATAAAGCACATCATACATCTCATACTACATTAATGCATCTCATCATATAGAATACCATTATCATCAACATATAAAATAAGACCATCATGGAATACAATCATAAAATAACCATCATAAATGCATCACATCGAATCACATCACATCGCATAATATAAAGAATAAGAACATCATAACACATAGGATCATAAAACAAATCATGTAGTTCACATCAAAATCATCTCATATATATCTCAAATAATAATGTCACAGGATAGAATTTGGAGGAATCCCAAAAATAGAACTCGCAGGCTCAAAATTCAACATATCAAATTTCTCATAACAATAAACAAAACATAAACACTAGGTTGTGCCCTCTCCGTCCCATGGAGGTGAAGAATGGGGTGACTGATGTTGACTCATCAACTCAACTATAACCTGCACTGGTGAAGTGACGTGAGTCTGAGAGGTTGATGGATTGGTCACCCGAGGAGGCTGGTTGTGTTGGTTGTACTGACTATGCTGACTGTGTTGGTTGTGGCTAGACATGTGTTTGGATGAATGTCTATGGCTATGATGTGAAATGTGCCTAAATGAATGCCTTGATGATGTGGACCCACCTGCACTAGTGTGTGTCCTCCTGCTCATGTGAGTCATGCTATCATTACCTGTCCTACTATATGACCTAGATAGCCTAGGATCTCGTCTCTCAGGTGGTACAACCTATTCATATAGTACCCTGTATCTACCTCTGCTCTCGCTGACCCTAGCCAACTCTCTCACCATATCTCTTGATGGCCCTATGCACAACTCAACAAAATCTCGCACCCATCTCTCTGACTCCTATTATCTGATCACAGTCTGATCCCTCTCCACCCACACAACCTTGAGCTTTGTTGATAAGGCCTTGTTCTGAGAAAAGGAAACATCTAACCTGCTCTGGAGGTCTACCAGTGTCTGATCCATTGTGGCATCTCGGGGAAAAATTTGAGGCCTATCACTCTCGTTGTCCCCGTTTATCATCCTCTCTCAGAGCTACCTCTCTACCTCATACATCTCTCTATCAATCTTTGGCTCCTCCTCATCATATCCTATATCCTCCTCTCCCCCAACTCCCTCCTCTCCTACCTCGACATCCAGTGCCTCTGCATCTGGTTGTACCTCCTCCACCTCTACCCATACCACACCTGTATCCACCTCTACTCAGGCCTCCTCCTTCTCGCCCTCCCCCTTTCGCTGCTCACCCTCCTACGTGGCCCCCTCCTCATCTCTCTCCTCCTCCTCTACCACTTCTGGGATAGCATCCAAGGTTGCTCTCTCCACCCGCTACCTCACTCTCCTACCATGCCTCCCTCTATCCCCTCCTCTCCTCCTGCCACCACCCCCATCATCTCCTCCCCCATCTCCATATCCTCTCCCCCCATCTCCTCGGCCTCCATTCCCTCCTCTGCGTCTACCTCCCTGGCCTCTACACTAAAATCGTGGAATAACTGATCTTCAATCCATCGGTGCTGGCTCATCAGGATTTATCAAGGGATTTGGTCTGTGTGTCTTCCACCACAAATCGAAGTCTGTCGTTGTCCCTACATCTGCAGGACCCCCACTCCAACCCCATGGTTGTGCCACTAGCCCATCTATTTTCTGCTCTGCAAATGGCACTGATATGGCAGGACCCCAAGTAGAGTTCCGTGATGACCATGCATACTCTGTGGTCCCCATAGGCACACCCTATTTCTCCTTGAACTATCAGAGTACTCGCTGAGGCAAGTACATCTCAATGATCAGCTGTGACTGCATAGTATAGATAATCAGACACCTAAACTGTCTACAATATGACAAACGATTAGCCTCTCCAGCCCACTAAACGCAATCCCTATATGGCCTCCAGACAAATGAGGTCATTGTTGGGAATTAGTGTTCACATAGGAAATATAATTAAGAGTATATGTGAGTAATAAATAAGTGTCATGATAATATTAAGTTGTTAAACAACTTAATATTATTATGAGTCATATAGTTTGTTATATAGATTATTGTTTAGTAGTACGTATGTTTTGAGTTGTTAGAAAAACAAATATATTTGGAGTGTTGTTTCAGGAAGTTTCCTAAAAAATAGGATTCAGGAATCCTATAAATATGTAGAGTGTTTGAATGAAAAATTAATGAAGAAGCGTCTTATTATCTTGTGTTTAAGGTTTTTCAGCTTCTCTTACTCTGCCCATATTTCTAATATGGTATCAGAGCAGCGCTATTCTATGGGCCTATTATTTAGTAACTAGATAAGTACAAGGGAATATTGGCATTTGAAATGTTTTGGTTCTCGTAGCAATCAGGAATTAAGCATTGGAGAGCTTGGGAGTAATTTCTTGTTTTGTTATTTTGTTGAACTACAAAATAGCGATATGAAGATACGATATTCCAAAAGGTTTGAGTGATCTGTATGGTCTCGTGATCTTGAATAATTATTTGTGATCTGAAGTTCATCACGCATGGCAGGTATATCCTTGATCAGGAGTGCTTAAGGCACACAGATCTTAAGGGACTATCTATGCTGGTACTAGACTCCATTTCTTGGTCGTGGGGTTTCTAATCTCCCATACTGAGTCGTAGACACTAAATAAGCTATCTCATGCCCACCGTGGATTTTTCCATTGGTAGCTTTATCACATAGCTGCGATCATTTATTTGCTCGTTGGCTTGGATCAAAAAATTATCATAGTGATATATTTTTATTTAGTGGTCGACATTTCATCTGTTCAAAAGATCGTGTATATTCCTTCTTTGTCGGTGCTTTCATTCTGGAATTACTATTATCCCACTTCCAAGTATCCAAGTTCCTTCCGATAGAGGCTAATATTAAGTCTTTGCACATAAGACAACTTTGTACGCATTATCATTGAAGCCATTTTCATGGTGATTCATAAGATTGTGTGAAGGAATTTATGTGCCAAGTCTGGAGTCAATGTTGAGGGGGCATTTTTCTCAGATCTGTACACTCTTTATCAGATGGGGCCTTCCATTTGTAATGGCATCGATGGCTCTTGATTTGAAAGAGGAGATTGTTTTTCTTCGACACACCTCTACTATCTACTGCGAAGATCTCCTCTACTTTGTTTGTGTGGTTCTCCATTTTTTTTGAGGCAGTTTTTCTATCGTTCTCCTGAGCATACAAGCCAATATACTTAATTGTGGGGTCGAGTGTTTGTATGAGCATTTCCTGTATCAATTGGTTGTTTCCACTGACCATTGCATCAGATTGGGCACTTCAAAAAGAATGAAGCTCCACCCTCAAGCACGACTTCATAGGCGACTTCCTCCTGATTTGTGGGGTTGTATATGCATTGGCCTCTGAGATGGATTTCCTTATTGGGGTCTGCAACCACCATCATAAAAGAAGTTCTAACGTTATGAATATTTGTTCAAAGTTTTTGTGCAGAGGTGAGGACAAAAGGTGAAGTTTTTGTGCAGATTTTATGGTAGCATTCTACCCCATCAAGCCTAAGTCCATCAAGGTAGCATTTGGAGAAAATCCTTTCCACTGAGCACTTGTGAACGCCTGGGCGACAACCATTCTGCATCGGAGGAGACTCCAACAGTTAAGAATGGTGTAGAAATAATTGGATGTTGCATGGAAAATGCAGGTGCAAGCATGGAGCAACTACAGGGAGTATTAATTTGTTTGAGGAGTTCATTCTGACTTAAGTGAGTTAGTTTATTTTTTGTCATTGTGAAAGAGTCAAGAATCGATTTGAAAATTGCTAATAAAAAAAAAGTCAAAAGAGTGCATTTTTGGTGTAATCCGACACTTGTCTATACCTTTCGTTGAGTTAGCAACATTCATTGGAGGATGGAGGCATCAAAGGCTGGAGGATACTCAATGACCTCTTGTGATGTACTTTCACCCCATGTTCACACTAAGGGGAGGGGGGAGGGTGGGGTGTTGGGCATTAGTGTTCACATAGGCAATATAATTAAGAGTATATGTGAGTAATAAATAAGTGTCATGATAATAATAAGTTGTTAAACAACTTAATATTATTATTAGTCATATAGTTTGTTATATAGGTTATTGTTTAGTAGTACGTATTTGTTGAGTTGTTAGAACAACTCAAATATATTTGGAGTGTTGTTTCAGGAGGTTTCCTAAAAATTAGGATTTAGGAATCCTATAAATATGTAAAGTGTTTGAATAAAAAATTAATGAAGAAGCATCTTATTATCTTGTGTTTAAGGTTTTTTAGCTTCTCTTACTCTACCCATATTTCTAATAGTCATCGTGTCAATCATGTGCCTCTAGTATCTTGTGTCACCAGCTCTCATTTGTTGAAGGGCACCTGCATACAAATACACATAAGGCATACCCTTTGCAAGCTACGACCTCTGAATAGGTGGCCGAAAGATGGGAATATGATCCCAAGCCCATATCATAAGCAGGGTCGTGCCATAGCTAATGTTGCTCCCACCCCTGTAAACTATCTCATGCAGTTGATGATAAAGAATACCCAGTAGACACAGTCACTAGGCAAAAATTGTCCTTTCTTGCCACATCCGTATGAGGACAACCCCCCATCCAATCGGGAACCCATATCCCCGACGATCTGGAATCATAATCCTTGCAATCAAGGTGCACAACATAACATCCCACCGTGCGTAGTGCTCTGTAAGATACTCAAACCAGTTATGTAACCATCAACAACGAGGCTCGCACCATCATCTGTCTCATAAATATCAGTCATGGCTTGTACACCGTGGTGTGGATCATAAACCACCCGCTCTTCTCTGATGGGAATGTGAAGGATCCAATATACATCCTCCAGAGTAATGGTGGCTTCTCTTGTCGGTAAGGGGAAGGAGCAGGTCTCTGAGTGCCATCTCTCACAAAATGTTGTCAATAGCCCCCTATTAGCTCAGATGATGGGCATATAGGTAACGCAGTATAATCCAAGTCGCATCAATCGTCTCTACTCCTGGTCTGACAACTAATCTCGAAAGGCGTAGGTTGACGGTCTAGACTCAAGTGTGTAGATCAGTGGTACTCGTTTCTACACATGCAAGAACGAGCATTAGTACATCATTCAATATCATTCTTACCATCTATTTAACTGAGCTTGAACAAGAAGTTAGCCTAAAACTAAGTCAACTCTAGTCAAACTTGGTCAAATTCAAATGCATCATGTTGACTTCAATTGTGTTGCGGTTTTGCATTTGCGTCGTTTCATACATCGATTGCGTCGCAATCTAACGCTTGCATCGTTTTCCTTCTAGTTTCCACACCTAGGCCTGTGAACTCAATTTTCTTATTAATTCCTCTAAACATAATTAAAACATTTGATTATGTCCTTCTCTTCAAATTCAACTATTAATTAAATAATGATTAAATTATTTAATTAATTAATCTCTTTTATTATTTTTGGCTATTTAAATAAATAAATTACATTTTTTTAATTTAAATATGCTACTAATGTCTAACGTCCTCTTTAATTAAATAAATCATTAAATTTATTTAATTCATCCATTATTTCCCTCTTGATTATTTAAATAAAAAATGTGTCCCTAATACCAAGGTCTTCTTATAATTGAATAAATCCCCCACAATTTATTTAATTATTAACCCAGTTCTTCCACAGTTAAATAATTATAATTAATTATTTAATTGTCCCATTTAATTCTCCTCCAAATTTAAATAAAAATCATTTATTTAAATTTCCCTCTTTCCAACTAAATAATTTTAAATTAATGTTCACTATCACATGACCCCACCATTTTGAATTAAATTAATTTAAAATTTAAAATAGCATTTTCCTCTATAAATTAAGTAGTTTCTAAAATTATTTGATTTTCTAACTCCTCTTTTTCTATGCCAAATCCTTTTGCCTTGTCACACATATTCTCATTCCTTGATTTAATTTCTTAAATTAAATCTTGTTCACTCATTTTGAATTTCGACCTAATGTTGCCCTAACCCTAATTGTGGCTTGTCATTTTGAATCTTGTCCATTGATTCTAGGGAACTTGTCAATCTTCAATCTTGTCCATTCATCCAAAATTTCATTTTCTATAAAATGGCAATTTTGTCCTCATTTTTGGCATCTGGCAAATCTTGGATCTTGCATCTCTCATTTTTTGCTTCATACTTGTCATTTTCTAACCTTGTGATTTTGTAGATTTAAGCATTGCATGTAGAATTTAGTTTTTACTTGCATAGCCATTTAAAATCCTTCAACATTTGCTTAGTCTAGACATAGGCATTGTAGCTCATAGACAGTCTGAGGGCACATTTCATATCACAACAAATAAAGAAGGTACAAGGAAGGTGATTCATGAAGGCTTGAAGACTTGGTGAGATCTTTCCTTGTTTTCATAGTATACTTCCTTTGTTCTTCATTTCTCACTTGGGTTTTGTTTTGTTTATGCTTTACAAATGCTAACCTAAAAATTACCCTCAATTACAGTATGGACCCCTTTGTAAACCATATTCGATCTACAATTATTGAAAAGTAACAAATAAATAATCATTTGTAGTGAGGATAATCTCCATGTCACCCTCAAGTTGCAAGTTTCTTCTAGTTTAATTTTCCAAGAACAACATTGCAATTTTAATACCCATAAACTTTTAGATCAAATTATTTTTTGAAAGATAAATCACATCAGCTATAACCAAATTAGGGTTGATATGAAAAATTTGTTGATTCACACTTTTTTCCAAACAATTAGAAGATTTGACACCATTGTCCAAATTTTGATGAGATATGAAGGCATTGGTTGAATGTAAGAGAAAATGAATAGCTTATTCATGAAGGAAAGATGAGGGTTCATCAAATAAAAGAGCCTTTGCTAATGATAACCCAAATGAAGTGATGCAAACACCCAAACAGATCAAGCTTTAGCAAATAAATCTATAACAAAATAAAAACCTATAACCATAACAACTTGTCAAACTCCAATAGTCGCTACACCAAGAGCACAAAGAAAGGAGAAAAATGTAGGAAACGGATGGGATAAAGGCTCATGCCTTCATGTAATTCATGCCCGTACCCTTAAAAACTCTAGTAATGACACTAGCCACAAATCCCAAATGTCATTTCAAAATAATCAATAAACATCAAATTAACTAAGTATTAGAACCAAAGATTATTATTAAAAATATGGTAAAATATGCACCTATGGAATGGAGTAGTATAATATGAATATGCTCACAAACACCTAAAAATTCTACCTATAAAATATGGAAGTCTTGGGATCAAGGGGATCAAGGCTACCCAATACCTAATAACCAATATGACAATATTTACATATCTTGACAACATTGGATAAAGGGGACAGACTTACCTAGGGAGCAATTAGTGCCATAATTTTATTAGGAATCTCAACAAAGATTCTATGACCCTACAAAATGTTCACATATCAAGAAGCAGAAAAATATGTGTAATTTCATGCAAATTTATAAGGTTTTGATACATGTGGTTGAAACAAATAATGTAACTTGGAATAATGGAATGGTTTCCTAGAAAATGGTAAGATGGGATCCTAAAGATAGTAGGGAAGGTTGATAATAATATATAAGAGTATCCTAAAATATCTTTTAGCCTCACCATATTTGGGGTCGAGATGATTTATTATGATATTTCATATGAGATTTATAATCATAACTGAGTATTATAGATTGATATATATGGACCTCGAGTAGAAAAATAGATCTAAAAATCATTTTTAAGGCCTCACATTAAGAATGGGCAACCTACAAGGCACCCATGACCATATTTTACAACCAACAAGGTGGCCTCGGTGTTGTTATATTGTCACTTGAAAGTTTGGAGAGATTATCCATCACTTTAAGGGGTACTTTCCTACTACAAACTATTCTAGAAACCTTAAAAAAATTGTAACTAACCAAGTTGACTTTGTAAGTGGAAAACCTACAAAATAAATGGTTAGGAATTAATCTCCATCAATCCCTCTCCCTATGGGATTTCAAGAGCAATACACATCAACATGATAATAATAAATATGTTGATGAACCCATATGTAATTAAATCAATCACAATCAAATCATTAACATGTATTTTTTTGTGATAATATCAATGGTGATGGAAACACTACAAAACAAGTGAGGTATGAGAAAGGTTTTGGAAACGTGGTGAAAATTCAAGAATAAAATTTTGAGGCTTCAAAATAGACTAAGATGAATAGGAAAAACACATAATTTTGAAACACTGTGCCAAGGGTTTGATACACAAATGGCTAATAACAGTTAGATAAGGTAAAAAAATATAGGGAATATAGACAAGAACAATAGAGGGAGATGGAAAATATAACATAGCTATAAAATAATATAATGAAGGATTAATGGAAATGAAGAGGGTTTGTATATTATCTAAAAAACATTAAAATGGAGGTGGGTTGATGGAGGCTTTGATATATATGAAAACATAAAACTTGTGGTTCAACAATCGAGATGGAGAGTGTGGGAGATGGAAAAATGGATTCAAATGACAAGGTAAATGGATGGGGGTGGATTAGATGGATATGAGGAAGAGATATGAAGGAAATCCTACTATTTTTTCTATAAAAATATACCATTTAAAAATAAATCCATAAAAGTAAATGGTTCACCTAATGGGAAACCCTTGAAATTAGCCATATGATGAAGATCTTGTGTTATTATACAATGACCAAATGAAAATATCTAAGAGGTTGGGGATAAAGTTCATTCATTCTTGGAATTTTTGGAGCTATTTTTGAGTGTTTTCTATGACCAAAGATAGCCAAAACAATATGAACAACATAAAATTTCTCTTTTCCTATGTGAAAATAAGGCAAAGGTGGTTTGATTTAGAAAACTTGACAAGGGAACTAGATGATGGAAATTTTTTAGGTGGGAAGCCCTATAAATTAATGATTTTAAATTACAATTTAGTAGTAGGAAATAAACCTCAAGGTTTCCTTATCATGTGTCAAACTATGGATATTGTCTATAGATGAGAATTAGACTCAAATTTTTTGGAGACAATAAGCTTAAAGTTGGTCATATTATGGTGGGTGGCTATATTAATTTTAATATTAAAAAGGTATACTTTGGGAAGCATAAAGTGAATATTTTAACATAGGATAGGGATAGAAATAACATTTAATGGTTTAATAAAGGGTGAAAAGAGGATAAATTAGAGGATAAATTAAAGAGGGGGTAAGGATATGGAAAGGAGATAAAATTTAAAAGAAATAGACACATGGGAACTCTAAACAAGGTCATTGAAATAAAGATAAAGGGTACATGGATGATTAGGGATGAATTAGGCTAGTAATGAGGGACTAAAACATGGAAAAAACACACGCAAAGAAGCTTAGGCTAAAATAGACACAAAAATATAATATTACGAAGTTGTAAGGTGTGCATTTTTTGTTATTACATTTTACCCCCACTTTAGTAGACTTGTGATAGATTATGGGATAAATTATTATAAAGAAATAATATAGTAACATACATCATAAAAAAAAAAGGAAAAACTGAGTCGAGCGAGAGAATGGGTGGGTGGGAGAAGCAGAATTTTGAATCTTTGAACAATGGTGCAGGTCATGGTGGAGCATGCTCTGAAGATTCATAGGCAAAATCGATGCAAGATTCGAGTGGTAAGAAAGGTAAGGATGAATTAGAAGAGACTAACCCCAAAAGAAACATTCAGGTGGACCCAGGGGGAATGTTGTCTCGACTGATAATCTTGTTGGAAGTACTAAAGGACACGAGGTTGAAAAAACCAATAATGTGGTGACGGCCGCTAGTGGGGAAGGTGCTAAGCTAAAACTGTGGTCATCTCTGTTTGGAGTTAAACCTAATGGTAAATCAGTGTTCCCCCCAGTTTGCAACAAATCTGATCTGGCTAAGGGTAAGTTTGCCATTTTTGTCCCTAATCTGGTCATTGATCACAATATTTCTCTAATGGACAGAGTGTTGGTTGGAAAATTTATGGGCCCTAAACCAAATATTGGAATTGTCAGGGCTTTTGTTAAAAAGAAGTGGAGAACTAATGGCCAAGTTCTTGCTTCTGCTCTTCCTAAGGGCTACTTTACTTTTGAGTTTTCCTGTAAGGAGGATATTTTGGCGGTGAGGATTAGTGGTCCTTGGGTTATAGGTAAGTCCTCCTTAGCTCTCAAGAAATGAACCACAAACTTGAATCTTTCAGACTCAATTTTTTAGAATGCCCCAGTTTGGGTTAGGCTCCCTGGTCTTTCATTGGAATAATATAATGAGGATGTATTTAGTGGCTTGGTTAACTCTTTTGGCGAGCTCCTATTTATAGATCTGATGACGACAATTAGGAGAAGGCTAGTGTTTTCTAGAATCTATGTGGGTGTGTCCCAAAATGTTTACCTCCCATCATCTATTGAAATACAATCAAATTTGGGAACTTGGGTTCAAGCTATTGAGCTTGAAATGATTCCTTTTGCATGATTTAAATACAAAAAATCCGGGCACTGGGCAAGGAAATGCCCGCTCAATGCCAACAATATAAAGGAAAATCCCCAGCATAAACTGATTCCAATCTGGAAAAAGAAGTCTGAAGGGGATGGAAAAGAGAACAAAGAAAAACATATCAAAGAGAAAGACAGTAAGAAGTCTGAGGATCTTGTGAAAGCCCCCAAAAATAAGGATGATGTGGGGATTCAGGTTGATTTAGAGTGTCAAGAGCCTTTATACAATCAACCAGAGATCATAACTGGAGGGAAGGAAGATAATGAGGTTGGCTTGGTGGTTGGATAGTGCGGCTTGGTGATTCAGGAGCCTCTTAACAATAAGCCAAAGAATGAAACTCATGGGAATGAGGATGGAGAGATTGGCCTAGAAGATATTCCAACCCAGGGTTTTTGCATTCCAATAAAGGAAGGTAATTTGACGTTGGATATTGGGATTCCCATCATGTCCCCAACTTTTGGAGGTAGAGGTGTCTCTAGCCAGGTTTTAGAATCCAGAATCAGTTGTTTCTTTGGAAATGATAAAGGATTCCTTAGTGGATTCGAGTCAAAATTTGGCAAAATCAAGCGCAAATATGACCCAAAATATTAATGGTTTGATGGATATCCTTCCATTGGATCAAAAAGGTATTTTTGATAAGGACTGGGAGTATGGAAAAGAGGATGAAAGTCAAAAAGATACTGATAGAGAAGATGTCAACTCCTATACCAGGAAGAAGAAGAAGAAAAACCAACATCAGAGTACACCGAAAGGAGTCTCTACGAGAACTAGGGCTAAGGTAGATTACGGAGCCACAAAGAGTAGTCAAGGAAGAATATTTGCATAATGGCACATGGAGCATGGAAGATTTTAGGACATAGCAGATGGTGTTCAAAAAACCATTCCTGAAATTTGCAAACTCCATTCCCCTGGTAAGATATGAAGATTATGTCATGGAATATAAGGGGGTTGAATAACCTCCATAAGTAGGATGTGTTGCATAATTTTGTTAGGGATCACAAACTTGATATTTTACTTGTCCAGGAATCTAAAATGCCTAAAGAAAAAGTGGAAAAGATTAAAATATTTAAGTTTTGTGGGTTACAAGGAAATAGTTCTAAAGGTGCCTCAAGGGGAATTGTTACCTTTTGGAATTTAAATATTATCAAAGGTGAACCTTTGTTTGAAAGCACAAATCACGTGACCACTAGATTTACTCATATTAGAGATAATTTATGTTGGATCATGTCTAACATCTATGCCCCTAATGGGAAAGGGGCCAAAAAGACCTTTTGGCAAGAGTCAGCAACCTTTCATAAGAAATTCATTAATGAAATATGGGTTGTTATGGGAGACTGCAATACCGCTCTTCATGAAAATGAGAAGTTTGGAGGATCCCAAGTGAATATGGAAAGTAGATTAGACCTTTTGGACTTCATTAATAATTAGGCGATGATTGATCTAGAGCTGCAAGGGGCCTCCTTTACTTTGTCAAATAGAAGAGTGGGTAAGGATTTGATTCAAGTCAGATTAGATATGACTTTAATTTCTGATCAATGGTTTTTAAATTATTTTTGTTCTTTAAAATCTCTCTCTAGGGTGGGATCTGATCACTATCCTATTAGTTTTGTGGTAGATCCTATCTTGGCTAAGAGGAATTTCCCCTTTAGATTTGAATGCATGTGGCTTTCCCACCCTCAACTCCTTGAGGAGATGAGGAAGTGGTGGAGTATCTTTGTTTCTGGGACAACTATGTTTAGGATTGCAAAAAAATTGAGGGAAGTCAAAAATAAGATTAGAATATGGAACAAAGAATCCTTTGGTAATATCTTTAGTAAAAATTCTGAGTTACAGCTTGATCTGAAGGATATTCAAGAGAAAATATAGTTGGAGGGATGCAATGTTGAGAATAGGGTGAAATAAAATGAGCTACTTGTGAAGATGCATGATATAATAGCCAAAGAGGAGTATTTTTGGAGACAGAGATCTAGGGCATTGTGGCTCTCGGCTGGCGACAAAAATACTATATGTTTTCACATTATCACGTTAAAACATAGGGCTGCTAATAGGATTACTCACATTGAGTACAATGGAGGCCATTTTGAGAAGGATGATGATATAAGAAGACAGGCTGTCCTTTTCTTCAGTAATCTTCTTTCGGCTAGCGATGGAGTTAATCATGAAATGCAAGATTATCTTTTTCAAGCCATCCCTGAACTTGTTAAGGATGAAAATAAAAAAATTCTAACTTATATTCCATCCAGGGAAGAAATTAAGAGTGTTATTTTCTCCTTCGAAGGTAATAATGCCCCAAGACTTGATGGATTCCCCATGTTCTTCTTTCAATGGTTCTGGGAGATTGTCGAAGAGGATGTGGTGAATGTTGTTAAAGAGTTCTTCAACTCAAGGATCCTCCTTAAGGAACTAAATGCTACCTTCCTAGTCCTCATCCCAAAGCACCCTGGAGCTGCAGACTTTGAAGCTTTTAGGCCTATAAGCCTTTGCAATTCCTTCTACAAAATTATTTCTAATGTTTTGACTTCAAGGATTTTGTTTGTTCTACCTTCCCTGATTTCTCCTCAGCAGAATGGATTCGCTCCTAGAAGGAAGATCCTTGACTCTATTATAACAGTCCACGAAAAATGTTCATTCTCTCTCAGAGTCTAAGACTGAAGGTATTCTTCTTAATTTAGACATTTTGAAAGCCTATGATCGTGTTGACTGGGACTTCTTACTCAAAATCATGAGAGCATTTGGTTTTAGTAATAGAGTCCTTCAGATGGTTAGTCAACTCATTTCTACTGCTTCTATATCAATATTAGTGAATGGGTCTCCTTCACATTTTTTAAAGAATTTAAGAGGTTTAAGGCAGGGAGATCCCACTTCTCCTATTCTATTTACTATTATGGTGGAATTCCTTGGGAGGAACTTGAAAAAAATGATTGATCAGGGATCCTTAGTGGGATTAAGGCCTTCCTCCAGTAATTTGGTCTGCTCCCACCAACAGTTTGTGGATGATACCATCTTGATGGGGAGATCTACCATTACTGAAGCAAGGAATCTTTAAAAAGTTTTGTATGATTATGAGAGGGCATCTGATCAGATGGTTAATAGACATAAAAGATCTTTATTTTTCTTCAACACTCTAGAGCCAAGGCATAATAAGATTGCTAGAATTTTTGGATGCAAAGTGGATTCTTTACTGTCTATTTATCTTGGGTTGCCTTTTGGGCCTGAAGCCTTTAGAGTCCTTTAGAACTCTTTGGTTGATTGATTCAACAAAAAGATTGTTGGATGGAAAGGGGCTCTTCTCAGTCAAGCTGGTAAGATTCAGCTACTCAAAGCTACTCTTCATAACCTTCCTATCTATGCTTTGTCTTTTTAAGATCCCTTCCAAATATGCAGAGGCTATTGAAAAAATTTAAAAACGCTTTCTATGGTCAGGTGTTGAAGAAAGAAAAAGAATGCCTCTTATTGACTGGGATTTTATTTGTAGACCTGAAAATTTGGGAGGACTAGGTCTTAGAATGATTAGAACAATGAATAGAGCTCTCCTTGCTAAGAAAATCTAGAGAGTTTTCTTGTCAAAAGGAGAATGGAACAGTATCTTAAAGAGTAAATTTTGGAAAATATTGATTCTCTCAAGACTTTGCTCGACATTCCTTTCCTGCCCCATGGGTCGGTTCTCTAGAATGATATGATTAGATGGAGAAATATTTTTGATTTGGGATTCGAATGGAGCATTAGAAATGGGAATCTTCCTAGGTTTTTGGAAGAAGATGGGTAATGAAGGAGACCTTAATCTCATATGACAGTTTCAAAGGGTGGTTTGATAGATGCAAGGAAAATTATGGGATCCATGTTAAATACTACTGGAGAAATGGGGGATGGGTGAATCTATGCAAAATTAGTTTGGACCTTGCACCAATCCAATCCTCTTTGATGGTTGTTATAATGGGATTGAACTAGCAGGAGGATCTTTTAGTTTGGATGGCTAACCCTTCGGGTAGCTATTCAGTTTAGTCGATTGTCTCTTTGTTGTCCCTTTTACCTGCCCCTCCTCCCTTTTGGGCTAAAGCTTGGATTAATCACCTGACCCCTAAGGTCAATATTTTCTTTTGGATTCTTCTTCAGAATGAGGTACTCATAGTGGATAACCTCTACAAGCATGGCATCCAAATCCCAAATTGATTATACCTATGTAAGGGAGAAGTGAAAACTGCTAATCATTTGTTCCTCCATTGTTCGTATGTGACTTCTATTTGGGGAAGGTTTCTCTCTCTAGAACCTATCGTGGGTGTCTCCTGGCTCTATCAAAGACCAATTTATTCAGTGGACTACTCCCTCCTTGAATCCTACTATTTGTAGATTATGGTTGCTCACTTTCCCTTGTATAGTTTGGGGTGTGTGGAAGGAGTGAAATGATAGAATCTTTAGGGACAAGGAAGTTATAGAGAATATTGTGTTTGAGAAAATTTATAGGCTAATTATGGATAACTTCAACAATTTCCCTTATGAAGAGAATAAGATGGAGGTTGTGGTTTGCTCTAACTATGACCTCAAGATGGCTAAAGACTAGGAAATCAAAAGAGATGTTTCCAAGGCCTCAAGACCAACAAAAAATAACTGTGAAGGTGTCATTTGGTATCACCCTCCTAGGGGTTGGATAAAAGCCAATTTTGATGGGGTGGTGAAGGTAAATTTGAGGACGGTAGGGAGTGGGGGTGTGATAAGGGATCATAATGGCATGTTCATTGTGGCAATGGCTATCTCCTTGGGCATACAGACTAATCACTTAGTTGAATCCATTGGAGCTTTCCAGGTTATTGACATGGCTAATAAAATGAATTTGAAAAATATATGAATTGAGGGTGACTCCAAAAACATCATTGAATGTCTCCTTGGCAAGTTCCCCCCTTCATGGACCATTAAATGTTGGATAGATGAAGCTATGGCCATTTTATCCAAATTCGACAAAGTGAGAATATCCCATGTCTATAGGGAAGCAAATAGTGTGGCCGACTATTTTGCTAATGAGGGGATTAAATAAAATGGGCAAGTGACATGGCATAATTTTAATGAGTTGGGAGCCGATGTCAGAGCCTTAATAGACTATGATATCACTCATGGGAAAGTTGCTACATTTAATGATGATTAAAAAGAATAAAGCTAGGTACTGCAACATCATTCGATACTATGGTGACATCGTAATTAATTTGATAGATGGTAAGGGCTGGCACATTTTGTGGGTGCTTTGGGTTTGTTGCGGGCTCTCTGGTCTATTATTTTGTTGTGATAGCTATTAGAACAAGAGTATTGTGAATATGGGAGGAAGCAGAAGAAGGGTGGAGCCAACTTGCTATGTGAAGCATAAGAAAAACTCGAAGGTCTGGATGCAAATTGAGTGGGGTGGGGTGCAACCATTTATTGATAAGCTTCATGGTCCTAACCCTAAGATAACTAAGTATTTTTCTAAAGATTGGTAGAATGGGGAAATTATTCTCTCAGGGAGGAAGGCTAAGGTGGACGAGATTCTTATTGGGGAAATCATGGGTCTCTCGACTGAGGGGGTGAAGTTCTATCGTGACAGAAAGTTTTCGGATGAAGTTGTTATCATTTTTCCCAAAATTGATGAGGAAAGAAAGGAGCTGATCAAAATCTCTAACAGTTATTTCGATGTTGGGATAATCAAGAAGATTTGGAGGGAGATGCTCAGAATTCTTATGGAGTACATTATGTTGGATGGTAGATTCACCAGAGTCTATGGTTACTATTTCACCCTCCTCAATCATTTTTGACATAAGGTAAGGGTATCCTTTCCTCATTACTTGTTCTATTCCTTGAATAATAGTATTGAGGAACATAGAAAAAACCCTAAGAAGAATCTAGTCCTACATTCTAGCCTAATTCGGCTTATCCATGAGCATTTTAAAAATATGTTGGCCCCATCTAACCCTTTATTGGCCTCGGCTTCAGAAGGATATGACACTGATTCTAGTATGTCTGAGGGAAAAGATGACTCAGACACTAAGTGGGATGAGGAAGACACTCCCCCCCCTAATAAGAAAAATAAGAAAACCCTTCAAGGAAAGCCCTTGAACAAAAAAGATTGCCATGTGAATACCCCCATTGGTACTTCTTAGGTGGAGAATGTCAAGATGAAGGAGCCCCCCCGTGAATAAGTTGGTTTCTTATTTTGGGGATTCTCTGGATGAGAACTATGCTACTCCCAAAGCCACTGAGGACTCTTATACCTCTTATCATGCCACTAACAAAGAGAACAAACCCAAACTCTCATGTGACCTCAATCTTGATGACCACTACTTCAAGCCAGATCGGGAATTTCCTGATGATATATTGGTTATAGCAAAAAATGGTGTTGTTGACTATTTTAGAATCATGAAGTCGGTCTTTCATGAGATAAAGGACCTTAATTTAAAAACAAGGCGATCACTAGCAAGCTGGATGTGATGGAAGCTAAAGTGGCTTCCCAAAATTCTGCTGAGGTTTTATGGACTGTGGAAGAGAAGATGGTGATGGTTGAATACTTTCAAAGAACAGTTGAGCTCATAGAAAAGATGAAGAAGGAAAATGAGAACAAGGTTAAGCACCTAGAAAAGGAAATTGGAAAGATCAGGGATACTATGAAAACCATCATGGAGCATAACCACAAAGTTGTGAAACATGATGCTACAATCTTGTGCACTATGGTGGATAAAATGGAAAATACCCAGCATGGGTCACTGATTGTGGATTTGGAAGCTGGCAAGAGCAAGAAGGAGGATTCTAGCCCCTCGAAGAGGACTAGAGCCAACCTGAAGAGAAAATCAGATTCTTCGCCTTTAGAGATTCAAGACCTGAAGAAGGTGACCCAGGATATGTGCAACCTTGAAGCTGAGGTTGCTAAGACTTTAAAGTCTCTCGGTTAGCTTTGGTTGTGCTTGTTGTTTTCTTTTTGTTGGCTCTTGGTTGGTGGTTGTTGTCCTTTTTTTCTTTTTCTTTTGTTTCACAACCTTCCTTTCTTTGGGTTCTTTGATGGTTTATTTTTATCTATCTTGTAAACTCTGTGGTTTTGGGTCCCTGTAAAACCCATTTTTTCCTCTATCAAAAACATACATCATGAAATGTAAAGGATAATTTATACTAAAAATGAGAGATATTATCCTTCAACATAGTTTTTATGTGAAGGGGAAAATCATAGATGCTAAACAATATAAATATACTTGAAATCAAAATCTAAGATAAGATCAAGAACATAAATCTAAGATCTAATCCTACACTTACGAAATGAAACTAATCTATTGAAAACATATTAAGAAATCCTATGATTACCAAATTGAATTCAAAACAAAATTAAGATGTTACCATCTCATATCAGAGTGTGTTCACCTTATGTTGGATTGTTTGTATCACTGCGAAGCCTCCATAGTTCATGTGCAAAGCTTTTGATACAATGTCTTGGTTGGTTGATCAAAGAAATGATGAAGCTCTAACAATGTTGGTTGTGAATGTCGACAATACTTCATTGTGAAAATGATGTTTTCTCTTCGATCCTTTTTTGTGAGGAAAGAGGTTTGTGATATAGAAAATGATATTTGAAATGAACAATCAGGATTAAAAAATGTTATATCAAGATTGATGATTGAAAGGTATTGAGAGGATTTAGACATGAATAGATTGTGCAAAGTAGATTGCACAATTTGTGTGATTGAGGAATAGATTGGATATTCAGGATTTAGATTGATCAGTTAGGATTTAGATGGTTTAGTTAGCAAATTAGATGGCTCAGTCAACAATCATAATTTGCTCAATCAGAAAGTGGTTGAGGAAAATTGATTATTTGATTTAATTAATTAATTCCTTTTTGGAGTTGAACGTGCAAATCAAGTTTGAATTTTTCAAACAAAGTTGCATTAGTTTGATTTGATTTTTGATAATGTTTTGAATAGTTTGATTTAAGTTATTCAAATTTGGAGGGAAAGTGAGTTAATTAAATTATTATGATTTAATAATTTAATCGACTTAGGGGAATAAATTGATTTAGGGACGTAATCATATAATTGCCATTATTTAATCAATCAAGACGAAATAAAGATAGATTAGGAATTTATTAAATAAATGTAATTTATTCAATTGGTCGAAATGATGAAACATGAATTAATTAAATAATATCATTTTATTCAATTAATAGCAAAAATATGGTTTTCAGGACTTTATTAAATAAATAGAATTTACTTAATTCATCGAAAATGATGAAAAAGTGAATTAATTAAATAATGTTGTATTATTCAATTAATAGGGGAAATTAGGGTTTCAGATGATTTTTATGTGAAATGCAATGATGTTTGGTGATAATGATGTTGATGATGTAGGGTGTGTGATAGTTGTTAGGTTAGTTTTACATGTCTACATTTTACCCCTCTTTGATACAAAGTACTGGTTGCTTTGTTTCAAAGATTTATTTTTAAAGATCAAGTTTCTTAAAAAAAATTATGCCCCACTGTGCCCCGACATTTAGTGGAATGATGGTAGGATTATGTGTTTCCCCCTCGAGAGGTTGGTCATTTTTTTAAATTTTGAGGTCAAGCTCACGACACTATTCTATTTCAGTTTAGATATGTTTAGGATGAAAAATTAGGTCTATAGGTCTCTTGTTGCTTGTTTCAATGTTCCCGAGAAGTCCTAAGTTGAATGTAAGAAGGTTTTTTAATTAAAAATTAGGGTTTCCTAGGTAAAAAATAGGGTTTTTGAGGGTTAATATGTGTAATTAGGGTTCTAATTACCTTATTTATGTTTTGAGTCTAGCTAATTCTTGTATCTGGATTTCTCATTCTATTAGTTGTCAAGGAGAAATGCCTAGGATTCAGGGAGCCCCACATCGTTCGGTCCTAGTTTGAGAGTTTGGATGACCGCAGGCTTTGGTGGCTCGGTATGTACCTTCTCACTTCTCATTTTCATCTTGTCACATTCTCATATTTCATGTACAAATTTTCCTAGGTCAATAGAATTTTTTTCATGATTTCAGTGCATTTGCATCATTTTCCTAATACTTGATTGTTCAGGAAGCTCACACTTGACATAAACCCTCACCCTTGCTTCAGATCCTTGCATTTGACCTATATTCTCACCTCTAATTTAAGCTTTTGATGCAAATCTTCGCTTTTGAATGCTTGTGTTTATTTTCCATGCATTTGCTATAGATCCTTGCATTTGATATTCTCACCCTTGACATAAACCCTCGACTTTGATCTTGTTTCCTCGCTTTTGCTCTTGTTTCCTTGCTTTTGCTAAATATTGCTAGCTTTTACCTATTTATAACCCTAAGTGTCCTTTGTCATTAATTTTTGGTTGTTTTACTTGTTCAGAGTGAAACCCTAACATCATGGGTTAAAATGATTGTAGGTGGTCCTTAAACCATTGCAGTTGAGAGAGAGACAACCTTGGGATCTGTTTGATTTGATTATTGATTTCAATGTTCTAGAGTGAGACTTTCTAGATGCGGTTGGGATTCAGCATATCTATTACATGCCTCCCATCCAAACTCATACAACGATGATGATCGCACTCATGGAGCGGTGGCATTAAGAGATGTCTTCGTTTAATTTACCCACTGGAGAGGTGATTGTTACACTTGAGGATGTGTGGAGGATTCTTTGCATTCCTATCCATAGCGAGATCATGACATAGCATGTTCTACGGGGTACTCATGCCATGTGGTGTGTGCTAGGTGTCAAAAACTTAGAGTTACGTCAATCCAAGATTGATTGGTTAGAGTTCGTTGGTAGTGTAGATCTTGTTCTCTTATTCTTAGGGATTTGATTTCAGGACTAGTTGTTCCCGATAGGAGAGGTTGGTAGTTCCCTGTTGGATGGGGTATTTGCATTGAGGGTATGTTTGGGCATGGGACTAGGTATGCATGGGGTTCATGTCTTCTCTCCCACCTCTATAGAGATGCACGAGGTTGTATATCGAGGCAAGAAATTTATTTTCATAGGTGTTTCTCGTTTGCATTTTTGGGCCTGGGATCACATTGCGGTTGCTTGGCCTGATGGGATATAGGATCGTACTCTTGAGGATCCGTACTCATATCATTATGGAGATTTCTTGTACTACACATTTCTTAGGGATTTTTTGTAATGGGGTCTGTGTTTGATGAGATGCCAGGTTTTTTTTGGAGACCATACATGGATTGTGAGGCTTGGCTAGAGGATCTAGAGGATCTTGTTTACTATCAACAAACCCGGTGGTTGATTGGTCAATCTCATTCTCTACTAGAGAATTATTTATCGAATAGATTATTTCATCGGTTTGGAGAGAGACATGTCCAGTTTCCTAATACTTATGAGGCTTGGTTTGGTCGAACCACTAGAGAGGTCTGTGTATGGGGTCACTAAGAAAAAAAAGATGTTGTTGTTGCATTTAGAGCACTTTCGCTAGTTGGTTGGGGTTGGTCAGCTGGTTTAGTAGATCCAGGTACTAATTTTGATTATGATAAGTGGTGGGCATGGAACAGGCCATTGAGATTCACAGATCTTGGGGGTGATATTACATTAGGTAGAGTAGGTATTATAGGTCGGCGTGGGGAGCAATAGTGCATTGAGGTTCTTGTAGAGCAGCTAGATAGGGCCTGACATGGTGGGTCATAGGATGGTTGGGATGAGAATATGCCTCAAGCGTAGGTTCTTGGATAGGTTTTGGTCCCCTTCCACCACCTAGGGATGGAGGTATACAGTTAGCTCAGATGAATACTACTAGAAATGCAAAGATAGTGTAGTGACAGGCCATGAAGGCTCAGGTTGCTACTCTAACCACAAAGAGGGACAGTTTGAGGGCTAAGTGAGATAGTGAGAATGGGTAGTAACATGTTGCAAAGGCACAGGTACAGTTTCTTATGACAAAGAGAGATACTTTAGGGAAGAGTGTGATAGTTTCAGAGTAGAGAAAGATTAGCTATTAGAGATGTCCACATACTATCAAACATTATATGATGATACTATTCCTAGGGTTGCTCAACGTCCATGGTTCATAAATCCTAATGCTACAGGTGATGGTCCTAGTGGTGGAAAGGCAAGTGATCATTCTATTAGACAACTAGATTTTGATGGTGGTTCGCAGCTTGGTCTATAGGGTTATATCCTTGTTGTCAAGCGATTCTACTTTTTGTACTTTATCTTTATGTTGTTTATTGCTCAAAGACATATTGCAGACATGATTTTTGTATATATATTCATTGGCCCAGTCAAGGCCTCGCATATATGTATATTATTTTTTGTCTTATCTTATCACACTTGGTTCATTGATGATGATGTACTATGACATTATCCCTTTTTTTATGATGATATATATGAGATATACCTTCTTCGATTCAGCTTCATTTTATGCTTATGTGATGATCATGGATGATGATGTATGGTGATGTTTGTTTATGTATGCTTTTTTAGTTTTTTATGTATGCATATGATATGGATGGATGAATCATACTTTGTTTTATTATGGATGATCGATATATCATTTAGATATATGATGTTTATGACGGATGATATGGATGTATGCCCCATACATGATACATGATGTTTTGTTTGCTTTATTATCATCATGATATGTATTAATTCCATTATGGATGTAGGATGGATGTTAGTTAGAAGAAATATTTGATGATGGATAGAAATTTGATGTTGTTAGTAGTTGATGTTGTTTCTTTCACTTTGCTTGGAGGCTTTGTAGTTTCGAACAATCCTATTTGATGTAGCAAACAAATATGATGCACTAGGGTATTAATGACCAAGGTGAATTTGTATCCATTGCATGGAATTTGACTCTACAAAAAAAGAGTATCTTTTCTCATACCAGACATATGGAAACCTTGTTTAAAGTATACATTTGGGGTTGTGTTATAACTTTTCAGACCAATCACATAGAGAGGAATATAACACCTAACATGTGATTGCTTCACAAATTATTTCAACACAACTT
Organism: Sequoiadendron giganteum; assembly: GCA_007115665.2. Taxonomy (NCBI): domain Eukaryota; kingdom Viridiplantae; phylum Streptophyta; class Pinopsida; order Cupressales; family Cupressaceae; genus Sequoiadendron; species Sequoiadendron giganteum. Next base: position 679,466,502 of record CM021100.1, on the reverse strand, counting down.
TCATACACTCAATAAAGTAAGTATTCACCATGGTAGTATTACAAAAATATCTTACAAATAGAAAATTGAAATGACGCTCAATTGCCCCCATTCCTTCTTCTCTAAATCCTTATGGACATCCTCGAGATATCCTAGGAATGAGTCAATAAAATAAATAAAAATGATAAGACTATAAAAAGATTAAAAAAAAAGTTGCAGTATCACTTGCCATATCTATTTTGGGGTGGGGCTATTATCTGACATTGGTCATGTCTATCGTAGGAATGGATTTGTTAAGGCATATCTCAGGATGTTGTTGGGACTTGTCAAAAAGATAGGTAGTTGATACTTTGGCATTGTTTCCGTCTGTTTATAGTCAGAGCTTTGTGATTGTTTGCTTGAAGGTTCTAGCTTTTGATGTTTTGTTTCTTTGTTTGTTTGTTTTTTCAAAGGGTGGATACGATGATTTGTTTATTATGGGTGAAAAATTTATTGTGAATTGTGATGATGGAGTGGGTGGTTTTGATTTTTTGATTTTTATGATGTTTTTTTTGTTTTCAGTTGACTAACCTAGGGCCTCGGGGACTCATCAAAGATAAGCCTTGCCTACATTGTACATGCAAAGGCTCGTAGTTCACTTGTTTTTTTTAATGTGTTTTTGACCTTTTCTATTTTGTGAATGTTTTTAGATTTTATATTTTTGATTGTTTTGGATTTTGAATTTTTGACTAAGTTGAAAATAAAGCATGATAGAAACCTAAGGGGACTGAACTAGGGTCTTTGGGGCTATTAAGCCTTGCCTACATTGTACACCTAGAGACCACATAGTTTAACCATTTAACTCAAATTATAAACTATTTTTGGATAAACAACATTCATAATCTGGATTTTATATTTTTGATTGTTTTGGATTTTGAATTTTTGACTAAGTTGAAAATAAAGCATGATAGAAACCTAAGGGGACTGAACTAGGGTCTTTGGGGATATTAAGCCTTGCCTACATTGTACACCTAGAGACCACATAGTTTAACCATTTAACTCAAAGTATAAACTATTTTTGGATAAACAACATTCATAATCTGGATTGATATTCCACTTCTATGTCTAGAGGATATGTTGCGGGAAATCTACTTGAACTAGCTATGAGGTTCAAAAAAATATTGATATCTTAGACTATTTGAATGAAGGAATAACCCAATGATGTTATTTGTTTTTGATGTTTTCACATGTTTTTTATTTTTGTTATTTTTTGGATGTTTTTGATTTTGCTGTTTTTCAGATGTTTTTGAAATTTTGTTGTTTTATGATGTTTTTGAATGTATTTTTGACTATTTTTGGATTTTGAGTTTCTTTGTTTGCTTTTGGATTTTGATTTTTTTTATTGTTTTTGGATTTTGAATTTTTTTGACTATGTTGAAATAAAGCATGATAGAAACCTAATGGGACTGACCTAGGGTCTCAGGGGCTGTTAAGCCTTGCATACGTTGTACACGCAAAGACCACATAGTTTGATCATTTGACTCAAAGCATAAACTATTTTTGGATAAGCAACATTGATAATCTAGATTGATATTCCACTTCTGTGTCTAGAGGATATGTTACGGTAAATTTACTTGAACTAGCTATAGGGTTCAAGCAATTTTTGATATCTTAGACTGTTTAAGTGAAGGAATAATCCAACAATGTTGTTTTGTTTTTGATATTTTTCAAATGTTTTTGATTTTTGTGTTTTTCGACCATGATAGGATGCACAAAGATCTAATTCACGAGCAGCTTCAAGAAGTTTCCCCCTGTTGGAGACAATACTACTTTCCTAAATCAATAATAAGCCATGGTTGAATATATGCTTTATTATGGGATGAATGGGTGGATACTGTGGATAGTACTGATAGATAATGATGTGAGTCTTATTCAAACATAGCACCTATTTTCCAAGTTTTCACTATGGTACCTATTCTATGAGTGCAACAAATTGGTTTTCACTCAAGGAACGTTTTATTTCTCTTTACTATTTTTCTTGCTTTTTTATCCTTTTTTCCATTTTTTTTGGATTTTTATTCTTTTTCTTGGGGTGTAAGATATTGAAAACTTGGATTGATATTACAATTTATTTTTCTAGAGGATATGTTGTGGATAATCTTACTTGAACTAGCTGTGAGGTTCAAGCAACTGTTGATACCATAATTTTTGAGTGAAGGAATAATCCACGTTGTTGGTATCTTTGAAGGTGACCTTGGTAGTGCATTGGTGGTACACCTTGTTGTTGGAATGAAATTTTTTGAGGGTTACCCTGGTAGTGCGTTGGCGTGATACCTTGTTTTTGGGGTGAATTGGTAAGGGTACCATGTGGCACACCTTGTTGTTGGGACACACTATTTCAAAGGTTACCTTGATAGTGCATTGGTGGTACACCTTGTTATTGGGACAATGCCTAGATCACAACATGAGCTAGAAGACATAGATCAAGATTTATTTTGAAGCAAGATGTAAGTACTTGCCCCCTAGTGTCTAGCAATATAGGTAATGGGTTATCTTGTGATAAGATAACATGTTTGGATAGATTATTCCCCTTTGGAAAATGCCTCATGGCTCAGATAATGTTGGATAGGATAGGATCAATGATAGTGACCCATGTCAAGATGTTTTTCATAAGTGTAAAGTGTTGCCAAACATTTATCAAGATCAAGATACGTTGGATTTGGATGAAAATGGATTAGATTTATTATGGACTAGCTGAGATGCTTCCCCCTAAAATGGTACATGTAGATGTTCGATTCTACACGTGATGCCCATTTTCTAGGTTTTCATCATGGTACTTGTCCAAAGTGCCACCATAGTGGTTTTCACTAGAGGATGATTTTTCTCTTGACTATTTTTCTTAATTTTTTCATGATTTTCTTGATGTCACACAAAACACCTATTTACCAGGTTTTCATCATGGTGACAATTTTTTGCTCATGTTGAACCACCTGGTGCTCCTGATGTAGATGTTGTTGGTGCTAATATGGTTGTTGTTGCATTCATGATGTGCCAATGATATTCTACTTGGAGGAGTTATTTTTCTAAGATGTGAGTGCTTGAGTGTAACCCCTAATCATTCTTATCTTCCTTGTTGATATCAGAGTTAACCTTACCTTGATGCACACATCGCAATAAATTTCCCTTAGAGTCCTTATGATAAAGAGTTGCTACTAACACATGGTCAATGCGAGATTTGGATATCTTGGATGGAAAAATGTGTTGAGGGATATGAGATTTAGATGGATTGGTTGACAGTTTGGAACCTTTTATTTTCCAAACTTGGGATGATGAGCAACGATGAGTGGATATGGAGATTCGATTGGAACCAACATCTTGATATACCTTGTAGGTCACTCTTGAAGCTTTCTTTTGTATTGCTGGACTTTTTGATGGATGAAATTCCCTTTTTTATATTTTCTATAGTTTCTTTGACTACTGGAGTTTGATGGGGATGATTTTCTTGCTTTTTCTTTGGTATCCATTTGTATTTTCTTTGTCCATTTTTATTTTTTATTCTTTTGCTTCAATGACTTGTTTCGTTCTTGGGTATACCTTTTTCTTTTGTTGTTGGTCCCAATCAAAGGGTTGAAATATGTTTGGATGATGATTCATGACATGGCTAGTTGTAGTGTTGGTACTAATTTCATCATAATGACCCTTTGTGCTCTCTATGTTGAAGCTTACATTAGATAAAGTTGACCCCAGTATTGTAGAGGTATGTTTAGATCCCTTACTTGCTGAATAACCAAGACATTGATGCTTAGGAGTACCAATAATTTGTACTAGTTCTAAGATACCCTATTCATGTTTTCCTATTCCTCTGCCTTGATAATGCACTCGTTGAGATTTTTTATTTGTAATAGGATATGTCCTACCTTGGAAACAAGGTGCTAATCCATCTCTACTCAATTGTGGATCTTTAAATTTGATAGCTTCTTCACTGATAGGATCCTTCATATCTGGGATAACTTCTTGATTAATATTGTCAACTTGATCATGTGAAATATCATATTTTGATGGCCCTTCAAAATATATTGGTGCTTCTTTGACTATTGTATACCCAATTCTCTGCTACTTAGGATTATCAATTATCTTTTCTGATTTTAAGATATTATGCTGCATATATTCATGCTCAATGTCTTCAACCTACCAAGAGGATGTTTTTGATCTTAATGCTTCTTCTTGATCAATGTCATATATGTATATAGATTCTACTATACTTTTATCATGTGTAAGGATGTTAAGAGTATGTGACTCTTGTTCCTTGGTAATTTCATCAAGAGTATGGGACTCTTGTTTTGGATGAAGTACATCTACATGTCCATTAGGAGTAAGAATCTCATGGGTAGATGTATGTTTGCTTGACATATGGATATGTTCTTCTTTTGGAAAACCTTGGATGTCTTGGAAGATATCTTCCAAGTCATTGTAGTATTTTAATGATAAGGATTCTTGATATTGACTTTGTGTGGTATTATCTTTGATATGTATTAAATCACATTATTGACATGGATAAATTTCAAAGAATGGATTGCTTGTAAAGGATCATTGGATTTCCTCAAAATGTGTACATATGGGTGATAGCTCTTGGCTTATATTTTTTGTATTGGGTATAATTGTTGGATCAAGAGTCTCTTGATCATCAATATGTATTCTCATGAGGTTGGATGATGTCAATATATTTTGGACTGGATCATTTCTAGACTTGGGTGATTGATTTTGATCATGCTTGGGAATAACTTCTTGATTTATGTCCTCTTTCTCATTGGATGATGCAAAGATATCGTCAATGTGATTAGTGATAGATAGCTCTTGATCATTGTTTTCAACTTTTAATATATTTTCTATGTTGTCATTGGTAGATGGATTTTGAATGTTGTCTTTAATAGCTATTTCTCTTTGATCAATAAGGTCTTAAATGAGATGTTTGAGTGATGTGCATTTGTTCATTTTGTGACCCTTGATTTTGTTCATACTCATTATACAAAGGGAGTTTAAAGTTTGGTTCACCATAAGTTATGTCAAGTCATTGATTTTGATAAGTTCATGTTGTACTAGTTCATGCATGATTACCTCTAAAGTTTCTCCCGAAGGGGCGAATTTCCTTCTTGATTGGTAATTTTTCCTTTGTGGCTTTTCTTGATTGTTTTTCTCTTGATTTTGTGGAACTCCTTAATATTGTGTTTGAGGTATATTTTCATATTGCACTTGAGGTACACCTTGGTGTTGCAGAACTTCTTGATACTACAATTGAGGTACATTTTGACATTGCACTTGAGGTACATCTTGGTGTTGTGGAACTTCTTGATACTGTTGATTTTGGAAGTGTTGTTGATGTGGATATTGAGATGTTTGAAGAATGATGTATGTTTGTTGTGGATATGGAATGTTTTGACTTTGAATAATTCATTAATGATATGTCATATTTCGATCTCATTTAATTTCCTCAATATTTTCACAAATTTTATTTAGGGGAATTTGATGTTCTGTACTTATTCCTTATGGTGATTTTGAAACCCCTGATGTTGTTGCCCTACTTGATGTTGTGACCCTTAATAAGAGTGATTTGGGTAATAGATCGACATGTTTTGGGGATGTTTTGATGCTCAATACCATATCATAAGGTCACTTGGTTTATATCCTCATGGGTCCCTTCCGTCATTTATGGTTTTTGTTGGTTGGATGTTGGTGTTCTTGTTCGCTTCCATGTTCTTCTTGTGTTGTGATCTCGTATGTCATAAACAACTGCCAAGATTTTGTGAATGTTTTCATGACTACTAGCCTATGGAAAAGGTTGGCCTATGGGTGCAAAGCATGCATAAAAATGGTATAGTGTATTTTGACGTATGTGGTATCTTCTCGATATGTGCCCTTTGGTAGAATTTTTCATAGGGCAATTCTTGGAAAGATGGAGTATGGATTTCTGCTTAAGGATTTTTCTTTTTCTAGATCTAAGGATTTTTCTCTTGTTGGAGCTCATGAGAGGTATATATTTATTTCCATGCAAGAGGTGGTAACATGGGTCTTTTAGCTGCCATGTCTACTTTCTCTTCCTCTTCATCTAAGATTTGTGTTATGTTTCTCCACTAGTTCGGTGTTTCATTTTTCTCAAATATGAAGGCTCTTAAACTGCCAATGATATCAATTTTTTCACCTTCAATGTGTGTGAGACTAGGTTGGAAGATCAGTACTACAAGGTTCATTTGTTAAATTGGAGCATTCAATCACCAGATGGTCATAAAGTGTGATGGTTTTGAGATGGTTTCTATGAAGCTCAAGACCCTAAGGTTTGAGTGTTGTTTTCAAATGGTGCTACTTTTCAGAATTCAAAATGTTGAAGGACTAGTTTCAATATTTCACTTCCTTTTCTAGAGGATATGTTGTAGAAAATCTTACTTGAATTATTTGTGAGTCCCAAGTAACTGTTGATATCATAGACGTTTGAGTGAAGAAATGATCCCAATGGTTTGTTTGAGTTTTGATTTCTAAAAAGTAGGAGGGAAATAATGATTGAGGGACTATATGAATTATTTGGTTTTCCAATTGTTCCATTCTAACAAGGATCCTATAAATAGCTTCAGTTTGTTTTTTTCAATTATCAATAAGATAGAGCAATAGTGTTGGTTTCTAAGCAAAGACTCAAAAACTATGAGCAAGAGTGGCTAGATTTATCAAGTGCAGCCAAAAATGTGTCAAGTGTGTGGATTTTGTGAAGCAAGTGCGAGCTGGAATGGCAAATGCAACTGCTGTTTGTTTTTGTCAAATGCAATGTTTACTCGGGAAAAAGTGAGCATCTTGGGGGAAAGTGCACCAGTTTCTCATAAGCAAGTGCAAGCAAATAAAGGCAAGTGTGTGGGTTCCGTAGCAATTGCCCAGTTTCTATCAAATGTAACTATTTTTCATCAGTGAAGTTTTTGGGACAAAGAGAAAATGCAATGATTTTTTAGCAATTGCTCTAGAAAATGTGTCAACTACACTGAAATTTTGTGCAAAGGTGATCTCTGTCTGTTTTGTTTCCATTTTGAGCAATCTTTCTCTGGATTTTTGCGAGTTAAATTTGTTTTATCTCTCAATTTCTCTATTTTTCTAGTATGGCAAGTGATACAACAACACTTGGACTGACTCGGAAAGCATGAAATTATGTGACCTTCATTTCTACAGCTTAAGTTGTGAAATCATGACACCCAAGCCATAGTCCCCAAATGTTTACTCTAATCAATACAACCTAAAATTGAAGCCTAAATATTCAAAAACCTTTTAAGGAAAAATCCTTCTTAAAACATAGGGCTTACTTCACAAGCATACACTAAGTCAAAGGGTTTGTGATTCAACCATCTCGTTTAGTGTTTGTTTGGATGTGTTCTTTTTAGATCAAGCACAAAATTTGATGTCAAGATTTTTTTGAAAGTATTTGGAAAGTTTAACATAAAAAAATAATTGCAACCCTAGTGGATAAAAACCATTCTTTTAGGTAGGCCTGTCTCATGCTCCAAAGAGATGATTTTACATGCAACTTATGGTGCAGACATGTAGTCATACTTGGCAAGTAACTTATTGGAAATGAATTTCAATGCACCACTTTGAAATAATGTTTTTGGATAAAGGGGTAGCTTCTAAAATAATTTGGCTCTTAGTAATGTTTTGGGGATATTATTTTTAGGCCCTTATACATGCGGTATTTTTCTCAATTATGAGACCTCCCATCCCTTGCAGGTTTTTACGCATCACAAGGATACTGAGGGAGAATATGTCGGCATGGGCCAGTAGCACCCGATGGGATGATGAACTTTCCTCACACCCACAACTTATTTATATAGCGGTCCAGAATAAAAGTACCACTTGGGTTGCCTATGAGTTCTCTAGTGTGGGATGTTTCTCAATAGGCATGCCCTCTAAAAGGTATGCTTGAAAAATATGTGAAGCTCAAGATGTTTTCGCTCACCCAAGATCTCCAAAAGGTGTGAGGGGAGAAGACAACTATCTAGCTTGCCAAAAATTGAATGCACAACATACACTTCATAGCAGTTTGATTCTTTTTAAGCACCTCAAGTGGTGCTATCCCCAAAAATATGTGAATAAAGCATAACAACTTGTTTTTCTTAATTGTACCAATACAAAGTATTCTGGATATCAATCACCTAAGATAGCAATGGTGCAAGACAATTTTTTTTTTTTTTTCATTTTTAAGCCCAAATTTGAGTATTTCTAAGAAATCAATCTTGGTCTTACTTGGTCAATAAAACAAAATACGAGTGTACGTCAATAAAAATAAATAATTTTGTGTTTTTTCTTTTTATGCACCAAAATCAAAGTCCCTAATTATGAAAACTTGGAAAGAGTTCATTTTTAGAGCACCTTAATTGAAATGTTTGTTCTTTTTATGCACCAAATGATAATTCCTAACTTAGAAAAACTTTGAAATGGTTCATTTTTAAGAGCACCAAAAATGAAATGTTCATTTGTGTTGTTATTTTTAAAGCACCAAATAAGGATTCCTAATTTAAGAAAGCTAGAAACGGTTCATTTTAGGAGCACCAAAACGAAGTGTGCATTTTTGTTGTTAGCACCAAATAAAAGTTCCTATTTTAAGAACACCTTAAAAACAAAGTTTGTTTGTTCTTTTTATGCACCAAAATAAATATTCCTAACTTTAACAAAATTTTTTTGTAAATCTGGAGTGCTTTGACCATTCGTCTTCCCTACAAAAATTGTGTTAGTTTTTCTCAAACCCTACATACAAACATGTTAGAACTTGTCACACATTCAAAAATAGGCATCCATTAGGAATAAATAGTTACAAATTTGCAAATCTCGGACACAGGTCTGTCAGAGCAAATGCACAGAAATCAGAGTCAAGTGCACCCTCTGTCAAAGAGAAAATGTGCAAGTTTAGAGAAAGTGCACCCAGTCAATAGTCAAATGCTTAAAATTTTTTCAAGTATGCGGTTCTTGGTATTATATGCATGGTTTTCATAGGAAAGTGTGATTTTATTGACAGGAAATTGTGAAATTTATGGGACAATGTGTGAAAACTTCTCCAAAAGTGATTCCAAAACTTGCAACTTCAAAAATGGCTCATAGAAACGTTATTGTAGGGGACCATGGTTCCATCGGGTGTGCCAGAATGTGTGAGGGGGGAAATCATTTATGCTAAACAAGATAAATGTACTTGAAATCAGAATCTAAGCTAAGATCAAGAATATAAATCTAAGATCTAATCCTACACTTACGAAATGAAACTAAGCTATTGAAAACATATTAAGAAATCCTATGATTACCAAATTGAATTAAAAAAGAAAAGAAAAGTGTTACCATCCCATATCAGAGTGTTTTTTCCTGATGTTGGATTGTTCGTATCATTGTGAAGCCTCCATAGTTCATGTGTGAAGCTTTTGATGCGATGTATTGGTTGGTTGATCGAAGAAATGATGAATCTCTAATAATGGTGGTTGTGAATGTCAACAATACTTCGTTGTGCAAATGATGTTGACTCTTCGATCCTTTGTGACGAAAGAGGTTTGTTATATAGAAAATGAGATTTGAAATGAACGATCAGGATTAAACAATGCTACATCAAGATCGATGGTCGAAAGGTGTTGAGAGGATTTAGACATGAATAGATTGTGCAAAGGAGATTGCATAATTTGTGTGATTGAGGAATAGATTGATTAGTCATGATTTAGATTGATCAGTCATGATTTAGATGGCTTAGTTAGGATTTAGATGGTCTAGTCAAAAAATTAGATGTCTTGGTCAACAATCATAATTTACTCAATCAGAAAGTGGATGAGGAAAATTGATTAATTGATTTAATTAACTAATTCCTTTTTGGAATTAAACATGTAAATCAAGTTTGATTTTTACAAACAAAGTTGCATTAGTTTGATTTGATTTTTGATAATGTTTTGAATAGTTTGATTTAAATTATTCAAATTTGGTGGGAATGTGAGTTAATTAAATGATTATGATTTAATAATTTAATCAACTTAGGGGAATAAAGTGATTTAGCGACGTAATCAAATAATTGGTGTTATTTAATCAATCAAGACAAGATAAAGCTAGATTAGGACTTTATTATTAAATAAATGTAATTTATTTGATTGGTCGAAATGATGAAATATGAATTAATTAAATAATAGTAGAAATAGGGTTTTCAAGACTTTATTAAATAAATGTAATTTACTTAATTTGTTGAAAATGATGAAAAAGTGAATTAATTAAATAATGTTGTAGTATTCAATTAATAGAGGAAATTAGGGTTTAGATTATTTTGATGTGAAATGCAGTGATGTTTAGTGATAATGATGTCGATGATGTGAAAATGTTGTTTAGGGTGTGTTATAGTTGTTAGATTAGTTTTACATGTCTACAATTTTCTACCTTCATTCTTCATCTTTTACATGTTCCTGCAAAGTATCCAAGGAAATCGGTCATCGTATACCAATAAATACAACTAGGTTAACACATAAGTAGAGTAAATTAAATCATCACTTGGATTCAACATGTCTATATAATGAAAATGCATGACCTCTAAATATAGTTTGGAAACATGACTTGTCATTTATAGTTGTGTGTGGAAGAAAGCATGATCTTAACCATTTATTTTTGGTGGGAGAGATATATGAAGATTGTCTCCCTATGGAAATAATAGAATGGGAATAATGGTAGTGACCCATGTTGGATAATAAAATGGATACCTTAGCCACAATTAAATGGAAATAATGATGAAGGTTTTCAAGGAGCCACTTGTTAAAGAGGATAATCTAGGCCAAAGATAGAGTGCTAATAATGATAACTAGAAAATAGATTTTTTTGGGAGTCACCCCATGGCTAAATATGGTATCAACCCTTATATAAAATAGATACTAATTTGGTGATTTGGTGGAAACCACCCTATGGCTAAAGATGGTAGCCAACCCAATGAAAACTAGATTTTATTGTCAATAGTTATAAGGTGACCACCCAATTCAATAAAGAGGCATGAATAAGCTACAATTAATTGAATAATTGATCATCATCAAGGGAAAAATTAAATTATCAAATATATGGAGGAAATTCAAGTGATGTTGGATATAAGGCCCCCTTAATTTTTCAAGTAAAAGAGTGGAATAAATAGATCTAACAAACATAATGTAAAATGATCAAGATAAAGTTATCAAATATGTGATGATGATGAATGAAAAAGTCCAAGGTAACTCCCCCAATAAGATCACAAGGAAAAAAATTCACATAACTCTAATGAGGTTACATAATAATGATCGAGGGGAGCATCAAGGTTATGATCCCAAGAGTGGTCCAAATATGTGATAATAAAAGTGATAAACCACTAGGAAAGACCAGTAATGGATATAAGGATGTGGTAATGATGAAGCTCAAAAAGGAGAATATAAATATTATGTCTCTAAGGGTATCAACATGAGAAGGCTACTAGAGCATCAATAAATAAATTATTGATGTAGTGAATAAAGTGGGTATTTTAAAGTCATTCCCCTAAGGGTGGTCCAAGCAATGAATCATTTAGAAATCTTAAAATATAAATTCATGATAGTATTGAAAAGGGGATACCAAGGTCATGCCCCCAAGGATGATTTATAAGTATTCAATATAGGTAATAAGTTATACTAATATGAGAAAAGGAGCACAAATTGGACCAACACCAATATGTATGAATGAATCATAGATAAGAGAGGAGCCAAAATAGATGCCACAAGCTATCAAAATATGCTCACAAAGGACATACAAAGATACACATGAGAAAAATTAAGGAAAAACATCAATTTCAACAAGATGGGAAATCAAATGGTTAAGAAATACATAATGCATAAATGAAACCACTTCTCACTACATGGTTGGATTCAATACTAATAGTGTGTAATAGTGACCAAGTGTGGATCATAATTATCTAAATGATTATAGTGGAACAGGGTTCAAAGATGTAAAAAGGTCAAAATGAAAAGGTGAAAAAAGGAAAATCACAATAGAAGAAGTGGCAAAGGATATAATGAAGCTCAATCAAGATAAAAGGTAACAATAGGTGAAATATCTTGTAACATTTTTAGATCAATGACTTGGGTTAATGGATGTCGAATAAAATTATTAATTTTATACACTAGGTTAAACAATAAATTTGATTTTTCTATCTTCATTGCATGCTCACTCTACAAAATATAAAGTTAATGTGGTAAATATATAAATGGTATGTTAGTGTAGATGGAGAATAAAGATGAATTATCACAAATTATTCTAAATGTTGATAATTATGGGCTTTGAAATTTGAGGGAGATGGAGAAGGATAGTAATTTTAATGGGGATAGAGAGTTGGATGTGTGGAGGGAATATTCTTAAGAAAGTTTATATTTTAAATTCATTAGCATTAAGTATTGTTGTGGCCTCCATAATACACCCCTATTCTTTAAGAATCAAGGAACCTTTTGTCTAAATTTATTTGTATTTTTATCACTATATTTTAGATAGACTCATTGTGTGGGTTTGATTCCAATTTTACTATAGTTTTCAATGGGTTAGGTTTGAAGCTTTAGTTCAGATTTAGAATTCATGTAATGACCTAATAATTATTCCATGCCCTCTACACATTTAAGTGAGAATCAAGAGTGATATATAATCTAATTTAGGTTCAAACCTTTAATTTAGATTTGGAATTCATTAAATGGCCTAATAATTATTTAATACCCTCCACACATTCAATTGAAGATCAAGAGTGATTTATAATCTAATTTCATTCCTACATACTTAATTATGAGGGAAAAAAATTAAAAAATCTAAAAAATATCATTAAAATATAATTTTGAGGCCTTATCTGATGAAATTTAGCCCTCAAAAATATCAAATAAATCTAGAGTGACACAAGTGCTTCACCCCTCTCCAAGGCCTTAAATATAGATTTGTTTATATCTCAAATGACTTCCCAAACAAAAAATTATAGCCTTTAGAATTGCCTATTTCCCCTAGGTAGAAAATTAACCTTTTAAATAAATCATGCAATCACTACACAATTGTATGAAAACATTGATAGTATATCATTTTACCTTGTTAAAATTTTATTTAATTTGTAATCCTTGTGGTATTACTCTAAAAATCCAAAATCCTATCATTTTGTCTATTTTATTCATCCTAGCCTATCCTAACCTATCTTGTGCATCTTGTCTATTATGTTCACCTTGTCCATCTTGGGCTACCTTATTCATCTTGACCCATCCTATCTACCCTATCAAACCTAACCCATCCTATATACCCTATCCAACCTAACCCATCCTATCTACCCTATCCAACCTAACCCATCTTGTCTACCTAGTCCATTTGGTAGCTTTTTTCTCCCTCTTTATATTCACTATTGAATTGACACAAAAATTTAAGTTTTCCATTTTTTCCTTAGTCAATTTTTTTGTGTGCCTCATAGTCATTTCAGAATTTCATGAGAACCTATAAAGTCTTGGTTGAAGTTTTTAGTTTTCCTTGTATTTGTTGTATGATTGTGCATGGGAAAGAGAAAAATTTGAGCCTATCAATTTTATTCTTTAAGCATCATTCAATGAGAAAACAAATATGATATAAACCATATTTTTTCTTGACCCAAATTGTTACAACCAACACATAAGAAGGTGAAATCATCTAAGGAAAGACAATTGTGATTGTAAAAAATACATCATTTGGATTAGAATTAGTATAAGTTATTATCTAGGGTTCCATGCATATTTTATTCAAATTAATGAACTTGTTTGAATTATAAATCTAAAATTTTATGTTACATGGCAATTAATAATTACATTTTTGTTAAAACATATATTTTGTCTTTTATATTTTGTGATTTATATTAAGATTCAATTATATTTCATTAAACAAGATGATCAAACCTCTCACCTACTAAGTTTTTTTACAAATTCTTTAACCCACAAATGCATATAGAAGACTAGTGGGGTTAACACTTTTCAAATAGGGGAACGATTTTTGTTTCAAGGTGTTCGTGTGCCAAAATACATATCAAATACCAAGAGAAGAGGTAAATAATATATATTATCTTAGGATATAATTGTATAATAGCTCATACTAGATCAATTATGGGATGGGGAATGGGTGGGGGACCACAAGCTAGGTAGAGTGATTTTGGTTTAAATTTATAATGCCTTTAAGTTGATTTTATATAAAATTTAAATATGTCTCTCAAACTTGCATGTTTTTTTAACATTTTTTTTTCTTATTGATACAATCCCCATGATCTCACCCTATACAACCATAAGATACAAGGGTTCATCATTGAAGATTATATCAACTAGGTATCAATAATTATTTAATTTTTTATTATTTTTGAATGCCACCCTTTTGACCTAACCCTATGTAGCTAGTAAGATGTAAATGTTCCTTCATTAGATTAGGTATTTATGATATTTATTTTAAATTAATGAATATTGATATGCTTATGTTCAATCTCTATGTACGAGTAATGAAGGTAGAGGGAAGTTTTGTCCAGATATGATGTTTTAGGATTCATAATTGTGTTTTTTATATCAAGGGAAAGACTCCTTTTAGTGAATTACAATGGAACAAGAATTATTAGCATATAAAAACAAAATAATAATTTTATGTGCAAGATAGATATATAGGCTCAATATATAAGGTGGGATCTTATCTATAATAAGATCATCATAAGAGAATGAAGTGTTAGTTAAATCATTAATTTGATTCAATGGTACAAAGGTAATGGTGATTGGTGGGACATAAAAAATGGTATCCTTTATGGTAGAAGATTGAGAAGGGATGGTATGAAATGAAGGTGGAGGTGGAGGAAGCAATAAGGGATTAATTAATGGATAGTACCATGGATGATCATGGAACAAAACCAAGACTAAGAGGCTCAAGGGATAAAGTATCATTAATTATCATGTCTTGAGGTATAGAATTGGAAGGGGGAGACAAAGGATCATCAAGATTGGAGGATGGATTAAATGGAGATGTGATATTATTCTAAACCATTATTTTATTCTTTGATTGGGGTAAGGTGAAGCAATGACTACTTGGTAAGAGAGATTTTATGGTGGGAGGCTTTATTTATGGTGATGAATGAGAAATGGATTATCTTTTGTATTTTAAGTAGATGTCTACTGGATGGTGAATGATGATAAGTGAAGGGAAATGAAAATAAACTAGAGATTGGTGGAGGAGGTCCCAAATGAGGTTGATAAAAGGGTGATGAGAATGGCTATTTCTAGAAGAATATGATGATTCAATTTTTAATATGGTAACTCAATGGTTATGATGTGAATGGCGATGGAGGGACTTGTAATTAGAGACCATGTGTGTCATCTTGGTTGAATTTTTATATTTGGTTTACATAATTAATAATTTTTATACATTATACATATATGTTATAAGGGTGTTGAAGTTGGTTTTTGAATGAATTTATTCATCATGAAATTTGTGTTTGTGCATGTTGGCATAAATATTGACTATGGGATTATGATGGTATAACTTCATATTTAAATTTTACAAATTGGTGTAAAACATAAGGTATAGCTCTAAATTCATCTATCCATGGTCATCTAGGTATAATTTTTTGAAGATAAAAACATCATATGCTATGATTTGGATATGCTTATGACCAATTTCTATAGGTAGAATGATGTTGCCTAGAGTTTTTATGAACATAATATTATAATAATTGAAGACCACTTTTACAAATGGGTGGGTATTATGGTGGGTGAATATATGATAAAGGTTCTTATAGGACCATGTTAAATCATGAGTCAGGGTTAATAATGATTCTTTTCAATCATTCCCATTGATGTACAAGGGTCCAAGACAGTTATTATCAAGAATCTCTTATTTTTTGAATGTGATCATGGGCATGGTGGATTGGGATCCTCTATAGGGGTATGTGAATTTATAATAGCAACCATGGTTTAAAAAATATTGGTGCTTGGACCATCACATGGAGTTCCTAGGAGATTGATTGGTTTGGAATTATTTGAATGGTGGTGAAAGGAATATGTGTAATCTTGTAGGTTTGGAGTAGGAAAGGATATAAAAGGATTTTCTTTGTCATTTAAAAAAGCCAACTAAATGATATTATTGTATATTAGATCTTTCACTTTGTGTTTGAATTCCATACAATTTTTAGTATCATTATTAGGGAATCTATGGTATTAGAAAAAGGCATAAGGATTATAGTTTCATTGGAAAGAGATTGAAGTATTAAGAGTAAGGATTTGGGGTACTTAAAATATTTTAGTGGAGAGAGCTTGGTTAATGATGTTTTGAATGGAATCCACTAACCTCATGAATTATCTAAGGGTCTTATTTTAAGGGATATGGTATTTACAGAAGGTGGTAGAGGAAGGAAATAAGATTAGGGAATTGGATCTTTGAGTTTTGTGGTGATTATGTTAAATACATTTGTTTTTGAACCACAAAAAAGTTAATACTATAAGGGAAAGATGATTCCCCTAAATAGGCCCCTAGGGTTTTTAACCTAGGAGCTTGGTTAGAATAATGACACACTTTCACACTAATGATGTTATTTTTGGAAAGTTCATTCAAAGGATAGGGGTTGAATAGGGTTGTGTTGTGTGTGATGAAGTGTGTCTAAATGTTGAAATGTAATGAAACTAAACTAACTATGAAATGTAAAAAAAATCAAATGTAAACTATATGCAAAGTAAACTAAATGACCTAAATATATGTAAACTAGAAAGAAATGGGAAAAGACAGAAATGGAGCACTTGGGAATTGAAATTTGCAGAAGAGGAGCTCTGGAGTGTTCTAGAATCTGTTGGAAATATTCACAGGGACACTTACACCAGAATGGGTGACCTAGTCCTTCTCTCGGGAAACTTTGCCAAAACGGGTTTCTAGTAAAAGGGTATCCAGAAACACAAAAACCCTTTTTTCATGCCTGGTACAGGGACAAGGTCACCAATGATGGTGACCTAGTCCTCCCAGTGCTTTCAAGAGTTTCAAGGTCTGAATATTTAGGCCTCCACTTGTACTTCCTTTTTCGATGGAGACCCATTTCTGAATCTTCAAAAAATGACCTGCAAGTTGTCTTTTAGCTCCTTCTAGGGTTTGATGATTTGAGTTGACTTAGATGTAATGATGGCACCCTTTTCAACACTTTACTCCTTGCCAAATTTGCATACAACTTGCAAAGCACACATGCAAAGAGAAGGAAAGGGTTAGGGTTAGAGAATAGGGGTTTGCATTAGTCAAACCCCATGATGGTAATCAAACCCAAATGAAATAGAAATGAAAGGGAAAGATCGATGAATGACAAACAAATGTAAACACTCACCAAACCTTTAGTTGAAGATGACTGCAACATGCAAGAACCAACTCCAATGGAGATTGTTTGAAGTTCCTTGTGCTTGAATGCTTGCTTGAGAAGATTGAGTGCTTGAGTGCTTGTGAAGATGAAATTATGTTAGGGGGGAAAAATGAGGATCAAAAACCCTTATTTATACATGCTATGCCCTAATTTCCTAAAAATAACACATGATAGGCCGACCTTAGGTTTTTGGAGGCAAATTCCCGTTAGAATTTTGTTTTAATTTTTGAATTTTATGCCAAAAGGGACTAGGTCACCCAAGGTGGCGACCTAGTTCACTTGGAAAAATTCAAGTGGTGGTTAAGAATTAAGTGGTCTTTAATGTTGATTAACAAGCTTTTCCCTCGAAACACACTTAACTCGGGCCTAAAAGTACATTAAGGGACCAATTTAACATAAGGAAGGGTGAATTTGTTGATGAGAAGCCTAGGAAAGTGTGAAAATGCATTACAACACTTTGGCACAAGGCTTGGAAAGAGGTAAAAAGGGGTTTTTTAGGTGAATTTTGTTGAAAGGGTCTTAGAAAAGTGGGAAGATGTGTTACAACACTTCACAACACCTTTGTAAAACAACGTTAGGTTGTTGATTTACAAGTGTTCAAGGCCTAATGTGAATGTGTTGGACACATTACAACATTAGATCAAAGCAAAACCAAGCCAAAATCCAAGGGAAAAGGTCCAATTGAGTGAAAAAAGTGTCAAGGATACACTTTTTGGTGACACATTTAGCCCCAACTTTAGTGAGAGGATGTACTATCTTCAAACTCACACTAAAGTAGTTCAGTCATGCATGTCGAGAGGGATCTGATGTATTCATGCTAGTAAGATGATATGACTATAATCAAGAGGGATGATCAAGCACCGAGGATCAAGATCCCATGGAAAACCAAACATAAGCACAAAAGATCACACAAGGAGTGATGTGAAAGAGTGAAGAGAGAGGGAAAGTCAGATCAAGCTTTAATTGTTTGTCTAGCTAGTTGTGGATCAGATCTAGGTTGTTTGTCAGAAAGGAAGTGTACTCACTCTGGGGCGATGAGACTTTCAGTTGTTCATTGGGTGAGAAGGCCCAAAAGGGTGAGAAAAATATGCTCAATTGGTATGCACTCACACACACACAAAGGTGGCTATGGGGAAAGTCGTGCCACTAGTTGGGCTTACCGCTCAACCATACCAAATTTATACCTCTCGATAACTTTGATAAGGTGCCACAAAAGACAAGGGTTCGTACTTCATGAGGCAAGAAAATTTGTGTATGATTGGATCTCATGAACAAGTGCAAGATGGAACCGCAGATATGCAAGTTGTGTTATGCAAGGTGGCCATATGTGCAAAATGTAAAAATGTAACATGTAAAATGCAAAAGGTAAAATGAAAAAGGGATGTTCAAAGGAATCTTATTTAGTTCATGTGAGGTATTTAACTTAGGGAACATTGTGTCTAATGTCTCCAAGAGAGGACCAATCAAAGAATAGAAAATTCACAACTTAAGGGATGCAGTGCGTCGCATCAGGCTGCTAGGAGGAATGTAATATGCTTAGATAAGTCACTTTTATGAAGGACATTACACCCAATGTCATCCACAAAGCAGAAAACACATCATATGAAAGAATAGGGTTGCACTAGGAACCAAGGACAAATAAAATTAAATGCAAAATAAATGATGCCAATGTATGCCCCCACTTTAAAGGTATTGCCACACACCATTTTGTGAGTAATTAATTTAAAGTAGAGAAAGGAAAAATGAAAAAAGAAAGAAAAGGATATGAGAGCCTCTTGGAAAGCACTATACCAAATGATATGTTTCCAAGGGAGGCTGCATCATGTAAAAGAGAAGGAAAAAGAAAATGGAAAGGGGATTTCCCCAAAATGAAAAACACCAGACACATGAGGGATCTATGGATTTGGGGTCAATATGTTCATTGCTACAATATTTGTGTAGAGAGCTCAAAATTTTCATCATCTCCCCAAATACATAGAACGAGAAGAAGGACACAAAGAGAGCAAAAACAAATAAAAAGAAAGAGTCATTTTGGGTCAACATGGGAGAGACATGGGGTGTCTCGATGCTTTGCATCATCCCCAAAAGGACAAAAAAATAAAAAGGAAAAGATAAATAAAAAGAGTCATTTTGAGTCAACATGAAAGAGACATTGCAATCTCAATGCCTTGCATCATCCTCAAAGGAAGACAAAAATAAAAGAAAAAGAAAAGGAAAAGACCTTTTGGGTCAACATGAAGGAGACATTGCAATCTCAATGCCTTGCATCATCCCCAAAAGGAATACAATAAGAAAAATAAAAGGAAAAGGGTTATTTTGGGTCAACATGAAAGGGACATTATTGTCTCAATGCCTTGCATCATCTATGAATGGGAGGAGCCATAGGTGGGCCATCCACTTTCTCCTTGGCTTTATACACTTTTTTGATGCGAGGAGGTAAGATGGACTTACTGTCATGATCCCTAGGCCTCTTGGATGATGTGGAGGAGGTTTTAGGTGTTGTCTGGTTAGGCATGTCAAATTTGGGTTGCAACATGGATTCATCAAGGATAGGTGTTTCTGAGGTAGAAGGAGGTATGTTGCGAAGAGAGAGTTCAAAGATTTTCTTTGTTTTAAACTTCTGATAGGCGATGAAAAAGAAATCTCTTCTAGGGGTTATAGGTTCCATGGGCTCAAGCCAAAAGGCTTCCAAAGAAAAGTTTCCTTTGGAAGATAAGGGATAAAAGCCACTATGGTGGAAGGTGAATATTTCATTGTCAATGGGAAACTTCAAATATTTGTGAATAACATATGGGACCACTTTTATTTAATGAAGCCATGGGTGGTCTTGTCACAAATGAAATTGGTTTGGTTGTGGTATGATAGAGAAGGTAACGTCCAATGTCTTAGGGCCTATCTCTAATGGGAGAGTGATCGATTTGATCATAGGGCATGCAAAACCATTATGCATTTTAATCCATGAAGTAGATTTATCATAAACATCTTGAGAGATATCATGTAGTACCAAAAATTATTTTGTGATCACATTCTCACCACAAGTGGGATCTATGAGTATCCCATTAGTGGGCTTATCATAGATTATGTCGGCTATCTAGAGTGGACCATCGGGAAGGTTTCTGAGTATGTCATGAGGTGAAAAAGTAATCTCAAGAGGTGTTTTGGTTTGGCCCTTACAATGGATAACATCAATCGTGCCTACCATTTCATCCATAGGCATGCCATGGGTTACATGTGGAAGAGAATTGAAATGTTCATCTTGTGTATCCACATTCATAACATCAGTTTGTGAATTTTCACCCACTTTGACAAATGAAAAATTGTGTTTAGGCATAGGATTGGTAAAACTCTGTAAATTTTGGTTTGGGGGTGCAACAGACTTATTGTCTTTATCATTGATACCAACAATGGATAGTGTGTGGTTGTAGAATGTGGGAATCTTACAATGTTAGTTATAACACACCTTCATGAAATGCATTACTTAAAAGGAAATAAAAAATAACATAAATGAAACTACAACTATCATCTTAATTTATCTCATGGCTCTCTAAACCCAAGGAATCATGAAAAATCATGCTCTTAGATATTATTAATATGCACATGGGCCTGCAAAGATTGACAACTCAAGATACGAGATGCTGAAATAAAATCCTACATGCCTATGTTTTTGGATTTTTGATATTTGATGCTTGAAGATGGAAACGATTCTACAATGATGATAATGAAATATAAATGCTAAGATGGAGGATGATGATCTAATGTAATTTCTATATGAAGGATGAAGTACACTAGACTATCCAAATGAAAATTCCATTATAACACTAAAATGAGCTAAAATGCAAAACTAAGCTAAATGCTCTTCAAATTCTCTCAAAAATGCACTAGAATTCAACAACATAAACTTATCTAAATCTTCCTTCTCGAAATGTTGTAGCAAAGGGCTGTATTTATAGATTTTCTAAGCCTCAAGGTGATGTGGAAACAACAGACGGTCATGATTGTGATCCTACAACATCAAAGACAGAGCATCAGGAGGTTAAAGGGAATCTAGGAGATGGTTCCCTTCAACAAGACAAATTTCCAAGTGTTAAAATGAATCACAGAGAGGAAGAAGCCATGTGTCTTAGTTGCAAATTTGTTGAAGATATTTCATATTTTCTAATTTATAAAATCCATTTTTATGAGACACATTGTGAGGTAGCAGGTGAGTTGGAGTTGGTTAGAGGAATTTGTAGACATGTGCCTAAATTCAATTTAAAAGAAGATGGTAAATTACCAAAATGCCAAATTAAGTCATTTGTGCATTTTAACCAATTTAAGAAGAATATGCCAATTTGAATTTAAAAATTCAAATTTAAGAGGGAAAGGGAAAACCAATTAAATAACAAATTGATTTAATTTTTCCATTTAATTAATTTTAGAAAGAAGGTGAATTTTTGGAAAGGAAGAATTAGAGTATGAACCATATAAATAAATTTTGCAATTTATTTATAATAGTAGAGGAATTAAAAACATTAATCAAATAGAAAGTATTTAATTAATATGATGCTCATACCATTTTCGTGTGCATACATTTTTCCCCTCTTTGAAGTGACGTGCACATCCGCATTGCTTCAAAGAATAAATTTTCGACCATGATGATAAATTTTTTTGACATGCCCCGAACTCCGATTTTACATGATGATGAAAGGATGCCCCCTTGGGAGGTAAATCGGGGATTTTTTATTTTTTGATGATTTTTTGAATTTTTTTGATGATTTAAATGATTTTTTGATAGTGTGCTGATGATCGGTAGATTTGATAAGGATGACCTGATTTATCTCCCAAAAATTAGAAGAGATTTGCCACATTGTTGATTAGTTGATAAAAGACCCCTTTGAAAAATTAAATAAAATGCCACCATTATTACCCCTTAATTAACCTTTAAAAGGGGTAAAAGGGTAAAAGTTAAGTTCATTTGTAACCTTAGCATTTTGAAAATTGAGAGCCTACAGAGCAAAGATGGATAGGATTCCACACCACACACACCGATTCGATTGAGTTCACCGTCACCAACATTCGGCCATGTATGGACCTCCGGTACGTACCTGAAAACCACCTTTTTGAATTTCAAATCTTGATTTTCACGCCTTAATTTCCTTTTGAAAATTTGAATATTTCTCAGTTTTTAATGCATAGGGTAGGCGAATTAGCGCATAGGGCACCCGCTTCATCGCATAGGTAGATTATAATAGCACATCCCCTTAGGTTAGGACCCCCAAATTAGTTTAGTGCATTTGTACTCCTCTTCAGTGCATTAGGTCCAAACATTAGTGCATCTGGCAAATAGTGCATGCATGTGATAGAGTCACGCATAGAGTTGATAAAGCAGCGCATCCGGGAAACAACACATCAAGACTCTGTTCCGGCGCATGGATTCCATTTTCCAATGCATCAATGAAATATCACATTAGGACTATGTTCCAACGCATGGATTTCGTTTTCCAGTGCATCAATGAAATAATGCATAGAAGCCCTGTTTTAGCGCATTCAGCCAAAATTGATGTTTTTGATGAATTCCTCCTAGATTTTGATGATTTTTTATCACTTCAGTTGATGATAGGATGATGTTGATTGATAGGTTGATGATCATCCTCATGATAGGTGAGGAATGATGAATTAGGATAGGTTGATTGATCGATCGATTGATTCATAATCGTCCTCATGATAGGTGAGGAACGATGTCAAGATAGGTTGATGTTCATTGATTGATTGATGATCATCCTCATGATAGGCGAGGAATGATGAATAGGATAGGTTGATTGATCAATCTCATGACAAATGAGAATCGAATGATAGGTTAGGTGCTCCTCAAGATTTGATCAGAATCTCACGTGAGTTGATTTGATTAGATGATGTGCTTGATTGATAAGGTGATTGAATGATTTTTTGACTTGATGTTTTGATTTGATTCTAGGAGGGTGGCTTAGGGAACCTTTAAATTCATGAGCGCTTTCCAAGGACGTGGGACATGATCCCGCGGCTAACTCTGGAAAATCTTGTCATTATAGACTAGTGTGGCTTGAGTTCATTGATAGACATGCCCCAATACCGGATTAACTAGAGGCTACTGACAACACTTGCAGAGAGGTGGCATAGCAACCACAACATGTTTCACTTGTCGATGAGGGAGATGACATTGACCTCAAAGGATGTATATCAGGTATTGAGGATACCGGTTGTGGGGACACTAGTTATGTATGATGTTGAGGAGCACGAAGGGATAAATGTTTCATGATGATACTCTTACTGGTTATGAGATATCCTGGTAGGAGTTGATTGCAAATCAACAACCATTACCTTGTGTCCTAGCAGACTTTGTTGGAGGATTTCTCTGCCCCGACCGTAGGTCAAAGGGCCTTTCAGTTAGTTGGGGCTGATTGTTAGAGAGCATGATTTCTCATGACACAGTATATGCTTGGGGTTCATGCATGTTGGCACACCTATATCATCATCTACATCAGGTAGTGTATCTTTGAGCAGATAGTTTATCAGCAAGATGCACACTTCTACAAATCTAGGCCTAGGAGCAAATAGCCATCACACTGCTAGTTGGAGATAGGGTGCGGGTAGTAGGACAACCATACATTTTTGGATGTTCAAGGCCACTTGTCTAGCATAAGCTAGGCAAGTTAGAGTACTAGAGGCGGGTCTTGGATGACCTGGATACTGTTATATTGTGACCTTACTTAGATTGTGAGCCATGGCCCTTAGATGGTGTAGAGCTTCCATTTACTTTTTGCAATAGATATTTGATAGGGTGGACACCATACATTCTAGAGAGACTCATGTTTGGGAGGGTCCATAGGCAGTATGGTTGCATCTAGGCGATGCCACAAGGTGTAGTGCATTATGCGCGATGGCAACAAAACATACTAGAGTGGGGTCGTTGATTGATTATGATGCAGGTTGAGTACTACGACCTACAACCCATTTTCTGGCAATACCATCTAGAGCTAGTAGAGGCTCAGATAATGATGGATTACATGGAGTACTTTCATACACATCTATTTTTGTAGATATCTAGTCTTGATGAGTTGGGGAGGAGAGTAGGACCGACCATACAGCCTAGGGGAGGAGGTGGTGGAGGGGCTAATGGGGGAGGTGGAGATGATGGTGGTGATGGGGGTCATGGGGGTGGGGATGGTGGAGGTGGTGGTGCCGCAACAAACTTTGGGGTCATCCCCAAGAGGTGGAGGTCACGATGATCATTGATAGTACATATGCCTTTGCAGAGATAGTAGGCACAAATTTCTTGGTTACAGGGTTAGATTCAGGCATTGCAGGCATAGGTCCAGAAACTTCAGGGACAACTCACCCAGACCTAGGCACAGATTCAGGTTTAGATCCAGGGGTAGATGGTACAATTACAGGCTCAGGTAGCCACACTTACCACAGAGCGAGATGTTTCTAGGAGGCAGGTAGAGCAGGCCATGGTTGTGGCCGATAGGGTACATATTGCTGCTCAAGGTACAAGTACTGTTGACCTTATTAGAGAGCTTTGGGAGTCTACCAAGGATGCAGAGTACTATAGAGGAAGGTACCATGAGATTGTGCCACAAGGGCAGAGGGTGAGCTACACTAGATCTAAATTCAGACACTCACACTCCCATACCACCAGCACAGGGGTTACTCAACCACTTCCGCCAGGTGGACCTCCACCAGGGACATGACCATCAGGGGTAGAGCCTTCAGGGATAGGACAAAGATCAGCCACATTAGGTGGTAGCACCATAAGATCCCAGGGACATGGTTGATTTATACTTTGTTTCAAAGACTCGATCTTGTTACACATTTTTGATGTATCCCATTCTTAGTTCATATCATTGTATACTTGACATATTTTTATGAGATTATATGATATGCAACGGCGTTTTGATTATCCTATGTGTTGATGCTTTATTATGGATGGATGCATTTAACTTATGTTCTATATGATTATGTTATGAATGCATGTAAGGATGATGATGTTTTTATTAGGGATGGATGAATTTATGGGATGGATGATATGGATGCAAATGACATGTAATGTGATTTTTGTTATTTTTTCATGTATATTGATGTATGGATGCAAATGGTTTTATTATGAACTACAAATGGATAATTATGGATGAAAATGTAATGTAAGGTAGATGTATGGTTGTATGATTTTTTATGCTATGATATTATGAGATAAATGTTATAATGCAAATATGTAATGCACTTTTCCATGTTTTTGGTATTTTCTATGTAAGTATATGAAATGGATTATGAATATGAATGCAAATATGTGAAATGGATTATGATGATGTTATGATGAATGAATGAATGAAAGAGATGCTTTTATTATGATCTTCATGTAGTGATACTCTGCTTTATTTTTGAAAAAAATTAAATGCAAATGAATGTATGATGTGGAATGAAATGGAAATGAAAATGAATGATTTTTTTTGTTATGTCAAGTATACTCAAATCCTATAGAAAGAAATAAAATCAACCTGGAGGATGACCAGCTTAGAAAATCTATAGTGTAAATGTAGCCTATCATGCAATGCAATTCTATCTATGTAATTTTGTCAATCTTATTCGTTGTGCATATTGTCATCATTGAGTATTTTATTATGTTGAAATTTAGTACAAACATCAATGGCATAAAATAGACCATGATGACCTCAGTACAACTTCCATACAACTTTTGTTGAAATTTGATAATGCAAGATAACACAAGCATCTAGGTATATTTAGACCAAGATGACCTGAGTATCACTTGTGTGAACATACAAGAGTTAATCATGTTCCTATGAAAATTCAGAATGTCATCAATGATACTTTGTAGAGCATGTCCCACGAAAATTCGCACAGTAGTAATAATTGACTCACAAGTAGAAGACAAAGAAAAATATCATTCTCGATCACAATGCCTCTAGTGCATGACATCATCGAGGTACTCCCAATAAATGATAACAACAATCACAATACATCATTTAAACATTTTTGTTAAGGTGATCCAACCATGATTTAGAAGATGATCCTTCAGTGATGAGATTATTTGATTTAATGTTGATGTTTGATTTGATTGATTGATAGGATTGCATTGATTTTCGATGCACAAATTTTGAAATAGTTATTGCGATTGTTGTTTTGATGTTATGATTTTTCTGATTGTTTGCCTGTTGATTTATGCTCAATGGTGTTTTTCCCCGAGTGAGATCGAGATTTTACCCCCAGAGAGAACAACCAAAGATTATTATGGATATGTAAAATGAAAACCAAGCCAGAGTGGGACAACCATGTTAGCCGAATATGGACATGAATCTTAGTGTAAGATATGCATGAATGTGTAGGGATGGCAGAAGAAGATAGTCAACACACGCTCGAAAAGACGGAGAAGCAGACCCATCACAAATTGTGCCTGTTTCCAGGTTTTCACCATTTGTTTTTATTGCACTTTTTAGATTTTATGATTTTTTATTTTTATTTTGCTACCAAGACGCCTGTTTGCTAGGTTTTCATCAAGGAAACCATTTTTTTTGTTTTATTTTTATTTTTTTGTTTTTTAGATTTTTTTAGGACTTTTTCTGCTTTTTAGGATGTTTTCAACTTTTAAACATGCACTCACTGCATTAGGTATAGAACTTCTTCGGGTGAATTTTTTTCATCGGTTCCTCTAATAAATCCCCCTCTGGTGTTGACAATTGGTATGCCCCTGATCCAAATACTAAAACAACAACAAAAGGACCCAACCAATTTAGCTCAAACTTCCCCTTCTTCTCTTGATCCTATTGATTCTAGGGATTTTCCTTTAGCACTAGATCACCTATCTGAAATGTCCTTAGTTTGACCTTTTTATTGTACCTTTGGGATATTCTCTATTGATATGCCTTCAGATGATCTACTGCAAGCTAGCAATGTTCATCTAGCAATTCTAGCTCTTGCAGCCTAGACACACGATAATCTTCATCTGAGATGATGCCTTTCAAAGACACACGAAGTGATGGTATCTCCACCTCAATGGGAAAGATGACCTTAGATCCATAGATGAGGTCATATGGTGTGGCCCCTATGGGGGTACGAATGCTTGTATGATAGGCCCACAAATCAGGATTTAGTTGAGTATGCCAATCATGTCCAACATCATTAACGATTTTCTTAAGGATCTTTAGGATGGTTTTGTTAGAGGCCTCTTCTTCGAATTTCCCTTTAGGGTAATAAAGCAAAGAAAATTGATGCTAGATATGGAATCTCTCACAAAGTTCTTGCATGTCCTGATTCTTAAAAGCTCTACCATTGTCCATGATAATGGATATAGGGATACCATATCTGTAGATGATTTAGTTTCACTTTTGATTGCGGGAGAGATCGAGAGGTAGGGTATTATCTTTCAGATAAGTGTATATCTTCTTATAAATGGAGGTATCAACATCATCCAAATGGAATATGAGTTGGGATTCGGGGTTATCATACACAGGGGTAAATAGTTGTTCCAACATGAACTCATAGCGACCACATTTTTTTGGAATTCATAGCAAGGAAGCAATAGTGGCCATGGCATAAGCAGCTTTGTTGTCAACCCTCGGGATTTGACCAAATTTGATGTTATCAAAAAATTTCTTGAATTCATCAATCATTCTTTTATAGGGCATCAATTTATCATCCTTAGTTTGGTAATCATTGTTGACCTGATTAATGACTAGTTGTGAATCCCCATAAATATAGAGCTCTATAATTTTCCATTCCATAGCTATCTTGATTTCAATAATGATTGTTTCATATTTGGCTGTATTGTTGGTGCAAGGAAACATCAAGCGATAGGATTTTAGAATGGTACTCCCTAGGGGATTGATGAATAGGATTCATGCTCCTGATCCATGTTGAGTGAAGGAACCATCAAAAATATAACACCCATTGTTTTGTTGTTACTATTAGGACATCTATATCTGGAAATTCAATATGGAGTAGATGATCATCATGAAGTGGTGCCTCAGCTAGTTGATCAGCAATGGCTTTCCCTTTGATAGCTTTTATGTCGAAATATTGGATGTTGAATTCACTAAGTACCATTACCCACTTGGCCAGTCTTCCTATCATATCTGCTTTGCTTAGGAGATACTTTAGTGGATCAATCTTGGCTATGAGATTAACTATGTGAGTCAACATATAGTGTCTCAATTGTTGGGTAGAAAACACTATAGCTAGACAAGATTTCTCGATGGGTGTATAATTGATCTCATATCCATCCAAGGTTCTACTGATATAATAAATTGCTCTTTCTTTCTCCGTTGAATCTTCCTATGCCAACAAGGCTCCCAATGATCGGTCAATAGTGGTGATGTACAATAAAAGAGGCTTTCCTTTTGTTGGAGGTACTACGATAGGTGGAATCATGAGATATTGTTTTAGTCGATTGAAAGCTGCTTCACACTTCTCATTCCATCGAAAAGAAATATTCTTGTACAAAAGATGAATGAAAGGATGAGTCTTATCAGCTAATTGGGAGATAAATCTTCTGATTGATTGGAATCTACCATGGACGGATCTTAGCTAACTGATCTTTTTTGGGGGAGGCATCTCCATTAAAGCTTTTATCTTTGTGGGGTCCACTTCAATACCTTTCTCTGACACTATATACCCCAGTAGTTTTTCTGATGTTACCCCAAATACATATTTCTTTGGATTGAGGCAAACATTAAACTTCCCCAAGCGAGTGAATAGCTTGTCTAATATCCCCAAATGTCCTTCTCGAGTGTGGGATTTTTCCAACAGGTTTTCCACATAGTCTTCCATGAAAGTATGCATCATGTCATGGAATATGGTGGTCATAGCTCTTTGGTATGTAGCCCCTATGTTTTTCAACCTGAAGGGCATGACGTTCCAACAGAAAGTTCCCCATGGGCAAGTGAAAGTTGTCTTATCTTGATCTTCAGGAGCTATCTTGATTTGATTATATCTAGAAAATCCATCCATCAGTGATAACATGTCGTGTCCCATTGTCAAGTCCACAATGATGTCTATGTTAGGTAAGGGGAAATCATCTTTTGGGAAAGCCTTGTTGAGATCTCTAAAGTCAATGCAAATTCTTATGCTATTATCAGGTTTTGAAATAGGTACAATGTTTGATATTCACTCCACATAGTCAATGGGCCTAATGAATCTGACATCTAACAACTTCTTTAGTTCAACTTTCACCAATAGGGCAATGTGCGGATGCATTTTTCTCAACTTTTGTTTGACTAGTTTGGTTCCTGAAGGAAAGGATAAATGGTGAATTATGAGGTATGGATCTATCCCTGGCATATCCACATACGACCAGGCAAAGTTGATTTGTCTCTCTTCGAAGAACTTAATGAAGTTGGGCTTTTCTATTTATGTCAATGATTCTTCCAAATGAAGAGTTCTTACCATTTCTGTAGTGCCGACATTGATGGACTATGTTGGTTCAATGAGGAATTTTAATCTCTCTTGGAAGTGTTCAAGGAGAGTCAAATTTCCCATCCTTTGGTGCCTCAAAGAGGTTTTCACCATCGGATGTGCTCTTTGTTTTTACTATTTCTAGATCTGATACTACCATGGAATGGTTTTCACCATCAAATCTTTCTTTAGTTTCACTTATTTTTTAGTTGGGAAACTTGACATTCTTCTCTTGTGAAGTTTCATTATGACGTTCAATGGTGGAGACTATTTCAGGATTTATAGCACAAAGGGAATTTATGATGGCCTCATCATTTGAAAAGGTGGGGATATTGATAGGTTTAGTTTGCTCTCAATCTATTAGTTCAGGATGCAGTAATGGTAGGGTGTCATCAGATGGGTTTAGGTCAGATGTCGTAAATGTCCTAATATCAATTTTGTCATCAAATAAGACTAGGGCCAAGTCGAGGTTTGTAATGTCACTCTCTTCTAAGGGGTCCATCTCACTATGAGTCTGATCATCCTCACTCGAGCCATTGATATTGTGCAACTCTAATTCAAGTGATCTAATTCCTTAACCTTGTCCCTCCTCAAGCGTGGGAGTATACTTATGGATTACATCAACATTATTTTCATGACATGATTCTTCTGAAAATGAATCCCACTCATATCTATTTGAATCTATTTCACATTGGTCATTGGCTTGGAGTTGTAGAATCTGTTCAATGGCCTTCTAATTTAGATCTTCTTTTGTTTCTTCTTCTTTCTAATGTTCTTTGTATCCTAACCCTGTTTTGTGTTTGGCATTGGTTATAACAGGTTGGATTATTTCTATGATCTTCTCCAGGATCGAGAATCCTTTTCCATACTGAGTGGTTTGGAAATTTGTTCTTGCAGGTTGAGAATCAATTTCATCTTTGTAGAGCCAGTTCAAAACATCTTTGTCATTTGATTCCTTTGCTTGGGTGCTTGATTTTATGAATCGGCCATAAAAAAGGGTGACTAGTTGTGAGGATGTTTGAGATGAGGTTGATGGTTGACCATAGGATTTTGGTGACATTAACTATGAGAGGTAGAGGCATTGTGCAATGGAATATTCACCAACACCTTTGTCTTTGATTTGGACTTTCTCTTCGAATTGTTTGGCCATGGTATTAAGTTGGGCTTAAAATTAGTGCATGTAGAAGAGCTAGACTCTTCCTTTTTCTTTGACTGTTTGGATGGTGAATTGTATTGAATTCCTTTAGAAGAGGATGTGGCTAAAGGATTAGCTTGATTGGAATTATGGGAGACATTAGGAGTCAAATTAGGAGCTTCATGGTTATGAGGCACAAATACATCCTGGAAAACCTTTAGATCATTGCATTGTTGAGGATTATTTGGATCAACATGAATCGTGATTTCTTGGCCATTACAGGGAAACTTCAAGCAATGATGGTATGTCGAGGGTACAGCTTGCATTTCATGGATCCATGGATGACCCAAGAGTATGTTATATGTTAAATCCTTGTCCAAGACTTGAAAAAACACATCTTTCTAAATTGGCCCCACCCGAATGGGAAATATAATCAAGCCTTTTGAAGCTCTCTCTTCATCATCATATGCTTTGATTGTGATCTTGTTTCTTAGATCTATTGCATTGTTAGAGAACCCTAGTGCTCGGACAAGTTTTAAATTGCAGATATTAAGTCCAGCTCCTTCATCTATAAGGATGCACTTGACATGACTTTTATGGATCAAAACTTTGATATGAAGGGACATGTTATGAGGATGGGTGAGTGATACATCATCATTTTCTGAAAAGGACAAGCAGTGAGGTGAAACTAGGTGTCCCACCATGGCTTGAAAAGCACAAACTTCTAGATCATTCGGCATTGTCATATCGACTAGGGCTTTTTCCAAAATCTCTTTGTGAGCAGGAGAGATTTTTAGGAGTTCCAATATTGATATTTGTGCAGGAATTTTGTGGAGTATATCGACAATGTTGTGTTGATGAGATCTAGTAGAAGGCTGTTTGGAGCCACTACCCTTTAAAACATATTTAGTTTGAGCCCTTGTGGTCACGTTTATGGGTGCACTATCTTGTCTCCCATTGATTTTGATGACATTAACTTGATTATCCATTACAACCACATCTTGTGGGATATCAAGGACTTGATTAGAAAGGATGTTGGTGTTGTTGATTGGATGACTGGTTGCAATAGGATTGGGTGTGTTATTGATGTCATTTGTGTGATTTTCAATGGCGGAGATATGAATAATGGTGGTATCATGAACATAGTTCACATTTTTCCTTTGCCATTATTGTTAGAAGATTATCCTTTGTCATAATTTGGCAGAGGATTTTTTAATACACCATGATCAGTTTTGGTTTGAGGTTCCTCAATTCTTGTGACTTTATTGTTGATCAAATCATGTATCTTATGTTTTAGTTACATGCAACTGTTGGTGAGGTGGCCTTTACATCGATGAAACTCACAATTATGAGTGTCATTCCACCAAGATGATTTTACCTTAGGTTCAAAGCCTCGATTATTAGGTAAAGTGATGAGATTTTCCGCAATAAGCTCCCTCAAGGTGGATTCATGTGATTGACCCAGGGGCATAAAATTCCTACGATTGTTTGATGTTTGATAAGGTAGATTCTTGGGTGATGATGTTTGATTGTTTTGATTATTCCCTTGGTTATAATTTTGACTATTGTTTTGATTGGTAGTTTGGGTGGTCTTTTGATCTGTATTTGAAGAACTTCCTGACAAATTAAAAACCGGTTTGGCATTATGAATTTCAGCAGAGGCATCATTGTCATTGTTTTTGTTTTTGTACTTTTTCCAAAACTTGGTTTTATCATTGTTGGAGAAATTAGATGAATTGTTTTCATTATAAATTTTTAGAATTCCTCACTTGGCTAAAGCTTCCTCAATCTTGATTCCATTCTCAATCAATTTCTCAAAGGTTGGAGGGAATTGTAAGTCAAGTCTATAACTCATGTTAGGATTCAAGTTATCAATGAATACTTCTATCTTTTCCTTTTCTGGTATGGGTCGAGGATATCTTGTGAATAACCTTCTCCATCTTTCTAAGAATATGAGGAATGATTCTCCTTTCTTTTTTTTCACATTACAAAGGTATTTCATCGTGATCTCATGTTGAATGTTATATGAATATTGGGTAATGAAATTGTTTACTAATTCCTCAAAAGACCTAATCTCCGAAGGCAATTATGAGAACCACTGCATGCATTTCCCTCCAAAACTATGTGGGAATAATCTCATTAAATATGTATCTTCATGGGAAAACTCAAGACTCATCGTTCAAAATTCCCTTACATGATCTATCGGATTAGTTTTCCCATTATACTTGTCATATTTGGGAAATTTGCAATGTTTAGGGAATGGTATCATGGTAATGCTTTGATCGAACAGATAGGGACATATATCTTGTATAGAATATCTCATAGTAGTCCTAGTTTGCATGTTTTTCATTTGTTGTTGAAGAGTTTAGATTTTATTTTCAAAACATCCATGGGATCATTAGTTTTCATTTCATTGCTTGATTCAATTTGGGTCTCAGTTTCTACTTTCTTTGGATTTCTTTTCAATTTGTTAATATCAAAATCATCAGGTAACTTGACTCCTTTGTTTGCCAACATCAAGAGGTATCTTTCTCCATCCTTTTCAAAAACCTTTTCTAAGAATTTATGGAAATTTGGGTCTTGTTGGGCTTGTTGGACATCTTCTTCATTTACCTCATCTATTTTGTTTTGATGGTATTCATGAAAGGGATTTACTTCAGGTTCAACCATGTTATCTTGGGTTTCAATTCCTTTTTCTTGAAGTTTCTTCTTTTGAGATCTTGTTTGGATGGGCATACAAGTGATAATAATGCTCTAAATATTTGACCAAAGTTTTGAGAGTGCCCAAAGGGGTTGATTTGAAAATCTGGTTAAGCAAGCCTTATTTCGAGATGAAGGATGATGAATCTTGATGAAGAATGCTAAATCCTAATGGTGAAATGCTGCTGCTAAATCAGAAATTTGATGTGATGAGGAAGGCACTTTGAGATTT
Organism: Sequoiadendron giganteum; assembly: GCA_007115665.2. Taxonomy (NCBI): domain Eukaryota; kingdom Viridiplantae; phylum Streptophyta; class Pinopsida; order Cupressales; family Cupressaceae; genus Sequoiadendron; species Sequoiadendron giganteum. Next base: position 679,432,677 of record CM021100.1, on the reverse strand, counting down.
TTGAACAAAAATTAGATGAGGGATTTTCACTTGAGAATGTTAGTTTCAACAAGATTTGGATCTATTGTAGAAATTGGTTGGGACGATTGGAATATTGAATTGTTGGTTGAGGAATGAAAGAATGGTGAATTGGCTGACTATGATTATGCCTTTGTGAAAGAGTTCTTCATTGATAATAAGCTTGTGAAGATAAAGGCTCTAAAGAAAAATTGTCAATATACCCTCTATCAAAGTCGTGATATTGATGGATGAAGGTTCGATAATCGAGCAAGACTTTCCTACTTTGGTACAAGAAGCATCTCTTTTTCAAAAGTTTCTTAAAGCTAAGGGGTTTCTTTGGTTTCTTGATCCTTTTGGCAAGGGATTTCTTGACAAATTTGGTTGATTTCCAATCCCTCAACATAAACTTTAGGATGATGGAAAAATGTTGTTTAAGGGGGAAAATCTGAACTGAATGTTAATTGATAGAAAGGAGGTCAAATTCAAGTTTTTGCTTGAAAAGTCACCAGATGCGTTGAAATAGGGTATGGATGCACTGAAACTCAGATGCGTTGCTGAATGGTTCATATGCATTGTAGAAAGTTTTGGATGCACCAAAATAGGGTATGGATGCGCTGAAGGATGGTTTGAATGTGTCGAACTAGGGTATGGATGCGCTGCAAGAGCATATGCTGGGAACGTATAAGTGGGATGCGCTGAAATAGAAAATGAATGTGCTAGAGAATGGTATGAACGTGCTAAAATAGGCATCGAATGCGTCAAACTAGAAAGTGTTTTTTGGTTTTTGATAGTTTGATCGATTTTTCTTGATTTTTGGACTGTTTGAATTGGATTTTCTTCTAAATCAATGGTTGAATGTGTTGGTGTAATGTTTGTTTAAAACTTGGTTCAAAAACACATTGGTAAACACATCAGATAAGAACATTTCCTAGGTTGTGTAAGACTGTATTCTTTTGGATCCCATGCGGATTTTACTCCAGCCACATATTCTTAGTGAATGAATCCAGAAGCTTGGCTACACGAGCTCCCCCTTACAGAGCACTCACTTCTCAGGCCAACCAAGCTTCCAAATCCCATGAATCTCCCATGGCAAGTTGATCATTTCTACAAAAAATTGTGAAAATGTGGGTGCCTTCACAACGACCATTGTTGCACTAGAGAATAGATAGGGTAATTTTTGGCAAACTACAACAAAGGGGTTTTAGTAAGGACTTTTCATTCGTGGGGCACCATCCATGCGGCAAGAGACCATTTTTTCCCTTCTTGTCGTAATGGTGATCATGATACTCAAACTTTTCTTGAGCACCCGCATTTATATCCCGGTTGGAAGTTGCTCGGCTTAGAGCGTGTTACCGGTTGGGTCGTTCCCTCCTTTCGAAGTGGGGAGGTAGGACCTCTAAGGTTTAAAATGAAAAGAAAGTGCACGGGTCTATTTTTCTTATCACCCAACAAAGGGGAGAGCATACAACTACAATTCCAAACACAACAGACATGGTTGTAAATTAACCTTCCTAGTTATGCTAGATTCCTATTTTAGCCAAAGGAAAATAACAACTAGATTTAACCCTGCAGACAACTATTAGTAGTTTTAGTCCATCTTTCTTTGACAATGATCTTTTAGGTGTTTCAGCAAGGTTTTTGACTACGAAAAAGGTACCTGAAAACAAAAAAACACTGAATTAGTTTTGAGAATTTGGAAAAATCAAAATATAAACCGACCGCGCCATTACAGAGATCGAATGCGCTAAAACTCAGACTTAATGTGTTGAACTACTGAATACATTGAAAGAACAACTGAATGCGCTAAAATAGTAACCAAACGCGCTGAAACTAAAAATGATAGAATTTAAATTTTAACTCCCTGACGCGCCAAAAAGAGAGTCTAATGCGCTACAGGAAACACCAGATGCACTAGAATAGGAGCCAGACGCATTGAAAGAACAACCAGATGCACCAAAACAGGTAACCAGATGCACTAAAACAGGAGCCAGATGCACTGCAAAAAAAATCGTATGCACCATTTCTGATATTTTGATAGAACCTGCAAAATGAAACTCAATAGAAAATTGATTAAGTCATGGGGCTAGGCCCCACGATGGGTACCATTTTATGTGTGGTTGTAAAATGTGGGAATCTTACAATGTTAGTTATAACACACCTTCATGAAATACATTACTAAAAAGGAAGTAAAAAATGGCATAAATGAAACTACAACTATCCTCTTAATTCATCTCATGGTTCTCTAAACCCAAGGAATCCTAAAAAATCATGCTCTTGGATATTGTTAATCTACACATGGGCCTGCAAAGATTGATAACTCAAGATACGAGATGCTGAAATAAAAGCCTACATGCTTATGTTTTTGGTTTTTTGATATTTGATGCTTGAAGATGGAAATGATTCTACAATGAGATGATAATGAAATATAAATTCTAAGATGGAGGATGATGATCTAATGCAATTTCTATATGAAGGATGAATTACACTATACTATCCAAATGAAAATGTGATTATAACACTAAAATCTGAAAAATGCAAAACTAAGCTAAATGCTCTTCAAATTCTCTCACAAATGCACTAGAATTCAACAACATAAACGGATGATCATGATTGTGATCCTGTGGCATCAACGACAGAGCATTAGGAGGTTAGAGGGAATCAAGGAGATGGTTCCCTTCAACAAGATAAATTTCCAAGTGTTAAAAGGAATCACAGAGAGGAAGAAGCCATGTGTCTTAGTTCCAAATTTGTTGAAGATATTTCATATTTTCTAATTTATAAAATCCCTTTTTATGAGACACATGGTGAGGTTGCAGGTGAGTTGGAGGTGGTTAGAGGAAGTTGTAGACATGTGCCTAAATTGAAATTAAAAATTGAATTTAAAAGAAGATGGTAAATTAGAAAAATGCCAAATTAAGTCATTTGTGCATTTTAACCAATTTAAGAAGAATATGCCAATTTGAATTTAAAAATTCAAATTTAAGAGGTAAAGGGAAAACCAATTAAATAAAAAAAAGATTTAATTTTTCCATTTAATTAATTTTAGAAAGAAGGTGAATTTTGGAAAGGAAGAATTAGAGTATGAACCATATAAATAAATTTTGCAATTTATTTATAATAGTATAGGAATTAAAAACATTAATCAAATAGTAAGTATTTAATTAATATGATGCTCATACCATTTTTGTGTGCATACAAATAGACGAGCCGAATCAATGAGGTATTGCACAAGGTTCTTAAGATGCTTACATTATTTGGTGTCATGTTCGTTCTATCTATGGAAATGGCAATAAGCGATGGAGTTATAGGATGGAGGTAATGGCTTATTAGGATCGAGTGGATGGATGGGAGGTAAGGATATCATTTGTTGTTGGAGCAGTTGAGTCATGGTATTATGGAGGGTATCAAGTAAAGGTGTAAAGGTTCATTTAGGATCTCCACAATTGAAGGGCATGACAGATCTAATAGCATCCACTTGGTTATTGATAGGTGGAGGTTGGGAAGGAATGTTAAATTGCAAGAATCATTTATTTGGCCTACGAAATTCCTGAGAGTTCGTTTGGTTTGTAGCGTCAGACTTCTCAACTTGACTAGAAGTGGATCACGTATCAAGACTACTAGTTGAATTGTGATAATCACAGAGTGCTTGGCATAAGTGCATGAAGGAAGGGAACTTTATTACGGTGAGCTTGTCTTGAAGGGGTTTTAGAAAAATTTCAGTGAACATCTTTTGCAGATGTGTATTAGGTATCTTGACGTCAATTAAGGAATAAAGTGCCTAATAACGGGAGATAAAATCTATTATCTTTGTTGGAAATATGTGCCTCAATCTCGCTAGCTTGTACTGCTTTGGTTTGGGGGACTTCATGTGTTCAACCTTTTTCCTTGTCTCCGAGACTTTGTCCGATCGGCGGGACTCCTAGTGGTGTTCCGGCGACGGCCCAATGGGTCTAGATTGGCGGCATTTCTTATCAACTGGTGATCGCTATCAGCGGGAGTTTTTGTCATGTTCCACCGATAGGCCGATGCGGCGAGGTGATCTCATATCGGCAAGTGACATTTTATGTCCCAACTATATGCCGATATGCATTGAGCGATTGAAGTTGGACCAAGCGGCAAAGAACCTGATTGACGGCTATGGAGGCTTCGATTTGACGGTGTCCATTGCATTCTACTCCATCCTAATGCAAGCACTACTAAGAAATTTTTGGCCGAGTGGAATTGATTTTGTGTTTGACGTGTGGCGGTGAGTTAAGTGGTGTGCGCAGTGGAAGGATGGTGGGTCCTAGGTATTTATGCTGTGTTGGCGGGCTGTGGACACTTGTTAGCATCTCGGGAGTTCCTTGGGGAATATAGCAGATGCCGCTTGAGATTCCCCAAAGGAGCTCCAGCAGCTTACACATGGCTCGGTGGGACTCGAGTGTGCTCTAAGCGGAGAGCGGAAGCAGTGGACATGTGGCGGCTTCTGTTATGTGCGGGCTCAAGGGAATCTTGGAGATTCCATCCTGGGTGCCCCAAAACTTCCTCGAGCAGTGATCACATGGCTTGTGGGACCCGATAAAGCTGGCGGTCAATGTTTTAAAGATAGTGATTGATTTCTGCCCCAAAATGGTTAGCGATGGAGCTCAGGGCAACTGATCTGCAAGCAGTGGATGAATGGCAGTGCGACACGTGGAAAAATCTCATTGGTTGATTTTGCATCGTTGTTGCAAATCAATGGCTAGTGACTGAAAGCTTGTGCACACATCTCGAGGGTTTGATCTGAGTGTGAATTGATTGTAGGGCAGCTTGATGGCAGTTGCTAGGGTGGTGCATGCAACCCGAGATGGTGAAGCTTGTCGGTAGGGTATTATGAGACCCTAATGGCCGTTTGGTGGGTATGTGATTTTGATCAGAAGTTGAGAGGTCGGCCTGAAGATGATGGAATGTTGATTGATGCTAAGCCAGAAGGTGAGGCCAGATGTTGATTGATAGTAAGCCAAAGTTGAGAAGTTGAAGCTAAAAGCAGAGTAAGCAGATAGAGATCAAATCGAAAGATTGAATGATCGGTGGATCGACAGATCCATGATTGGTGAGCTTGGTCAGAGATTGAAGAGTGTGTGTTCAAGCAATATGCATAGATTATTGTAACCATGAACACTGAGACACTCAGAACCTGGGCAGATGTGAACCTGAGGTGGTCGATAGGCTGTGTCGGTTGAAAGGTTGGCTGTGTAAATGGGATGAAGAGCTGAACGAAACCTGCACTGTATGTCTTGTGAAGACATTGTAGTAGTGCAAGGTTGTAGATTTATGTTGTTGCCTATATTTCTCTAGATGAACAAAATGTAACTCCTATAATGGCTATGAGCCCGATATTGTATTGTAACCATTTAGTTGCTAAATAATACAATGGCTCTATCTTTTGGAGTGTGGGGTTTTTTACCCGAAAGGGTTTTCCCCACATAAATTTGTGTGTTCATTTGTTTGTCTATTCATGGTGATGAATCTTGTTTAAGTTTGCATGTTCTTTTCTCAGAAGGATCAATGGGGGAGAACTACTGTGCATGTTTCCGCTTTATGGCATAGTTGTTAGTGCTTTTGGAGTGATTTAGAAATGAAATTCAATGAGGCACTACTAGTTTTAGATTTTAATTCTGAAACATTCTCGTGCGGTAACCCCAACAAGTGGTATCAAAGCTGGTTAAAGGTGGTCAAGGCTTGTTCATGATACCAACAAGTGGTATCAGAGCCTTCTCCTGGTTACCGAAGTTTTGGGTATTTTTGCTACGAGCATTTCTGAGCCTAACAAGCTTGAGGAAATCTAGAGGAATTGGTTGATGCTTGATCTTTCTGATGAGTAAGAGTTCCTGCTCTTTTGATTCAACACGCAACATGAAAGACATAGGAGGTTTTGGAGTTGATCATATTGTGGCAATAAGGTCTAAGGCTCTTGTTTGGCAGCAAATGATCCTAATGCAAGGGGTGTGAGTTTATGCTTATGGTTGTGTTGCAGCAGAGCGTGGTTCATACTGGGTGTCTGTGTGAGAGGCTCCCTAATGGTATGGAGTTGCTCGGGTTGTTATTTTTCCATGGAGTATTATACTTGTGTGGGGTGTTCTAAATTAGCACTGAAGTCATTTTATCTATTGCCTTGATTGCATGAAGGCTATGAAGTTGATCTGGGTGGTCTAAAACTTTTGAATAGCCTAGCTCTCTCGCATACGTGTGAATGGTTGTGGTTTTTTGAATTGGTCTGGAGTAGGCTTGGAGTTCCTGTTTACCTATACCTTGTACTCACATGTTTCAGATTCATGTCTTTGGTTCTGAAGAGTTTTCTGTAGATTTTCCTAAAAAGTCTATGATGCATATTCATGTGCATTCACTATTCTGGTTAACCATGATGGTTGTGTGTAGACTACAAAGTCTTCGAGATGTGCAATGGATATGGATGTGCATGTGTGTTTTGGAAACATGGTGGTTTTGCAGGTTTTGCATGATCAATTAAAACTTGTGGTTTGTGGAGCTACTGTTAAACTATTTTCTAGACCCTAGCTTTTGGGGTGTGACTGGATGAGATAGTTGTAGTTTGACATGGTTTTGAGGAGGTCTGATGTCTTCTTTGCATGGGAGTGGTGGTATGTGATTTGTCACCCAAAATTCTTGTGGTGTTTGCTTGCTAGTTCTCTAGACTATGGTGCTTGAGTTGTGGACATGATTGGCAAATCATATCTGAGCTTGATTTGGTGTTTGAGTCAAATTTTCTACATTGTTGTTCTCTTTGAGATCTCAGTTGTGAAGTTTCTAGTGCGATGATAGATTTGCAAGGTTTTTTCACTGGTTGCATCTATGAGTTGTGCAATGTTGTGGGCTATCTTTACGTACATGTTTTTTGTGAGTCAACTTGAAAGTGGACTGTCAATATCCATGAGGTTGCTTCAGTGGTGGTGCAGATCTATTAGTTGGCCTTCTCTATGGCCACTTGTGCATTGGTGTAACTATTTTGAGATGCAAGGAGGAATGGCATTTGGGTACCTGGATAGATGGTTATGGGGACCTGTAGCATGTGTATCATGATGTCATGGAAAGCTTGATACACTGGTTAATGTAATCTTTTGACAGTGATAATGCGATCTGTGTGGTTCAAAGACCTTGGTACTGCTCGATGTTATTTTTAGATGGACATGTTGTCGATTGTACCTGGAGGTTTTTTGGATCAGCAGGTGGTCGGTCATGATGCTTGGAAAGCTCGGTGCCATGTTCAGTGGGAGATTTAGTAGTGACTGGTGATTTTCTTTGGTGTTGCAGATGTTTCAGGTGGTGCTCTTAGACCCTGTTGTTGCAAAAGAGCTCTTCCACATTTGTATGGAAACTATTTGAAGATGTGCAACATCTTGGAGCCATGGAGGACTCTTACAATTCTTTGGTTGAGATGCTAATGGTGCTTGATAGGTGATGCTGGTTTAGAGTTTTGGCATGAGGCTTTGCTCTTGAGACTGTGATGGAGTCACCTAAAGCATGGTATCTCCTAAGGCGAATGGTAAGATCATGGTGTCATGATAAGTTCCTGTTCCTAGGTTTGGAGCTTTGACAGTGGTATGGTGTTTCTCTTTTTTCTGAGTGCCTTGGTCATGTGTTTGAGAACTTCATGTTCACTGCAGTAATGTAGATTGGATTTTAGCATGAGATGATCGGTTGCTAGTGCTCATGGATGCATGGAGAATAAGGTGATGTTGTTGTGTTGTTTATAGTTGAAAGTTTGAGTAGCCTACACCTTGGTTGAACGCGAGTTCAACAGAGATCGATAAGGAGATTTCTAAGTCATGGTGGTTGTTATATCTTGGAGGAGCATCTCTTTCCCTTTGGTCTTCTCGATAGTGAATTTATTTTGAGAGGTATTTTCCCACTACATCTTTCAGATGTGTTTTATGCTTGCTTTCATGATGTGGATCTTGAATTCTATTTTAAGTTTCTGGAGGATTCATAGTGAAATGTGGAAAGCATAGTTTATCTCCTAGTGCTTTTGAGAACTAGTAGGAGATAAGTGTATGGGCTGGTTTGATCTTCTTTGAGAGGCTTCCCTTTGGGATGTGAAGGAGATCATACTGGACACAACTGGCATATAGAAGTGTGTGTAGAAGGGCATGTTTGGTTTGCAGGTTTACATATCATTGTGGATGTTCCTTGGTACTACATAGTTATTCTCTTCTATGTGTTGTTATTGGTGGACTTGGTATGCCTGGGTCACTTGTGATGGTGCCTTTTTTTCTGGGATGCTAATGAAGGGACGTGTTGAATGCACTCATTCTGGTTCTTCGCATTCATTTGGACAATACCCTTGTAGTGGGAGTACTTGGATGTGTTTGGTCTTTTGACTGGTTGGCACATGGTGCTTGTATTCTGTAGTTGATGGGTGAATATCTGATGGCATGAGTTTACTAATGTGCATACCTTGGAGGTATGGGTGATTGGATGGATTAGCATGAGTTGTGTGTGCTATTTTTAGTCGCATGGGTTTTGATCAGTTGGATGGGAGCAATCAATTTTTTGTTTGTTGTTCTAGCTGATTTTTTCTCTTGTTTTGGAGAATGACTTCACGTTTTGTGTTCTTGTTAGAGAGATTTGAAGCTAGAGTTGCTTTTGGATAGCTAGTGAGCATAGTGGAGTGGTGACAACTTGATCCCTTTGTCATTCAAAGGATTTGATGCTTGTGCTCTGGAGATTGGTGCAATTTTTCCTTGGCTTGTTCCATTTTTCCTGTGAAGGATGGTTGGAACTGTTGCTTGTGTTGGTGGACATCTTGGATGTTGTTGCAAGTGTCTTGTTTGGAGCGCGGAAGCATGCCATAGAGATTCTTTGTGTTCGAGTTCTAGAGGAAGCAAACAATTATTCGTCAAGTGGGTGATTGTTGGAAATATGTGCCTCAATCTTGCTGGCTTGTACCACTTTGGTTTGGGGGACTTCATGTGTTCAACCTTTTTCCTTGTCGTCGAGACTCTATCCGATCGGCGGGACTCCTGGTGGTATTTTGGCAATGACCCAATGGGTCTCACTTGGTGGCATTTATTATCGGCTAGCAATCGCTATCGATGGGAGCATTTGTGTTGTTCCACTGATGGGTCGATGTGGCGAGGCGATCTCATATCGGCGGGTGACATTTCATGTCCCACCGATATGCCAATATGCATTGAGTGATTTAAGTTGGACCAAGTGGTGAAGAACCTGATTGATGATGTTCATCACATTCCACACCATCCTAATGCAAGTACCGCTGAGAAATTTTTGGTCGAGCGGAATTGCTTGTGTGTTCAACGCATGGCGGTGAGTTAAGCAGTGTGTGTAGTGAAAGGATGGTGGGTCCCAAGCATTTATGCTATGTTGGTGGGCCGTGGACACTTGTCAGCGTCTCGAGAGTTCCTTGGGGAATATAGCGGATACTACTTGAGATTCCCTAAAGGAGCTCCGGTGGCTTACACATGGCTCAGTGGGACTTGAGTGTGCTCTAAGTGGAGAGTGGAATCGATGGACACGTGGCAGCTTCAGAAGCTAATTTTGCGCAGGCTCAAGGGAATCTTGGATATTCCCTCCTGGGTGCCACAAAACTTCCTTGAGTGGCGGTCATGTGACTTGTGGGACCCAATAAAGTTGGCAGTTGGTGTTTTAATGATAGCGGTTGATTGTCTCCTTGGAATGGTTAGCAATGGAGCTCAGGGCGACTGATTTGCAAGCGGTAGACGAGTGGCAGTGTGACACATGGTGAAATCTCATTGGTTGATTTTGCATCGTTGTTGCAAATCAATTGCTAGTGACCGAAAGCTTGTGCACGTGTCTCAAGGGTTTGATTTAAGTGTGAATTGATTGTAAGGTGGATCGATGTCAGCTGCTAGGGTGGTGCATGCAACCTGAGATGGTGAAGCTTGTTGGTGGGGTATTATGAGACCCTGATGGTCATTTGGTGGGTATGTGATTTTGACCAAAAGCTGAGAGGTCGGCCTGAGGCTGATGGAATGTCGATTGATGCTAAGCCAGAAGGAAAGGCCTGATGTTGATCGATAGTAAGCCAAATCTGAGAAGTTGAAGTTGGAAGTAGAGCAAGCTAATAGAGATCAAATTGAAAGAAATAATGATCGGCGGATCAACAGATCCATGATCGGTGAGGTTGGTCAGAGATCAGAGAGTGTGTGTTTGAGTAGTATGCGTAGAGAATTGTAACTGTGAACACTGAGACACTCGAAACATGGGTAGATGTGAACCTGAGGTGGTCGCTAGGCTGTGTCGGCTGAAAGGTTGGTTGTGCAAATGGGTTGAAGAGTTGAAGGGAACCTTCACTGTATGTCTTGCAAAGACATTGTAATAGTGCAAGGTTGCAAATCTATGTTGTTGCCTTTATTTCTCTAGATAAACAAGATGTAACTCCTGTAATGACTATGAGCCTGATATTGTATTGTAATCGTTTAGTTGCTGAATAATACAATGGTTCTATCTTTTGGAGTGTGGGGTTTTTTACTCGAAAGGGTTTTCCCCACGTAAATCTATGTGTTCATTTTTTTGTTTGTTCATGGTGTTGAATCTAGTTTAAGTTTGCATGTGCTTTTCTCAGAAGGATCAATGGGGGAGAACTATTGTGCATGTTTCCACTTTATGGAATAGTTGTTAGTGCTTTTGGAGTGATTTAGAAATGAAATTCACTAAGGCACTACTGGTTTTAGATTTTAAATCTGAAACATTCTTGTATGGTAACCCCAACAATCTTCTCATTAATGTCCTTCTTACATCTCATTAGATCATCCAAGGTCTTTTTAGGGCTCATGTGGAATTGGAAATGGTTGATAAAGGCATCCACTAGTTCATTGAATGAACTAATGGAATTGTTCGGTGAGGATGAAAACCAATCCAAGGAAACGTCTTTAAGGGTCCTAGGAAATAGCTTGGCTAACAATTTTTCATCAAGAGAAAAATTACTACATAAAGTAGTATAAGCATTAATGTTATTAGAAGGATCACCCTTCCCTCCGTAATTCTCAAATCTAGGTATTTCTATTCCTTGTGGCATCGAGGTACGTAGGATCTCTAAGGATAATGGATTGCTACAAACATAGTGGGTGGGTGAACCATGTTGGCTTTGATTGATAGTGGAAATTTGTTGTTGCATGGATGTAACAGTGTGAAAAAGCTATGTGATCAAGGGATCAATATAAGTGTTATTGGGTGGAAGGGAAAGTGATGATGGGGTGAATGTAGTGGAGGGACAAGTGAATGGGATGCTAATAGGGGGTATGGTGGAAGAGGCTAAGTGATGTGATGCCACATAAGAAGTAGGAATACCAAGGGAAGGTATCACATTACTAATTTGTTGTATTGTTGTTGTCACATTAGGAGATGCATAAGTAGGAATGGAAGCTATTATTGAGGGAGGACAAGTGGAAGGTCATCCTTGGCTAAAAATAGGGGTGGTTGGGTGAGAGACCCTAGGTGTGGAAGAATCATGTTTTTGGTATATTTCCACTATTTTCTTCACAACACCTAGGCCATCATCACTTTCAAGCATACGGTGAATGTTCTCTATGGTGGGGATGGTAGTGGTGGATACGTTCTCAAGGATGACTTCATGTTGGAGGTCTATTAGGTCTATGTGAATATGGAATAGCTTTTCATGGGATAGGTCATCGGGTTTATTGTCAACATGTGTGTTTGCTAGATGCAGCGAGTTACTAAGGGTGGTTTCTAGGCCTAGTGCACTATTTTCGATAATAGGAGTAGAAGCCCAAGAGATCCCAAGATATACAACAAGATTATTGTCATGAGATGCCATGAGTTGAGAGCTTTGTCTCACTACGGTATCAACAAGAGAACACCAAATTCTCATGCAAAATTTCCTAAAGGTGGGGTGGATGCAAATGCAATGTAAACAAAGGAGACTAAAATTCTTATAACCAGAATGCTAGAAAATAAAATAGAAATGTAGATCACAAAATAGAAGTCTAGAAATTGCTTTGAAAATGCCAAAAATTATAGAGTGAATGGTGCAAGAGGACTAGGTCGCCCAGTGTGGCGAACTAGTCCCAACAGTGATATTGTTGACACTTTTATGAATTTTTGACTACTTTTTATGATTTTTATGCTTTTTTTATGCAAACACAGAATGGAAATGCAAAAAAAAAAAAATTGTACTTTTTTCAATGAGAATGAAATGCAAAGTGCAAGCTAACATGAACCTTTCACTAATGCACTTTTTATAAACCTTAGGATGCAAAAAATACAAAATCCTAATGCAATGCAAGCTTTTTACTAAGATACAACTGTAAAATCAAAAGATTAACAAGTGTTCTACGGTCGGCTTCACCAAAATGAACCACCAAAAAGGTAATACTAGAAGGGAAAGAGGATTCCCCTAAATAGGCCCCTAGGTTTTTTCACCTAGGAGCTTGGTTAGAAGAATGAAACTCTTTCACACTAATGATGTTCTTTTTGGAAAGTTCATTCAAAGGATAGGGGTTAAATAGGGTTGTATTACGTGTGATGAAGTGTGTCTAAATTTTGAAATATAATGAAACTAAACTAACTATGAAATGAAACAAAAGCAAATGTAAACTATATGCAAAGTAAACTAAATGACCTAAATGTATGCAAACTGGAAAGAAACTGGAAAAGATAGAAATGGAGCACTTAGGAATTGAATGTTGTAGAAGAGGAGCTTTGGAGTGTTCTAGAATCTACTTGAAATCTTCACAGGGACACTTACGCCAAAATGGGCGACCTAGTCCTTCTCCTAGGAAACTTTTCCAAAATGGGTTTCTAGTAAAAGGGTATCCAGAAACACAAAAACCCTTTTTTAGGCCTAGTACAGGGACAAGGTCACCAATGATGGTGACCTAGTCCTCCTAGTGCTTTCAAGAGTTTTGAATCTGAATCTATAGGCCCTCACTTGTACTTCCTTTTCTGATAGAGACCCATGTCTGAATCCTCAGAAATGACGTGCAAGTTGTCTTTTAGATCCTTCTAAAGTCTGATGATTTGAGTTGACTTAGATGGAATGATGGCACCCTTTTCAACACTTTACTCCTTGCCAAATTTGCATACAACCTGCAAATCACACATGCAAAGAGAAGGAAAGGATTAGGATTAGAGAATAGGGGTTTTCTTTAGTCAAACCCCATGATGGTAATCAAACCCAAATGAAATACAAATGAAAGGGAAAGATAGATGAATGACAAAAAAATGTAAACACTCACCAAAACCTTAGTTGAAGATGTCTGCAACATGCAAGAACTAGCTCCATTAGATATTGTTTGAAGTGCCTTGTGCTTGAATTCTTGCTTGAGAATATTGAGTGCTTGAGTGCTTGTGAAGATGAAATGATGTTAGGGGGGTAAAATGAGGATGAAAACCCTTATGTATACATGTTATGCCCTAATTTCCCTAAAATAACACGTGAAAGGCCAACCTTAGGGTTTTGGAGGCAAATTCCTATTAGAATTTTGCTTTAATTTTGAATTTTATGCCAAAAGGGACTAGGTCACCCAAGGTGGTGACCTAGTCCACTTGGACAAATTCAAGTGGTGGTTGGGAATTAAGTGGTGTTGAATGTTGATTAATAGGCTTGTCCCCTGAAAAACACTTAATTCGAGCCTAAAAGTATATTAAGGGACCAATTTAACATAAGGAAGGGTGAATTTGTTGATGAGAAGCCTAGAAAAGTGTGAAAATGTATTACAACACTTTGGCACAAGGCTTGGAAAGACGTAAAAAGGGGTTGTTTAGATGAATTATGTTGAAAGGGTCTTAGAAAAGTGGGAAGATGTGTTACAACACTTCACAACATCTTTGTAAAACATTGTTCTAGGTTGTTGTTGATTTGCAAGTGTTCAAGGCCTAATGCGAATGTGTTGGCCACATTACAACATTAGATCAAAGCAAAACTAGGCCAAAATCGAAATGAAAAGGCTCAAATGAGTGAAAAAGTGTCAAGGCTGCACTTTTTGGCAACACAGTTGTATTATGGCACTAGAATTGGGATTTTTGTTGTTCATGGTGGGGGTGTTGAATTATGTATTGTTATATTTTTTAAGCTCATAGGTTGACTTGGTCATTAGTGATTTGCTAGTAATGGGTTTGATTCTCGACATTTTAGTTTCAAAGTTCTTAAGGGTCACACATAAATCTGAGTGAGTTATACTATTGAAACATAATCTCTCTAGAGTCATAGGAATGATTTTATCCATGAATATATTTTACATATCAACATCTAGAAGACCCAACACTGAATTTTAGCCAATATGTATTGAAAATGTAACACAAAATCACTCTAAGATTATTAGGGCCTTATTTGTAATGAATGAGGTCGACAAATCCTATTTCGAGATAGGTTTGAATTTAGAAATGGTTTACAAATGCTTTCATGATCATTTTGAATGTGCATATGGACCCATGGGGTAGTGAATAGAACCATTATAAGGAATTCTCTTTGAGTGATCATGGGAATAACTTTAATATGATGTAATTATCATACATATAACCTAGACATAAATTACATAATATTCTTGTGTGCATTATAAGATATCCTTTTCTATCATGTAAATAAAGGTAAGGTGCCTTAAAATTGGTGGTAATAGATATGAAGAATATCATGGGATAAGGGATTGTGATATAAATATGAATCGATCTCCTTGAATTTATTGGCATGGTATCTAATTTTTGTAAAAATTATCGGAATTAGTGTGAAACATGGGACATGGAAAGATCAAGAGGAGGTGGTGAAGAGGAATATGGTGAGACATGATGATACAAGGAAGACAAGATTGAATGAGTTTATAAATAATGTGGGTATTTGTAGGAAGTGGTAAAGGGTGAGAAGAATAGTTCAATGTGGCGAGAATTAATGAGGAATTGGGATGTAAGAGTGATAAGGTATGTAAGGGGACATGGTAGTGAGGGGAGAGGAATATTTTATGGTGGGATTAAAAAAGATGTAGTGGTAGTCATGAACACATATTTATATGAATGGATATGGCCTCCATAAAATTCCCCTATTCTTTTAGAATTGGTGATCCATTTGTCTAAATTTATTTTGATTTTTCATTAGGTTCTAGATAGGCCCATTGCATGGGACTTATACAAATTATACTATATGTCATAATTTTCTATGTTTATGGGTTAAGTTTATACCTATAGTTTGGATCTAGAATTCATGAAAAGGTCTAATTATTATCCCCTAGACTTTGTGTGTCTAAATGAGTCTTAAGAGTGGGGTGATCCCACAATAGTGGTTTACACTTTTTGGGACATCTTGATTTTTGCTAAAATCAAATATTTTTAGAAAATATAATGATTTAAGACTTCAAAATTTCCATTTAAAGGATTCCAGTTGAAGAAGGTTTGATCAAACCACCTTAGATCGAACCCCCTTGGATATAACCCTGCTAGTTTCAAACCATACCTATAACAAAGTCTCCTTTACACCTATCAAAATGTTGATAAAAAGACACTTTTGATTTACCTTTTTGAGGATGAAATGAATTCATTTAAAATTTATTTTTTGTAAGTATGTAGTCCTTATTATAAGCTTCCCAAAAAGTATAATTTTAAATATATTTAGTTTGGTTATTATATTTGTTTTTTATTTCTTGTGAATGTAGGTTTTTCATCAAAAATAAAGCTCTCAATTTTGCACATGTGGAAAAATAGTAGATTATCAAAAAAAATATGAAAAATATGTTTGTGCTAGGTATCGATGTCCTTGATCCAGCAAAAAAATAAAAATTTGATACATATAAAAAAAATTATGTTGTATACGGTCCTCCTATGTCTAAATTGTAATTGGAATATTCAATAAAACACTATGAAACCAAATGAACATGCTAGATATCATAGTTACAAATCTAAATTTGAAAAAAAAAAAGGTTTTATCCTTAATAAAAAAAAATTATGTTGTTTATGATGAACGTCACTCTTTAAAAATGGTGTTTACTGTTAAAAACTAGTTTTCAAAGGAGATGGAAAAAGAAATGCAATCTGATTCCAATTTTTTAAAAAATATATATATAATCTACAAAAAAATGTCACAAATCACTAGTTTGCATCATCTTCAAATTTCTCATGGTTTAGTAGCTATAGGTGCCCAAAAGTGAAGATTTAGTTAAAAAATTAGTTCAATGTCAAGTTTGGCCAAAAAGTGTAAACCACTATTGTGGGATCACCCAGTGGTTTATATCCTAATTTCATATTCACACACACAATTAATCTAAAAAATATTTGATAATATCATTAAAATATAATTTGTAGGCCTTAATGTGGGTGGTTGGGTGGGCGTCTCTCCACAAAAAGGGTGTGGAGAGACCACGTCGATCAACGACCAGAAGGAAAGCGAGTAAACATTTGATTGGATACCACTGGGGGATCGAGGCTTGTGTGGCACCCGAGGTGGCCTACATTTAGTGAGGCCCTAGTTTTGAGAGCAAGCCGATGAAAATTGATAACCTCTATACCGTTCATGCCCACAAAGATGGATGGAAGATTAATTATGAGACAAGTTAATTAAGCTTCAAGCTTCGATATTTGGTGGCTTAGTGTAATGATTTTTATGTCCTTGCCAATTTGGGCTTAATTTGGCATATTACCCAACTGGCTCTTGATGGTGAGGCCTTTGCATGATCTTGGACAAGTGGATGACGAGGATGAAATTTGGCAGGGCATGATGGCTTATGCACCTAATGATAATCGAGAAAGTTAATAAATAACTTTGGCTCGACTGGTTCTCTTCATTCTAGGCTCTTTTCTTTGATTAATTTTGAGAGGAAGTAATGGTAGAATGCTCCCAAGTTTGCAGTAGAAATTTTTGTGAAGGGTGTGGTTAGTATTGGGTAGGACACCCCCATTCAATTGGATTGTAAGGTGAGGCAGATGGCCTTCAAGCATATAACTGACCAACGATGGAAGCAGATTCTATTGATGACAGGTCCACATGTGGTAGTCGCGGTCAAGATGATCCTAGGGAAGGATTTCTTGTAAAATAGTGAGACCTTCTGGGTCAATACTCACATCGCCTCCCATTTTTTGGCATCAATGTTGAAGATGAGGACTCCCAAGGCTGAGGCAAAGATTATGGTCTATAAGCTCTTCAAGAGCAAGCTTTTGGGTGGACTGGATGAAGTGTTGAAGTCTACATTCTTGGGTCATGGTGCCCCTCGGCCCCGCGACTTGTCACTTATAAAGGTTTCAGTAAGGTGTTAAAGGTTTTTCCCCTACTTTTGGAGCTCAAAGGAATGTTGTTGGTTAAACATCTCCAAATCGTGACCTATGGTGTGAGCTTCTTGAAGAAGATACTATCAATGGAGCTGGTAGTTGGGTTCGATTGGGTAGCAGAATTTGACCAATTCGCCAAGATGAATGGCTTCTAACCAATGTATGGGGTGATGGTTTCTTGAAGTTTGGTAATCTAAATTTTTTGTAGATAGTTCTAGTAGTTTTATTACTATAGTTCGGTGTCAATTTAGCAAGTGGGGTTCAGCCTGTTTAGTCTTTGGTCTGCAATTTTGGTGGCCACTTTGGAATTGTAGGGGATGGGGATGTTTCTGGTTCGAATGGGGTCTTGGTTTAAATCCCTACATTGACAAAAAATTTGTATCTTTTGAACTTATTAATATAATCTATACTATCTTATGCATCAAAAAAAATTGTAGGCCTTAATCAAATTTATTCCTCAAAAATATCAAAATGGTCGTAGACTAGTGGAAGTAGTTCACTATGATGCGGTCTTCTCTAAGGCCTTAAATCTAAAAAATGGGATCAAAAAGCTTCATATATCATAAATTGGCCTTAATAAGTTTTCCCTAATTTCCTTTAGGTATAAAATTAAACTTTTAAATTAGTCTTGCAGTCATTGTGTGATTGTATGAAAATCCAAAATTCCACCATTTCTCCTTGGTTAAAGTTTTTGGTGCACCTAATAACTACTACCAAATTGCACCAAAACTTAGAAATACCATTATTTATCTCATCTTGTCCATCCTAACTATTCCTTGGGTTGTACCTTCTTACTATTATGTGCATTAAGGAGAAACATAATTTTCAAGCCAAGATAAGTTAATATTTTATTAGAAGAAAATTTTCATTTTGTAAATAAGTAGTTTTCTTACAACAGTACACATTAAAAATTTGCACTTCATCTTTAAAATCCTAAAAATTTACATTAACAATTTGCTAGAAACAAATGATAATTGAGAGGGGGGTGAATCAGTTTTACATTAAAACATTTAAACCCTCATGAATCTTCAAACACTTATCAAACATCATCATGAATATAAACAAGTGAATCATCAACACATCAACAACCATACATAATAGAACACTAGATTTACGTGGTAAACCTTAATCAGGGAAAAACCACGGTGAGGATTAACTCACCTAAATATGAATAATAACACCAAATACAATAGGATCACTTTTGAAAGGGCTCACTACCCAAAAAAAAAATGGCTTGTTACCAAGGGATCTTTTCCCAAAGGACTCACTATCTAGAATAGAAGAGAATAGAAGAAGACTATTACAAGGAGGTTCACTAACTCAGAGCAATAGGAATATCTACCACAATAACTCTACACCATCAACAACCTTCGACTCACTACCTCTAGCAACTTCAAGCACACTAAAAATGTAGACACCTATTCACTACATCTGATAGTTGTAGGCATTTAAGGTCACACTCAAATCACCACACTTGATCACATTCGCATCTCACTTCACATCTACAACATCTCCAATAATTAACCTTTCTTATATATCCTTCACGACCTCAAACAACCGTATTTAGGTCAGCCTCAATGAAACGTATGCACCTCAAACATGCAACCACCTAATAGGTCAACACAAAACACTTTTGAAGTGGAAAGAAGTGAAGGTGGGCCACACTAAGGGTTAACTAGGACCCAAATCTACACCAACACATAACATCATGCTTTCACAATGCACGAAGCACATTCGCAAGTAATGCTAACACACCAAGTCATCCAAACCTATATTGACAATACAAAACAATCAATTCGCTCTTCACCAAGTTTGGAAACATCCTACAAACCATGAAGAAAAATCAAACAACAATCTAGAATATTCCAACCTCATTATAATTTTCAACAACTCTATCACGACCATAGGAAACTAAGAATAATTAACATCCTATGCAACCAGCCACACTACCACAACCATCCAACTCACTAGCCAACCTTGTGGAACACCTAAACACACAAAACTCCAAGGGATGGTAGATACAGACAGTATTATCACATTCCCAAATTTGTAAGACAATTAATCTTAACACAGAGAAATGCAGAGCAAGTCCATTTCTCCTAGATAACCTTCTTCACAAGCAACACACTGTTAGGCACATCTTCCATTGTTGCACAATATAGAACTTTAAACTCTATATATAACACCTCTAATCATCTCATCTGAACCTCACAAGCACATCTTCAACCATGAAGAAATGTGGAGCATAACACAAAACAGAACTCTATCACCTTGTACACTCTTATTCAGATTTTTTCAAAAGCACTTGGAAACCAAGTGAACCAGTTACATCAACAACATCATAAACACCTTCTCATCACAACCACACTAGAGATTGCAACAATCTCCCCATATATAGAACCTACACAACACCGTACTAGAGGTTGACATATATTGACATCAATGACAACACTAATGACAACATAGTGCAACAATCTCCCTATTTACATCAATGACAATACTAATTTCCAACAATCTCCCCCTTTGTCATTGATGGAAACACAAATTTTGAAAAACCATCAACAATAAAAGAAACCTAAAAATGGCAGCACCAACTCATAAAATCAACCCCACATCAAGCAACAATCCCCCTTAGACATTTCTTACATTTCAAACTTCTCTCCCCTTCGACATCGATTCTTTCCTTGTGTTCTTTAAACTTCACTCAAACTTCACTCTCCATTTTTTTTAAACTACACTCTCTCCTCTTTGACATCAGTGGTGTATGAGCATGAATTTTCACCCCTAACACAAATTCCACTTCTACCCATTTACACTTTAGAAAATTGAAAGCGGAGTTTTAATTTCACTTAAGCCTGCTGCTTGCAATCCACTTGGCGCCTTGTTTGTGTGTCGGTGGGGGCATTTCTGTTGGGGACGCCCGTGCGGCACACAGACATCCCTGGTAGATTCCTACGGCTTGAGATTGCAGAGGTGTTACATTTTCGATTGGAAGTCAAAGAGTAATGTCCCTCTTTGGCTAGCCAACCTGAATATGGTCATTTTTCATCCATCTCTTCATAATCTTCACTCTTTCATCCATAGCTTTCTTCAGCAGAAGTTTTGCAAGATCAACTTAAGCACTCTCTCTATTTCCATTCATCCACTTTCAAGATTTGTAGCAGTATTCTTCGCTCCATTGCATCAATCTACCACTCCATCACTCTGATAGTGCGAGCCTAGGACAAACACCATGAAAGTAGAGGCTTGAGTTCCTCTCATTCACTCCTCCACAAGGCTTGAGCGCTTTGGACAAAGGTGGTAAGCTCCTCTCATCTCTTCTATCATATTTGGTTGAGTAAGCATGTATTGTTTTGTAGTGTTTCTTGCATGCATAGCTTGTATTTCCCTTCTTTATCGTTATTTCTACTATTGCAAACTTGGTTGTCTGTGGAGGTGGAAACATCAAGATAGGGGTCTGACTGAGGTAGGCCCCTGAATAGCCCCAACACTTTCCCTCTATATAGTGTGTAGGTGGAGAGATCTTGAAGTAAGTTGGAGAGAGGATTGTTCTATGGAATCATCTATGTCACCCTCGCAATAATATACTTCTCTTATCATATCTGTATTTACCTTTTTATTTTCTTAGTCTTGTTCTTTACTTCTCGAAACTACTAGACTAGACTGTCAGTCCTTTCTCGAGATTCTAACCTTGTTTCTCTAGTTTTTTGGTCGTACGGATGCCAATGTGGTGCACTATCATCCTAGAACTATTCTTTTGTCCTCAGATAGAGAGCTACCTAAGACGTAGAGTTGACTCTAGAAAGTGACTCATCTAGTCTCCCTTCAACTCTCAAGATTGTAGAGTGATCAAAAGACGCATAATCCTCATCATTCTCGTCCCTTCTATCCTAACCATCCTTTAAACTAAGGTAAGTTAGCACAGCCTTTCCGCTCTTGGCCTTTCGTGACCTAGGGCCTTGTAGTTTTGGTCCCCCTCTCTTACATTTTTGGTGAACTCAACGTGAACTAGCATCTATCCATTTCTCAGCATCTTGAACTTTTTCTCATATACCTCTTGGTTGTTGTACCTTGGTGTGTTGTGAAATTTTATGAGTTTCATGACCCAATCTATGACCTCTAGGAAAATTACTAGAAGAAGTTTATGATACCTTCTAATGGATAAGACGAAGGTCTCCTCTAGCTTCACTACCGGCCTTTTCTTCAGTTTTGTGGTTGGTCTATCCACGCAGGAGCACGTATCATGAGATGAATCTAGATTTCTTGACAAGATTGATCACATCCCTACTCCTCTTGCATCGTTGGCCTCTTCATTTGTAGATGAGCATGAGGCCATCTATATCCCTTCAGAGTACGTCGTTAGCCTCAGTAAAGGGTTAGGTCCATTGGAAAATCAACTAGAAGGAAACCCGAAGATGGCTAGGGTTTCTAAGGTGATTGGTTAAATAAGATACATGGTGGAAAAAAATCAAAAATGTGTAGAACTCTTAGCTAGTCTCATTGGTCTAGCCGAAGAATGTGCCCCCTCGAGCCTTGGTCACATGATATGAGATGGCCTCTTTGAGGAACACGAGAGGCAGCTAGAGATGTTGATGCCTCCTATATTTATGTATATGATTGACACGGTCCCATCAGTCAATATACCCGATACTTCTAAAAGTTTAGAGACTGTCAAAGTAAGAAGGAACCCTTTGGGTTTCCACTTCACCCCTTATTCCACCTTCGGTGGTGGAGGATTTGGCGGAGTTATGGGTGGAGGCTTTGGTGGTGGAAGCTTCAGAAGTGGGGGTGGCATTGGTGGAGGTGGCATCGGTGGAAGTCACGGTGGTGGCTTCGACCCTGGTGGTGGCTCTGGCGGAAGTCACACTAGTGGTGATGGCATTGGTGGTGACTCTAATGGTGGTCACGGTTGTGGCGACGGTATTGGTGGTAGCTTTGGCGCTAGCCACAACAGTGGTCACGACGGTGGCTCTAGCAGTGGTTCTATTGGTCCTATGTCTTCTAATGACCCTATCTTAAATACCTTCTTCATAATATGGGGAAGATGCAGAACAAGCTTGCAAACCTTTTTCAAGCTTCAACCCAACCTATCTTCCAACCCTTCTTCTAACACAACCCATTGTCAGTTGCAATACTAAACACTCATTTCCCGCAAGGGATTTGTTATGCCTTGAATAACCACCCCATCTTTTTCCTTGGTCAAAATGGGTCCCCCTTTGTTATTTTTGTATTTAGTTGTCTTGAAACAAAGTTTGGAGTCTAGTTTTTGCCAATACTTTGTTTTTCTTCTGTTTCTCTATCGGAATTGGAACCGGAACTGAATCGTGTTCTGAAAGTTCTTTTAAAACTTGTTTTGGTTTCAATCCCGACAGTATTTTCTTTATGTCTTTTGTTTTGTCTTTAGCGGACCCGGAGTTGGAGTGGGGGTTAACTTAGTCTTTACTGAAAATTGTAAAATCATAATCAACTCTGCCCCCACCTCCGCTATTTTGACTTTTGGTTTTTTGTCTTTGTCTTTTTGTTTAGCTTTATTATATCAGTCTTTGTTTTAATTTTTGTGTTTGTTTTTGTTTTATGTTTAGTTGGCGGATGCGGAGCCGGAATTGGAATGAAGTTTGGAAATTTCTCAAAAAATTTCGAATCAGTTTCTATTTTTGTTCCGCCCCCGCCGGTTGTCTGGATCGTTGACTTTTTGACTGAAGTTGCACTGTTGTGAAATGTTGGTTCACTTTTAGTTCCGACTCCACCTTAACTGTGTGATTAATGCATTAATGACAGCTAGTTGTGTAGGTAGAAATCTTCATTTTTATCTTCATATAAGGGTTAAACGAGTCATTATTATCATTATTAGAAGATTGAAGAGGACAAAAGAGCAATGGAAAAGTTCATACGAGCGAAAAGATTGAAAGAGGAGAATATTGTTGCGAACGGATCAGTTCAGAAGGTTAGCTGGGTTCTTTTGTATTCAAGGTAGGTTTTCTTATTGTTGTTCTTCATTTTTTCTACTATTGCATGTTTTGTATATGTGTTTGCCCGTGGTCTGATCATGTCGTTTTTATCGTTTCGTTTAAACAAGTTCGTGATTCTTGGCGTGCTTGTTTGAATGGGTCTTTTATATTCTTGGTCGAGTTATGTTCTTTATTTCTTTTACTTGTATTGTTAGTTCTTTCTATTTTTAGGGAACCGTCGCTTTCATTTTTTAATCATGATTGCGTCGTGTTGTTTTAGATTTTGCAGTGAGTTAGATTAGGTTTAGATTTTAAATGATGGTGAGGTAGATTAGAAATTTACAGTGAGGTAGATTAGAGATTTATAGTGAGTTAGGGTAACTTGATTCATCATTTTTACTTAGGGTTTTGTCACGTTTGGTCTAGTAAAAATGGCAAGGTTTAAAATCCGTGCCCTAGTTTTTATCAGGTTTGTTAGATTAGGGTTTCGTTGGTCTCTGTAATCACTTTTAAAATGATTAAAAAATAATATCTTAGGATTCAGTCGTTCCCCATGGTCATATGATTGTAGTGTCTTTCAAAGCCCCTTTTTCGTTTTAAAGTGACCTCGGTTTTCATCATGAAGTTATATGTTAAAACAAAATCTTTGATGATGTCATGATCAACCTAGGTAGAGGCGGGATTAGAATCGATCTTGAACTTAAGAATTTTGTTTTACAAAAGTTATCAATTCCATGTTTTCATCCCGTTTTCGGCTCTGTGTATAGCAAGAAGTCTTCTTTGGAAATCATGGTCAACCTAGGCGGAGACGGGATCAAAATCGATGTTGGACTTGAAAGTTATGTTTTGCAAAAGGTATCGATTCCATGTTTCATCCCGTGTCCGGTTCTGCGCATAAGGAGAAAATATTCCTTCAAAATAATGATGACCAAATCGGAGGCGAAGGCGGAATGGAAATAGTATATGAAAAATGAAAATTTGAAGAAAACCAAATTTTTTTTCCATTCTGATCCCGGTTCTGATAACCTCCCTGACTCCGACTCTGAGCCCGTTCATTGTTAGTGAAATTTCTATATCAGTTTTTGCTCTGGGTCTGACAGTATTGTGAAAAGAGATTGTTTTAGGTTGTGTTTCTGCCTAGTTATGCCTCTGGTGCATATATGAAAGGTATGGTTTTAAAGTATGTTTTATGATAATATCTAAAGATCTACTTAAAGGTTTTGCTTGCAGGAAAGTTGAAAGATGTCAGGAACATTAGGGAAAGCTGCTCTGAGAAATCAACCTGTAGAAACATCAAAGGTAGCATCAAAACCAAAGAACTTAAAGCCAAAACAACTGCCCTATACATTAAGGTATAATCACAGGAGTCCGATTGTGAAGATGAGCAAGGTGGAATCAGATTGGTCGGATATCACTAACACCAATTTAGGTCAACATAATTTTGAGGATTCAGAAGCATTTGATGAGGATATTACATTGACTACAGAAAGAATTGTCAGCTCTGGGTTAGCTCATATAACTTTATTTCCTATATCTGTCCAGTGCCCGGAGTTAATCATGACAATAGCCAGTGCTTACAATCCTGCTACAAGATTATGCATGGATTCACAAGACAATGTGATTATTAATCTCACTTCTCAAGCATTTCAGACTATATTTGATGTTCTAGATTCAAAGAGCTTGGTGCAATTAAATGAGGCAGAGGCCTTGGAGCGATATAGTAAGTATAAGGGAATGAATAAATCTCACTTGAATAAGAAGTGGTTGAGAACAGAAAAGAAATCTCTAAGTAAACTTGCAGATCAGCCAAAGAGGGCAGATTTCTATGGAGAGGTAGCAAGGTTGATTGTGATGTTGTCTAGGGTGTTTGGAAAGAGGGATGCATTTTGCTTCAAGGAGTGGATGTTTCCTTTTATTCAGATTATCTTGAAAGGAGAACAACAGTTTGATTGGACAATGATTGCTTCTGATGCCATACATGATCAGTTAACCAGGATTGGAGAAACCAAGTGTTTCTTTATGACTTCTTACATTGTTTATGCAGCTGCAAGAGTGGCTGTAATGGGAGCCTTGGATGGACAAAAGAAGGTATGGGAGCACTATGATCAATTATCTCTTCAGGTTGCTGAGACTCATTTCAAAAGAGTCAATGATGCATTTTAATATGTGGTCATCAATCAATTGAATGGAGATGCATGATATAGGTTAAGTCAAGAAGCTATGGTGTTCATTACTGAATGGGGAAGTTGGTATATCCAATAGCCCAAATTTACATACTTCAGGTTATTTGGTTTTGAAGGCCACCCACATTTACTTCCAAGGTGTTGCGGTAACAGGATGGTGCTAATGGAATTTGTATATCAAGCTATGGGAGTTAATGCTCGATTTGGGATTAAGCATAAAATTGGATGTTATAAATTTCCCATGAAATTTGGTGAATATAGTTGTCAACACTTGAAGGGGGCAAAAGTGATTTGTAATAAGTTGATACAATTGAAATTGGGATTGTATACAACTCGTAAGTATTTT